>CM046662.1:8053786-8773786 GCA_025594165.1 Tamias sibiricus | reverse complement strand
AGGGGTGTGTGCCAGGGTGTGTCAGGGGGTGTGACCAGGGTGTGGCCAGGGTGTGTCAGGGGTGTGACCAGGGGTGTGTGCCAGGGGGTGTGCCAGGGGTGTGACCAGGGTGTGTGCCAGGGGTGGCCAGGGGGGTGTGTGACCAGGGTGTGTCAGGGGTGTGTGTGACCAGTGCCAGGGGTGTGTGCCAGGGTGTGTGCCAGGGTGTGTGCCAGGGTGTGTGCCAGGGTGTGTCAGGGGTGTGTGCCAGGGTGTGTGCCAGGGTGTGGGTGTGTGTGCCAGGATGTGTGGCCAGGGGTGTGTCAGGGGTGTGTGCCAGGGTGTGTCAGGGGTGTGTGCCAGGGGGTGTGTGTGCCAGGGTGTGTCAGGGGTGTGTTCCAGGGTGTGTCAGGGGTGTGTGCCAGGGGTGTGTTCCAGTTGTGTGTGGGGGTGTGTCAGGGGGTGTGTTCCAGGGTGTGTCAGGGGTGTGTGTGCCAGGGGGTGTGTGTGCCAGGGCGTGTCAGGGGTGTATGCCAGGGGTGTGTGCCAGGGGTGGGGGTGTGTGCCAGGGTGTTTCACAGGGTTGTGTCAGGGGTGTGTGTGTGCCAGGGCGTGTGTCAGGGTGTGTCAGGGTGTATGCCAGGGTGTGGCCATGCCAGGGTGTGTGTCAGGGGGTGTGACCAGGGGGTGTGTGCCAGGGCGTGTCAGGGGTGTGTGTGCCAGGGTGTGTCAGGGGGTCAGGGGGTGTGTGTGCCAGGGTGTGCCAGGGTGCAGGGGTGTGTGTGTGCCAGGGGTGTGTGCCAGGGGTGTGTGGGCCAGGGTGTGTGCCAGGCCAGGTGTCAGGGGTGTGTCAGGGGTGTGTGCCAGGGTGTGTCAGGGGTGTGACCAGGTGTGGCCAGGGTGTGTCAGTGTGCCAGGGTGTGTGCCAGGGGTGTGTCAGGGGTGTGTGCCAGGGGTGTGACCAGGGTGTGGCCAGGGGTGTGACCAGGGTGGACCAGGGTGTGGCCAGGGATGTGTGGCCAGGGTGTGTGTGTCAGGGGTGTGTGCCAGGTGTCAGGGGTGTGTGCCAGGGTGTGGCCAGGGGTGTGTGCCAGGGTGTGTCAGGGGTGTGTGCCAGTGGTGTGCCAGGGGTGTGTGCCAGGGGGTGTGTGCCAGGGTGTGCCAGGGTCAGGGGTGTGCCAGGGGTGTGACCAGGGTGTGGCCAGGGTGTGGCAGGATGTGTGGCCAGGGGTGTGTGCCAGGTGCCAGTGTGGGTGTGACCAGGGTGTGTGCCAGGGTGTGTGCCAGGGTGTGTCAGGTGGTGTGCCAGGGTGTGTGACCAGGGTGTGGCCGAGGGTGTGTCAGGGGTGTGACCAGGGTGTGTGACCAGGGTGTGTGCCCAGGGGGTGTGACCAGGGTGGGTGTGTGCCAGGGTGTGACCAGGGGTGTGTGACCAGGGTGTGACCAGGGTGTGGCCGGGGTGTGTCAGGGGTGCCAGGGTGTGGCCGGGGGTGTCAGGGGTGTGACCAGGGTGTGGCCGGGGTGTGACCAGGGTGTGGTCAGGGTGTGTCAGGGGTGTGACCAGGGTGTATGCCAGGGTGTGGCCGGGGTGTGGTCAGGGGTGTGACCAGGGTGGTGTGTGCCAGGGTGGTGTGTGGCCAGGGTGTGACCAGGGTGTCAGGGTGTGTGGGTGTGGCCAGGGTGTGTCAGGTGTGGCCAGGGTGTGGCCAGGGTGTGTGCCAGGGTGTGCCAGGGTGTGTTCCAGGGTGTGTCAGGGGTGTGACCAGGTGGGTGTGCCAGGGTGTGACCAGGGTGTGGCCTAGGGTGTGTCAGGGGTGTGTGCCAGGGTGTGTCAGGGTGTGTGCCAGGGTGTGGCCAGGGTGTGTGACCAGGGTGTGGCCAGGGTGTGTCAGGGGTGACTGGGGTGTGACCAGGGTGTGGCCAGGGTGTGTGCCAGGGTGTGGCCAGGGTGTGTCAGGGGTGTGACCAGGGTGTGGCCAGGGGGTGTGTCAGGGGTGTGCCAGTGGTGTGTCAGGGGTGGTGTGTGACCAGGTGGGTCCGGGGTGTGGGTGTGTGGCCAGGATGTGTGTCAGGGGTGTCAGGGGTGTGGACCAGGGTGTGGCCAGGGTGTGTCAGGGGTGTGACCAGGGTGTATGCCAGGGGTGTCAGGGGTGTGACCAGGGTGTGGGGGGTGTGGCCGGGGGTGTGTCAGGGGTGTGACCAGGGGTGTGTGACCGGGGTGTGGCCGGGGCCAGGGGTGTGACCAGGGTGTGTGCCGGGGTGTGTCAGGGGTGGCCCGGGGTGTGACCAGGGGTGTGACCAGGGTGTGGCCGGGGTGTGCCAGGGGGTGGCCAGGGGGTGTGCCGCTGGGGCACGGGCCTAATGGCTCATCTGGGACTTGGACTCTGTGTTTGTGCATGTCAAGGGACGGCCAGCTGCCGAGGCCAGTGCTGGGGAGCCCTCATGCCAGACCCCGGCATCCCCAAGGGAAGGGCTGGTGGGGGCCTGACCTCCCACGATGCCCACGTTGGTCCCCAGAGCCCCTGGACACAGTCCGCCTTCCGCACCTGTCAATTCTGCATCCGCAGATTCAACCGGCCACCGAATCCGAGCTGTCCCCACGGGCCTGCGTCTGTGCGCACCCCTAAGGACCTCTCCCTCACCATCGTTCTCCGAACGACACAGAGTAAGACGGAGGCCAGCCCAGGGGACATGCCAGCCTGCACCGTCTATCCAAGGGTCTTGGGCACCATGGAGTCTGGAATCTGTGGGGCGCTGGCCCAGTCCCCTGCGTGCTGAGGGGTGACCGTGTGGTTAGAAATGCATGTGCCCAAGCTGCTGGCCGCTTAGGACTGGACATTCACCCCTGTGGACACACAGACCCCCACTCCGCCCGGGCTCCTGTTCCCGGCAGCCTGTCCCTCCTGACGTCACTGGAGCAGGTGGCCCAGGGCAGTGAGCGCGTCCCGCTGAACTCCCTAGGGCGTGTCCTGGCCACCCACGTGTCCCCCTGAACTCCATAGGGCGTGTCCTGGCCACCCACGTGTCCTGCACTCGTCCAGCCTCAGGAACCAGAGCCACAGGCCCGAGGGAGCTGCCTGGCATCAGGCCTTGGGGAGTGACCAGTCCCTGGGAGCTTGGCTTCCTCAGCCACGACGCAGGGTGATGGGAGGTGACAGGTGTCCTGTCCTCGTGGCTCCTCCCACTGCCCCAGGTCTCCATCTTCCATGGTCAGCCCCAGGTGACTCAGAGGCCTCTGCCCCGTCCCCTCCTACCACTCATGGAAGCTAAAGAATGTCCCCTGGCCAATCCTTCCTCCTGGCCAAACGCTCTGCGACCTACTTTAACATAGGTGACGAGAGCCCCGTTTTGGAAGGGTCCTCCCTGTGCCAGGAGTGAGGCAGGCCACACGGAGGCCACGGGGACTCCGGCCAGGCAGCCCTGCTGGGTCCCACGGTCAACCAGACCCTGCCACACACGTGCACCTGGAAAGGGCCACCCGAGCTTCAACCACACAAACAGTGAAGTCTCCCCAGGACCCAAGGGGACAGGACCTGGGAGCTCCCGGAGGGCGGTGGCCCTGGAGAGGGCCTGTGGGCTCCGTGCCCTGCCACTGCCTCGCCCAGCCGGCTCCCTGCCATCGTGTGAAGCGTGTCCCGGGTTCTGTGGGCCACTTGAGAAGAAACAGTCGAGCCCCAGGAGGAGGTTTCGGGGACCCCAATTTGTAGCTGTCCATTGGCTACAGGCAAGACAACCTGGCCCTGGACGTGGTGGGCAGCCATGGTGACCGAGCCCTCGGCCTGCGGGATCTGACACCGTCTCCGGTGGACAGCCTCAGAATGTACGGGTCAGAGGACGCCGGGCGGGGGGTCCACTGCAGGACGGCCTGCGTGCTGGCTGGCGGGAGGGATCCCCACCTTCAGAGGTCACGGGAGTGTCACAGGAGCAGCGAGGTGAGCCAGCAGCAGGCTCCTCTGGGACTGCAGAAGTGGCCGTTCCTAGATTGCACAATCCAGGAGGTCTGGTGGCCAATGCAGTCCCGTGACTGGCGGTAATGTGATCCAGGGGACGCCAGGAACTCCCCCTCCCGTTCTTTGGAGCAGGGACAATTCCTGGGTTGAGCAGCTGAGGTCTCACACCAACGTGACTCACGGCAACGTGACCCACAGACGCGGCCACATCTTCCTCCAGCTCCCAGACCTCAGCTACCCACAGAGCCTCACAGTTGGGCCCCTGGTGACGTGATCAGCCCTGTCACCTCCTGCCAGGGGACCTAGGGAGTCCACAGGCCTCTCCCGGCCCCTTCCTTCCTCCTGCTCTTTGCCATTAATGATGCAATGGCTGCTCTGAGGCCACGGACGGCAAAAGGAAGGACGTGCACGTTTGGGGAGTGCCTACTGTGCGCAGGCGCGGCTTAGGCCCTCTGTCTGTATCTCACTGAACCTCACAGTGGCTCTTCGGGGGATTTTTCCGTATTTTGGAGATGAGAAACGTGATGGCCAGACAGCTGTGAGACGTGGCAGTCAGGAGGAAACCCAGGTCAAGTGGCCCGGGGTCCCCCACGGGCAGCTGTGCTGAGGGGCGGATGGAGTGCGTCCATCCCACCCGAGCCCGGAGCTGCTGCAGCCTTCTTGGCCTCCCGTGGAGAATCACCCAGAAATCTCCAGCTCAGCTCTGTCTCCCGGGCTCGAGGACCGGAGTGCGCGGGGGCAGTGAGCTCAGGACAGATGACTGACCCCTGACCCAATGGGGCGCTAGCAAGTGGTGGCCGCGTGGTTATTTGAGCCTGTGATCAACCCTAGGCCTGGGGGGGCTCAGCTGGACCTGGGGAGACACAGTAGCCTGGACTGGTGACTGGTCCCTGAGTTCCCATGGGCTCCCGTCCAGGCCTCGCTGACGGCGTGGGGAGGGGCCGGCCCGGCCCTACCTGACTCGTTCTTCTCGATGATGTCCACCACCTGCCCCACGCTGAGGCTGATCTCCGAGCTCTCCTGCTTCTGGTAGTCGGCCACCACCACGTACTGCTCCAGGACCATGGGGTCCACCGCGGTCAGGTCGCCCCCTGTGGACAGGAAATGCAATCAGATGTCACTTCTGGCCACCACCCAAGTGAGGGAGCAGGAGCCAGGGGAGTAGGCAGTCAGCAGGACACTCCAAACAGAGGAGGGAGGCGTCACGGGACTCGTCTGCAGGGCCACCCACCCGTGGGTTCCTTCACCCATCTGCTCACTCCGCCACCCCAGTTTACACAGTGCCCCCTCTGGGCAAGCCCCGGGTGGCTGACACGTGGTCCCTTCCCCAGGAAGCTGACAGCCCAGCAGAAGCTCACTGCTGGCGGTCCAAGCGTCCGCTCCAGAACCCAAGTGGAAACGCAGCGGCCACCGTGACGGTGCTGGGAGGTGGACCCTCAGCAGGTGATCAGGACGGACAGAGGAATCCATCATGGCGCCCGGTGAGTGCCACGTGTGCCTCCGCCATGAGATGCTGCAGCAACGGGGCCCCCAGGTGCCAGACTGTGATTTTGGGGTTCTAGAATTGTGGGAAGTAAACTTATTTTCTCTATGAATCACCCAGCCTGTGGTGGTGTTGTTACAGCATCTGAACACGGACTGAGACACACCCCCCCGCATATCCACCATCCATCCCTCATGCCCTCAACCACCGGGCAGCCCCTCGTCCCCCAGACCACCATCCACCTGCTCATCATGACCCAACACCTATCACCCCAATTATTCATCTATTATCAGCTCGTGAAGTCACCGTGACGTTCCAGACACGCCACTGGGCACCATGGGTACAAAGGTGGGTGACATAGGTGTGAGTCCAGCCTCTACCCCTCTGTCTAGTCGGACAGACAGACACACGCAGGATCCAAGGATGAGGAACTGCGGGAAGCCACCAGGACCTGGCACAGGACGGTGGGAAAGGTGATGCTGTGTTGGGGGATGGTCAGAGAAGCGTCTGAAGGAGGAGACAGGGTGGAGGCTGGGGAGAAGGAGGAGGAGCCATGCGGAGTGGGAGGAGCCACGCGGAGTGGGAGGAGCCACGCAGAGTGGGAGGAGCCATGAGGAGTGGGAGGAGCCGCGCAGGCAGAGTCTGCGCTGGAGGGTGAGCCCACCAGCAGCTAGGGCCCAGGCAGTGCAGAGGCCAGCAGGGGGCTTGGACAGGGCCTCTGAGGGCCAAGCTGACTTTGAAGGAGAAGGCGATGGAGGGTTGTGAGAGGAGGACAGGAAGCATCTGCTGGCCGCCACGTGGAGAGTGGAGCCGAGGCTGGCAAGACAGACAGCGGGAGATGCGACGGGCCACGCAGGGGTCAGGCAGGAGGTGACGGTGGCTTTGGACCAGCGCTGTGGCAGTGGGAAGGGAATGGCATGGGGGTGCTCCCAGCGCCCCTGGGTGGGCAGCCCTGATAAACACTTGGAAAGACGCCTCAGGAAACAGGCGGTTTAGACTAAAGGGACATCCGAGTTCAGGGAGTCCGAAGAGAGGGGACAGTGGTGTGACTTAGAGAGCAGGCTGAGCTTTGCGGGAGGACCCCAGGACATTCATGGCCACAGTCCAGATTAAGACGTTCCTACATCTCCGTGAGCCAGGGCTGTGCCCAGGACCCCTGTGTCCGTGTCCAGAGGTGCCCGGTGGTGGAGTGCCACGGAACCGCTCACCCTGAGCTGGCCCGGTGCCTCTCCGGGCGGAGGCTGCAGCGCTGGGCTCCTCGCAGGAGAGCTGGCTGCTGGGCGTGTGCCAGCACTCCACCGCGCCCGCCTCTGGCGCCCAGAAGGAGCACGGAAGCCCTTTGTCAGCCCTGTGAGGTGTGAAGTCTGGGTGCGGGCCTCCGGGAGAGGGCGCTGGGCCAGCGAAGGTGCTGCTGCTTGGCCCTGTGACCACTGCCTGGGGTAGTGCCACCTGCCCCTGGGTGGAGGAAGCGGAGGACAGAGGAAGGGGGACAGGGAGCAGATGCAGACGGAGGTGTAGAGGCGGGATCGGGGCGGCCTTGGGAGCATGTCCTCCCCAGCGGCACCCTGCCCGCAGCCGTCTCCACACTGCTGCTCTGGGAGGTGGCATCCCAGCCCTGTGGTTCACAGAGGAAGACAGAGGCTCGGCGTTAAGATGGACTTACTTTGGGTCACATAGCTGGCTACCGTCAAAGCCAGACTGTGCACTTGGCCCCAGCGCTCTCCGGTGCAGGAGGGCATGGCCATGAGGTGGACGAGGAAAGAAGATGACAGGGAAGGAAGGATGGTCTGAGGCCTGCCGGCTGCCCTTCCCTGAGTCCCCAGGGTCCAGTCACGCCGAGCCTTAGTTCTTTACGGCTCTCAAAGGTCATCTTCACTACTGGCAGCCACCTCCCCAGAGGTCAGGCTAAGGGCTGACTTCCTTCTAGCCTCCAGGACACTAGTGCACCTAGCCAGCTGTGCCCCTTGCACAGGGTCCTGAGGTCAGGCGTCTTAGGGTCTCCATGGACCTCCAGAAGCTGCTCAGGTGTTGCATGGAGACACCTCCTGGTAGAGTGTGGTATTGCAGCCAAGCTCTACAAGGTACGATAATGGCAATACCTTGAAGTTGGGATAGGCAGCTAAGTTCCAGGACACGCCCAGTGTGAAATCAGAGGATTCTCAGGCGAGAAATGTCATGCAGGAAACAAAAGAGAGGGAAGAGGCCAGGAGGAAGGAGATTTGACAGTAGAAGGATGATTTTTATCATTAAGTGCTAAAAATTTATCTCAAATGGTATAGTGCCTATTTTTTTTTTTTTTTTGTCTTTTTTTTTTGTCTTTGTGATGACACGTCTTGAGTTTTTGAAATGATGAGTAATGGGAAAATTGAATTTTCTTTCCAGAAATTCACTATTTTGCTAGGCTTGCTGGAAAAATCCGCAAACAAGAGAATACTTCAATAAGTAAAGGGTAGAAAAATCAAGCAGAAAGACACTCCTTAAGCAATCAGAGGATCTTTTAGATGGTGGCGAGATGTTTTTCCTACAGGATGAGCAAAATCTGAAACCACAGTAGCCAAAGTCTGCGAGAGCCAGCCAGCCAGTCCTGCCTGGGAAACGCTGAGAGGATGACCCTCCCCCGTTCAGGGTGCTGGCTCAGAAATCTCAGGAGTTAAGTCTGCTCATTGTAAATCCTTTACAATTCCGTCAAGAAGGCTGGCTCTAAAATAAGGGCAGTGTTCAAAGGTCAGACAGAACATAAGGCTGAGCCCAGCGTGGGCTCTGGGTCTGAATGAAGAAAGATGCCATTTTCTACCCAGCTGGACTATAAATAGACCCGTCCCCCTCATTGCAGGTGAGTGATGTCAACAGAGGTCACCACAAATTAGAGCTGCCTCTCTCTTTTCCAGACAAACCCCTTTATCAAGCCTGTTCCAACTGGCACTTTGGTTTTTCAGGAACCAGAGCTGTCTCCTTCCTCTCTTCCCTCCCTCCCACCTGCTCCTTCCAAGGGAAGTCTCTGCGTCGTCAAAGCCAGGAACTCTGTGACCAGCCCAGGAGCGGCAGCTCCTCTCTGCCCTTTTCTAAGAAACAGGTGATTATCCCCGGGCTCGGGAGCTATTTGTAGCTTTAGCAGGATGCCACAGCCCTGGCCAGTGCCTATTAAACCAGGAGGAAAGCGGCAGACTGGCTGAGCAGATGCCAGGGTTCACGCCAGAGGCAAGGCTCCCAAACCTTCCTCCAGCAACGGCCTGGAGCCCTTACAGCTGACCACAGGCCCGGACCCAGGAGGCAATGGACGGACCGGAGCCTCTGAATCTGGAACCGCCGCTGATGCTGGGCAGGGGCAGCCACGTGCTTTCAGTAATGAAAATCCATCAGACACTATTCTAAGCACTTTATGCATATCATGAATTCCATAAGAATCCTGGAAAACACTCTTGTTGCATTCCCATTTTTATACATGTGGAAACCGAGGCCCAGCAGGGAAGTCCTCCACCTTCCTTCTGGGATCTCTGCTTGTGCCGAGCCCCACCCCCTGCCCACCGACCCCTCCACCTCCCGCAGTCCTAGGAGATGGAGGAGGTCGGATTCTGAGCGAGCTGGAGGCGCACTGGCTCCAGGTCTGGCACGGGCCAGGCCTCTTGAGGCAGGGATGATCTCGGGGGGGGGGGGGGAGACCAAACAGGGCTGCTGTTGATGTCGGCTCTGACCAAGCCCAGGCCCTGCCTCTCCTTCCCCAGGGCTGCTTCTGATGGAAGAGTCGTGTTGTCCAAGAAACGAGAAGATTGTTAGGCAAGAGCAGAGGTCACTGCAGGGAGAGGGAAGTGGGCATGGGAGCTGCTCCGTGTGCAGGAGTCACCGTCCAGACATGGCCGGCGGGAGCAGAGCAGAGGCCCAGCTGGGGCTGTGGTGTCCAAGGGACCAGATCCAAACACGCGCTCTCTCCTGCCTGCCAGCCAAGGGCACGCTGTCCCCTCAGCCCAGGATGCCCCTTGCTAGGTGGACACTTCTGCTCATTCCTTAAAACCCAGCGTCCCTCCTTTCCAACCTTTCAGCACCTGGGAAGAATACTCTGAGCTTACCAAATATTGCATAAAGTAGAAAAAGGCATCTAACCCCGATAGTGTGGTTAGGAAGACATCTATCTCCCCCTCTCCATAGAGGGATTCTCAGGAAAAGACATCATCCCCTTTGTAATCTTTTGTAGGGTGAAATGACCCCAAATCCTTCTTTCAGGAAACATGTTAGAGTATCAACCAATCAGTCAAGCATCAACTCACCCAGCCAGCCAGCCAGCCCCCCTCCATCCATGTGCACACCCAATTATTCATCCAACTATTCATCCATCCATCCATCCACCCACCCCCACCCACCCACCTATCCATCCATCCATCCATCCATCCACCCCATACCCATCCATCCATCCATCCACCAACCTACCCACCTACCATCCACCTATCCACCCATCCATCCATCCACCCACATACTTATCCATCCACCCATCCATCCACATGGCTACATCTCCAGTGTGGAACCCAGCCCCTTGCACCTGGCAGGTACTTAGTAGGAGGATGCTAAACACCGGTTGAAGAGAAGCAAATGAGCAGGGTATGGTGGCCCATGCCTGTAATTCCAGCTACTCCAGGGGCTGAGGCAGTACGATCACAAGTTCAAGGCCAGCCTGGGCAAGTTAGCAAGATCCTGTCTCGAAAGGGCTGGGGTGTAGCTCAACAGCAGAATGCCCTTGGGTTCAAGTGGTGGGGGAGGGGGGAGAGAAGAGGAAAATAGAAAAATATTCTTACCAGATTTCTTTTTTCCAATGTGCTCCCTGTACAGGAAAGAATGGGGGCAAGAAAGAGCAATGAGCTAGTTAGTATTTGTCGTGTACTGACAGGAAACCTGTTAGAAAGCTGATCCTCCACCCACAACACTGTCAGTGAGGGAACGAAATCCAAGCCGACCCCAGGGACCTATGATTTCTTAAAAAAAGAAAAAGAATTCCTCTTAATTTTCTCCCTTTACCTGATAAGTGCTCTGGCGCCCTGAGGACCAGTGTCCCCAAGCATTCGCAGAGTGGGGGCCCAGGCGGAGCTGGAGGGCCACATAGTGTGCACACAGCCCTCACGCCTGCCCCACAGCGCCCACGGCAGCCGTGCACGGCAGGACACGCACAGGAAGAAGCTGGGATAGCAGCGCGCACAGGGAACGGCACCTGACCCTCTCCCACGTGGTGCGTACAGGTCGGAGTGGGTACGCATGTCTGCGTCGCTGATATTAAAAAAACCGGGGTCCACACAGCACTTGATTATCTCATTAGTGATGACAAGCAGCTTCCAGTGGCTGGGCATTGTGGCAACAGTGCTGTCATTCAATGATCCCCAAATGCAGCCCTCCGCCCGGGCCCTGAGAGGCACATGCCATCCATTCGCTTAGCACGACAAGCCCGGCAGTGAGTGTTACTTCGTCTGTTTTACAGATCAGGAAAATGAGACCAGAAGAGGTCAGGCGACAGGCCCAAGGTCACACAGCTGGCAGGTAAGGCAAGCCAGCTCTACCTGAATCTCTGAAAATCGAGGGACAGCTGGGTGCACGCCTGTCATTCCAGCTGCTTGGGAGCTGGAGCAGGAGGATGGCAAGTTCAAGGCCAGCCTGGGCAACTTAGTGAGACCCTGTTTCAGAACGAAATCTAAAAAGGGCTGGGATGCAGCTCCGTGCATGAGGGCCTAGGGTCAACCTTCAGCACCAAACAACAGAATAAAACCAATATGTTTAAAATGAAAAAATATCAAGGGACAACCAACAGACCGTAAACTCATCCTGGAACGTCCACAATTGATTCGTTCTTCATAGTCACAAGGTTTTGCAACCATCACTACTATCTAAGTCCAAAACACTTTCATCGCCCAAAAAGGAACAGACCCAGGTAGCAGTCACCTCCGGTCCCCCTCCTCCCAGGTCCCCCTCCTCCCAGCCGTGGCCACAGGGGCTTCCTGCTGTCTCTCACAACCTGCCTACCGGGACCCCTCCTTTGCATGGAGTCCTGTTGACGGTGGCTGTTGGGTCTGGATTCCTCGGCTCAGCGTGTCTGCGGGGCTCACCGTGTCACAGTGTGAAGCCGTGCTCTGTGGCCGGGGACACTCCACGTGTGGTGGGCCGTGTGTGGTTCATCAACGCTCCGGCTGCGGGGCAGCTGGGCTGCTCCCACGTTCTGCTATTGTGAGTCGTGCTTCTGTGAGCACCCACATCCGGGGTGACCCCGAGGGGTGGGACTGCCGGGTCACTGATAGATGGAGGGTAGCTTTTTGGGGTGCTTTTCCCCATGGCAGCCATTCCACAGTCCCACCAGCGATGTGTGAGGCCCTGATTTCTCTACACCCGCGACAACACGGGCACCTGTGTCTCCACCCCGGCCAGGACTGCAGGGGTGCCGCTGTGGTCTGGACTGCCTCTCCTCTAACGATGTCGCGATCTCGATGGGCTCCCTGGCCCCGGGTCCTCTTGGAGAACGTCTACTTGCCGTCTCACTTGAAAGTCTGGGTTTGACCACGTGGGACGAAGCTTCCAGGCATCCTCGGGAGGGCAGGGAGCGGAACCGACTCCTGCAGGAGCCCTGTTTGGGGAGATGGCTATGATTGCGGTTGACTTCGGGCCATGGAGTTTTGGACATTGCCGCCTTCCGTAGTCTCACGAGACTTGGCCCGAGATCTCGAGAGACTTGGGCCAAGCGTGGAGCGCGTCGGGGCCATTTTGGTTGTTGGTTGTTTGCTGGTGTGTGGTACGTGTTAGAGTTGTTAGAGCCAGAGAGAGAAACTGACAGAATAAAGAGCCTGTTTGTTTCCAGTCTGCCTCTGAACTTATTCCCGCGGCTTTGCTGCTCCAAGCGGCCATCGCTTCAGGCGGCAACAGACCCCGGGACCCTGGGCTACGTTCTGAGCATCTGGGAGCAGCCGCGGGGCCTGCCTGGAGGGTGCTCTCCGTGAGGAGGAACTTCGCAGCCGTGGGGCAGGGAGGGCCAGTGACCCTCACTGTCCCGGGGTCCTTGTCAGGAAGCTGAGCCTGCACTGCTCACGGAATCCCCACGACTCACACACCCATTGTGCAGACGAGGCCCAGGGAGCTGGAGCACACTGGCCAGGCCGGGACTTCCCTGGGGTGGAGGCCCCTTGCTAGCTGCTGCAAGGTGCACCGCCGAGGTCCTTCTAGGCTGCTTCCACACACATGCTGCCCCAGAATGGTGCTGGGACCTGGGACCTGGCCACTGTTGGGGCTGCTTCCTGCCCTGCCCGTGCCTCCGCTAGCTGCCCCCACCGTCCCAGCTGGAGCAGGGCTGGGGTAGCGGGCCCTTGAGCGGGCGCGCTGTCTGCTCTGTGACCTGCTGGGGCTCCTGCGTACTCAGAACCCTCCTGCAAGAGAGCCCTGTGCCCCCTCGTCTCCCCGCCAGGGACTTCCCGAGAAGACCCCACTTCAAGCCCTAACTTGGGTCTGAGCATCCAGCTCCTGCCAAGAGACCAGAGCCAGAGTAGTCACCCCGCTGTCCGTCACACCCGAAACCAGGAGCTGGGCCAGCAGAAACGGCCTGTGGGGCCAGACGCCCCCACCCCCGGCCACTCTGCCACCTCCCTCCTTCCTTCCCTCAGCCTGGCGCAGACAGGAAGGCGCCACCAGGGAGCTGCCTTGTCCCTCACGGTGGGAGGCAGGAGGCGGGCAGGGTAGCCGCGCCCTCCACAAGGACCTGGGATGGCTCAGGAGCCCTGTCACCTGTCCACGGTCACACAGGAGGGAAGGGATGGACGACCCCGAGTCCTTCTCTCCAGGAGCCTCCGGGGGCCAGGTGACACTCCCACGTGGCGCCGTCGGCTGCGCCGCCGTCTTCCTCCAGCCCAGGCTGCGCTCCGTGTTTCACGTGGGCTCCCTCCACTGAGGTGGCTGAGGTCCAGCTGTCCAGCCAGCCTGACCCTTGCTTCTCCCCAGCAGCGCCCCCGCCAGGCCTCAGCGCAACCGGAGGCTGCACGGCAGCTGGGCAAGTGGGGAGTGGATGTGTCTGAATGAGCGGACGCTGTCCATGCGGCCTCCGTCCACGCTGGCCTCCGTCCACGCGGCCTCCGCCCACGCGGCCTCCGCCCACGCTGGCCTCCGTCCACGCTGGTCTCCGCCCACGCTGGTCTCTGTCCACGCTGGCCTCCGTCCACGCTGGCCTCCGCCCCACTCTGGCCTCCGTCCACGCGGGCCTCCGCCCACTCGGCCTCCGTCCACGCGGGCCTCCGCCCACTCGGCCTCCGTCCACGCGGCCTCCGTCCACGCGGCCTCCGTCCACGCTGGCCTCCGTCCACGCGGCCTCCGTCCACGCTGGTCTCTGCTCAGAGACTTGAGGAAGGGAGACCCGTCTGGAAGGCCCAGACAATGACAGTCCCCTCCCGAGCGCTCCAGGAAGGGCTCCTGTGTGCGATGGGCGCTCCCTGGGGCCCGACTCCTCCGGCGACCGAGCAAACAGGCAGACGGGCCACTTCCTCCGTCCCGGCTCCACGCAGGGTCCCGGCGCTTGGCCCGACTCCAGCAGGAAGAGCCGTGGAAGCTGGCCCCGTGCCAGGCAGAGCTGAGCCGCAGGGACCCAGCCACGCCTCCCGCGCTCGGCAAGGTCGGCACCGCTACCACCCTGCGATCAGGGGACACCCCGGGCTGAGGACACCTCCAGCACTCCTGGTCCCAGGCACTTGGGGAAGGACCAGGCCTGCAGTTCCTGAGCACACCTGGCTCTGCGGTGAGGCTCTGAGTGACCTGGCCACGGTCACTGCCACACAGGGCCACTGTCCACCAGGTCCCAACACTGTTTGGCAAGTGCTGCAAGTGAAGAGCATGATGGGATTGCGGCACCTGGCCAGCTTCCTTCACCTGCCAAAGGGGACCAGCGTGACCTCGCAGTGACGGCAGAGGCCCCTGTGGCCAGGCCTTGCAGGGCAGAATCTTTGAAATCCTGCTGGACATTTACTTTCCTGACCTCAGTGTCCCCCGCCCTGGGGCTGGCTGGACCGCAGAGGCGGGGGCGGGATCGGGGGCGCACAGGCCAACTTACTCTTTGGGGGGATTCAGGTCCTCGGGCCTCGTCTCAAAGAACTGCAGCACCTCGTCACACTGAGAGATGTAGGGGGGCAGCTGGATCAGGGCCTGCGGAAGAGACGCGGGTGAGTCCGGAGCAGGGGCGCAGGCGGGACACGCGGCTCCGAGTCGCCGGGCGGCCCCGCCCAGAGGTGCCGCCTCAGCAGGCCGCAGCAGGGCCTGTGCGCCTCGAGTTCCCGCGACGCTGGCCGTCACACACGCGTTACCTGATTGAATGAATAAAATGTCAGACACACGTGATGTATGCACACACACACACGCGTGTGGGCACACCTGGCCACGTGTGGGGCACACTCCCACACGGCAGGCCGCGCGTGCAGGCTGGTTCGTGGAGACGCTTTCGCTGACAGCCAGTGGTGGACTCCAGCGACCTCGCCACACCCGGCGTCTAGACCGCGGGCACTGGGTGTCCGCTGGGCAGAGTGCCAGGCTGGCTACAGGGGGACAGCAGGCTGCTGCCAACAGGCATGCACACGCGCGTGCCGAAGCCACCCGACCCGGAGCACAGCACGAGGGGCCGCCTCGGCCTGGGTCTCCGCTGGCCGCGTCCACGTCACTCTGCTGCGAGGCCCACCACAGGGCAGGAAGGAGCTCAGTGCACCTGCCAAGGGGCTGAGGCGGGCGCGGCGGGGGCTGGCACCGTCGTCCTGGCTCTCCACCCACAGGTTCCGTGCAGCGAGTCCCCGGCGTGTCCTGTGGCCAGCACTGGCCTGGGTTCCGCGCCACACGGAGACCAGTGCAGGGCACGCCCTGCCCGGAGGGTCCTGAAACTGAGGCCTCCTGACGACCGCTGGGCTCAGCAGACACCTCCGGCCACGTCCCGGACGGGAGCCGGACGTGGCTAGCCCAGCGTGGAGCTGGTGTGGCACGACCCACCCACGTCCGGGCGGGGCTGCACACGCGCAGGTGGCTGCAGGGAGCTGCCGGGGGCCTCCCAGCATGTGCGAGGCCTGGGCCCGCCGTCCCCCCACGGCACAGGTGACTCGGCCAGCCTGGGGGACACCCTGAGCGGGAGCTCTGGGGTCACAGGTGGAGCCCCCTGGGCACGAGAGCCCCCCTGCAGCACGCAAGCTCTCGCTCTCGGGGGCTGCGTCAGCCAGGGTGGGGTGGGCCGCTGCAAAGCGAGGCCCCGTCACGGGCTCCTCTTCTGCTCATGCGCTTCCCCCTGTGAGCTGAAGAAGCAGGAAGCTTCACCAGCGCCCGCCCGCCCGACTCCCCAGCCAGAACCATGAGCCAAAATAAACCTCTTTCCTTTATACGTTAACCAGTCTCAGGTAATCTGCCACAGCAACAGAAGACAGACTAAGACAGGTATTAATTGGAGGTCCTCACTGTAAAAAGGTGATCCCAAGCTCCAGCTACCTTCTCAGAGCAGACCACAGCCGATGTTCATTACCATATCAGTCGCTAGAAAGGATGTTTCCTACGAGTGAAATGAAGGTTTTTTTGTTTTGGTACCGGGGATTGAACTCAGGGGCACTCGACCTCTGGGCCACATACCCAGCCCTTTTTTGTATTTCATTAGAGACAGGGTCTCACTGAGTTACTAAGTGCCTCGCCATTGCTGAGGCTGGCTTTGAACTCGCGATCCTCCTGCCTCAGCCTCCCAAGCGCTGGGATGACAGGCGTGGCCACCGCGCCCGGCACGAGGACTGTTCTAGAGCTTGTCTCAGGCACACACTGGTCCTTGTGTGGTCAGCCCACATCACATACATCCTTCAGAACGGGGCCCTGGGCCTGGGCTCCTGCACCGGCCTCTTGTTGGACCAGGCTTAGGATCAGCTGGTCCTGCACCCGCCTCGAGGACCCGCTGCTTCCAAGTGGCGTCAGACAAACGGTGGGTGTTCCAAGGCACTCTGGGGACAGCCTGAGCGGCTGGTGCACGGGCAGACTGCGGCAGAGTCGGGTTGTCACTGTGACTTTGGATGAGCGGAAGTTCTTAGATGTAACGTGGTCAAATAAACCGACCCTCAGTGGTCGGTACCTTCTGCATCTCTAGAATCCCTGCACCTAGGGGTCCTGAAGACGCCGTCCCACTTTTGTCTCATAGATCCTTTCCGGCACTGCCTCTCACCGTCCTTTTACGTGACGCCACGTCTGGCGTGCGGGAGGTCAGTCCTCGTCCTGCCTTTCCCACCCGGGGGCCCCTCTGCTGAGGAAGCAGTCTTTCCTCGATGACCACAGAGTGGCCTCCGCTGTGTCGGGCTGCAGCAGCTGCGCGTGAGGACCCGTCGCGGGCGCTCAGCTTCAGCCTGCGTCTCCTGTCCTGCGCCCACACCCCGCGGGGCGAGCTCCCGGCTACACACGGGGAGCCCCCTCTGTCTGCACCTGCTGGACGCTGCCCGTGTCGACCACGAGGTGAGCTGCGACAGGTCAGACTGGGAGTCACCAGCAGACTCCCGAGTGCGGGGACAGCCTGCGGAGCCTGGAGAGGACGGCAGATCTGGTGACCAAAGGCACTCCCTCCAGGAGGGCAGGTCCCCTGAAGCTGGTTCCAGGAAATGTGGCCAACCCAGACCCCCAGGATCTGCTGCTCCCGTGACTGCTCAGCGGCAGGGCTGCTGCCGCCCACGCGGCTCCTGCGACGCAGCGTCTCTCCGTGGTCGACCCGCACGGCCTCCGCGCCCTTCCAGGTGCCAGGTGGCTGCGGACAGCTGCTGCTTCCCCTCGTTGCTTCAGGATTTCAAATTTCCTTTCCAAAATCCAGTGCCCCAGTCGGGCGTGGTGGCGCACGCCTGTAATCCCAGCACTTGGGAGGCTGAGGCAGGAGGATCGCGAGTTCAAAGCCAGCCTCAGCCATGGCGAGGCACTTAGCAACTCAGTGAGACCCTGTCTCTAATTAAAAAAACACAAAAAAGGGCTGGGGATGTGGCCCAGTGGTCGAGGGCCCCTGAGTTCAATCCCCGGTATCTCCCCCCCCCCCCAAAAAAAAATCCAGTGCCCAAAGGCTTAGGCCCCCCTGGAGAGGGGACTGCTTCCTCCCCAGCTGGGCAAGGCAACCCCCCAGGCCAACGTTCCTGCCAGCAGGGCCTGACAAAGGAGGCCTGTCTTCAGAAAGGGAATGTCAGGCTTTAGAGGTCTGGAAAAGGACAAAGTGGAGACGTGGATTTTCCCGAGAGTTGGAAGGCAGCAATGACAACCTTGAGGCTGACTGGCGGTCCCTGCCCTCACCCCACCCCCTTTTAAGGATACATTTGGGAGAGATGAATCTGAATCATTTGCCTGTGTCAGTCTGTTTTGTGGTGCTGTAACAAAATACCCGAGGCTGGGTGCTTTATAAGGTGAAGAGGTTTACTTGGCTCACAATTCTGGTGGCTGGAGGGTCCAAACAGCATGGTGTCAGCTTCCTGGCAAGAGCCTGCTGCTGCACCCCAAGCCTCCTCCCATTTTAAAAGTGGGCTGCCTTGTATTCCTGAGTTCTTCATGTGTTTTGGAAACCAGCCGTGAGCAGGAGGGGCCTGGCAGGTGGGGCAGCCTGGCTTTGTAACAAGCCTCTCTCAGAGAGCTCACCTCCCCTTGAGGTCAGCACTCACCCCTTCCCAGGGCTCCCCAGGACCTGATCATCTTGCACCAGGGCCCCTTCTCCAAGGCTCACCCCCTGCACACCGACATACCGGGGACCAGGCCTCTGGCTCCCGAGTCTCGGGGACACACCCAACCAGCTGCAGGCCGGCTCTGCCCCAGCACGGCTGCACGCCCCTCCACGTCCGCACCCTCAGGCCGCGTGGGAGGTGAGCAGGCTGGAGGGACGCGGGCTCAGCCCCAGACCCGCAGCTGTGGCTGTGGTGGCCTTCCCGGGGCCCGGCTCCCTCTCCTGCACAGCAGTAGGATCTCCTCCTCGGCGCTGCTGAGGGACAAAACCAGGTCAGGCCCGGCCAAGAGCAGACCATCGGGAGTGGCCGTCGGCCCTTCCCTGAGGTCCCCTGCCACACGGAGGGGACAGTCACCTGTCCCCACCATGCCCCCTTTTGTCCATTTCTTTTTAATGATTTATTGCAGTGTAATCCATACAGCGTGGAATCTGCCATCCATCGGTGACGTTTGGTGGACTACAGTTGGGCAGTTGCCACCGCCACCCCGTCCCGGGCCTTTCCCCCGGCCGAGACCTTCCTTCCGACCTCATCTGCGCTCGCCGCACCCTCCCTGCCCTGGGCCCAGGGAGCCGCGGATCGGCGGCGTGGTTCCGGGTCTGCCTTTCCCGCACATTTCACAAAGTGGCTTCTGCCTCTGGCCTCTTCACCCGGCAGGCACCGTGCTTTGTGACCCGTCCCTGTGGCAGCGCTGGCCACCCTCCTTCCTGCCAGACGGCGCACGTGCCTGTGGCTCGGACCCTGCACTCGCCTGCCCGCCGCTCCCAGGCTTGCCCGGCACCAGCCGCAGCTGCCGCGAGCCTTCGCACCCAAGCCTGGACGCGGGTTCTCAGGGCTCCGGAGGGGACACCCTGAGTGGTGCTGTGACGAGCTTCGCCTTTGGAGGCACTGCCCGATGGTCTTCCCGAGTGGCCCACCCCAGGGCACGCCAGGAAGAGGCCCAGGGTCTGCCTCCTCCCCTGCGCCCGCTGCCTGTGGCCACTGTCGAGGCTGCCCCGGCCGTCCTGGCGTGGTCTGCACTGACCTGAGGACTGACCAGCTGGGCGCCCTGCCACGGCCTCCTTCGTCATCCCGGTGTCTTTCCAGGGAAGAGGAAAGTCTCCCCCACGCTAGGAAAGTCTCCCCCACGCTACAACCGGGCTGCCTTCTCGCTCTTGAGCTCCTCGCTACTCTCCACGTGTCTTCTGTCAGATGAGTTTCAGGCACCCCGCCCCGCCCGGGGCGTCTCTGCACTGTCTTCGTGGCATCTTTTGAAGCAAAAAGTCTTTAAGTGGATCTGGTGAAGCCCAGTTTTATCGATCTTCCTTTCAGGCCTGACATTCTTGCTGTCCTTCCAGAGAACCCTTCGCCTGTCCCATGGTCACGAAGGCTCCCTCCCAGGAGCGCGGAGATTTCTTGGAGTTGATTTTCGCACGTGGTGTGGTGTGGGGCAGGGGGTCCAGTCTCCTTACTCCTGGCCGTCTCTCCCCATCCCTGCGTTCACACACTGAAGTCCTGACCCCAGTGCCCGGGGGGGAGGGGGGGACCTACCTCTAAAGAGCTGATGTACATCATCGGGGATGGCCTCTAGCCCAGTGTGACTGGTATCTGTCTGGGAAGAGAGGTCAGGCTGTGGGCAGGTGCACGGGACAGGCAGGTGGGCAGGTGCACGGGACAGGTCACGTGGAGCCACAGGGGGAAGGCGGCCGTCCGCAGGCCCGAGGGAGCAGCCCTGGGAAGGGATCTCCACCGAGGACGCGGCCCTCCACCGTTCAGGCCACGCTGTCTGGGACGCTTTGTTACGCGGCCCTAGGAAATCGTGAAACTAGCTGTCCCGGCTGGTCATACAGCGGTCCCCTCGCCTCGCCCCCCGGGTCCTGCTGACCTCTTTACCGACTAGTGGCAGCATGTTGTTATTATTATCTTTAATTTGTTTTCAGTTGTTGATCCACCTGTATTCATGTACTCATACGTGGTGCTGAGAATCGAACCCGGGGCCTCACATGTGCTAGGCGAGCCCTCCACCCACGGGGCCCAGCCCCAGCCCCTATCGGCGGGTCATCCTGCGTGAGCCCGTTCCCGAACCGCAGGGCCGTTCCCTCCGGATCTGCGTGCTCGCCGCCACGCCCCGCCGCCAGGCCACGCCCGCGCCACGCCCGCCGCCAGGCCACGCCCACCGCCTGGCCACGCCCGCCGCCAGGCCACGCCCACCGCCTGGCCACGCCCGCCGCCAGGCCACGCCCGCCGCCGCAGCTCCGCGGGGAGCCCTGGAAAGGCTCGCGAGGCTCCCCCAGCTCGGTCCTCCAGGAGCAGCCTGCTGATTCCACCACACACCACCAGGAGTCACAGCCAGCAGAGACCCGTCTGCGGGGAGCGGCCTCCGCGGCGGGAGCAGCCTCCGCGTCGAGCCTCCCGGCCCACGAACACGGGATGCCTCCCTTCATCTAGACCTTCTTTGGTTTCTGTTGGCGGCACTCGGCAGTGCCGGTGCGAGGTCCTGCACGTCCTCTTGTCACAGGCGATTCCGGAGCGTTTCATTCTTCCTGATGCTCTTGTGAGTGGACCTGCTTTCCTGAGTCCACGTCTGGTTGCTGGTGTGTAGAAGACATTTAGGGCAGCGGGGCGGCGTGCGCACCTTGCACCCTGGGGTCTCGCAGCTCCTTCCCTCGCTGTGTGTTGTGCAGGGGTCTCCGGATTGTCCACACAGAGGCCCGTGCCACCCTGGGTCAGGCAGCTGTGCTCCTTTCCTTTCTTTCTCGCGTGCTCACACTCACACCTGCCCCTCAGCCACAGAGGAGGAGGCGGTGAGGGCTGACATATTCAGTTCATGACCCGTCTCGGGGAAATCATTCAGCTCTCCATTTTTAAGGCATCTCTTGTTTATTCCCACTCTTACAGCTATGTAACTCGGAGAAGTGACTACTCAGAGAAGCTAAACAAACACATGAAATAGAAACACACATGATATAACATCAATATGTATTGTACATTGTATAATACACATATATGTATTTCATATTTTATATACATATATATGATATGTTTCTTTCCTGACCACAGCCTCTGATTAAATGAAATACAACCTAAGGCAGGCACCTTGTTTCCAACACTCAGGGATAGGAAGCCAGATGCACCATCTGACAGCAGGGCTGGCTGAACAACTTCTCAAACATTCACACACAGTGGAATACTATGCAGCCATTAAAAGTAGGCTCAAAGGTATTTCCACTAACTTGGGGGAAATTCTTATATCACAATAGTAAAAGACAAACAGCAGCAAAAAGCATACACACGGGATGGTCTCAACACCGCAAAGACGCACCCACACAAAGAAAAGATGGCACAGAAGCACATAAAACCCTTGATCAATTCTTCTGGGCTGAGGGATCATGGGTGATTTTTCCCTCTAGTTACTTTACACTTTTTCCAATTGTACAAAACTTTTCACACTGAGTATTTTGTAGCCAGAAAAGAAAAACAAAACAACAAACACGCTCCGCCCGAGGGCGTGGCGTTTCCCAGCCTCACCTTGCAGTACTCGTCGATGGGCACCAGGCGCTTGACGGCCACGTCCCGGATGTGGCTCCTCCGGAACAGGATCTTGCCTGGGGGAGGAGAAGAGGCTGAGCCGCCAGGAGCAGCCGGGGCGGGCGGGGTCCTAGGGGCTGCTGGTCCTGGGCTGGGTGGCCCCGCCCACAGCTCTGGAGGCGGGCGGGGTCCTGGGGGCTGCTGGTCCTGGGCTGGGTGGCCCCGCCCACAGCTCTGGAGGCGGGCGGGGTCCTGGGGGCTGCTGGTCCTGGGCTGGGTGGCCCCGCCCACAGCTCTGGAGGCGGGCGGGGTCCTGGGGGCTGCTGGTCCTGCGGCTGGGTGGCCCCGCCCACAGCTCTGGAGGCGGGCGGGGTTCTGGGGGCTGCTGGTCCTGGGCTGGGTGGCCCCGCCCACAGCTCTGGAGGCGGGCGGGGTCCTAGGGGCTGCTGGTCCTGGGCTGGGTGGCCCCGCCCACAGCTCTGGAGGCGGGCGGGGTCCTGGGGGCTGCTGGTCCTGCGGCTGGGTGGCCCCGCCCACAGCTCTGGAGGCGGGCGGGGTCCTGGGGGCTGCTGGTCCTGCGGCTGGGTGGCCCCGCCCACAGCTCTGGAGGCGGGCGGGGTCCTGGGGGCTGCTGGTCCTGCGGCTGGGTGGCCCCGCCCACAGCTCTGGAGGCGGGCGGGGTCCTGGGGGCTGCTGGTCCTGCGGCAGGGTGGCCCCGCCCACAGCTCTGGAGGCGGGCGGGGTCCTGGGGGCTGCTGGTCCTGCCGCTGGGTGGCCCCGCCCACAGCTCTGGAGGCGGGCGGGGTCCTGGGGGCTGCTGGTCCTGGGCTGGGTGGCCCCGCCCACAGCTCTGGAGGCCGGCTCGGGACGAGTTAACAGTGGGTCTCGAGGAAGTCCTAGGAACATATTCTCACGGACACGGGGTGACTGCACGTGTCGCGGGGACGGTGTGACACCTCCACACGTGACACGAGCTGTGGTGACAAGCAGGGCGCTGGCCCATCTGTCCCCGCAGACATCGGCGCTGGGACTGTCAGAACCCCCCCCTCGCTCCCGTGGGCTGTGCGGTGGTGGCTGTCCCGCAGAGCTGCCCCACTGTGCGCAGGACATGGGGCGCCCTCCCCAGCCCGGGCCATCCTCCGCCCTCGTCCCAGACCAGCTCCTCGGCTCCTGGTGAAGGGGGACACGCGCCCGTCTCGGCGACCTCAGCAAGCCCGTCCTGATGCGAGGGAGGTGGGGAGGCAGGCCCCCACCGCTCTGACCAAGGACGGGGCCTGGGGGCGGGCAGCAGGGTGGACGGCCCAGGGCTGCCCGCCCTCACGACCCACCCGCGCACCTCCTGCTCCTGGCCCCAGACTTCGCCTTTTCATGCTCCCGCACCCTCCTGCCGCACCCCCACTTAGAAAAGAAAGATCTAGAAGGAACCGCATCGAAGGGTCCTGAGTGCCGTCTCCCGAGGAGTGGACACCACGAGTCTCGGTCCTTCTTCACCCCCAGTTCCTGCCATGGACATCCACTGCTTCCAGATTCAGACAGTTCCTCTCATTTGTGGGGTGTGGGGCCGAATCATGTGACAAAGGGGAAGGCGCGGCCTCGGGGCCTTGCAGTGTCAGTGCAGGCCACAGGGGCGGTCCCTTCCCGGGCAGCACTGCCCGCCGCAGAAGGGTCAGCATGCTAGGCCCAGGCCCAGGCCCAGCGGGGGTCTCACTGGGACCCCCGAGGACCCACTCCCGTTCTCACAGGTCCCCGTGGGTGGGACTCCTGCCATGCACAGCCCCCGAGCGTCCCCACCTCTGGGAGGACCAGGCAGGCGTGGGGAGCGCGCGTGGCCAGCGCCCCGCCTCGCGTCTGCTCCTCTGGCTCCGTCTCGGTGCAATTCCCCTTCTGTGGCCCAGGGGACGGTGAGGGCCGGGAACAGGCCTCTCGCTGACAACCAGCACAGGGCCACTGCTGGCCCTTGGTGGAAAGCAAGCTTGTCCCAGGTCACTGGGCCACTTAGGAACTCGAGGCTGGGCTGGGGCTCAGTGGCAGAGTGCTTGCCTAGCACGTGCGAGGCCCTGGGTTCAACCCTCAGCACTGCACAAAAATGAACAAAGAAAATAAAGGTGTCGTGTCCGCCACAACTACTACAACAACAACCCAAAACCTCAAGGCTGAGGATCCCCGCACCTCAGGACAGAAACCCCAGGCCCCTCCCGGGTTCCCTGGGAGTGTGACACAAGGACCAGAGCTCCAATCCCCGCAAGGACGTGGGACAGGGCCTGTCGGGGAGGCCACAGGCCCATCCCAGGGCTGCCTCTGCTGCTACAAGGCCTTGAGGAGTGTGGTCCTCTCAGAGCCTCTGTCTCTTCTCCAAGGGGGGAAGGCAGCCCCCTTGGTCTTGGAAGTAGGCGCCAGGACACTCCCAGAATGGGTGGCCCCGACTCGGAACGGTTCTTCTTTCTTAAAATCAGCCTGGAGGATGCGCATGGCCCTCTGCAGTTGAGAGCATGGGCTCCTCCCCTGCTCCAGCCTCAGGCAGGCCAAGGCCTTCACCCACAGCACAGAGAGGCGCAGGCCAGGGGCGGAGCCTCCTGGGCCAGCACCTCCCTGGTGGAGGGCCGAGGGCCAGCGGCCCCCGCAGCCTCCCTGTGCACGCCTGCCGCCTCGCTGGCTGGCAAGGAAAGGGTGCTCTGGGCGGGCTCCCGCGGCCCTGGAGCAGGCCACACTGTACTCAAGTGCCTCCTCGGCCAAGTTGGCTCCCGCTCCTGCGGGGTGGAGACGGCCCTCCCCGGCCTTTGTGCTGACATGAGACTTGCTTTTGTTCTGCTGAAGGACACTCTGCACAGAAGAGTGACCCCAAGGAGAGGGGACCTGCCCCCTGCCCTGGGCCTGGGCCTCTGGGAGGAGCGAGAGACGGGCTCAGAAGGGAGGTGCCGGGGTCCTGGGGCCCAGGGGGACCTCTGCAAGTTACAAGGGGGTGCTCGAGCAGGGACAAAGGGGCCAAGTCCCGAGAACCGTGTTCTCGCCGAGTCTGGGTGGGAGAGGATTACGTAACCACCAAAGCCTCTTGGAGCCTGGCTTTCCAGAGCTGCTTTTGCCTGTCGTGCAGGGACAAGGCTCCGACTGCTCTCCTTTCCCTCCTGAGGAACGCCTGTATTTGGAGCCCGGTTTAGCTGGACTGTCACTTAAGGTCTTGATCACGTAAGGACAGCTCTACACACGATGCTGTCCCTAAGGCACGCCCCAGGACCTGTCTACAGAGATCCCACCACGGCCATGAGCTGGGCCTTGTGATGCGGCGGCCACTGTCCCACTTAAAGGGGTGGAGACTGAGGCAGGCCCGAGGGGCGTGGCCCTGCGCGGGCCCCAGGCTGAGCCCTCTGGCTGATGCCCTGCTCCGGGCCTCCCCAGGCAGGCCCAGCCTGTGAGCTTCAGGCACAGGGCGCTCCGGCGGGGCGTGCAGAGCACCACCCTGGCCCGCACCTGCCCAGGGTGCCCACACCTGAAGGAGGCCCACTGGCGTCCTGGACGGAGGGACGCGACCGAGGGAGCCCCCGGCTGAGTCCTTGTGACTGGGGTGGGGGTGACTGCTGCTGACCTGCCGTGTGTAGAGACATCATGAGAGTCCGTGTCCCCTGGCCAATGCCCCGGCCAATGCCCCGGCCACCTGCTGTGCGCCTGCACCCCCCGCTCCCCCCCGAGTGCCTTCACTACTGTGAATGAAGAGACGGAACTCAGGGTGCCGTCACTCGGAGCAGAGGCCCCGTGGTGGGGTGAGCTGGGTCCCAGCCACGGGAGGCTGAGGCGGGGGGAAGGTCCCTGGAGCCCAGGATCCGGGAGCAGCCTGGACAAAGCGGGAACCCCGAGCCCTTCAAGGAAGCAGAGGGTGGTGAGCAGGGCCCCGGAGTGCAGCCAGGCCGCGGGAGGGGGCGTGCGTGCGGAGCCAGGCCCCGCCAGCCGTGCAGGTGCCGGAGCTCTCTGAGCCTCGGCTTCCTAATCTGGGCAGTGGGCTCAGGGACGTCTGCCCTGCAGCTGGCTGGGGACTGCCGCGTCCAGCAACTGGCCCATCCTGGACAGTCAACACGTGGCGTGAGCCCTCTAGGCAGACAGTGCTGTCCAGCTGTGGCAGATGGGGACGTCGAAGGGATCTGAAGCACAAGAGAGACTCACTGCCCTGTGGTGGGCCCGGAGAGCGGGCAGACCCCGGGGCCAGCAGACAGCCCGCCGGATGTGCCACAGGGTGACCGAGGTTGGCCGTGCGTTCCCCAGACGCCAGGTCACGCCTTAGCCCAGCTGACACCTGGACGCTGGCCTCCCAAGGCCCTAACTGGAACCCCGTGGAGCCGGCCTGGGAGGGGTAAGTAAGTGGGCGCTGCTCGCTCGGGGCCGCTGAGCCCGTGGACTCTGAAGCCAGAGCAGAAAAGGGGCAGCGGCCAGCGGGAGCCGCGCCCCAGGCAAGTGCTCGCGCTCCCCGTTTTGGAGATGGACGCGAGGCAGGTCGTGCGCCCAGGGAACGGCGTGGCCCACGTCTGGGCGCTCACTTCTGCCCACAACCGAGACTGGTCAGTGGATGGTGTCCCCGAGACGGAGCAGGAGCCGTGAGCCGCCCCGCGCCCGCCCGCCCGAGCGCCTACCTGGCAGGAAGGGGATGATGCGCTGCTTGGGGTCCTTCTGCCCTCCTTCCATGGGGAACTTGTCCAGCATCTGCATCTGGGGGGAGAGGGCACTCAGACCTCGGGCACGCCCGCCCTGGCCTCGCGGCGAGCCGCGACACACCGCACGTCCGCTTTGTCCTGCTTTCCAGGAACCCAGCGGGAGGGCCAGTCCGGGGGTCTCGGGCCCCTCGACAACAGCCCTGACCCACAGCCGCCACACTGCGAAGGCCCGAGCCGCGGGGCCTGTGCGTGGCCCCGGGGCCTCCCTCCTGGACGTGGAGACGCAGCCCTCAGGGGCACCAGGACTTCTGGACAGGTCCTGCTTCCTGGAGCCGCCAGGTTGTTGAGGAACAGACCACAGCAGGATCTGGTTGAGTCACGCCTGGGACGCCATCGTACCCGCCGGACCCAAGAACTGCCCAGCGGCTCAGCGGGCAGCACCGCGCCTGGCCGGGCGGGACGTGTGGCTACGGCAAAGAAGACACATGGGCTGGAGGAGCCGGAAAGGGAGGCTGGTGACTGCGAGGTGGTGTGGGAGGCCCCGGGGGACGGGTGGGGACGGACAGCGGCCCGATGCCTGGACGCTGAAGAATGAGCGTGGCACTCCTCACCCAGGGTTCAGAGCCCAGGGCCTGCCACTCAGTCCCCTGTGCTTCTGTGGGACAGACTCGGCCTGGGGCCTCGTCGGTAAGTCTCCATGGCGACCTCAACTTGTGGCCCTACTCTATGGTCAAAGCTGGGCTGTGGGCGTCACAGCCGCTGTCATCGAACATTTCTGGGGATTCTGAGGTGGATTTGTGTTCCCGTCTCCTGGCAGTGGGCACTCTATGTGGGCAGAAGACACGTGCAAGGGTGGAGATCACGACTGGTACACGGTTTACCGTTTTCTGTGTCCCTCTGCCGGGGGACAGGCCACACTCCTGAGAATGACTACTCTGCCAGCTGGAGTCCTGAAGCGAGGGCCCAGAGTGCCCGCACCTCTGATGGCCACGAGGCTGGAGTGAGGCTGCTTGTCGCAGCAGCATGTCCTGAGCTATCTGACTGGGACACGGGTCAAGAAGCCAGAGCAGACAGTGGAGGAGTCCTGAGCCTCTCACAGAGATGTCTGACCTGTGGAAAGTTGGCCCACCATTGCCTTTCAAGGAAAATGTCACTCTGCCTCTCCAGATCCGTCCCTCTGATAGAATCAAAGAAGCTTGGAAAAGTCAGGGAGAAATGAGGCTAGCTACTTTGCAGGCCTTTTGCAAGGAACAGCAGTTCCCCAGGGGAAAAAGGGAAGCCTCCTCCGAGCAGCGACTGTCAGGCACTGGGTTCTTCAGACACGTGCCCTGGGCTGGCAGAGTGCTAGGCTGGCATTTGTGAGGCCCGGGTTCGATCCCCAGCACCACACACACACACACACACACACACACACACACACGCCCTCAGGGAATCCTCAGACACTCATGAGCATGGACATTAATGTCCAGGAAGGTGAAGAAATCTGCCCAGGCGGGGGCCTACAGGGCAGCAGGGCCAGAGATTGACACTCATGTGCCACTGTCCCCCGCCCCCACCCGTGGGGGACAGTTACAAAGGAGCTGGTTCACACAAGGCCCCTGGCGAGGTGGCCAGCCTTGGCGAGGCGGGGCGTGCCCGGCTGCCGGCTCCTCCCAGCGGAGCACACCATCGCAGCCGCCTCTGCGGGCACAGCTCGGTGGCAGAGCATGTGCACGTGGCACGGCCCTCCCCGTCACCTCATCCCGGCCACGCCGGGGTCCCCACGCGCACTCCCGCCCACAGCCCGGGTTCCCCGCTCTACCAGGTGGTTTGCCAAACCAGCCCCTTAGACTGCCCAGGGGCCCCTGTGGCCGGAGCTGGGCCGTCCAGCACGCCCGTGATGATGGACTGTCCCCTGATGCCCCAGGATGCCTGGGGTGCCATTGGGAGGTGGTGGCACCTTTGTGGGGGGCTGGTGGGAGGAAGTCAGGCCGCGGGGTGGTGTGCCCGTGAAGGGGACCCGGGACCCTGGCTCCTGCCCAGCCCTTGCTCTGCTTCTCGGCCGCCCTGAGGTGAGTGGCCCTCCTCGGCCACCTGCTCCCGCCACGATGTCCTGTGTCACAGCAGGCCCAAAGCCACAGGCCGAGCAGCCGCGGCCTGAAACCTCCGGGACCGTGAGGCAGAACAAGCCTGCCATCTTTTCAAGTGACCGTCTCAGGCACCTTCCTAGGGCGCGGGCCGGCAGACGGGGCTGGGGGCCACGCCTGCTCTCTCCAGCACGGTGGCCAGGGCTCTGGTGGCTTCTGGGCACTCGAAAAGCAGCTCTTGCAACAGAAGAACTGAACTTTAAAAACCTGCTTTGATTTCAGCTGATCTGGATTCGTGGTTCAGTAGCTGCAGGTGACCGGTGGCCGGCGGGCTGCAGGGGGGCGGGGGGACGCAGGGCTCGGCCCAGTCGGCTGCTTCCCGTCCCCCAGGGCTGACGCCACCCGGACCTGCTGTCTGGAGGTGGTGAGGGGCGGCGGGCTGCGGCTGAGGCTGTGCTGCCCTGGGCTCGGTGTGTCCAGGTTCCTGGCCACAAGCTGCCCCCACGCCGCTGAGGACGCTCACACGGCGCTCCCAGTGCCTTCAAGCCAGGCCGCAAGGACTCCGCGTGGGCTCTCGGCCCGGCTGTCTGCAGCTGCAGGGCCAGAGGCATCCCCGGAGCAGTCCCCCACAGGTGTCACCTGTGGCGACAAGAGACCCACCTCCCCTGCCTGCTCCCCAGAGAGGGGGTCCTTGTGGCGAGAAGGCTGGAGATGGGGTGGGGTGTGGGTCGGGGCGGGAGGGAGAGGCGGGCGCGGCGCGGCAGCTGCCACGTCACGGGCTTCCGGGGGAGGGGAGAAAATGTCCCCGGCACTCCTGAGGAAGACGGCAGCTGTGGCAGGAGAGTGAGCCTCCTTGGGGCAAGCACCCGGGCTGGCGTGGAGGGACACACGTGGCTCGTGTTAGTGGCCGTCCCCGAGCCTGGCCTTGGGAGGGGTCTGCTCCTCAAGGTCACAGAAGCCCCAAGTCCGGCAGCAGCTGGGGGAGAGGGCGAGGGCCGCCACGGGCCCTGCAGGCAGGCGGAGGCACCCGGGCCCTCAGGGCGGGATGTGCTGGTGTGGGGACCGACCCACCCTCAGAGAGCTCGTCTAAACCCTGTGCCTGGTGCCCTGCTGGACGGCCACAGGAGCCCGCCACCACCTCCTGCCCGCCCAGCCTGGCCTCCCCGTGGGCCCGGTACCCTCTGCGCTGCCCTCTCGCCTCCTCGCGGGGATGAGGAAGGTGCCTGGTGTCTGTGCCAAGAAGGGACACATGGCAGAAAGAGCAAGCGCGCCTCGCTGGTTGGTCAGCCGTCGCCCAGGAGGAGAGAAACTGCCCGGAGCCACACCGAGGCCTTGCTGTGCGCCAGAGGCCACTGCCCAGGGCCACCAGGCCTCCGCTACCTTAGAGAGGAAGAACTGCGAGGTGTGAGGGAAGGACAGCACGGTGGCTTCGCTCCGCGCCATCGGGGGCAGGAACTCCCGGAGAGGAGGACCTTCCCTGCTGGGGCGCTCAGCAGGCGCGGCACCCCCCTTGGAGGGGACCTCTGGGAGGAGAGGGGGCCAGGTCAGGAAGGTGGCTCTGCTCGGGTGGCGCTGGCCCGGGAGAGGACCAGGCTGCCCGCTCAGGAAGAAGTGGGCTCTGCCAGCCCCGTGCCCGGCCCAGCAGACAGAGGGGCCCCCGCGGGGGCTTCTGGGCCCTCCAAGAGGTGCGCCGGCACTGTCACACTCTCAAGGGTTTGGGACAACCAGACTCTCAGAAGGGAACAGGCCAGTTCTTCAACGGAAGCAGGAGATAGCTCTGGCTGAGTGACGGGGGACAGGCTCCTCCGGCGCAGACCAAGAGGCAGCTGCGCCCTGTGACCTGACGCGCCGTGGAACAGCTGCACCTGCGCCCGGGCCTGCCCTGCCCTGTGGCGCTCGTGGGGACAGCAGGGCTGCCCGGCTAGGAGCGCTCCGGCCACAGACCAGGCTGGCACTTCGCCCCAGAGGACACTCCCTGGCAGGCAGGTGACGTGGGGCTGTGTCCCACCGCTCTGCAGAAGCCTGGCTCGGACTCCGGCTGCCCGTGGGGGTGCCTGCCCACTAGGCGGGGGCCAACTCCCTCTCCCTGTCAAGACCTGTTCAGATGTGTCACCTCCACCAGGGGACGAGCCCTCTGGGAATGCCACTGGGTAAGAGGGGTACGAGTCCCCTGGGAGCACTGACCTGGCTCACTGGAGTGACCGTCCCCATCACAGACAGCTTCAGAGAGCGGCTTGGCAGGGTCCCCCGCCAGCCCAGGGCCTAGGTCAGCAAGCATTCAGCTGCCTTGTGGGAGGGAGGCCCTGGCTTCACCGATGGCCATGACCGGGGTACAATGGACCACGGAGACTCAGAGGTCAAAGGTCACATGGCAAAGGGCAAAGTGGTCCTCGCATGTCTACAGCTTGTTTGCAAAGACTCAGGTCTGGGCAGAAGCACCCTCTGCAGGGCAGACTCTGCCCGTCCTGAAGGGAGATGGACAGGCCTTACAGAGGACAGCCTTGGCCAGGTAAATCCACAGCTGGGCGGGCACCTCCACAGGCAGTTCTGGCCCTGCGGAGGCAGGGAGAGGCACTGGTTAGTGCCCTGCTGCTTTCTGAGCCCATGACTCTGTCTCTTGGAGCCTCAGTTTCCTCATCTGTGAAATGGGCCCAATGCTGAGCTCACACTTGCAAATGAGGATTGAATGAGATTAATCCTTTACTCATGGCATCGAGACAGGTACCTGGCACATCTGGGTAGACAGCTGTGGATACCATTACCACGTGGCTCAACCAAACCATATTTCCCCTAGACGCTGGCCTCAGCTCCATGGGCCTGGTGCCCTGCTTGGAAGCCAGCTCCCCTGTGCCACACTTCGATGGACTCTCCACTGGTTAAGCCAAAGAGAGGCTCAGAGAGGCTGAGTGACCTGCCCAAGCTAACACAGCTGGGAGAACCAGGGCTGGGCCCTGACACCAGGGGCTCCTATTGTGAGCACAGGGCTCGGCCCTGTCCCGAGTGCCCCACGTGAACAAGACATGTGACCCGACGCCAACTGCAGTGGCAGGCATGACAAGCAGGGTCTGATCCTCTTAGGGCAAGCAAACAGGAGGCCAAGCCCGCGGAGTCTCCATGGCGGGGCGGGAGGGGTCGCGCTGGCGGCGAGTCTCTTCACACTGGGGGGCCGGGGCCCTGCCCCGACCTTTCCACGTGGCCTCTCTGCAGACGACTGTCTCTGCCTAAGCGTCCTGCCGCTGCCAGCAGGGCATTTACGGTTCTCTGTCACCTACTGGCTAGTTCTCTGATGTCCACTGGGGTCCAGGCTCGTGGGCAGGGCGGGTGCTGACGCTATTTTCATCCCTGGGCCAACCCTGATGACCTGATCATGTGACCCAAGATGAGCCAATAAGACTTCTGCTCAAATTGCTGGGCAGGGGGCTTCTCTCTTCCTGACATCACCGGGCTGGTCTGTTAGATAAAGCCTGGAGCTGTCACCACGTGGCCTGGGCACAAAGAAAACCAAGAGTGGAGAAAGACAAGACCTCCTGGACACAGTGGTCCTCAGTCCAGTCACACCTGAAGCCCAGGACCCTTGGATGTCTCGGTCCACTGGTGATGAAGGTACTGTCCGAATAAGCCACCTCGACTGGGCTTCTGTCATCTGCCCCTGAAACGGTTCTGGCTAAAACAGGACCTCACGGCCAGGAAGTGGGGATCTGGATCGAAGCCCAGCCCCTCCATTCCAGAGCCAGGATCTTAACAACCAGTCCCCCCATCTGCACGCCGACTCCTAACAGCCACCACGCCCACCACCACCCCCGTCCCAACAGCAGATGCCGGCCAGGGTGGCAGCCAGGAGGGTGCACCCGTCACCTCTTAGAGAATCGAGACGCTGTGCACCGTAAAGCCACCCTTTAGAAGCGACAGTGGTTTTTGGCATATCCACGTGATCGCACGGTGAGGACCGGTCTCCACATCCAGAACATTTCATCACCCCAAGATCCCGGGACCCGTGAGCAGTGACCCCTGCTCCCCTCCTAGCCTCTGCGACTCCTATCTGCTTCCTGTGTCTGGATTCGCCTCTCCTGGACACAACCGTCAACATCAACTCATGAGAATCTTGGGAGGCCAGGCGCGGTGGCGCACGTCTGTGACCCCAGCACTCGGGAGGCTGAGGCAGGAGGACCGCGAGTTCAAAGCCAGCCTCAGCAATGGCGAGTCATTCAGCAACTCAGTGAGACCCTGTCTCTAATAAAATACAAAAAAGGGCTGGGGATGTGACCTAGTGGTCGAGTGCCCCTGAGTTCAATCCCTGGTACCAAAAAAAAAAAAAAAAAAAAGAACCTTGGGATGTAGCAGTGGGGACCAAAGTGGCCAAGAGGGTGGACTCTGGGGTCACCCATCCAGCCTCAAATCTGAGTAGTTCTGACGCTCACCAGCTGTGTGACCTGGGGCGAACGATGGCACCTTTCTGGGCCAGAGTCTCGAGGATTAAATGAGTGGCCACATCTAGACATCCAGCAGGAGAGGCCTCATCCAGGTCTCTGGATGTGCCAGCTGCTTCTGCGACCATGCCACCGTGTCACCGAGGAGGACATCAGGCACAGAGGGGTTAAGGGGGTGCCCAAGGCCACACAGCTGGTGGATGGCTGGGCCCGGGCCTCCTGACCGGGGCCTCTGCTTTCTCCATCACAGCACCCTGGCCGAGCTGCCCCGTGCGAGGCCCCGCCCTCCCCGCGCTCTGTGCCAAGTTACTTCTGAACACACCGCGGCCAAGCCAGAGGGGAGGGCGGGGCATCATGGAATCATCTAACGGTGTCGCGGCCCTCTGGGCTGCCTCCTGCCCGTCCTAAGGATCAGCTGCGGCCCTGGCTGACCTCGTCCTGCTTCTGGGCAGGGCAGGGCTGTCCCCAGGGGGACAAGGACCCAGAACTCCCATGACTCCCTCTCTACAGCCACCCATCTGGGACTCCTTAGAGCCGGCTCGGCTGAGGCCTGGGCTCTGGAGGAGGGTGCTGTGGCGGGGCCAGAGCGGCCGGTTTATGTGACAGCAAACTCCCCAACTGCCACCAATCATGCTGAGCTGGCAAGAAACCTAGCGTTCAAGTTCTGGCAGGAAGACGGGAAGCCGGGGCTGGGGGAGCCGGGCCAGGCTTGGGGTCAGGAGGAGCCGCGGTCAGACCCTGGCTCGGCCCTCCCTGGCCCGTTGCCGGGCAGGCCACATCTGTGCAGGGCTGACCCTGGGGCCTGGCCAGGGTCTGGCACCTCCGGGCCCCGGGTCTGCTCCCCCACATCACTTCAGATGGCACCCAGCATCTTGGACACGATCTTCTTTGCTTTTTATATTTTCCTGACGCTGCGGCAGAGCAGGAGAAAACCACAGTGTCTGACGCGGCTGCACGCGGCTGAGCCAAACCGAGTTCAGTCCACCTGAAGTGATCAACAACCGGCATCTCAGCTGCCCGTGTGAGGCTGGAAGGCTCGGTGTCTGCTGGAGGTGGCAGGCACTGCTCAGGGGCACTGGGAAGCCTGTCGGGGCACTCCTTCCCTCCCCTCCGTGGTGGGACACGGGCCCTGAAAACGCCCTAGTCAGCATTCCCAGGAACAAGGATATCTGCCGTTGACATCACCCGAGGCCAACGGCAAGGGGTCAGGATGGGGCAAGGCCAGGGCTGTCCTCTGGCACCCAGCACCGGCTGCCTGACCTCTGATCACGGCTGCATCTGGAGCTACCTCTGTCCAGGTCTCAATCCACACCCTGGGACTCTGGGGACCCAGGGAAGCCACCGGCTACCCGACTGCTCTCTTATGCTGACTGGCGTGGAGATGAGCCTAGGACATTTGGTGGCTTGCTGGGGCTCCTGAGATGTCGCTTTTACTTCTCCCTCGTGCCCAGTGTGCGCTGCAGCTGCCCGCGCCACTTTGCAGCCCCGGGGGTCTGAGCATGAAGCCAACACGCAGAAGCAGGAGCGTGGACTGAGGGAGAGGCCGGGCAGCGGCGCTGGGGGGACTCTTGGTGCAGCCGTGCCTGAAGGCAGGAGGCTGCTGCTGCTGGGTCGCTCTGTTCCACCAGCCTGAAGCCCTCCTTGCTCACCGTGGCCAGTCTGAGCCGGTGCTGCCACTGGGAACAGAAGCGTCCTGACTGACAGGCTGGAGGGGACCTCACCTCTGCCCCAGGCAGACAGCTGGGCAAGCTCCCCCGGCCCTCACCCCAGAGGCAGGGGTCTCCTAAAGAGCCCTGCCCAGCCTCTGCTGAGGGCAGCGCTTCCCACACTGCTCTCAGTTGCTGGCCCTTGTGGCTGAGCTGGAGCCGCTGGCCCAGGGGTCAGGACTGCCCCACCCTCCCGGGACAGGGGACGCTGAGCTCCTGTGCTGTGTGGCTCGCTGAGACCACGGGTGCACGTGGTGTTGGTCCACAGGCCCGTCCACCCATCCGTCCACCCAACACTGCCTGCTGGGCACCGTGGGCTGGGCACTGAGTAAAACATCAGAGACAGGCATGGGCAGAGGTGCCCCTGCCCACGACCACTGCCGTCCAGAGCGGGGACGGACGGACAGGCAGTCAGGACACACAGAGAAGGCCTCGCTGCCGGGGGACGTCAGACCAGGCTTCCCAGAGGACCAGTGCCCGCAGGAGCTGCCCGCGTCCAGCTGCGGCGCGGCCAGTGCAGAGGCCTGGGGTGGGCGGGTCAGGGAACCCAGGGGCACCAGGGGCTGAGTGTGGAGGGCGGCCGAGGTGGGCAGGCCAGCGCCCAGCGAGCCGAGCTCACCAGCAACGCAGCTGGCGCTCACACCCCAGTTCCCGACGGCGCTGCCGGGCTGCCTGGGCAGGCGTGGGGTCCCGCCTCCTGCAGCGGTCCCCAGGGCTTTTCCTCTCTGTCACCCACCAAAGCACAGGAGGGAGGCCATGCTGACGTGGGGAGGAACGCAGGGCACGCTGCGTCAAGGAGAGCGTCCGGGCTCCGAGCCGCAGGGGGACGTCAGGCCTAGGCACCCTCCCGCCCGCCGCTCAGCAGAGACCGGGGGCCTCACCTGCAGGTCGAAGAACTTGCTGTAGCGCCGGTAGATGGCCTCCGTGGAGCCGCTGGACCACGTGACGCGGATGATGTAGACCTGCGGGGGAACAGACGGGCGTCAGCGCCGGGCCGCGGCTCCCCGGTGACTTGGTGCCCCCGCCCTGCCCTCTTCCTCCCGCTGTGGACCTCCAGATGCAGCCTCCATCTTGGCCTCCTCGGGCTCAAGAATCTGCCCTGTGCCAGTTGCCCGCCCAGAGCCCGCCGTAACGACCGCACAGCATGGAGGAGACGGGTCCTCGCCGTGGGGCCGCGGGGGGCACAGGCAGGCCCGTCCCCGTGTAGCCCCACCAAGGACGGGGCCAGGCTGGAGGCCTCCCGGCCGTCTGTGCCCTCAGCTGCCCCTCAGAAGGTGGGGACTAGCCGCAGGGACAGACTGTGCCGCGGGGAGTGCCATCGTGTGGGGAGGTGGCAGTCGGGCGCGCTCCTCGGCCAGTCCTTCCCCGGCTTCCACCAGCAGGAGCCGGGCTCCTGGCCCGCTCAGATCTCCCGCAGGCAGAGCCACGCTGCCCCATCCATCGGTGAGGACACGGGCGGTGTCACTGTCCCCTCCAGTCCCAGTGTCTCTGTGAACTGGGCTGACAAGACAGGCTTCTACCCCTTCCCAGGACAGACCCGGGGACCTGACAGAATCAAGGATGGGGACCGTTTGTCACCCCCAGGGATGTGTCCCCAGCCTTTGTCCCAATCACGGCACACAGAGAGGACAACACTGCCGGCTGTGGGTGCGGGTCACAGCACCCGTCTGGGCCTCGGTAGCTCTGCAGACCCCTGGACACTCAGACCCCCGGACACTCAGGGGGAAGGGGACACGTGCACACATGAGCCCCTCCTGGCTTGCACAAACCACCCGTTGTCATCAAGGAGTTGTGACAATTAAAAATGCCCACACGCCGGGCACGGTGGCGCACGCCTGTAATCCCAGCACTTTGGGAGGCTGAGGCAGGAGGATCGCCAGTTCAAAGCCAGCCTCAGCAATGGGGAAGCACTTAGCAACTCAGTGAGACCCTGTCTCTAAATAAAATACAAAAAAGGGCTGGGGATGTGACCCAGTGGTCAAGTGCCCCTGAGTTCAATCCCGGGTACCACAAAAAAAAAAAAAAATGCCCACACGTGACAGCTGTCTGGACAGGGATGACCCTCCACGGGTCTGCTGCAGAGCGAGACCGTCTGGACCTGCGGGTCACACAGGCCCTGCGTCCAAGGCTGTCCATCCATCCCGTGGCCGGCCTGTTGGGCTGTGGGCACCTTCAGGAGTGGGCCTAATGGGAGGAAGCTGGGTCACTGGGGACGCTGGGCCCCCAGCCCCTCCTGTGTCTCCTGGCGCCGAGGAGGGCAGCTTGCCCCACCCCACGCTCCCGCCACAACGCGCCGTCTTGCCACAGGTCCAAAACAGCTGGGCTGACCGTGGACCAGACCTCAGAAACCGTGAGCCAAAACAAACCTTTCCTCCTTATAAGCTGATTTGCCTCAGGCATTCGTTAGAGTGACAGGAAGCTGACTGGCACAGACAGAACAGGGGCTCATGGACAGCCAGCGCGAGGCTGGGACAGATTGACCTTCTTTCCAACCCGAGGACGTGACTCTCCTCCCGGAGCCTCCTTCCCTCCCTCAGCCCAGGCCCAGAAACAGAGGCGGGTATTCACCACCCACAGTGATTGGCCGAAAGGTGGACATGTGACCTGAGCTGGGCCAATCACAGCAGAAGCCAGCCGGGGGTCTTCTGCCCCGAGGCGGCCGGCTGGGGGCTGGCCGAGCTGCTGGTCCCACCCACACTCGGGCGCCTGGGAACTAACCTGAGGTCACGGTCTGGCCTTGGTGGGCTCTGCGTGAAGCCAAGCCCACTCCTGTGCGGTCCCCCCGGCCCCGCCCCTTCTCTTGAAGGTTCTCGAGTCCAGTTTTAGGGGTTTCCGGCCCACGTCATCCAGCGCAGACCAGCACAGAGGGCAGTGGGGAGCCCGTGGGGCAGGCGGAGCCCGAGGCCAGCTCAGGGTGGGGGTGGCAGAGTCTCTGCGTGACTTCTCACACAGACGCCACACTCGAAACAGAAAAGGGACCACAGACAGCTTCAGGGCTGCAGCCAGAGCCCAAGTCGAAGTGCACAGACATCTTCCCACAGAAAGATGATCAGGACAAGGCGGGTGGTGGCCTCGAGTGCCGCGCTAAGGAGACCCCCAGCCCTCCGAACCCAACACAGCTTTACCTCAGAGACGCAGTGTAGGAGCCCTGTTTGGGGAGATGGCTTAAATTGCGGTTGACTATGGGCCATGGAGTTTTGGGCATTGTTGTCTTTTGTAGTTTTATTGGACTTGGCCCGGGATCTTGCGGGACTTGGCCCGGGATCTCGAGTGACTTGGCCGAGATTGCTGATCGGGTCAGCGCCATTTTGGTGGTGTGTGCGGCGCGTGTTAGTCGTTGTTAGAGCCAGAGAGAAAAGTTATCAGAATAAAAAGCTGTTTGTCTCCAGTTTGCCTCTGAACTTCTTCCCGCGGCTTTGTTGCTCCAAGCAGCCATCGCTTCAGGCAGCAACAACGCAGGGCGAGGGGAAGGGGCCTCAGCTCAGCCCAGAGGCTCCAGCACCGCTCGGCCTCCAGGGCCTCCTCGGGACCAGTCGTGCAGCGAAGCCCCCGCCAGGCAGACAGAGCAGCCCGGGCCTTGGCACCCGCACCCCACTCCCCGCGCCCCACTGCCACACTCAGGACAGGCCTTTGGCACGAGGCTCGGAGCACCGGGCTGGCCTCTCCCCTGCGTGGTCTGCTGTCCCCAGGTGACTCGGGGCCTCTGGGAGGCAGGGCCCGGCTGCCACCTCAGGTGGGTGGCTTCGCATGGAAACAGCTGTCACTCTCATCCACCAGAGCCACCGGAGCTGTCACTCAAGACTTGCGACCTCTCTGGATGTCAACCCGCCCACACCAAGGCTCCAGCAGGGACACTCTGAATGGCGCCCATTCAGTTCTTCCCTCAGTCACCACCTCCAGAACATTTATTAAGCACCACTGTGTGCCAGGCCCTCTGCTCAGTGCTGGGTACAACTGGGAGCCCGACACCCTGCCCTTGGAGAGCCGGAAGACAGGAGACTGGTCGGGAAACCAGTAGGCCAGAGCATCTGGTTGGCACTCTGCGCCCGGGGTCACACAGCCTGGACACGCTCCGTGGCTGCCAACGCGTGACGTCGTTCTACCACGGACACACCCGCACTGAACGTGTGCAGACTTTTTCTTGTCACTATGCCCCAAACAGTGCAATTTGGTAACTCTTAAATGACATTTATGTTGCATTAGACATCAAATAGTCCAGGGATGGTCAAGTTACACGGGCGGAGGGGGAGGTTCTCCGGCAACCACGGTGCTATCTTATATCAGGGCCTGGGACACCTGTGGACAGGGGTCCTGGAACCACTCCTCTTCTGATGTGGCTGACCATGATCATGAACTCCAGCAAGTGCCGGGAGGTCCCAAAGCCTCTGATGGGCACAGCAGGGGTCAGCACTTAGAGGGGTGGTCTTGGGAGTGAAGGCCTCTGAACTGAGACCTGAAGTAAGGTGGAAGAAAAGGGAGAATGAAGATGTGGAGGCTGGAACTAGCTGGGCCTGTCTCAAGACAGGACAGAGCCCAAGGGGAGGCAGGGAGGCTGGGAGGCGGGGAGGTGGGGAGGTGGGGAGGCTGGGGAGGTAGCAAGGCTGGGTGCTGAGGGGTGTGTGGTCCTCAGGGAGGAGCTGGGCTTTCATCCTGTTGAAGGGCTTTCAGGGGTGGAGGGAGGCCATGAATCGAGCCAGAGCATCTGGGAAGAACTGTTTCCAGGACCCACAGACTCAGAATTCAGGATGCTCCAGCCCCTCGTGTGACATGGGGCAGGGTCTGCAGAGAGCCCAGAGGCGCCCCCCACGGACCTCACACCACCTCCAGGGAGCTTAAAACACCCCATGCAACCTCTGAGCACTGTCTGTATGCACTCATCATGCACAGCATGTGGAAAAGCCAAGCGCTACTTTTTGGAACTTTCCGGATTTTTTTTTTTTAAGCATTTTCCATCTGAGTTGGTTGACAGGACGTGGGACCCGACTGTGCCTATGTGCACGCACTTTAAATTTTAATTATTGCGCGTGTTACATGTTTATGGAAAGGAGGGCCATAATTTGGCTCATGTGTAAGATGTGCACTGATCAAATCAGGGCAGTGTCACCACTGTCACCCGTGTGGTTCTAGAAACACCCACATGGGTCCCTCAGCTATCGTGGAGCGCGGGGAGGCTGACAAGGACGTGGGCTGGACGCTGAGAGAGACCAGATGGCCTCCCCGACGGCCCCCTGTGGGATGGGCGAACGGAGGCTGAGGCAGGAGAGCCCCCGTGGAGGGCCCACTCCGGGGACAGTCACACAACTGCTGATGGTTGGGAAAAACAAGGGAAATATAAAAAGAAAGACTGACAGATGTTTTCATTTTTTTTTTTAAAGAAAGAAAGAAAAAAAAAAAAAAAGAAACACGGAGACAAAGCAGACCCCCCTAAAGGAGAGCTGCAGTGTCACCCAGCTCCTGCCTGGCTCTGTCTGTGACTGTGAGGTCCCGTACACTCAGGGCAGGACTCTGCAGCAGCCTAATGGGCTCACTGGCACCGACCTCCGAACAGAGTGTGACATCTGCGCTCTCAGGCCCAGCCTGGCTCGCAGTGAGGACCGGCCAGCGCAGGGCTTTGGCTCCGCCCGGGTGTGGGGGCTGGGTTCCGTGGCCAGCTCTGCCGGGCCATGCCCACCTTCCCTGGGCATTGAGCACAGTTGAACTGGCGACCCCAGGGCCTTGCCCAGTGCCTGGTGTGCCCAGGAGGCCCTGCTAGTGCCCCCTGCCCCCTGCTCTGGGGACGGCGCCCTGACCCCCCGGGAATCATCTCTTCCCTCACCTCATCTTTGTGGTGGGGTGGACGCATCTCTCAGGCCAGGCTGTAAGCTGCCTGGTACCGAAAACCGGGAGGAAAACTCTCAGAGGCAGAGTAAAACTTTTTCTACTTTTACTTCTACTTTCTTAGAGAGAGCTTAGAGAGGGAAAGAAAGATTTTTAGAGAGAAAGATTAAAGCGAGCTTTTCTTCTTGTCTTCTTAGCTTAGAGTCTTAGAGAGAAAGAAAGATAGAGCTTAGCTTAGAGAAAGATTAGAGCTTCTTTCTTCTCTCTTCTTTCTTCCTTCTTCTTTCTTCTGTCTTCTGTCTTCCTTAGGAGCCTCGGCCTAACTCTGACCAGTCATTACTTCTTCTATCTGGTTTCTCTTCTGTCTTCTATCTGGTTTCTCTTCTGTAACCGCTCTGCCTACGTTCTGGCCGCTCTGATTCTTCTGACCGACCGAGTGACTGCCCGACTGACTGAATTCTCCGTTCTCCTGACTCGGACCGCTTTCACCCGGTTATATACCTTCAGCTTTGCGGGTGCCTACAGGTGCGTCACATACATATCAGGTGGAACTTATGGCTTCCAGCTAGCTGCAACAGCCCTTCCTAATTAGGGCTCCTTCACCAGGCCAACCAGAACACTGGCTGGCACTGGTCAGGGATGGGCACCTGGCCCAACTAGGAGGCTTCTGGTGGCACTAAGGGAACGACCTCCCCACTGCTCGGCTGGTGACAGGGAGCAGGACACCAGGAGCAAAGAGGCACTGACGGAGGGCCAAGTCCCTGTGACGTCGTCTGAGCTCTGGGTCCAGTCCGCGTCCTTGGCAGTGCCTGGGCAGGACCAAGATCATCTTCCATGGCTTGGGTGCAACCTGAGTGTCCCCAAAGGTCTACAAGTTAAAGCTTGGTGCCCAGGTTGGTGGGAGGTGCTGTGGGCCTTTAAGGGGCGGGGCCTAGTGGGAGGTCCTTAGGTCACAGGGGACCTGCCCTCCAGGAGGACTGTGGGACTCTCTCTCTCTCTCTCTCTCTCTCTGTCTGTCTCTCTCTCCCACTCTCTGCTTCCTGGCTCAAGACTGCTGTGTGCCCACCGTGGCCACTCCCCCAGAGGCCCCAAGCAAGGGGCTGTTGGTCTCGCACTTGGGCCTCGGACACTGTGCGCCAGAGGCGCCCTTTCCCTTGACCTGGCGCGTGGCTTAGCCCCCTGCAGTGACCGAGCCGACACACAGCGCCTTTGTGCTTGAACCAGTCACGCATCAGTCTCTTGGGGCTCAGCGGCAGAGCGCGCGCCTAGCACGTGCGCGGCCGGGCTCGATCCTCAGCGCCACGCATGAGTGCAGGCCTTGAGGACAACTAGAGCCGACAAGCAGGCAGAGAGATAGGACGGGTCCCCGTGACCTGCAGCCCAGCCAGTCCTGATACCCCCGGACCCTGCACGCAGACTACAACCCAAGCCCAGGTGACTCTCCGGGCTCCGTGACCTCCTCCTCCTTTGTTCTCAGTGACCCAAAGGTGGAAGCAACCCAGGGTGCTCTGGCGAGAGCACAGTGCTGTAGTCAAATGTGTCCCCACAAGGGCTGTTAGCCAGGAGCGGGCTTGTCATTGTGACAATGGGTGAGTTTGGGCCCTCTGTCTCCTCCCCGTCCTCCCGGGCCTTCCGCCATGTGTTGTCCTCACCATGGGGTGACAAGACAAGAACAACCCTCACCAGATACCACTTGTTCCGGGACTTTCCAGCGTCCAGTAACATGAGCCAACAAACTCCTGTTCGTTATACGTTGACCAGGCTCTGGTGTTCTGTCACAGCAGCGCAGAGTGGACCGGCACACGCACGGTGAGAATCACGCAGCCCGGGGAGGAAGTTCCCACACTCTCAGCCAACGTCGCCAAGTGACCGAGCCGGTCACAACAGAACCCGGCCTGTGTGACAGGTGAGGCCAACTCCACTCAAGTCAGACCGCAGCTGCCAGGGAGGGTGGGCGCGGAGCTTTGTTAGGGGAAGAGTTTCAGGGAGATGAAGCCTGTGGGGGGTGGCGGGGCCATGCCTGCGTGACAAAGCAGACGCGACCTCCAAGCGGCAGACGTGGCAGGTTTCAGGCCACGTACCTGTTGCCACAAGGTAAGAACTACGTAGTTTTGCAAGCAGATTTCCTGCAGAGACTCACCATCCCGCGCCACGTTCCCTGGGACGGTCCCAGACCGGTGTCCGTGGTACAGCCCTCAGGACACGTGTGACACTGAGGAAGGCCCTCCACCCAGAAACACTCAACAGGAAGAAAAAAAGGAACCCGTGACAAGATGGAGCAGGTACTTCACTAGCAGGACAGCACCGGGCAGGAAGGTCAAGGTCACTGGACATTAGACAAAGGCACACTGGAGCCACCCCTGCTGCAGTTTGGGTAGGCGACCCTGGAAAGGCCCACGTCACCAGCCTGTGCTGCTAGGGGGAGGCGGTGGAGCCCCACAGGAGGAGATTACGTCACTGGGGGGCGAGCCCCAGTCCTTCCTGTTTCCTTCCCTCGTGGCTGCGGCCAAGTGAGTAATTCCCTTCGTCACGTGCCCGCCACCATGACGTGCTGCCTCACCTCAGGCCCAGAGCCACAGAGCCAACCAAGCATGGACTAGAACCTCTGAAACAGGGAGCTAAAATGAACCTTTCCTTCTTATAAGCTGCTTATCTCAGGCATTTTCTTACAGTAATGGAAACCTGACTAACACAACTAGGCATCTATTAACATGGCTACGATAAAAAGTACCGCCAATAACAAGTGCTGACCAAAGCGTGCAGCAGCTGGGGTCTCACACACTGCTGGGGGGAAAGCAGAGTGGCACAGCTGCTCTGGAAGGACCCTCAGAGGATTCTGACCCACTGGGGAAGTGTTGGGAAACAAGAGAGGCCCACAAGGTCGAAGTATCACCCCAGGCTTACTTTCCCAGCATAGAGGAAATGCAGAACCCGGCACAACTCTAATGACGTCATCAGACCTAGCACTGCCAAACCCATTAGGAATACAGGAGCAAGCTACACGGCACCACAGGGAAACAATCAGAACACTCCAGAACAGGCAGTGTTCTACAAGTCAAGTAGTGGGGCACAGCTCAAACGCTACCACCTCCTAGGAGTCCTCCCTGACTGCTCCTCCCGGCCCTCTGCCACACAGCCCCTCGGCACCCAGCGCCCGGCATGAACCACAGTCACTGGGTGCTGGCTTTCCCAGGGGTCCTACGTTCCGCCAAGCAGGGGCCTTGCTTGTCTTGTCCCTGACTGCTACGTGCTGGCGATGAGCATGGGGACCCAACCTTCATGAATTAGTGGGATGAGGACGGACGCCAGGAGGTGGCGACCTCGCGGCCAGGAGGTGGAGACCTCGCGGCCAGGCCTGGCAGGGTGAGCTTGGGGGAGGGTCTCGGGGTCGCCCTGCTCCCTTGCCTCCTCTGTCCCCTGCAGCCCCCTCATTCCCGGCTCCCACGTCTGGAGTGGTCCTGGGGAGCAGCTGGGACTTCCTCCCTCTGGGGACAGGGAAGCAGAGGCCACGCCGGGCCTGAGGGCCACGGGGGCTTCCTCCAGCTCCAGCGGCTGCAGCCCCCACGGCCCCCCCACAGTCCCCCCATGGCCCCCGCAGCAGGCCTGCCCGGCTCATCCAGTCCCGGCACCCAGGCGGGCTGATCCCGTCACAGACCAGCCTCTCCAGGGACAGAGGACCGGGTTTCTTCCGTCCCCCAGGGCAGCGAGGAGAGGAGCTGGAGGCCGTGGGGTGGGGTGGCCAAGGCCAGGGTTCTGGGGCAGCTGGACGGGGCTCAGGGCCCTGCTGCAGGCCACGCCACCCTCGCCCCCCGTCTTCCCAGGCTCTGCCTCCTCCACCTGTCCTCTCCACTGCCTGGGCCCCCGGGGATCCTGAGGGACTGCCCTCCACGGCCCTGGGACACAGCCTCCTCGCCTGAGCCTGGACACTGCGTCCCCAGCCGCCAGGCGAGGTGGAGCTCCGTCATCTTCTGGCGCCCCAGGCCCACGCCTGGCCCGGCAGAGTGCAGGGAGCCAGCTACCTGGGGGCCTGGGGCGCCAGGGCCTCACCCACCCTGGCCTCTCCTCCCCTGCCAGGGTGGGGACCATCCCAGGCGCCTGGTCAGCCTTACTGAGACGATGGACGAGGACTCTGCCTGATGGTGGGGTGGCCTGGCCCTCCCTCTCTCCAGGGACCCATCTGTCCCAGGCCTCTGGAAGCTTCCTTCCTTCCTTCCTTCCTTCCTTCCTTCCTTCTTTCCTCTTCTATTGCAATAGTAAAACTTGGAACTCAGTGTGGTGCGGGGGAAGCAGGGACAAAGCAACAGTCTCTCTCACCAAATCACTACAGGACAGCGGAGGGTAAGAAGGGGCCGAGGGACAAAAGCCAGGAAACCCGAAGACCAGCAGAGCGCCAAGCATCAAAACCAGGCGCTGCTGAAGCCGCGGTGGCCAGCAGCGTTCTCTGAGAGGACACTTGAGGACGTGTCACGATGGCCGGGCTGTCACTGGGTGTTGAAGTCTACAAACAGCACCTTCAATCTAAACCTTCAATTAAAGTTCCTAAAATTCATGAAGTGGAACTTGGATAGCTTCGATATTACACAAGTTCTGAAAATCCATTAGAAAAACCACAAGATGGAGGAAAGCAACAAAGAATACAAAAACAAAACCAGCCAGGTCACAAAGGCGCTTCAGAGGTCCCTGCTGGCCCAGGGACAGATACCTGTGGTGTCCGACATCGCAGGGAAAGCGATCTGCTTTCAGAAGGCAGAGGGGTCCGGGAGGGTGGCGGGGCTGGCGGAGCCGAGGCTCCCCGCTCCCCACTGCAGTGCTGGGCAGGGCGTCTGAGCCACCCCAGGACACTGCTCACAGTGGAGAATGATTCAGCCCTCCACAGCGTCTCAAGTCTGCCGTGGCTTTGTAGCACAGCAGAAGAATGGTCAGTGTATAATAGATAAAAATTTCATCCAAAAAAATAAAATAAATAAAGATCCTTGCAAAGCCCACCCCACAACACCAATTCCTGTTCTAAAGGGAACCCATCCCTTGGGCTGTGAATACCCGTCAAGATCCTCACATGGAAACTGGATCCAAAAGACTGCGACTGAACCTTCTCCCCAGCATGAGGCCAGAACCTCTAACTCGAGGTTCACGGCACGCGGTTCAGGTGAGCACGCACACAAGGAGAAAGCAGAGAGGAAATGGAGGTGTCGGAAGCCAAGCTGAGGGACAGGACACGGCAGGGCAGGTGTCCCAGAGTGGTGGGCGGCCTGGGAAAGCTCCGAGTGGGGTCCCGTGCCCGCGACTGGGGGCACCGGATCCCTCCACGGCAGAGCCGAGGCCAGGGAGCCGAGGAGGAGCCGCGCCTTCACTCCAGGTCTAGGAGCTCCACGTGGAAGACCAGAGTGGCGTGTGGCGGGATGACGCCCGGTGCCCGGTGGCACCGTAGGCATGGTCTGGGGTGAGAGCTTGGCTCTGCGACCCACACTCATCGGGGCCGCCCCTTCCTCCCAGCCTCGGGTCACCTCTGCGTGCCTAGCATGAACTAAAGGGCTTGTTTCTGTCCCGGAAGAATCAGATCTCCTCCCATCTTCGAGCATGCCGGTGCACACGCGGCCACGGAAGGTGCGCCCTCTCGGGGACAGGGTCTCCACCCGCACTTCCACGGAGGCCGCGGCGGACCGTGAGCGGACTGGCGGCAGTTCCGCGGCTCTGCCTCGTCCCTCGGCGCGTCACCTGCCCGGAAACTACTTTTCTTGAACTTAGAATGTTCTGTAAAGGCAGGCAGGACTGATGGTGACCCCAGGGCCCAGCTGACAGGCCAGGGAGAGTCGCCCAGCCCAGCAGCCAGGCTCTCTCTCTCGTTCAGGACTCTGGAGTCAGGCCTGAGCACGTCAGATCCAGCCAGGAGAACGGGGGCCATCTGGTCTGCAGGGGGACACGGGAAGGGGACCAGCGCAAAGGAGGACACAGGGAGCCCACGTGGCCCCGGCCAGCCCCCAGGCCCCGCTTCCCAGTCCCCACTTGTGGCTCCTGTGGTGCACGACAGGGGCCTGCGCCTTCCGCTTAATGCCCCTTTTGGGGCCTCGAGAGGGCTTTTGTGCAACTAAGACAATTCTGTGACATACAGGGGAAAGTTCAGGCACTGCAACAACGTGCCCTCGATCCCACACGCAATTCCAGCTGGCCCTCGGTGTGTGCAGGTTCTGCAGACGGAGAACACGGTCCTCCCCCTCTCGGCACGCACGAGCACGGCGAGAACTCACACGGCACCGACACTCGCGCTAGGCATCACAAGCCGCCGGAGACGGTTTACGGCGCGCGGGTCACGTGTAAACGCTGCGTTCTCTTCTCTAGGCCGTGTGGATTTTGATAGCTGTGAGGATCATGGAACCAATCCCAACAGATACCAAGGAACAGGGCGTGTAACTGAACTCACTGTACACGGACCTCTACGCACACGCACACGCACAAACACATCCCACTTCTCGTGACTCCCAGCACCCATGTTCCATAGTGTCGCCAATCATACTGACTGACAGACACTCCATCCTCACCCCTGGAGAGATGCAGGGTCACGATCCTCCGAGTCCCGCTCATTTGCACCAAGTGATCCTTTGCATAGCTTTCTTGCACGCGTGTCTGTGTGTAAGGAGCCCTACTTCACACACACCATTCATCCGTGAACTCTGAGCTCATGCCGTGGCCCTGGGACTGAACGAAGCTCCTGTCACACACAGGTGGGGCCCATCAGGAACCCAGACGGCACCGGAGCACTGCGCTGGGGTTATCGTAAACCGAAATGACCAACAAAAAGCACGAAAATACAAAAAAAAAAAAAAAAAAAAGGCACTGTAGATCTGATAAATTTAGCAAATTATAAAATCAACATAGAGGAACCAGTGGCTTTTCTATACACCAACAATGAGCCTCCTAAGAGAGAAATCAGGAAAACAATTTCACAAGAGCTTAAAAAATACCAAGGCATAAACCTGACCAAGGAGGCGAAAGACCTTGACTATGAAAACCACAAACCTGAAGACGGACCTAGAACAGCCTGGAGGACGGCAACGGCCCCACCCGCGCCTATGGAGTGACAGAGACTGTAAGAATGGCCACGTTACCGAGAGCCACCTGTGGAGTCAATGCAAACCCCCTCGAAATACAAGTCACATTATCCACAGAACTAGAAAAATAATCCTAAAATTCATATGGAAGAAAAAGAGGCCCTGCGCAGCCCAAGCAATCCTGAGCAGAGAGAGCAGCCCTGGAGGTACTGCGGGGCCTGACTCCACAATCCACCACGGAGCAACGGCACGGGACCAACAGGACAGACCCAGAGACGAGCCCCTGGCCACAGCCATCTGACTCTGGGCCGAGGTCCCAGAAGCAGGCTGGAGCCTGTTGACCCAGGATCTCCTCACGCAGCAGGAAACCAGGCCCCAGCTTCCCCTGCACGAAGGTCCACTCAGAGGAATCCAAGGCCCAGACACTAAGACCCGAGCTTCAAAACTGCGAGAAGAAGACAGGGAAGCACTTCAGGACACAGGCTCAGACAACAACGTCCTGAACAGGACCCCCACAGCTCAGAACACAACAGCGAGGATGCACAAGTGGGGCCCGGCCACCTGGACAGCGTCCGCCGGCCCAGGAGAGTCCGCAGAGTGAAGAGACAGGCTGCAGCGTGCAGAGAACGCCGCTGAGCTGCTCTTCCAGAAGAGGATTACTATCCAGGACGCAGAAAGAACTCGAGAAACTTGACACCCCAAAACCCCACCGACGGTTCAGCAAGTGGGCAAATGGACGGCACAGGCAATTCCCAAAAGAGGAGGCACGAACGGCCAACACAGGTATGGAAAAATGCTCACCCTCCTTCACACCTGGGAAATGCAGATTAAAACTGCCCTGAGACTCCAACTCACCCCAGAAAGAACGGCAGTCCTCAGAATCAAAACAAAACAGAAAACAACAACAAAACAACACTGTGAAGATGCGGGGAAAGGAACCCTTGCACACCGTGGGTGGGAATGTAAGCTAGGACAGCACCCTGGGAAGAGCATGGAGGGTTCTCAAAAAACTACAAATAGAACACCATGTGATCCAGCTAGACCACCCCGGCATGGGCTTCAGGGACTTAAGGCCAGCGTGCCACAGAGACACCTTCATACCACGTTCCTCAGAGCACGCCTCAGTGGCCAAGTTATGGCATGAGCCAAGGTACCCGTCGATGCATCAGGGATGGAGAAGATGGATAAAGAGCATACGGACGTGAAGGAGCACTACTCAGACATAAAGAATGAGCTAAGCCAGGGTGTGGTGGCTGCTACCTGGGGCTTGGGAGGCTGAGGCAGGAGGACTGTGAGTTGAAAGCCAGCCTCAGTGATTCAGTGAGGCCCTGTCTCAAGAAATAAAGGGCTGAGAATGTGGCTCAGTGGTGAATCGCCTCTGGGTTCAATCCCTGGTACTAAAAAGGAGAAGAAGAAGAAGAAAAGGATGGAGGAGGAGGAGGAGGAGGAGGAGGAGGAGCTGGCACAGCGTCACACCTGCAATCCCAGCCACTCCGGTGGCTGAGGCGGAAGGACTGCAGGTTCAAGGCCATCTGGGAAACTTAGCAAGACCCTGTCTCAAAATAAAGTCTTAACAAGGGCTGGGGAGGGGGCTTGGTGGAAGGAAGCACTTGCCTTCCATGTGTGGGGCCCTGGGATCAGCCCCCAGCTCTGACCAAAAAAAAAAAAAAAAAAAAAAAAAAAAAAAAGGGGGGGGGGGTGGAAGGCACGTGCGCGAGACAAGGCCAGGTCACCTGGGTAAGTGGAGGGACTGGACAGCCCCATGTCGAGGAAATGAGCCAGACTCAGGGAGACAAGTGTTGCAAGTGTCCCCTCACATGTGGGGTCTAGGGGACAGGGGTGATCTGAAGTGGCAGGGGCGGGGGGAAGCCGCGTGCTGCCCGTGTGTCCCGACCCCCGCTGGTCTGTACCACTCAAGTGCACTGGAGACGGTGGCCCTGGACGCACCAGGGGAGGACGCCTGTTTAGAGCCAGCGAGAGCCAGCGAGGGCCCGCGGGGGGCAGGCCGCAAGTGCTCACTGGGGTCACGAGTGAATCTGAGCAAACACGCCCCCCCACGGGGTCCATAGGTCAGGGGGCTGACTGCGCCAGGCATGAGGATGCGTGTGCAGGGCCGTGGTCACGGTGGTTGGCAGGGACACGTGGGACCTTGGAGACCCTGACCTTGATGGCTTTTGTGATTCTGGAGTCTGGACAGGGTACAGCTGCTCCTCGACCTGTGAGGGGGTCACACCCAGCAAACCCACCCTCCCTGCCGGCGTCGCACTGACGTGAGTGTGGGGAAGATTACAGGGCCACTGACCCTTGATCACGTTGATCAGTGTGTGCTGGGTGAGACCGTGAGCAAGGTGCCCAGGACGTGACGTGAGCTGCGGAACTCGGGCAGACTTCAGGTGTGACGTGAGAGTCTACACCTGGGGCGTGCACCCCGGACCCCACCCAGTTAAAAACCCAGACTTCTGGGGGGCAACAGGACCTGGACAGAGAGACTGAGACCTCGGCCGCTGTTGTCCCCCCTGCACCAGACTCCTCCGGCCAGGACAGAGTTCCAGTGACCTGGACTTGAGACACGTCACAGGTGAGTGCCGGGACCCCTGGGTGTAGACTCAGTCGGGATTTAGAATCAGGATGTTAAGCGAATGAGCCAGACTCACGCTGAATTATGATGAGCATCAATAAAATAGCTTTGATTGAATCTAACTGCCCCTCAGACTCCATCAATAATAACTGCTCGTGACACGCGCTGCGTGACTTTGTCACTCCCCTCGTGACACACGGCTGACTGGGCCGTGGCTCTCTGGACCGCCCAGCATCACAAGGGTGTTGGACTGCACATCGCTAGCCTGGGAAAAGGTCCAAATTTGAAGTTTTTAGTGTGATTTAAAGTCGAATGGCATGTCAGACCGTCCTAAGTCAGGAACAGTCTGTTTCTAGCCAGCAAAGAGAACGTCCCCTCCTAGGACTGGAAGAGCTGGTCTGGGGACGATGACGTTAGGAGCCCCAGCCGTCTTCACTGGAGCCCTGGCTCAGGCCCTGGGCCTGGCTCAGCCGCGGGTGGGAGGACGCGGCTGTCACAGGCTGGGGACACAGTGGGGAGCGGGAGGACAGGCTCACGGAGCCGGGTGAGACCTCGGCCTCTTCAGGCCTCCCTGTTCTCTGAAAGACGGCGCAAGGACGCTGGTCTGGTCCCCCCCCCCGCCCCCACGGGCCACCGTAGGACTGAAGAGAACTTTTTGCAAAGCTTCAGAAATGGAAGAAATGCTGGTCGGGGTCTGCTCACGCTGGGACTCGAAGGAAAATGCTGTGACCCGTCTGTCCTTCACCCTCACCCTCACCTCCCCGGCAGGTCCGGCCCCAGGCCAGTGCGCCGAGGCCCCACTAAGCACCCCGGAACCTGGGCCTGTGGCCAAGCGCCGGTCGAGGGTTCAGCTCTGCCGTGAATACAGACTGAAGCCGGATCACGCTGAGCGGCCCCGGGAGACGGGCGGGGCTGGTCCTGGGCAAAGCCAGAGGCAGGGAAAGGCCTCGGCCAGATCCCCAAAGCAGGGGCCCACAGCCTCGCTCCCGCCACCCACTAACCCAGGTCCCGGCTGTGGCTGCGGCGCTCGCAAAGGCCAGGGCCCCACGGACAGGCCGCCCCACCAGGACGATGGGAAACAGCTGCGCTGGCCCCGGAGCGCGGTGACCTCATGGGTTTCCTGCGAGGACTCGGGACGCGGGGAGGGCTTCTGCCCTGCCCCTCAGACCTCTGAGGTCACCCCACGGCACGTCTACCGGGTGGGTCCCAGGGTCTCTGGAGCTGGCTGGAACTCCTGCTGAGGCCAGCCAGAGGCGGCTGCAAGGCCACACGACAAAGTCGTCCCACTGGGGTGCGCTGGCCATGTCGGGTCTTGGTGGGCAGCGCCGCCCGCGCTCGCTGGGCTCCTTGGTGAAGAAGGGGGGCCCCGGGGCCGCCGCGCTCCTGGGGAGGCGCCCAGCACTGGGTCTGCCTCTGCCTCGGAGCCAGTGCCCTCGTGCTGGCAGTGGCCCTGGCTGGCCACGCACGGCTGGCGGCTGAAGTGCCCCTTCAAGGGCAGCCCGAGTCGACCGTGAGGCAGTGTCCAGAGCAGCACTGCGGCAGCGTGGAGGGAGCGGAGCCCTAAAATCCCGCGATGGTGGCGACGGGGCACCTGGACGGGCGGCTCTCCCTGGCTGGAGCCTGGGCTCACAGTGCCATGGACACCCCTGCGCGGGCAGACGCCCTCCCTGGCTCCGTGGAGCTGCTGGGAGTGACCTGGGCAGCAGCAGAGGACCCTGAAGAGAGGGCACGGGTGGGCGGGGGCTGCCTCGCAGGGCTGGGGGACCACTGGTGCGGCTCTGGGATGGAGGAGGCGCGTGCCGGGCGACTGTGCACCCCGTCCCCACGTGCCAACCCCTGCGGCGACTCGCTCAGGGCCGTGCTCTCAGCTGCGGACTGTCCACTTCTGCGAGTGTCTGGACTTTCTTGCGAGTTCCTCGGGCCCCTCTGGCCTCCTGTGCAATGACGCCCAGGGAACTCTGAGTCTGGACAGCTCCTGGAAGTGACCTAGGCCCGCTGCCCCGCTGGCCTCCAAGAAGCTCCCGCACAGGCTGAGTGGGCAGGGTCCGGGTGCCCACCCTGGTTTCCATGGCACTTTAGAGCTGCTGTCAGCTCCTCCGCTCACGGCAGACGTGGGGCCCGCAGCCGGCAGCGGCCTCCAGACACCAGGGGCTCTTCAATGGGGTGGGCCTGGGCTCCACTGCCCAAGGCCCGCGCTGCCTGCCTCGGGCGAGACGTGGACGTGTGACCACCTGCTCTTCATTCTGCAGGCGGGGGTCTGAGGACAGAGACTGCCCGGCCTCACGGCCACAGGGAGGAGGCTCAGACCAGAAGCTGGGACTCCCTCGGGAGGTGCCAGGACGCGGCGCTGTGCTGCCTCCGCCCGAGACGAGACGCTGCCCTTTCTGGGTGGGGAGGAGGACCCGGTCTCTGCAGGGCACTGGGTCCCTGGCTCCTGTGGGCTGAGCAGCTCCGGGCAGGTCACTGGTCCCCGAGGGTGTCCTGCTTGGCAGCTTGGACACCAGCACCACAGCCCTGAGGCCACCGTGTTAGTTGAAAACGTCGGGAAGGGAGGAGGCTGGTGGCCACCAGAGGCTGGGACGAGGCAAGAGGCTGGCCGAAAGACGCAATGTCCCTTGGAAGAGGAACAGCTCTGGGGTCCTAGGGCGCAGCAGAGGGGCCACTGCAGACTTCAAAGTAGCCAGGAGGCTCTGGCTGTCCTCACCACAAAGAAGTGGTCAGTGCTTAAGACAATGGACAGGCTAGTGACCCTGACTCGGCCCCAACACACGGGTACAGGCACCGTCCAGGCCTGAAACGGCCACTGCGCTCCCTGAATACACACCTTATTCTTGTCAATCAGCAAAGTTAACTAAAAGCAAAAGGATGCAGGCGGACCATCTCCTGCAGAAGAGTCTTTGGGGACCACGCCCAAGGGTGTCTGGGGTCCTGCAGGCCCCAGCATCAGACACCGTCTTTAGAAGGCGGGTGTGGCCCCCGACCCTCGAAGCTGCCACCTGGCTGTTTCTGGGTTCGCGGGTCCTGGGCAGACTTGCTGACGCGGCAGTGTGCTGCCCTGGCCATGGCCCCAGGTGGACGGCACAGGCCTGGGGGCCGGGAGGAGTGAGTAAGAGAAGGCGGAGCTGCGGCTGCGGCCAGGGAGAGGGAGGGCAGAGGCCCTAACTAATGGGAAGCAGGACCGCAGTTCCTCCTGGGGACAGGCCTCTGGTCCCCACCGTCCGCCCAGCATCTGGCCTATGTAGGTCAGAGCTCCCACCCTCGGCTTGGAATTGCAACACCCTGCAATTTGTCTGATCCCCACACCCCGCAGCAGCCTGGCCACCGGGAGTGCTGAGAAATGCAGATTCCTCTTCTCAATGGAGGCACGTCGACTCTGCTCCGGGACACCGCTGCCCAGCTGGGCCCAGCTAGGCCGCTGGGAGGGAACCAGGACGGGGGAGGCGGCCAGGGGCGAGGGAGGGGGCCATGACATCCCCTGTATGGCCTGGCCTGCCGCGTGCTGTCCCGAGCTGGGGGCTTTCCCGCACACCCTGGGCCCTCCGGCTGCAGGAGGGCAGCAGGCCTCAGGCGGGGAGAGGAGGACGGGAAGAGGAGGCCGTGGGGCACCTGCCCAGCAGAGCGGCGGCGGGGGTGGGCGCCGGAGGCCAGACTCCAGCCCACAGCCTGGGACCTCCCAGCCCCCGCGGCCAGGCTGCAGCTCTCCCGTCCCCACGTCAGCTGCAGGAACCGCCAGGCTCAGCCGCGACGGCAAGTGACCGCTGGATGGCCGGCTGCCCAGTTTCCCCTTTTCCACTATTTTTTTTTTTTTAATTAAGTGAGTGCCTGGATCAGGGCCAGACCCCAGTGCATGGTGCTCGGATCCGGCAGGGCCGGGAGTCTGCGACCGGCCGCTCCCTGGCCACGTGGCGCAGGACAAGGGGGGCGGGCTGGGGGCCCTGGCCCACCTGTGCGCAGGTGCAGGCCCATTCGCTCACGCAGCACACGCATCAGGAGGCCCGCTGCTGCCCAGCTCCTTACCAGGCTGAGCGATGCCCGTGGCAGGGGGGACGGGGCAGCAGTGGGGCCCGGGCTCCAGCAGGGCCAGTTCCCCCGGGCCTTGACCAGGCCCGTGCCACGGCCTCTGGTGGGCACCGCCTCCCTCTGCTGGGACCTCCGTGTCTCTGCCCATCAGGGGTCACCTCCCCTAGCCTTGCGAGGCCCGCGCGGGCTCCGGTGCCAGCCCAGGGTCCACGGCCACTCCGCTGCCCTTCTGTGGGGCCCTGGCTGCTCCCTGCTCCGGGTGCCCACCCAGGACGGGGCCAGGTCTGCCTCCTGACAGTGGGACAGGGGAGATGCCTGGGGAGACAGACAGACAGGCACAGGCGAAAGCCCAAACAGGGCCACAGGCCCCACACCAGGGCACCTGGTCAGGGCTCTGCCTGGACGGCGACCCCACCCTTAACAGGGCCGAGTGCTTGGGCAGCAGCTGGCTCCGCCGCGGGGCAGGCAGGCGGGGCAGGCTGCGGCAGGGCAGAGACGGAGCGGCTGCCCCTCCAGGCCCTCGCGTCCCGGGGCACAGCGGCACTGTGAGGCTGGCACCGACCTGGCCCTGTCCATGGCGTCCCCACGGAACCTGACGTCAGGGCGCAGGACAGCGAGAGAGGGCCTCGCCGCGTGCTGGACGGTGAAAATGAGAACTGGCCCTCGCTGCCACAGCCACCGTGAGGGACAGGACGGGCCGGCTCCCGAGCTCCGACAGACGAGGCTCTGTGGCCTGAGGCTGTGGTGGCGGTCCTCAAAGCCTCCAGAGCCACCAGGAACCGCGGCTTTGTGGACATGAGCCTGGTGCCCTGCCCAACCAAGCCACCGTCCCCGCGGCCGACTCACACCTCGGACGCATGTGAGGCGAGTTGAAAGGCGCCAGGAGTGTCATCAGGGACCCCGCTGGTGCAACCCCAGCACACGTCTGCACACGCACCCGTGCTCGGAGCAGAGCCCGGGTGGCCACACTGGCGGGCACGGCTGCCCGGGCGCTGCCCCAGCTCACACACCTCTCACATCTGGCCCAGGCGGCACCGGGAGCTTCCCGTGGCAAGCAGAGGTGCTGGCAGCGCACGCGGCTTTCTAGGAAAGCCTCCAGGGCGGGCACTGGGCTCGCAGAGGCCCTGAGGCCGCCAGCCACAGAGAGCCCGGCACGGCGGCAGGAGGCGGGTGCGACGGCAGGTGGCCGCCCCTCCTGGGCCACCACAGCCCCCACCCTGCTCCAGGCCAGCGGGAGGACCAAAGGGGCCAGCGCGCGGCCTTTCTGTGCGAGACACCCAGCACTGCCCTTGGGGTGTGTCGCTGCAGCTGGAGACTCAGAGAGGGTGCTAGCTTGCCCAAGGCCACAGAGCAGCACGTGACAGGGCCAGGAATCGGACTTGGGCTGGGTGACAAGGGAGGAAAAGCCCAGGAAGGGTCCTGGGTCACGCCCAAAAGGCGCAGCACGGTGCCTGGCACACAGTAGGTACTCGACAGAGAAGACAGGATCCCTCCACAGGCTCAGGCCCCTGAGCTCTCTGCAGAAAGGGTGAGGTGAGCCTTCTCCAAGTGTGGCAGGCTGGACAGAGAAGCAACTGCTCCGTGACTAGAGGGACGAGCAGTTCTCCAGCTGGGCACCAGCACCTCGTGACCACTGGCTCATCCCCGCGCCCTGCTTCTAGGAAACTGAGGAGTGCAGCCTGTCTTCCGCCCCAAGTCACCAGCAGATGAAAATGATGTTCAGAGAGGTTAGGCCACTTGCCCAAAGTCACACAGCCGGTTAGGGAGGATGCCAGAATTGGAACTCAGGCTTGCCTGGGTCCAGGATGCACCTTTCTAACCCGGGGCACCAGGCGAGAAAGGGTCCCGTGCACCACCGGCAACTGCCCTGACTTCCTCCACGAGGGCAGAGCAGGCTTCAAAACCACATTGGAACACATCCACTCCAGTCAGAAAGGGGATTCAGAAAAAGACAAAAAATAGCAAATGCTGGCAAGGCACAGGGAAAGGGGGCTGCCGGGCGCTGTCAGCGGGAAGGGGAATTAGCACAGCCGCCTTGGGAAGCCCAGGGAGGAGCCTCGGAAACCCAGGAGCAGCACTGCCATGCGACCCAGAGCCAGCACCTAGGAACAGCACCACCGTGTGACCTAGTGCCAGCACCTAGGAACAGCACCACCGTGTGACCTAGTGCCAGCACCTAGGAACAGCACCACCGTGTGACCTAGTGCCAGCACCTAGGAACAGCACCACCGTGTGACCTAGTGCCAGCACCTAGGAACAGCACCACCGTGTGACCTAGTGCCAGCACCTAGGAACAGCACCACCGTGTGACCTAGTGCCAGCACCTAGGAACAGCACCACCGTGTGACCTAGTGCCAGCACCTAGGAATAGCACCACCGTGTGACCCATGCCAGCACCTAGGAACAGCACCACCGTGTGACCCATGCCAGCACCTAGGAACAGCACCACCGTGACCCAGCACCACCACCTAGGAACAGCACCACCATGTGACCCAGCGCCAGCACCTAGGAACAGCGCCAGCACCTAGGAACAGCACCACTGTGTGACCCAGTACCAGCACCTAGGAACAGTACCACTGCATGACCCAGTGCCAGCACCTAGGAACAGCACTGCTGCGTAACCCAGCGCCAGCACCTAGGAACAGTACCACTGCATGACCCAGTACCAGCACCTAGGAACAGTACCACTGCATGACCCAGTGCCAGCACCTAGGAACAGCACTGCTGCGTAACCCAGCACCAGCACCTAGGAACAGTACCACTGCATGACCCAGTGCCAGCACCTAGGAACAGCACTGCTGCGTAACCCAGCGCCAGCACCTAGGAACAGTACCACTGCATGACCCAGCATCAGCACCTAGGAACAGTACCACTGCATGACCCAGTGCCAGCACCTAGGAACAGCACTGCCACGTGACCCGCACCAGCACCTCAGACAGGTATACAAAGGAACTGAAGTCAGCACTTTGAGGTGGGTCTGGAGGACCGCCGAGGGACGAAGGGACGAAGGACACGTGAGCACTCAACATCCGCGGGCTGTAATAACCAAATCCCGGCACCCCGCAAGGTGCACTGGAGGCCGCCCTGGGTGTGAACGGAGCCGGCAGAGGAGGCGCCCCCACCTGCCTGTGGACCTGGGCAGCCACGTCACAGACGCAGAGTGGGACACAGGTGACCAGAGGGGCGTGGTGGGGGTCCGTGAGCGGGGCAGGGTGCAGCCGGGCAGGAGGAAGAGCTCTCGTGCCTGGCCACACAGGAGGCCACACAGGGGGCCACCAAGGCTGACAACCGACTGCAGGTTCAAAACTGCGACTGGGAGGATTCTGAACGTCCCCAACACCAAGTGATGACGACTGTTGGAGGTGACAGGTGTCCCAGCCACGATCCAACCACACACTGGACACGTGCACTGAAACGTCACAGGGTGCCCCACACAAAGGGACAATTATCACGTGTCAACAAAAACCCTTGGAAGCAACTGTATCGGCACTTAGCGGCAGGTGGCCTCCTGTCACAAGAAGCAGGGACGTCCCGTCGGGAGGCGACGGAGCCACGCGCAGCTGAGCCAGCCCAGCCTCAGCCACGCCGGTCCCAGCTACGCTTTCCGACCTGGCTGCTGGGCCTTGCGGGTGCCGCCCCGGGCCTGGCCTTGCCCCTGCCGTCCCAGCCGTGCGGGGCCAGTCCCGCCAGCCTGACTCCCGCGCTGGGCAAGGGGCCAGCTCGCGGGGTGGCGCCCAGACCGGGAGGCCCCGTGTGTGCGAAGCCCTGGGCAGTGCCAGGCGCAGCAGGTGCCAGCGCAGGCGGCGGCTGTCCCCCCTCCCTCCTCTGCTGAGCCACCGGTGGTCCCGAGGTGACGCAGGTGCACAGAGGCCACATCCCACCAGCCAGGGCCAGCGACCTCCAGGGCCTGGCGCTAGGAAGTGCAGGAGCTGGCGGGAGCTCCGGGTGGCAGGGCCCAGGGAGGAGCCGCGGGCCAGGGGTGGGGAGGGGACAAAGCGAGGGGCCCAGCAGCTGTGCACCCCATGCGTCCACGGCCCCAGCTCAGACCAGCCTCTGGTCAGGCGGCCTCCCGGCCTCCCTCCAGCCCCTCTGTGCCCCTGGCACAGGTGCACCATGACAGGGCTGTGGTTTGTCCCTCGGGGCCCCTGTGGGGAGCGTGGTCCCAGGCTGCACTGTTAGGGGCAGGGCTGCTGCAGGGGGCTGAGTCATCCTCGCCCTCGGGAGGGACAGGCCAGGTCTGCAAGAGCGGGTGGCTATAAAAGACAGGCGGACCCCCCTCACTTCCTGGCTTCCTTCCTCAGGTGGCCTCTCCCTCTCAAAGCTGCTCTGACATTACAGTGCCACCCACCAGGACACGATGCAGCCAGGTGGACCCTCACCAGAGCTGGCGCCATGCTATTTGGACTTTTTTTTAGCTTCCAAAACCATGAACTAAACAAACCTCTTTTCTTTATAAATTACTAAGCCTCAGGTATTTTGTTGTAGTGGTAGAAAGCCGATTACTACCAACAGCACGTAGCCTGATTCCTCTCAGTGAGTCTTGTTAAAGAAAACGTGGGTTCGCATTGAACGAGCACTTCACCACTACCGACTAGGCTCCAGTAAGAGGAGGGGCTGCCCACGTGGGTTTCCAACTCTGTAAAGACAAGGAGCCCCTTTTTCTGCATGAAATGTGTGTGGTTCCTGAGGTCAGAATCTGTGGGTACCCGGGGCCACCCGTGTTGCACCTTGCTGGGCTCCAACCAGGCAGAGAACCGTCCCTCCGCCCCAGGGAGAGCCCTAGTGGACTCCGACGTCACTTCACACGGTCCTCTCCTCCCCTGGGAAAGCTTGGACGGTGACGGAGACACACAGACTCCAGCGTGACCCCAGCATCTGAGCGATCCTCCGAGGCTGCCCAGCGTCACTGTTTCTGTACCACAGGGGACCGAGAAGGCCCAGGAGGTCAGTGACCTGTCCAGTGGTGGGTGATGTGCAGTCTATGGGAGCCCGAGGTCCTCAGCACCTCGTTTCTAGCTCGAGGTGACTGCGGGGCGTCTTCCCCCCAGGCCCCTTCTCTACACACAGAAGTATTTTCAAAACAGAGACGCCCACGGCCGCGCCTCCGTGCCCTCGAGACGGGTTCCAGGAGCCGTGCCCACCCCATCCCGTGACACCCCACCCCAGGGTGCTCCAGCCCCTCTGCAGACGACAGAGGCCACACAGCACCCACGCACGCGCCCTGCTGCCTCACCACCTCTAGACGACCTACGACCCCGACCTGCAGAGCCGTGTGGCGGTCACCACGCTGTGCTGCCTGGGCAGCGATGGCAGGACCCCTCTGGACCCGCCCAGCACTCAGGACCATCCAGGCCGAGCTGCACAGACGCGGCAGTGGACGGGCGGCTGTTCTGAGATCTCTTTGATCCACAGTTGTGGCGTCCGAGCGGGCAGAGGCAGCGGAGGCCGAGGCAGCGGAGGCCAGGCGCCTTCTCAGGAAGGTCTGAGGTGCCACCGTGAGGTCCTCGGTGCCCACCGTGGGGCTGTCCACAGTGCACTCGCTCAGGCGCCACGTCACGGCCACGGGGCACTGTCGCACCACCGTTCTGCGGACTCCACACACGTGTGCAGGGGTGGCTCTGGACCCGCCCCGGGGGGTCGTTCCCAGCGTGGTCCACACGGTCGGCCGGTGTCGGGTCCTTCGGGGTCGCTGGCTAAACAGGCACTGTTGGCCAGATGATGGTAAAAATACCAACAACAGGCAACCACCCAGTCAGCGCTCCAGTTTCCTAAGCCAGGATCGGAGCTCAGCCCTTCCCGGGAGCGGTTCACAGCAGACCTCACTCTCACCCCTAATTGACAAAGAAGAAACTGGCACAGAGAGGGTGCACCACTTGCTCAAGGCTGCACAGCCAGGAACTGGCAGAGCCAGGTCAAAGGCATGCCACCTGGCTTCCAAGCCCTTCAGTTTTTGGGGGAGCCAAGGACCCCTCTGGAAATCTGATGAAACCTCAGAATGATTTAAAATGAGTGGAACACATAGGATTTCAAATGAAATGAATTTACCAGAACCACAGTCATCACCACGTTGCTAGAGCAAAGCCATGACTATACCACAGGTACATGAAAACAACAAAGTCACAAAAAAGTCCAGTGGCGGGGGGTCGCAGGACACCATAACTGGGTAGCAGTGGGGTGCGCAAATGACCTCTGAGGATCCAGGGAGCAACTGTGAATTTGCACAGGCGGCAAAGTCCTACGCGTCACAACTGCCGCCAAAGGCGGTTGCTGTCACTAACAACAGGAGGTGAGCAAAGCTTCCGTTGAGGTTTGTGGGAATTCAGACTAAGCCTGCCCCCCACGTTCAAGGGCCACGCTGGAAGGCTCTGCAGGCCGGCCTCCCCGGCCCCAGACCGCGGGCGGACACCGAGGACACCTCAGCAGTGGGCAGGCCGCCAGCTCTGGCCCTCCCTGTCCCTCCAGGCCCTGTGGGCCCTGAGGCCTGCAGAACAGAGGGCCACCCTCTGAGGACAGGGTGGAACTGGTCATCCCAGCCTCCCGCCCCGGGCCAGGTGCAGAGGGTCACCCGCATCTGGAAGTGTGGGAGGCCACGGCGGCCAGGCCCAGGCTGCTGATTCACACCTTGGCCCGGGAGGCGGAAACGGTGACGTGCTGGGTGGGTTCCTGCCAGCCCGGGGAGGGCCCAGCCCCTGCTTGCTGGGCTGAGCAGACCCAGCGCCACCCTCCTGCGCCTCAGGCAACCCCGGGTGTGCAGCAGGTGGCCGGCTGGCCGAGCCCCACTTCAGACCCGGAGGGGGACTGGGGCCAGTGTGGTCCTGGGCAGCCTGGCTCCCTGCCCCCACTCCACCTCCATGACCAGCAATGTCAGTGGTGCTGCCAGTCAGGACAACCCGCCCACCTCTGGGGAGAGTCAGGTGACCTGGCTGGGCCAAGCAGACTCTCCTGGGAACCAGACCCAGTGGCCAAAAGGTGTGGAAGTGGAAGGGACCGTGCGGCCCCTGCGCGCGGCTCACGCCCTCTCCACGGGGCTCCAGCTGCCCGCGTTTTCTCCGAGGCGGGGTGCCCAGCCTTCCGCGGCCTCTGCCGGCCTGGTCCTCCCAGCACACCCTGCTGGTTAAGGGGGCCAGGCCTGTCCCTGTCACTGGCAACCCAGACTCTGACTCCTTGCCTCACGAGGGCGCAGTGACGTGAAGCAGGAAGACCCCAGCACAGGAGGGACCTGGCGGCAGCTGTCCTCCGAGGGGCGTTATCATTAAACATGGAGGGCAGGACAGCCGGGCGCTCTTTAGCCCCCACGGGCTTGCACAGCGCCCCATCATTCCTCTCTCCCTCCCTAATCCGCTCCACTGTCCACCCTGGCCCAGGCCCGCACGGCGCCCTGGTCGCCCCTGCCCGCCCATCAAGCTGGGCAGGCCCTGGGTGCCAGCTCCTCCGACTCCTCCAGGGACGTCCATTGTGCACGGCCTCTGCTCCTGAGCCCTGGCCGGGTCCTCCCCGAGGGTGGGGCCCTGCCTCTGTCCCCCGTGGCTCTCGGGCCAGCCAGGAGTCCCAGGTCCTCCTGCTTCCCCCCATCACCACGCCTCCTCTCTCCAGCTGCTCCTGCTTCTCCAAACACGCCATGTCCACCTCCTGGCCTCCGTGCCTGCCCTTCCTCTGCCCTTGTCCCTTGACAACATCCCTCCCATGCTTGGGATCAGCCTTGGGTCACCTTTAAGGTGCTGCTTTCCCCAAGCCTCCCCAGGAGCCAAGGCCACAGGACTGATGGCCCAGGCTCCACCTGGAGCTCTCCACGCCCCATCACCTGTCCAGCCCACCCCGGGCTGAGCAGCGCCTGGCCTGCAGCGACTTGTGTTTGTGTCCCACATTTGAAATTGACATTACGATGTAGGAAGTTTTCTTGGGGGTTGTTTTTTCAAAGCGGTAGGAGTGCAGGATGCCCAGGAAAATTTGAAGCAGTGTTTAGCATAAACGTGTCCCAGATATTGTGTGTTTATCTGAAATTCAAATTGTGCTGCGTGTCCTGTGTTTTCATTTGCTAATCTGGCAACCCTGGTGGCTGGAGATGGAGTGGCAGCTGCAGAGCTCCACCCACTCCCACAGAGCCCCACCCCCTCCCACAGAGCTCCACCCCTCCTGCAGAGCTCCACCCCCTTCCGCATAGCTCCACCCCTCCCACAGAGCCCCACCCCCTCCTGCAGAGCTCCACCTCTCCCGCAGAGCTCCACCCCCCTGCATAGCTCCACCCCCTCCCACATAGCTCCACCTCTCCGGCATAGCTCCACCCCTCCCACTGTCACCTGAAGGAGGACACAGGCTAGGAACCAAAGCATGGCCTGCAGCAGGCACGTGGGCATGGGTCAGGGGACAACACAGTGCCCCGCAGCCTGGAGATGAGGCAAAGGAACCCCCTGCGGCCAGCAGGGAGTCTGTAGGATCGGGGGAGAGTCCGAAGGGGATGGCCACCCCTGCCCGCCCCCCGCCCCTCCCTGTGCCCCTGCTGCAGGATCTGCGCCTCTGGGTTCCCTCAGGGGAACCACCAGATGGTTCCCATGACACATCCAGGGGGCAAGGGTGCCAGTTCCACATGCTTTGGGGGCACAAGCACAGGCGGGGAAACTCCAGGGACAACTGGCCAGCCCCGCGTGTCCCCAGGCGTTCTGCACAGAAGCTCCTGGGTCTCCCAACGTGCCGCCCACTTCCTCCAGGGGACTCGGGGCCAGCGCCTGGAATGGGGCAGAGCCCCGGCCTCTGAGCAGGCCTCCCGAGCCCCTCGGCTCCGGCTGGGCCCTGGGGACCAAGAGGCTGCAGAGACCCACAGCTGGCCCGTCTCCAGGGGACGGGAGCACTGAGTCCTCCCCACCACAGCTCTGCCTCCAAGGAGGAAGGAATGCGGCCCCTGCGAGCAGGTCACACCCAGCATGGAGAAGCCTCCTGGAGGGAGCTCGTGCTCTCGTCCCCTGGAGGGAGCCTCGTGCTCTCGTGCCCTGGAGGGAGCCTCGTGCTCTCGTGCCCTGGAGGGAGCCTCGTGCTCTCGTGCCCTGGAGGGAGCCTGGTGCTCTCGTCCCCTGGAGGGAGCCTGGTGCTCTCGTCCCCTGGAGGGAGCCTCGTGCTCTCGTGCCCTGGAGGGAGCCTCGTGCTCTCGTGCCCTGGAGGGAGCCTCGTGCTCTCGTCCCCTGGAGGGAGCCTCGTGCTCTCGTCCCCTGGAGGGAGCCTGGTGCTCTCGTCCCCTGGAGGGAGCCTCGTCCTCTAGTCCCCTGGAGGGAGCCTCGTGCTCTCGTCCCCTGGAGGGAGCCTGGTGCTCTCGTGCCCTGGAGGGAGCCTCGTGCTCTCGTGCCCTGGAGGGAGCCTGGTCCTCTCGTCCCCTGGAGGGAGCCTCGTCCTCTAGTCCCCTGGAGGGAGCCTCGTGCTCTCGTCCCCTGGAGGGAGCCTCGTGCTCTCGTCCCCTGGAAGGAGCCTCGTCCTCTCGTCCCCTGGAGGGAGCCTGGTGCTCTCGTCCCCTGGAGGGAGCCTGGTGCTCTCGTCCCCTGGAGGGAGCTCGTGCTCTCGTGCCCTGGAGGGAGCCTCGTGCTCTCGTCCCCTGGAGGGAGCCTGGTGCTCTCGTGCCCTGGAGGGAGCTCGTGCTCTCGTGCCCTGGAGGGAGCCTCGTGCTCTCGTGCCCTGGAGGGAGCTCGTGCTCTCGTGCCCTGGAGGGAGCCTCGTGCTCTCGTCCCCTGGAGGGAGCCTCGTGCTCTCGTCCCCTGGAGGGAGCCTCGTGCTCTCGTGCCCTGGAGGGAGCCTCGTGCTCTCGTGCCCTGGAGGGAGCCTGGTGCTCTCGTCCCCTGGAGGGAGCCTGGTGCTCTCGTCCCCTGGAGGGAGCCTCGTGCTCTCGTCCCCTGGAGGGAGCCTCGTGCTCTCGTGCCCTGGAGGGAGCCTGGTGCTCTCGTCCCCTGGAGGGAGCCTGGTGCTCTCGTCCCCTGGAGGGAGCCTCGTGCTCTCGTCCCCTGGAGGGAGCCTCGTGCTCTCGTGCCCTGGAGGGAGCCTGGTGCTCTCGTGCCCTGGAGGGAGCCTCGTGCTCTCGTGCCCTGGAGGGAGCCTCGTGCTCTCGTCCCCTGGAGGGAGCCTGGTGCTCTCGTCCCCTGGAGGGAGCCTCGTGCTCTCGTCCCCTGGAGGGAGCCTGGTGCTCTCGTGCCCTGGAGGGAGCCTCGTGCTCTCGTCCCCTGGAGGGAGCCTGGTGCTCTCGTCCCCTGGAGGGAGCCTCGTGCTCTCGTCCCCTGGAGGGAGCCTGGTGCTCTCGTGCCCTGGAGGGAGCCTCGTGCTCTCGTCCCCTGGAGGGAGCCTGGTGCTCTCGTCCCCTGGAGGGAGCCTGGTGCTCTCGTCCCCTGGAGGGAGCCTGGTGCTCTCGTGCCCTGGAGGGAGCCTCGTGCTCTCGTCCCCTGGAGGGAGCCTGGTGCTCTCGTGCCCTGGAGGGAGCCTGGTGCTCTCGTGCCCTGGAGGGAGCCTGGTGCTCTCGTCCCCTGGAGGGAGCCTCGTGCTCTCGTCCCCTGGAGGGAGCCTGGTGCTCTCGTCCCCTGGAGGGAGCCTGGTGCTCTCGTGCCCTGGAGGGAGCCTCGTGCTCTCGTCCCCTGGAGGGAGCCTGGTGCTCTCGTCCCCTGGAGGGAGCCTGGTGCTCTCGTCCCCTGGAGGGAGCCTGGTGCTCTCGTGCCCTGGAGGGAGCCTCGTGCTCTCGTCCCCTGGAGGGAGCCTGGTGCTCTCGTGCCCTGGAGGGAGCCTCGTGCTCTCGTCCCCTGGAGGGAGCCTGGTGCTCTCGTCCCCTGGAGGGAGCCTGGTGCTCTCGTCCCCTGGAGGGAGCCTGGTGCTCTCGTGCCCTGGAGGGAGCCTCGTGCTCTCGTCCCCTGGAGGGAGCCTCGTGCTCTCGTCCCCTGGAGGGAGCCTCGTGCTCTCGTGCTCTGGAGGGAGCCTGGTGCTCTCGTGCCCTGGAGGGAGCCTCGTGCTCTCGTCCCCTGGAGGGAGCCTCGTGCTCTCGTCCCCTGGAGGGAGCCTCGTGCTCTCGTCCCCTGGAGGGAGCCTGGTGCTCTCGTCCCCTGGAGGGAGCCTGGTGCTCTCGTGCCCTGGAGGGAGCCTCGTGCTCTCGTCCCCTGGAGGGAGCCTCGTGCTCTCGTCCCCTGGAGGGAGCCTCGTGCTCTCGTGCTCTGGAGGGAGCCTGGTGCTCTCGTGCCCTGGAGGGAGCCTCGTGCTCTCGTGCCCTGGAGGGAGCCTCGTGCTCTCGTCCCCTGGAGGGAGCCTCGTGCTCTCGTGCCCTGGAGGGAGCTCGTGCTCTCGTGCCCTGGAGGGAGCCTCGTGCTCTCGTCCCCTGGAGGGAGCCTCGTGCTCTCGTGCCCTGGAGGGAGCCTGGTGCTCTCGTGCCCTGGAGGGAGCCTGGTGCTCTCGTCCCCTGGAGGGAGCCTCGTGCTCTTGTGCCCTCCCTGGAGGGAGCCTCGTGCTCTCGTCCCCTGGAGGGAGCCTGGTGCTCTCGTCCCCTGGAGGGAGCCTGGTGCTCTCGTGCCCTGGAGGGAGCCTGGTGCTCTCGTCCCCTGGAGGGAGCCTGGTGCTCTCGTGCCCTGGAGGGAGCCTGGTGCTCTCGTGCCCTGGAGGGAGCCTGGTGCTCTCGTGCCCTGGAGGGAGCCTGGTGCTCTCGTGCCCTGGAGGGAGCTCGTGCTCTCGTCCCCTGGAGGGAGCCTGGTGCTCTCGTCCCCTGGAGGGAGCCTGGTGCTCTCGTGCCCTGGAGGGAGCCTGGTGCTCTCGTGCCCTGGAGGGAGCCTCGTGCTCTCGTCCCCTGGAGGGAGCCTGGTGCTCTCGTGCCCTGGAGGGAGCCTCGTGCTCTCGTCCCCTGGAGGGAGCCTCGTGCTCTCGTCCCCTGGAGGGAGCCTGGTGCTCTCGTCCCCTGGAGGGAGCCTGGTGCTCTCGTGCCCTGGAGGGAGCCTCGTGCTCTCGTCCCCTGGAGGGAGCCTGGTGCTCTCGTGCCCTGGAGGGAGCCTCGTGCTCTCGTCCCCTGGAGGGAGCCTGGTGCTCTCGTGCCCTGGAGGGAGCCTGGTGCTCTCGTCCCCTGGAGGGAGCCTCGTGCTCTTGTGCCCTCCCTGGAGGGAGCCTCGTGCTCTCGTCCCCTGGAGGGAGCCTGGTGCTCTCGTCCCCTGGAGGGAGCCTCGTGCTCTCGTCCCCTGGAGGGAGCCTGGTGCTCTTGTCCCCTGGAGGGAGCCTGGTGCTCTCGTGCCCTGGAGGGAGCCTCGTGCTCTCGTCCCCTGGAGGGAGCCTCGTGCTCTTGTCCCCTGGAGGGAGCTCGTCCTCCTGCTCTTGGGGGCACCCCTGGTGGTGACAGTGGCTGCGTGCAAAGCCCAGGGCAGGGCTGTGGGACACACCCTAACTTGCGGGTCCTTCCCAGTGCCCCTGTGACCTCTGGGTGCAGCCAGGCCGTGGGGCAGGCTGGCCTGGCCAGGTGCACCGTCAGGAGCCAGCTGCCGCCACTGGGACCTGACACCACCACTTTGTGCCTCTTCAGCTCCAGACGGGAAAGCCACATCCTGAGACCTCCCTCCAGGCCCGGCTGGGAGAGCAGAGGGGCCGTCCGGGAGGACTGGGGGGCCGCCGGCCAGGCCCAGCCGCTGCAGGAGGGCGGGCAGCAGGATGCGGGGGCCGGGGGCGCGCGGCTTGGCACCGCTTCTTTTTTAAAACGAGTGTTCCTATTTTCTTATTTTTACTAAAAACAGGACTGTGTGTTCACTGCAGAACATTCGGAAAACAGAAAAAAGCACAGACAAGCAAAAAAAGGAAAAGCAACGTACATTTTGTCAGCTCTATTCCTGGGCCTCGGAGACGCCGGCTCCACCCTGCCTCGCCGCGGCCACCAGGAGGGACTCGGCTACTCTCGCCTGCCGCTGTGCGTACTGTTCCAGAGACAGAGAGGGACAGCGTCTTGGCCACCTTGGTGGCACTCTGGCATGTGAAGACGGCCACTTCCCTCACCTGGCTCTCTCTTGATGGGGTGTCGGTAGTCACCAACGCCCGCTGGTGGGTGACAGGGCGTCAGTGCTCCTAAGACATCACCCCCAATCCTCACATTAGCCCCTGGGAACTGGAGCTACTGCCGTCCCCATCTCACAGATGAGGACCGGGGCACAGGCAGGCCACGTGGGGGCAGGCGGCACAGATTCAAAGTCTGAGCTCAAGTGACATCTGAATGATCTGAGGATGAGACAGCGCCTCCACCTCTGGCCTTGGGACACCTGCAGGAAGCCAGCTTGTAGGAGAGGCGACACCGCGGGCAGGGGAGGGGACTGGGGGGCCGCAGGGGATCAGGACGTGGGGCGCAGCTGCCAGCCCGCGGGCACCCTGGAAGACAGTGCCAGGTGCCACCAGAGCCTCCGCCTGCCCCCCCTGCCTCTCTGGAGACAGACCGCTCCCGTGACAGGCGGCAGCCACTTAAACGTCGTGTCCGAGGCCCCACGATGCGAGAGCCGGGGCTGAGAAGGTCCCGCGGCTCTGCCCAGCTGCAGCCTGGTGCCCAGCCTGGGGCCACGGGAGAGCCCAGAATGGCCCTGGGGCAGCAGGCAGGAGGGACATGCGGACTCAGGTCATGGCCGTCAGTCCCGTCACTGCAGGAGCCACCAGGCTCGGTGGCACTAGCTGGGCCCGCCGACCACCCTAGCCTGCAGGCAGGGGCCACCGCCCACTCGCAGACGCCCAGGCGTGCTGGAGGGGACGCAGGCCTTTCCAGGGACAAGCTACTCGCTGGCCTCCACCCACTGGGCAGACTGGGCGTGGGCACCCTTGGGCCCTTGACCAGCACCAGCTGAGAGGGCGCTGGCTGCTCTGCAGACATGGACGCCAGGTTGGGGCCGAGTCGCCACGGCCACGCAGAGCTCCCCAGTGTGCCGCTCCAACACCCCAGTTCCTCCCCACCCTGCGGCCGCCCCGGGGTTTCCACAGCGGGGTGCCGGGGGTGGGGGAGGCGCCACAAAGACACAGGAGTCTGGCAGCAGACCCACAGCTGGTTCCAGACCACTGGGCCCCCCAGCCAGGGGCTTCCGCGCAGTGGGGACGGGAGCGGGAAGGCCACCGTAGCTCCCCCGGCCAGGTCGGCTGAGGCTGGCTTGACGCTCACTTGTCTCCCCAGGCTGGAGGGACTGGGATCAGGGAAGGGCCCAGGATGGCTCTGACACCTCACAGGAGGAGAACTGGGGCCCAGTAGCATAGGTGACCCACCTAAGGTCACTTGGCTGGGTGGTGGGATCACAGGGCTGCTGTCTCCCCCAACACAAAGGCATCTCACTCAGGTCCCTTGCAGCCGCTCCTTGCTGTGTGACCTCAGGCATGTGCCTCTACCTCTCTGAGCCTCCAGCTCCTTAGGGGAAACAAAGAACCCTAATGTAACTACCTGAAAGATCAGTATCCTTCAAACCTGGAGAAGACAGATAACAGAACACGCTGGCAAAAAGAAGACAGGTGACGACGGGCACTTCACAGAAGAGGAATCTGACATGGCCGATGTCGGCGTGAGGACGGAGCCGACTGGTGCAGACTGAGACGTCTGGCGATTCAGAGTTGAGCAAAGAACGAAGGCGCCCGGTGCACACAAAGCCCAGGCCCCAGCGGGTCCCTGGCACATGCACAAGGGAACCCCCAGACTGGCTGCTGGACACAGGGCCGAGGAGAGGCCACCTCTGGAGTCGCGGGGCCACTCGCGTCCACACAGCTCTCCCAAGCCAGAGGCTCTTGGGGGTTTGAGACGTTCAGCACGACAGGAGACGGCGCAGGTCAGGCTGGCGGCCCAGACGCTGACAGTGGGGGCGGAGGCTCCTGCTAAGGGGGAGGCCCCCTGGGGGCAGGGTGAGGGAGATGTCCTAAAACCAGATTGCAGCGATGGCCGCTGGCCTCTAGAGACCCACGAGGAAGATGAGTGAGTTCCTTTTGTGGTATGTACATGAGACCTCGATAAAGCGGTTAAAGAAAGGTCACATCTGTCGATCTCTACCTGGGTGTATTTTGGGGTATGCAGGATTGAACCCAGGGGGCTGAGCCACTGGGCCACATCCCCAGCCCTTTATATTTTTTATTTTGATACAGGGCCTTGCTGAGTTGCTTGGGGCCTCACTAAGTTGCCGACACTGGCCTTGAACTCGCAATCCTCCAGCCTCAGCCTCCCGAGGTGCTGGGATCACAGATGTGCACCACCGTGTCCAGTTTAATGGTTTCTTTCTTTTTTTTTTTTTTTTTTGGTACCGGGGATTGAACTCAGGGACACTCGACCACTGGGGCACATCCCCAGCCCTTTTTTGTATTTTATTAGAGACAGGGTCTCACTGAGTTGCTAAGTGCCTCACCATTGCTGAGGCTGGCTTTGAACTCCCGATCCTCCTGCCTCAGCCTCCCAAGTGCTGGGATTACAGGCGTGCGCCACCGCGCCCAGCCTAATGGTTTATTTCTTAAAAAACGAAACAGATCCGCAGCGTGCGTGGGAAGCGTGGTGCCCTGGCCGAGCGGGGGAGTGGAGGCCGCTGACCGAAGCTCACTCTGGTCTCTGTTCTGTGTGGCCGAAGCCCCGGGCTCATAGACTACTGCACTCCCAGTTTAAAGGGCGTGGTGACCCCTGGGCACAGAGGCAGCTTCATCAGTGCCTGGCCCAGCAGTGGGTGCACTTTGGCTGTCCTCAGATGGCTCCAGGAGGACGACCTGTCCTGCTGCCCGTGACCTGGAGGCTCCCCTGCAGAGCAGGCAGCCTCTCCTGGCCCGTAGACCAGATTCTGCTGAACCCAATGCCACCGGGGACCCTCCAGGGCAGGAGACGGGGACCCAGACAGACCCACTCCTACCGTCCTCCTCCCCTGAGCTGGAAGAGGACGATCGGGGGGGTCTCCAGGGGATGCCACACTCAGATGCCCCCTTCCCTCTCATTCCCAAACCCTGGGGCTCTGGGGCAGGGCAGGGCTGGCGTGGGCAGAGGAAGGCGCAGGCCGCGGCTCCGGGGGAGCCTCTTCGAAATCAATCTCATCAATATCAGCCTCACTGCTGGGGTCTCAAAGGCCCCCAGAGCTCCGGCCCCTGCATTTCCCACACCTGGGCCCAGGGAGGCCGTCTCTGCCCACAGGTGAAGCAGGCTGGGTGGGGGCTGGAGAGGGCACCATCCTGACCCGAAGAAGATGCCCCTCATGGAGTAGCAGGTGGCCCAGCCCTTGTGGCCAGACCTGAGCTCCAGGCACTGCTCAGCCCCTAGTGACATCTGCAGCACCATGACCTGTCCCTCCCAGGTGACTGCTCATGAACAGACAGTGGCTGAGGTGGCTGCAGATGGGGGACAGGAAAGGGGACCAGGGGCATGGTGACCGGCTCTCTGAAACTGCTCTGCACATTCTGTGTGACAGATGCTCCCTGCTGAGGCTTGGAGGTAAGTGTCCCCAGAGGCTTGGAGGTAAGTGTCCCCAGAGGTCCTTGTGCTGGATGCTCCATCCCAGCGTGACCAATGGGGGCTGGTGGAAGTTTGAAGAGGGGGTGTCAGTGAGCAGCGGTAAGGTCGGGGCTGCTGCTAAACATCCTATCACGCCCAGGACAGCCCCACAGCAAAGAATGACCTGGACCCACAGGTCAGCAGTGCTGAGGCCGAGAAACTTGGTCCCAGAGGAATCTAGCAGTATTTGCCATCTGCAGATCATGAAAGCCGGGGCTCAGAGAGGCAAACCAACCTGTGCCAGGTCACACAGCAGGAAGTGGTGGAGACCAGGGCTGCCCAGCTCCCCAGCTCATACTCTCTTCACAGTGGCTTCCTAAAGGGGGCACTAAATAGGAGTCCAAGTCCAGGCCTTCCAACAGCTGTCCCCTCGCCCATTCCTTCCAGGGTGTGGGCGGGGGCAGGCTTTAGGAGCAGAGCGGTGGTGGTCTGGTTCCTCCAGGTTTGAACCCCTTGCTGTCATGGCACCAAACTCTGTCCCTGCAGACGCCTCCACTTCAGCTTAGCCACGTCACCGCCACACGCTGGCCAGAAGGAGACGGCCCCTTGAATCACACCAGTGACTAAAACCACATGCAGAGAAAGAAGTCCCTGGTGGACTCCCCTCCCCCATGTGACTTCGGCATGCTCCCAATCAGAGTGACGTGGCCACCATGCGGCAGGCAGGCTGCAGGGAGCTAAGGAGCTCCACTCCTGCCAGTCCCAGGGTGGCTACCCTGGGAGAGGCACCATCATCCCCATCTTACAGATGAGGAGAGCGAGGCAGAGGCGCCGCACAGCGAGCAAGCTGGGAGACCAAGATCTGAGCCAAGAAACGTGGGGACACAGACTTGCTTCAGGGGGCCCCCAAAGAGTGGCTGAGAGCTTAGCAAGATGCCCCCAAAGCTGTAAAACCTTCAAAACCTATAGCAAGAAGGCATCTGCTGGAGCAGGGAATGGGAGACTTCGGGCTTATCACAAATGACATGGCAGCTTGCCCAGTTTTCAAGAGGACTTTGCCCAGGGAAAGTGTGGGGATCTGGGATCCTGGAGGTAGTGTGATCCGGTAGGACAACAATTCGGGGGCCCAGCAGACCTGGACTGACATACTTGCTCTGCTCCCGACTGTGACCTCAGACACAGAACCTCAACTTTCTGAGCCTAGTTTCCTCATCTGTCAAAGGGGCTTAAGAACCATCTCTTGATGTATGTGAAAGGAGAGGACAGGAGGGAGGACCATGACGCCCAGTCCTCTGTCGCTACTGTAGCTACTCCCTTCTACCAGCTCGCAGGTCTGGGGGAAAGCAGCATGGAGAATTCCAGACTTCTTCTGTTGCCATGTTGGTGAAAACTGTCTTCATACCAAAAAGGCAACTCAGTTAACACACTCAACAGGCTCCAACAAGAAACCAAGATTTGGCAGCACTTGAAGCACTTAAAAAAAAAAAAAAAAAAAAAAAGGTTGGGCGGGGGGAGACAATTTAGCTCAGCTTGGATCGGAGGGAAACTTCACTCTATTTAAAGATGCCACAGGTCCAGGAAATAGCTTCCCACCGCCCAGCTGAGGGCTGAATAACTGGCTGCCCAGCCAATAACAATACAGGCTCGCACAGCACGCCCTTTCTTGCAGACTGAACAGTGGATTCCCCACTATCTCCAGAATTTTATAGGCTATTCGTGGAAGGCATGTAGCTCTGCTTTGTAAGGATGGGTCTCTTTAAAAAATAGATGCAAAGAGGGCTTCCAGGGAGGCCCAGGAGCTGAATTTAGACAGCCAACGCCCTTTTCTAGTCATTGTTCTCCACTTCTTTGTTAGGATTCTTTCCCTCCCTCTTGCTTTTTTTCCCCTTCCTGGTTAACTTCTCTGCTGCCCACTTTTCATCCCCGGAGACACCACAGCCCCTTCCTCCTGGAGGGAGGCCTTCCCCAAGACCTCCTCTGGACCTAGCATCTCTCCACCCAGAAGCTCAGAGGTGGTCTCAGGGCCACCTGGACCCAGACACAGCCTCTTTCCACCTGCAGGTCACCAGGAACCCCAAGCTCACCTTCCAGAGGAGGGAAGGCATGAACACAGCTCTGGGTTGTAGAACTCCCAGCCTCTGTGCCTCACCCTTCCCATCTGCAAAACGACACTACTGGCCCATTTTCCTCAAGTCCTTGCCAGCTCCAAACACGGCGCTCATTTCACAGACGGAGATTCCCAGAGAAAACTTTCCTACAGTTTTACACGGAAGTTATATGGGGGGTGGGCACTCCAATGATCCACTCCCAGAGACCTAGATGGCTCAGGCGGGCTCTCCCAGAAGGACGCGGCCAAACTCGGCAATGCTCGGAGGGGCTACCTGTTGGCTGGGCACTGCGGGTCAGGTACCTCTGGACAATGAGGGGCGACCTGAGGGCGGGCGCTCGGTCTCTCCCGTTCCTCTCGGTCCCCTACACCGGCTGGGGCCGGACTTTTTCAGGGATGGGCAGCACCGGGGCTGCGGGGCTGGGGGAGACGGGAAGGGGAGCAGCAGAGGCGAGCAGGGACCAGGCGGGAGGAAGGGAGGAGGGGGACGGGGCCCGGAGGCGAGGGGGAGGGGAGCGGGCCCGGGCGGGCGGCGCGGGACCCGGCCCGGGGCTGCCGCTGGCCTCGCGCCGCGGGCTCGAGGGGGCGTGGGGGCCGCGCCGCACTCACATAATGCTTGTTGGGCACCCGCCGCTTCTGCACGTCCAGCACCTTCACCTCCACGATGCTGCGCCGCGGCGGCATGGCCGCTCCTCCGCGGGGCCGGGGCGGGCTGCGGGGCCGGGCCGGGAGCCGGGAGCGGGGACGAGCGCGATCCGGAGCCCGCGCCGAGCACGAGCCGCCGCCGCCCTTCGCTCCGCGCGCTCTCCAGCCGCCCCGCGGCCCGGCCCCGCCCCCGCCCCCGCCCCGCCAAGGCCCCGCCCCCGGACAGGCCCCGCCCCCTTAAAGGTCCCCGCGCCCGCCCCGGCGCGCGGCCCCCGCCGGCCACGTCCGGTCCCCGCCCGGCCTTTGTCCCGGCGCGCAGCCGTCGCGCCCCGCGAGGTGGGGGCTGGCCTTCGCCGTCCGTTCTCGGAGTGACCTGGGACGCGTTCTCGCACTCGCTGGCTCCGGGAGCCGCGGCGCAGGGCCGGCTTGGAGAGCCCGGCTCCCGGGTTCCCGTCCCAGCTCCGGCTCTCGTCGAGTCGCTTGCCTCTCTGGGGCCAGGCTTCTTCATCCATAAAGTGGGCCCTGCGCTCGCCTTGCACGTGCGCGGCCCGGGTTCGATCCTCAGCACCACGTAAACATAAATGCATTGCGTTGCGTACAACTAAAGCAAATAAATAAATATTAAAAAAAAAAATGGGCCCAGCATTGCCGTCTGCCAGTCGGGGCTGTCCTGGAGCTTAAGTGCGCGAAGCCACTGGCAGCCCCAGCCACTGCGTGAGCCCACCCCAAGCCCTGGGGAGGCAGGGAGGAGCAAGAGGCTCCTGACCCGGTCTTCCAGGTCCACAGTCCGGGAGGTGGGGAGACAGGAAGAGAAAGACCGGAGACAAACTCACTACAACAGCATCCCCATCAAGGCAGCACAGAAGGGCAAAGGGGTGGTGAACGGGAGCCAACCAGGGGGTTCCTAACAGGGCTCGGCACCCAGTGCTTTTCAGAGACTTTTGCTCAGGATCCTCAGGACAACTGGTGGGGGGGGGGCAGGTGGTGGTGGTTGATCCGATTTGTCAAAGGGTGCAACAGACAGCAGTCTCCAGGGCCCGGAGCTGGCAGGTGACGCCCAGGGCTGCCTGACTCCAGGCACATCTGCCAGGGCGATGCCTGTGGTGGGGCTGCTCCACGTTCCTTTTTCCAGTGGCTCCCAGCACCGCCTGGGTCTGGCTCTCCAGAGATGCTGACAGAGTGCGTGAATGAACGAGAGCCCATGTGCATGGGCAGGAAGTTCAGTCCCCGGCCAGGGCTCTCTGTCAGTAACCAGGGGCTCTTTTCAACAAGACTTGCAGCTCTCCCTTCATGCCTGGAAGAGCCCAGGGCTCCTTTCCCAGCACCTCCAAGATCACCCGTTGAAAAAGGGCAGGGACCAGCCCACTGGGTGCTTCCCAGCCATGGGCCGGCCGCGTGCTCGGTGTGTGCTGATTCATTCGGATTCACGGCCATTTGTTCCCCGACTTTCTTGTCAGCCTTTACCATCCTGCTCTGGCTGCAGGCTCCCTGTCCTCTGGCGTCCTGGTGGACTTGGCTAGTGGGAGGCCCTGGCATGGGGAGAGAGGTCTGGGTGCCCCCTCCCCCTCCCCTGGCTCCCTTCCTGCAGGACTGTTCTTACCTAAGGTGACCTTCTCTACAGGGACTCTTTCAGGGTTCCTGTAACCACTGTGGCACTAAGGGTGGCAACAGTCTTGCTGTTGTAAGCCACGGTACAGCCTGGTCCTTTTGGTTCCCTTGGCCCTGTCCACCTCTTTGTAAGTGGACTCTTTACTGCACTGTCCTCACTGACCCAGTGTGAGGGCAGTGTCTGCAACGAGGACCCGCACTGATGTCGTAATTCCTGTGAGGCGGAGTCTCTGCCAAGTCCAAGGGTCCTGCGGCCTCACCGGAATGTCCAGCGTGGTGAAGGTCTGGCTTTTCGGTCCCCTTCACCTCCTCCCCGGCACAAGCCTTCCTAATAAGGCAGAAGCCCACAAGGCAGAGCCAGAGGAAATGTGTGAACAGACAGCTTCCGGGTTTCCTGGCGAGGCAGACCTGCCCCGGCCCACCCTGAGGGTGGAGCTGGAGCCCAGGCCTCTGGGCGTGGCCACTTCTGCAGAGGCAGGGCAAGCCCACCCCGGGGAGACCAGGCTGTCTCCCTACCTGCCGTGCCTGCAGCGCCCATGAGGCCTGTTTTTTTAAACAATTGTAGGAACACACTCATAAGCTGGGCTTTTGACATTTCTACCATCCGAGTCTACAGTGCAGTGGTTTGGATAGTCCACACCAGGGCTCAGCCTTCACCAACGCCCATCTCGTTTGCTCTTCCTAAACTGAAACTCTGGATCCATTAAATAATAATCCCAATTTCCCTCCCCCAGCCCCTGGCAAAGACCCTGCCGCTTCCGGTCTCCATGAGTTTGACTACTCCAGGCGCTGTTCAAATAAGGGGAACCAGAGAGCATTTGTCCCTCTGTGTCTGCCTAATTCACTTCCCGTGCCAGAATTCCCTTCCTCTTCACGGTTGAATAATATTCCATTGTCTGTTCTTTTCACATTCACGGGCTGGTGGTCACTTGGACAGTTTCCATCTTTTGACTGTTAGGAATGATGACGCTGTACACACGGGGGTGCAGGCATCGGCTCCGGTTCTTGCTTTCAATTCTTTGGGGTCTGTACCCGGACAAGGAATTGCTGGGTCACATGGTAAATCTATGCCTACCTGTTTGCTGCCGTCTTCCCTGGTGGCATCCGGTTCACACTGGCATCAGGGACTCACAAGGGCCCATCTTTCTACCTCCTCAAAGAGGCTTGTGATGTCCTGTTCCTTTGTTCTTGAGACAGTCGTGCCAATGGGTGCAGGGGGGATTGCTCTGTGGTTCTGATTTGCATTTCCCTGATAATTAGCGACCATCGTCTTTCACGTCCTTGTTGGTAATCTGCATTTTGTGTCTTCTTTGGAGAAATGTCTAGGGGAGTCCTCTGCCTGTCTTGAAATCGAGCTGTTTCTTCCCCCTTGGTTTCCTATATCTGCCATTGACCTCCTACCTAGGCTTTTCTGAGTAGGCAGCATCTTTTTTGGAGGGAGGGGGAGTGAACTGTAGGCCGTGGTGCGGTTTAGGGTGGTGGTTCAGACTGAAAAGCCCCCAGTAGGCTGTGCCTGGGTGAAGGAGCCCCAATTAGGGAGATGGCTATTGCGGTCAGCTGGAAGCCATAAGTTCCACCTGATAATAAGTATGTATGTGACGCACCTGTAAATGCACGTGAGGCACCCGCAAAGCTAAAGGTATATAACCGGGTGAAAGCGGTCGGAGTCAGGAGAAGAATGAATTCATTCAGTCAGTCATGCAGTCGCTCGGTCGGAAGAAGAGTTCGGGTCGGAGAAGAAGAAAAGAATCAGAGTGGCCAGAACGTAGGCAGAGCGGTTACAGAAGAGAAACCAGATAGAAGAAGTAATTCCTGGTCAGAGTCAAGCCGAGGCTCCCGAGGAAGAAAGAAGAAAGAACAAAGAAGAAAGAAGTTCTAAAAGCTAAGCTCTCTCTCTCTCTCTAAAGAAGAAATCTCTCTCTTTCAAGCTCTCTCTCTTTCTCTCTAAGCTCTTTCTCTCTCTAAGATAAGAAGAAAGAAGAAAGCTCTCTCTAATCTTTCTCTCTAAGCTCTTTCTAAGAAGAAGAAAAATCTTTCTTTCTCTCTCTAAGCTCTCTCTAAGAAAGTAGAAGTAAAAGTAGTAATAGCTTTACTCTGCCTCCGAGAGTTTTCCTCTCGCGGTGTTTGTGGCTGGCCATGACAGGCAGCTTACACCTGGGAGAAGGGAGGATTATCTGCAAAGATAAATCTCAAGCCCTGCGGTCACTGCAGTTCACAGGGACTAGACCGCTCTGTTCCTTGTTAGAAGCAAATTCAAGTCCACCAGGGAAGCCCAAACGCCAGGGAGAACTCAGAAGAAGGGAGATCCCGCCTGGAACCTGTGCCTTCAACCCCACCTTGAACCCCATCGTCCCAATAACATCCGTGGCGCTTGCCAACAGGCTGGCCAGCTGGGGGCTCCCACAGCGACTTGCTCCTCACTGCAGGAGCCTCCAGAGCCACATACCCTCCTTTGCAGTCGCCGATGGAAAGAAACTGAAGCAACCTGGGGAGAAAGGGCTCTCGGAGGCCGCAGAGCCAGGGTGCAGCCGGCATCTGAGGCCAGTCTGACTCCAGAGGCTGGACCGGACTGTCCACCCGTGCCAGCTCTCGCGGGGCCCCTCGCCAGGTGTGCAAGCCAGGGCACTCGCTTCTGCCCGCTGGCCTCGGGTTCCTCTGACCCCCGAGGGCCTGCTTAGGGCACCGCGCACGCGCTCTTCCGCGGCGGCTGCTGGCTACGGGGCTGAGAGCTGCCCATCCCTCCGCCGGCTTCCGGCCCCCGAGGCCGAGTCTGGTCTCCACGCTGCGGAGACCCACGTCCACCCTCTCCTCCTCCTGACCTCTTTTCCCGTCTCCATGTAGACTGGTTGCCCACGTCCCAACAGTAGAAGTGACTCGTCACCTCCAGCAGAAGACACACTGTGGCTTTCCTACGTGTGTCTTGACACGAGCTGGTGCTTCCCCACGCCGTCTGCTGTGACCTCATACGCACCTTCAAAGCCCTGCTGGCCTGTCCCTTCCTCCAGGAAGCCTTCCCCGGCCGCCGTGGCACCTCGCCCCAGCCACGATTGAAGGATGCACTTATTTCTTAGCATCTGGCTCCCCCCCACCAGACCCCAAGCTCTCCAGTAGTGGGAAAGGCCTTGTTCGTCTCAAATCCCCCAAAGCGCTGCCGCGAGTTGGGCGAATCCCACAGGGTTCTTTTGTGCCCAGTCCTCGCAAGCACTACTGGAGCCTCCGGGACGGGGCTCGCTGTGACGGCCCATTTCCAGAGACCGCGCCCCTGTCCATACTGCTGCTAGGGGCTCTGGTGTCTCCCTTGAAGCCAGTGCGCCCGGTCGGGAAAGAGCAGCTCAGTCTTTTGCCTGAGTTTCCATTCTAGACGCTCAAGGGCTGTCGTCCACAGAACACCAGTGCTGGGGACGGTGGGCTGCAGAATTCCCTGTGGCGGGATTCTTGGGAGGAGGGCTAGAGAATGGAGGGGGACGCGTCCCTCCACGTGAACTAGACCTTGGTGGCTGTGATTTGGGTGTCTGCCTGGCTGGAAGCCTGACTGCTCCCATACTCCCTGTCCCCAGGACAAGAGCCAGGCCAGGAGGCCAGCACCAGTGGCTCTGTTGCTGCTTCTCCTCCCTAAGGACCTGTCTCTGGACCAAGGTGGGCTTCTTTCCAGGACACAGCAGCTGGATGGAGAAAAATATTCTCTCCCGGCCCAGTTGGCTGCTGGGGCCGGATGCTGGTCATTAACACAGCCGGGCCCAAATGCTTAGCAACGGTACCCGCGGGCCTGGGGAAGAGATCAGGGCCACAGGGAAGCAGGACCTCGAGCAAGATTCCAGGTGTCCAGGCTGCAGGGCAAAGCCTCGGGGAGAGGGAGGCCCGCGATCTCACCTCCAGCAGGACGGAGATCCCCAGCTGCCGCCTTCCATCCTCTCCCTCTTCCCTGGCTGCCAAACTTATCTTCCCAAAGGGGAACCTGTTCACGACCCTCCTCCACTCAGAAACCTCCGTGGCTCCTGTCCGGGGCTTTAGGTTGGCATTCGAGGCCTGCACGACTCACCCTTGAGCTCTGATTCATGTCCTCCTTCTTGGTGGCTTTCAGCTGCGACGTGCAGTCGCTCTCTGCTTCCTGCTCTGTAGAGGGAGGCGTGTGTTGAACCGTGATTGTTACTGAGCACCCACTAGACTCTGTGTGCCGCACACTTCATATCCGTCTGTCTAGCTCATGTGCTGGATTAGTCCATTTTCTGTTGCTATAACAAAATACCAAGGTCGGGTGCTTTTTGGAGAAAAGAAGCTTATCCAGCTCACAGTTCTGGAAGGTGGAAGCCCTAGATTGGTGGCCCCATCTGTGCAGGCTCTGGTGAGGACCTCCTGGTGGATGGCAGCGTGGGGGGAGTGTGTGCAGAAGAGGTCTCGGGCAACACAGGAAGCCGGGCGGCTCAGGCTCACAACCTGCTTTGGTGGGAACTAGCCAGGGCTCTGTGAAAACTGTGCTAATCCTTCCTGGGGGTGCCCCCACGGTCTAACCACATTCTACTAGACCCCACTCTTAGAGACGCCCCACCACAACACCGCCAGGCTGGAGACCTTGCTTCTGGCTCATGCACCTGGGCACACACTGAGACATATCCAGACCATAGCAATGCCCCCAAATCTGCAGTGTGAGCATTTGTCTCATTTCAGTAAGAAAACGGAAGCCCAGAGCAGTTGCCCAGGGTCACAACACAGGAACGCTGCGCAGCAGGACTTGAACTCTGGACCGCCTGGCCGGCCGACCTAGGATCCTTTCGTTAAAGCAAGCCCCCAGGACAGAACTGCAGTCGTCCTAACTTTGTGTGCACTGCCCGCCACCGAGCAGGGGCTGGCAGAGCTGTCCTCCATCCTCAGCCAGAGGGGTCTTCAGCAGCCAGAAGTCAGAGGGCATCTCCTGCCCGGCCTCCTCTGGCCCCGCCCCCGCCAGCTCCGCGCCCCCATTTGGCCACGCCCCGCCCCGCCTCACTTGGCTCCGCCCCACCTCACTTGGCTCCGCCCCGCCTCACTTGGCTCCACCCCGCCCCTCTGAAGACCGCAGCACACCCCGCTGCAAAGATCCCGCAGGATCCTGAGGCCCGCCCGGCAGGATCTGGCCTCGCCCCCCTCCCCGCACGCCTTTCCAGCCACTCCCCGCACATGCTCTTCCCTCCTCCTGGAATGCTGTTCCCTCCACTCTTCTTTCTCTTTCAGGCTGTGGTTTAACTGTGCCCCCCTGACGGCTTCCCTCAGTGGCCCCCCCTACAGCCTGGTCCTTGCCATCCAGCATCCCAGCAGTGCCGCTCCCAGCGCCTGTCCGGGCCAGCAGGCTCTCAGCGGATAGGCGCTGGACCAGCGGAGGGCGGGATTCTCCACGGGAAGGGCAGGGTCTCTGCGTTCGTCCGAGGGGTCTGGCCCCTGGTAGCTGCTCAGCGAACACTGGCTGGCTGAACCGACGCTATGTGAGTGTGCAAAAGATCATGCTGATCATAAAGAAGTTTGGGGGTGCGTTTCTGGTCGACGGGCACGTGCTCCAGAGGCCTCTGGGAGCGAGCCTGGCCATTCCCAGATTCCCATCCTGTTCCCAGAAGCTTCCGAGGCTTGCAGAGAGACTAAGTGTGTTTCAAAATCGTGGCTCAGTGGCACAGCGCTCGCCTGGCATGTGTGAGGCACTGGCTTCGATCCTCAGCACCACATAACAAATAAATAAATTAAATAACGCTATTGTGTCCATTTACAACTAAAAAAAAAAAATTCTTACAAAACAGACATCTGCCATTGAGCCGCTTCCCAGGCAGGCTAGCTGCACTTCCTCACTCGGCCACAAGGTGGCAGCCTGGCACCAAGGAGCAACAAGTACTGACAGAGAAGGGTTCCCAGCACATCCCATCCCCACAGCCGGTCCCAGGTGAATCTGCTTGGTTGCTGTGAGATGGTTTCAGTGACCAGGAAGATGATGGCTCGGCCTTGTGCTCAGATAAAATGTTTCAGGGCATTGCCCTAAAGTGCCAGTCAATTGGGCAGCCCAGAGCTGCCTTCACTGGTTAGAAGTATGTACTGCGCACCTACTAGGTGCCAGGCACGGTACCTGGTGCTGGGGAGACATCAGCGAGCTCAACAGAAGATTGCTTCCCTGTGGTTTCTGCAGGGCATGCTCCTGGGGAGAGGCCAAGGGAAGGAGGGAACAGGCTGTGCCAAGGTGGGAGGTGGCAGCCTCGCAGGGACCGTGGGAATTCTGGCTTCAACCAGGGAACAGAGAAGAGTAACAGCATGATCTGGCTTTTGTTTAAGGAGCTCACTCTGTCTGCTAGGTGAGGACAGGTTCCAGGTCTCCTGGGCTAATGCTCAAATTGCCTGGTCTGCCACTCCACCCCATCCTCACCTGTGCCCAGAACTCAGAGTTGGTCACGTGACACACGTGGTCACTGAATGCGAACAGAAGCAGAGGGTCTCACCTCCAAGCAGAAGGGTCTACAGAGAACTTGGCCTCTGCTCTGCACCTGGCAGTGGTCTGGACAGCAGCTGCTTTGTGGGCCAGGGCCCTGGAAGGACCATGAGGAGCGGAGCTGTGTTGAATGAGAGTGTGAGAACATCTTTGGTGGTTGGGTGATTGGGCTTTTTGGTGCTATTTGTTACGGCAGCATGAGTTGGCCTATCCTGACTGCTACAAGCGAGGCAGCTGCAATAGTCCAGAGGAGAGCTGATGTGTTCCAGGCTAGGATATCAGCAGTGCCGGTGCTGAGAGGTGCCTGGATTCTGGATGTGGTGAGTTCTGCCTATTAGACTGGATATCTTTATAGTCAAGCAAACATTCTTGAACTTTATTTTAGGATATAGTTAGGTTGTCTGGAAATGGTGTGATCCTTTCAGATCTTGCCTTTATATTTTTATTAGGCAACATCAGAGCTGCATTTAATCTAGGATTATTTTTTCCTCATTACTGAGGCTAGATCCTTCTTAGAAGTCCAACTGGTGCCCAGTGAGTTATGAGGTTTCACTCTTGTTGTTGAGAGTGGACAGTTCTCCTGGCCCTGGGGGGTTCTTTGAGTGTTTCCCCGAGGTCTTTACGGGTGGCTCTCTCCCTGGCCCTGGGGGGTGTCTGTGCATGTGCTGATGCTCACTCACCTGCTGTCTCCTTTCTCCTTTCCAATGATGTGGGAGCTGTCTTGGCTTCGGGGCTCTCAGAGCCTCTTGTCCACCGCTCAGGGACGCCCCGGGTTTCTCCCGTCCATGTTGTGGTGGCGCAATCACAAGACTCGCCTCATTCATTCTTGCCCCTCAGGCATCGTCCGTGGTTGTCTGAAGTCCAATATCTTGACTGTCATCGCTTCCTATATCTCCTCCTATTTTTTAGTTCAGGAGGGAGGGTGAATCTGGTCCCTGTTCTTCCCTCTTGCCTGGAAATCTGTGTGACACTTGGATACTGCACTCAGGCAAAGGAGCGCCCATGCTTCCCCTCCTGGGCAGCTGGAGGTGAGAACAATGGCCAAATCTCCTGAGGTGGATAAGACACATTCCCAAACAAGGAGAGGCTGGTGTGACTGGCAACTTATTTTTATTTTTATTGAAACGTAAAATAGTGTTGTCCCTGATCGTTAATAGCATTTGGGAGTTGATAAAACGTGCTAGTGCACTCTTGCTAAAAATGCCAACGTTTGGGATTCTATAGGTCTATTTCTATGACCTATTGTTTCTGTTGCACCTAATTCATTTTTGCTTTTTCTCCTATCTTCCTCCCCCCCCCCGTCATTTTATTTGAAAAAGTATTTGTAGAGATAGTTTGAGGTCCAAGGTGACATTATTTTCCTTTAGAAAGGATGTGGGGATCTCTTAGCCTAAGTTTCAGGTTTGATGCTGCAAAGCCAAACTGAAGGCTGTTCTGTGGTTGCCTTCTTCCTTATTTACCCTCGTTTCTCAGAGCCCCAAACATTGTTGTGACTTACCCAGATCTCAGCCCTTGGCAGGCCCCAATTTCAGACTGTGCCCACCTAGCATTTTGAGGTGGAAAGAGAGAAATTCAGCTTCTCCACTGCTCAGACTGACCAGGCCTCCAGAGGAAGCCTGGCCCCAAGCCCTCGGCCATGTGGAAGGTCCCTGGTCTGGGGTTATGGTTTGCGCGTGCCTCCCTAAATTCATATACTGGAACTGTCATTCCTCAATGGAGCAGCATTGGAGCTGGGGCCTCAGGAAGTATTTGGGTCCTGGGATGGAGCCCCGTGAATGGAGGCTGCCTCTCTGGTGGGTGCCACTCCCAAGGTGCTGGATTAGTCACTAAAAGTGCAGGTTAGTAGGAAGCAAGGCTGCTCCTGGTGTTTGGATGCTTCTGAACATATCCACCTGCCTTTCTGCTGTCCGCCATGAATTGAAGCGGCAGGAGGCCCTCACCAGAGGCCAAACAGATGCCCAGGCCTGGGACTTCCTGGCCTCCAGAACTGTGAATCATACAAAACTTTTTTCTTTTTAAATTACACAGTCTTGGGTTTCTGTTATAGCAACAAAAATGAACACAAATATTATCAGATCCTTGTTTTTCTTTTGAGAGATTTTAAGATATTTTCCAGGTTTTTTTTTTAATCAGAAAACCCTCACTTTGCTCTATAACCGGCTATGAGTGTCACGAGTATATTTTTATTTGTTTTCTTGTTTAAACAAACATTACAGTGCACTTACCCTGGGCCAGATACTTCTAAGCACACGACATCCAACAAATCAGTCCTCACAAAAGGCCCGTTGGGCTGGCCCTGTTTTTGTGTCCATCTTGCAGACGGGACACCGGAACTCAGAGGGTTCAGACACCCACAGACATTCTTTTTTTTTTTTTTTTTTTAAATATTTATTTATTTGCACACAATTCAATGCATTTATGTTTACGTGGTGCTGAGGATCGAACCCAGGCCGCGCACGGGCTAGGCGAGCGCTCTGCCGCGGAGCCACAACCCCAGCCCCACGCACAGACATTCTTGAGAGGGGACTTATCGAGGGGGCCGGTCCCATGACGCCCTGCAGGCTGCAGAGCTCAGGCAGCCAGCGGGGAGCCGCCCCGCCCAAGGCCCAGAGCCAGGGAGCTGGTGGGCGTTGCCGGCCTGAGCCTGGGGTCCTGTGTCTGGGGACCTGAGGGCAGCGTGTGCCTCCAGTCACGCTGCCACCCGAGCCCGGCCATGGCACCTGCAGGTCACCTGCACACTGGCCGAGCGGCACGGAGGGAGGCCCTGGTGGCACGGGCACTGGAGGGGCGAGGGCGCACTCCGGGACCCTGGCCCAGAGCATGCTGGGACGCTGCTGGGCAGGAGACCACCAGAGCGTCCTGCCCGGGGCCAGGGCCTCTGCGGGTCTGTGCCCGTCACACCTGTTGGAAAGGAGCTGAGAGGTGGACCTGGAGCAGGGCACAGGGGAGCCTAAGCCATCGAGGCCCAGGAACGGGCAGGAAAGGCTTCAGTGGGGACAGGAGCTTGGAGAGCGTCCAACCTGTCCAGGGGAGGCAAATCACGGTGCGGCCAAAAGACCCGCCTGTGCGTTTCCCAGAGGATCATGGGAAACCATGCACAACTCTGCTGGGTGGGAAGGTTCTCCCGGGGGCGGTGGCACCCGGCGTGGAGTCACTTGCTGCCATTGGCCAGGCCTGGCACCACGGTCACCGTGCCAACACGACAGCCAGCCCCACCTAGCGCCTGCTGGGCTCGGAGCTCTGCACACACATCAGGTGTTGAATCCCGCGACTGCTGGAGGTGGGGCGGGGTGACACGGGGGTGGCCAGGCCACACAGGCACTGGGTCAAAGCAGAATTCAAAGAGGAGCCAAAAAAGCCGCTTCAGCCATCAAGACAAACGACATGCTTGTGGGATATGTCTTAAAAATTCAAAGTTAATGCAGAAGACCTGTGATGAGCAAATCGCCAGCGTCTTAAAGACAGGGCGAGCAGGGTCACAGGTCATGAGGGCCGGGGGCAGGCTCCAAACCCAGGCTGCCTGGCCGCAGAGACCCTGGCCCTGATCACAACCCCGCGCTGCATTCAGCACTGACCAGGGAGCTGCCTTCTGCTCCCCAGCCCCAGCACACAGTAGGTCTGCTGCCGGTGATGTTGGTGGAAAGGCTGTGGAGTGCAGACACAGCCCTGCGCGGGCAGGAGGCTGCTCTGGGTCTGCGCACAGGCTTGCTCTTGCGCAGCCTCCCAAATGCCGGCGTCAGCCCCGGTACGAGGTACACATTAGTGTTTCTGGGGTGTGGATGGGGCTGTGCCCCCCAAACTCATGTGAAAGATTGAATGCCACTGTGACTGTGTTGGGAGGAGGGGTCTTTGCCCCTCGTGGAGGGCTCAGGGGGAGTGGGTTGGCTATGGCCCGAGAGGGTGATTACAGAGCAAGGCCAGGTCCTGTGTCCCCTCCCCGCACACCAGCTTCCCTGTCAGCTTTTCCACCGCCTTATGACGCAGCCCGAGCCCTCGCCAGACGCAGCCACCTAAGCTTGGACTTCTCAGCCTCCGGATCTGTGAGCTCCATAAACTTCTTTCCTGTATAAACTTCCCAGTCTCAGGTATTCTGTTATAGCAACAGAAAAGCCATGCGCACGGGGAGCCAGAGGCGGGGAGGATGACTTCAGTCTTGCAAGACGGTGACAGGCTTGAAGAGGGGGTCACAATTGAGCTGGGCCTTAAAGAAAGTGAAGGGCTTCTGCAGAGAGGGTGGGGGAGAGGCTGGACCCTCACTCGCTGCTGAGCACAGTCAGCTTGTCCAAGGAGTGACTTTCTAATGTGATTCCCACCCTGGGTGCGCACCAAGGCCCGTCCGCGTAAGGAAAGGTCTGGACGCTGAGTTAGCTGGCTTCCGCCGCAGCAGCCATACGTCAACCGAAGAAGAGAACGTGGCCCTGGCTCGGGGTCTGGGGGCTCAGGGCTCTGGGTGTGTGCGAGGCAGCTCTTCCTGGTGGGAGAGGCTGCTGGGGCACGCTGCTCACCTCCGTCCCCGAAAGCAGGGCAGAGAGGGCGAGCCAGGGCCCGCAGGCCCCTGGGGCAACGCCCTACCTCCAGGCTCCACCTGCACAAGGTCCCGCAGCTTCCAGCAGCACCAACCTGGGCACCACGCCTGGCCATGCGGGCCTGCCAGGGCCTTCCAGGTCCAAGCCAGAGGACACCGGCCTCGACCTCGGAGGCTGCAGGGGGCGGGGAGACCGGAGACCCTGGGACACAGGCCTCAGCCTGCTCGCAGCGTCCAGCTTCCAAGATCAGAGGAGAGCGGCCCTTCCTGTGAAATCACAAAGCAGAGGGGGGGCTCCTAGGAAGCAGCGTGGAGGGGTCTCTGCAAGACACCGGGAAGTGCAGAAAGGTCGCCCCCGCCCCCGTGAAGATGGGCCATGTGGGGAGTCGGCCAGTGGCGGTGAGGAGGGCGGCCATGGGGAGCGGGGAGGAGACGCGGGGGGGGGGGGGGGGGCGCCCTCGTTCTACAGTCCTCGACTTCTGAGCCATGAAAACGGGCACTGAGTTTAGACAGCAGTGGGCGCGGCCTGGTGGCAGAGCGCTGGCCTGGCCTGCGAGGCCTGGGTCTGCTCCGCCAGGAGGCAGTGCAGGAAGGAAGCCGCTGCTGGCGGCAGGCTCAGGCCAGGAGCCGCGGGGACGCTGGGCCCAGGGGACAGGGCCCCTCGCGGGGGTCCCTGCGTCCAACTTAGGACCCACCACAGCAACCAAGATACGCCTCAGCTAAACAAGCACACAGGACGCCCGGCGCTGGCCAGCCCGCCCAGCCCACCTAGTCTCCCCAGCCTCCGCAGCCTCCCCAGCCAGGGCCCAGCCTCCCTAGCCTCTCCAGCCTCCCCAGCCTCCCTAGCCCACCCAGCCTCCCCAGCCTCCCTAGCCCACCCAGCCTCCCCAGCCTCCCCAGCCTGCCCAGCCTCCACAGCCTCCCCAGCCAGGGCCCAGCCTCCCCAGCCTGCTCAGCCTCCCCAGCCTCCCCAGCCAGGGCCCAGCCTCCCCAGCCTCTCCAGCCTCCCCAGCCTCCCTAGCCCACCCAGCCTCCCCAGCCTCCCCAGCCTCCCTAGCCCACCCAGCCTCCCCAGCCTCCCCAGCCTCCCCAGCCAGGGCCCAGCTTCCCCAGCCTGCCCAACCAGAGCCCAGCCTCCCCAGCCCACTCAGCCTCCCCAGCCTGCCCAGCCCACTCAGCCTCCCCAGCCTGCCCAGCCTCCCCAGCAGGGCCCAGCTGAAGCCCCCTTCCCACCCGCCAGCCTTCCCCTTCCCTGCCTGCCGAGCCTGCCACTCGCAGGTGGTGACAGCTGTCTCCCTTGCTGCGGGAGGCGCTGGTGACACGTCTCTGCCTCTCTGGCTTGGTGGGTCTCTTCTGTCCACCGTGGGGCCCAGCAGAGGCCTGTGGACCCCGCCAGGAGCGCTGCCCCCTTGGGCTCCTCCCTGGTGCTGCTCGCCACCTCTTAGGAAGCGCCGGGCTCCTGCCTACGACTCTGCTGTGAGGACAGGGCCGGGCGCCCTGCGGCCTCCACGGCCACCTGCACTGCTGCCCTGGTGGTCAGGGCAGGCGCTCGGCACTCCAGCCCAGGGCCTCCACCCTCCTGTCAGGGCCGGACTGCTCCCAAGGCCAGGCCTGTCCTCAAGGGGGCAGAGGAACACAGGGGACGGGGGTCTCGGGGCTGTGGAGCTGGGACCATGGGAACCTCGCGACGCCTCTCACAACGCTGCCCTCGTCAGCGCTAGTTTAAAGATGGGCGTGTGACGGGGCTGGGGCTGGGGCTCAGCGGCAGAGCGCTCGCCTCGCACGTGCGCGGCCCGGGTTCGATCCTCAGCACCGCGTAGGCATGGGTGCTGCATTGTGTGCAACTAGAGTAAATAAATGATTAAAAAAACCAAAAAGATGAGCGTGTGAGGCCCAGCGAGGTCAGCGACCAGCCGTGGTCACGCGGCTGCTAAGTGGCAGAGCTGGACCTGCACCCGGGGCTCGTGCCCAGGACACGCAGTGCTCACTTACTGCAGCGCCCTGGCTTGAGGGACAGGGGCTGGCCGAGCGGTGGTCAGCGCCGCGGCGAGGGCAGGGACGCAGGGGGGAGCTGGAGGCAGGGGCAGCCTGCGCCAGGAGGGGCCTCCGGCCTGCGGCAGGGGTCCCCGGGTCCTGTGGCGCGGTTCAGCCTCAGGGTCTGGGGCCGGCGGGCGGGCGGGGCAGGAAGGCGCAGTGGCTGGCCAGGGCGGCTGAGCCCCCGCAGGACATGGCTGGGGACAGGGTGAGGAGGGAGGCGAGGCCACAGGACTGGCCCATCTCGTCCGCAGTCCCTATCACACGGCTGTCACCTGCGGCCACCTTTGAAAGGACCTCACTGCCGAGGCTGCGCAGGGCGGGCAGGAGGGACAAGGGACGCGGGCCGGTCCTGCGGAAGGACACAGGGCCCCGGCCAGGGGGTGCGCCGCGCACGGGCCCCGCGGCAGGGGCGGCTCCGGGTCACCGTCTGCCCGAGCCTGGCCTGCGGACGGAGAACGCGACAGTCCTTCCTCTGCGGGGCCACCGGGGCGCCTGACCCCTGCGGCTCCTGTGTCCCCGCTCGGGTGTCCGGGTCCGGGTGGCTGCCGTCACAAAATGCCGCAGACAGGTGACAACAGACTGGGTGGCTCCGCTGAGGGCCCTGCCCAGGGCCTGCGGCCACCTCGTCCTGTCTCTTCTCACAAGGGCACTCGGGCTCGGGACGGTTAGAGGGGTCGCCACGCAGCCACCGCAGTGGGGCGGGTCGCCTCCCCCTTCCTCCCCTCTCCTCGCCTGGCAGGTGGCGCTGGGCTTTGGGACCCTGGTTTTGTTCCTGAGCAGCTCAGATGACCCGAGCAGCCAGCCTCTCGGAACCTCGGTTTCCTCTTCTGGGACTGGCGTCTCGAGGGATCCGGAGGGTGGAACGGGCGGCCACCAGCCTGCGATCTGACTTCAGGGGGACCCGTCGCTCCTGACTCCGCCAGCGGGGGGGGCAGCCGCGGCCTTCCCAGCTCTCGCGGGCCCTTGGCCTGCTCGCCACCAGAGGGCTCGTCCCGCTCCCCAGCAGCTCCGTGGGACCGAGCCACAGCTGCAGGCGGCCCTGGCCAGCCCTCGGGGCCAGCTCGTCTCTCAGTGGACAGCGGGTGTCTCCAGGGCCTCCTGGGGGACCCCAACTTCCCGAGGCCACTCCCTCCACGACCCAGGCGAAAGCGACTCCGGGGTGGACGTCGCAGCAGCTGGGCGGGTGCGCACGTCGCCGGTCAGTGCAGCCTGAGGTCATCTCGCTGGTCGCAGTGCACCCCGACCTCGGCCTCCACTGGCTGGGCGAGGCGCTGCTGGGCCCGGCTTGGCGAGTGGCCGGGCCGAGCCCTCCCCGCCCAGGACCCGGGTGGGCGCAGGAGTGGCCGTGCACTGCGCCCAGCCAGGAAGGGGCCGGCTGGACTGAGCACAGGCTCGGGGGATCGTGGTGGGCCTTTGTGGGGTGTCCGTGCTGTGCTCAGGCCCGGAGGGAGCTCCCTGGGGGACTCAGGAGAGCAGCCACCAGCCTCCGAGCCGGGTCCTGAGAGCTGAGGCGTGAAAACCCAGGAAGACGAGCCACGGCGCCCAGCGTGGCCTCGCCTGTCCTGAGGGATAGGGGAGGCTGAGGCAGGAGGATCTCAGGGTGGAGGCCAGCAACTTAGCCAGACCCTGTCTCGAAATAAAAAATAAAAAAGACTGGGGATGTAACAAAGTGGGGTGAGCCCGACTGTTCAGTCCCCAGTACACCAGCACCACCAGCAGGTGTCCCTCTGCCCCTCAGAATCGCTGATTGCAAGGAACTGGGTTCTTCAAGTCACATGTCAGCGCGGGCCTCTGAAGACTGTTCTTATTCAGTTATTTGACTAAATACATCTTTCTGGGAACACTTGCACAGATTTTTCATTATTTTGTAAATTTTTTTCCTTTTAAATGACCGGTGTCACCAACAAGTCTGGGTTCTGGCTTCACTGTGACCTGGGGTTTGAATTCAGGCTCTGCTGCCAAACAAGCTGTGTGACCCTAGACCAATGACCTAACCTCTCTGAGTTCCATCTTGGTCATCTGGGAAATGGGGAAATTAGAGTCTGTTTCTCAGAAGGTTCTTTGGGGAGCTTTTAAAACATACTTTTCATTATGAAAAATTTCAAATACCAGTGAAAATACAGAGAATAATACAATTTGAAGGCCAGGCCCTCAGCCTGCATCTGGGCCCGTCGCCAACCTTGGGGCCACTTTTTTCCCACCAGTTCTTTTTCCCACAGTGCCCTCCGCACTCGGGGTTATTTTAAGTAAATCCTTCTTATCGGGGCATTTTATTTGTAAATATTATAATGTCTACCTCTCAAGACAAGCGTCCTCTGTTAAAAACACAGCCTTGGAGAGCCCTCGGGCCAGGCCCCGTGGCCAGATCGTTAATGAAATCCGCGGCTGTGATAAGAGCTGCCGGCCCTGGCGCCCGGGCTTTCGAGGATGATTGCGACACGCTTTTATCGATCCTTGCTGGTGGTTGGAAGGCAGCCACAGGCAGGACTGACCCGTGAGACTACTGTGCTGTCAGCCTGATGGTCCCTGCTGGAGGACCTACTGTGTGCCACGCTGTGTTCCCACAACCCTCTGACCTAAGAATGACTATATTCATCTGCAAGGGAAAAAGAGGCACAGAGAGGTTGAGGATGTTCCCGGGTCACACAGCAGCACGCGGCAAAGCTGAAGTTTGGAGTTAAAGCTGGTGTGACCTCAGGACCAGCTCTTCTCCTGTCCTGTGTGCTGCTGTCCTAGGTGTTCCGGTCGCCTTCTCTGTTTAAATGATAAATTCTTCAAGGGAAGGGCCTTACTTGAGATATCTCCGTTTCCACCATCTCCGGTGGTTTGACGGTGGCCAGCCGCGCGGGGTCCCTGGGCCGTCTCCGCAGATTGGTGCACATACAGAGCCCATCACCACCGTCTCTGTCCCCCTGGGCCACGCCAGTGCTGGCTGAGTGTCTGCACGGGCTCAGACCCTGTGTGACTTAGGAGGCGCAGGCTCTGCCCTCGAGGTCACTCCTGTGGTCAGCCAGGGGTCAGTTCAGACGTGTGGGCACCGAGTGGGGAGACGCAGGGCGTCGGTGGGCCTGGGCTGCGCTGGCCGAGCGCGGGCTACGCTCACCGTTGTGCCTCGAGCCGTCTGGGATCTGGGGGCTTGGTAGGAACGGCTGTGGGGCGGACAGGGGGTACAGACGGACAGGTACAGCAAGAGGAGCACAGCAAGGGGTTCTGGGATAGTGGCACGCACCAGAGGGAAACAAATACGGCGATGGAATGCAGGGGTCACGGCCCGCCTTGGGGGGTGGGAGGAGATGTCACTGGGGAGGGGACGGCTGAGTGGCAGGCAGGCAAACAGGAGGCTGCAGAAGGCCCATCCAGAGCAGAGCGTGCAAAGGCCCTGAGGCAGGCAAGCGGGCCTGCTTGTGGAGGGCCAGGGGCCAGGGGGCCAGAGCACGCTGGGCAGGAAGGGCAGGGGCAGGGTCTCGGGGGCCTGGGGGCCGGGGAGAAGCGGGGCTTTTCCTCTTGGGGTGGCGGGAAACAGCGGGTGCTGTGGGGCCCACTCCGCACCCTCCAGCGGTGAACCCCTCCCGCGCTGCGGCCTCGCGAGGACACGCTCCTGGTCTGGGACAGCCCCGCTCTGCCCCGCCCCGCCGCCTCCTCCGCTCTCTGAGGACCCACGGCCACCTGGAGCTCCAGGTCCCCAGCCCTGCTTGTCCCCCGCTGCCCACTCTGCCCAGAGTCGTGCCCTGCCCGGGAGCCCATCTCGGTCACTGCGCATGGCCTTCCTGCCACCTGGCCGGCCTGGTGAGTCCGGCCCCACGAGGCCGACGTGGAGGCAGCTGGTGCACTGGCAGCCGGCCCCGCCCTCCCGGTGCCTGGCAAGGTGCCCATCCGTTTGTGTCCTTTGGTGCTGCACAGTGTGACACTGAACCTTGAGTCGTAGCAGTGGGACTCCTCACTGTGTGTGACGAGCGGTCTGGAGGTTGGGCAGATCCAGGATCACGCGACTCAGGAGTAACCAGGTCTTTCCTCTTTGCCTTCTCATTAGTGGCGATGAATCCCCTCATGGTTGCAAAATGGCTGCCACAGCTCCAGACTATGAACTTTCTGCTCAATGGTGTGCTGTCCCTTTCTCTGGGATCATTTGCTCTGGGGCCCCGAGGCTCCGCTGCTCTGTGTCCTGAGCAGCCCCATAGAGCAGCCTCATGTCCAGGAGCTGAGGCCTCCGACAACAGCCACGTGAGTGTGCCTGGAGGAGGCCTCTGCCCCTTGGCCACCACAGCCCTGGCTGGCTTCTGGACCAAAATGGTGAGCGGCGGCTCCTGGACCCTGACCTAGAGCCATGTGAGACAGCGATGTCGGTCCCGGCTGCTGAGCTGGGGTCGTTGGTTACACGGCAGGAGAAGACATGGAGGTGCAGTCCACGGTGCCCCGTGCGGCCCCCGAGATGCTGTGGCCTGACTGCGCAGGAGCCTGGGGCGTGTGTGTGTGTGTGTGTGTGTGTGTGTGTGTGTGTGTGTGAGTGTGTGTGTGTGTGCACGAGGGTGCTCTCGCCCGCCCGGGGCCCTCCCAGCAGGGGACAGCTCTCCTCTCCTCTCCTCTCTGGCCCGGCCCGGCCGCGCACCGTGGCTGAGGATTCAGGGGGAACCATGGGAAGAAGGAACGGGGCGCGGGGGTGGGGGCAGGACTTGCCCGCTACCATGGAAACCGCTGCCAGGAGGACTCGGGCAGCCTGGTCGGGCTGAGGAGCCCGAGGGTGGGCAGCCAGGTTCCCGTGCAGCACCGGGAGGCCCAGGAGGAGGCGCCAGAGGGCGGGGCCTCCCAGGGACAGCGTCACCTCCACGGCCTCCCCTGAAACTTGTCCAAATCTGCCTCTGTCTAGTGAAGACCTACTGTGTGCCCGTCTCCTGGCCAAGTGATTCCTGCCAGCTCTGGGTCTTAAGCCTCACCAGGGCAGGGCTGCCTGTGTCTTGTCAATGGCACCAGGCCCAGCACATAGTAGGGGCACAAAACCCATTCTGTGTGAGTGAGTGAGTGAATGGATGAGGGAGGGAGGGCGGGCGGGCCTCTCCCGACTCCTCACATAATAGATAAAAGGAGCCCGTCCAGAGGAGTCAGGCCCAGGGAGTGCAGGATGGGAAGAACGCCCTGGACATCGACACTGCGGACACTGCGTGTGCAAAGGTCCTGGGGTGAAGCAAGGTCTGCAGTTGGAGCCATGCCTCCAGCCCTTAGGTGACACTTGCACTGTCCTCTGGGGTAAGCCCTCTCATCCCCAAGCCTCTCGACATCAATGTCCTTCTGCCTTCTGAAGAGGGGGGTCCTGGGGAGTGTGGCTAAGGATTTGGGGTGTAGGCTGCTGGGCCTGGGCTTGGCTCTGCCAGTGAGTAGCCCCCCATCTGCCAGGGGGGACGACAGCAGAACCTAGGCCCTGGGGTGCGTGATGTGACTGTGTCCCCCAGTAGTTCACGAGTTGGGAACACCCAAGTCGTGTTCACAGTGTTTGGAGGTGACAGCATTTGACAGGTGGCCTCTGGAGGGCTTGTGTTAGATGAGGGAATGGGGCATTCAGGATGGCGTTAGTGGCTTTATAAGAAGAGGAAGACAGACTTGGAAGTTTGCCTGCTCTGCCTCCGCCATGATAGGCTGCGGCAGGAGGCTCCTGCGAGAGGCCCAGCAGGTGCTGTGCCATGCTCCTGGGCTTCCCAGCCTCCAGACTGAGATCCAAATAAATCTTCTTTTTTGCTTATCACTTATCTGGCCTCAGGTATTTTGTTACAGCAACAGAAAGCAGACTGAGACCTGGGGTTTTGTGTCACTGGGCTCATGTATATAAAGTACTCAAAACTCTGACTGGTGTCATTATCTCCTGGGGAGCAGGGCTGTGCAGAGGCAAATCCAAGCTGGGTGCCTTGGGAAGGCAGCCCCCTTTGGGGCAGCAGGGACGGGGGAGGGCTGGTCACCCCTGCTAGAGGAGGACCATGCAGTTGGGCCCTCCGAGCTTGTTTTCTGCCCAGGTCCCCCACTCAGCTGTGACTGGAAAGAACATTTGGTGCAAAGGGTTTGTCCTCTGCGGGAGACCCTGGGCTCTGAGGGCCGGCAGCGTGCGCTGGGCCTGTGTCTCCATTTCCAGACAAAACCAAGCGCCGCTTCAGAGGAGCCCGAGAGTGAGACAGAGCTGCTATTTTAAGGCAGGCGCGAGCTCGGGCGCCTGTGCTCTTCTGTCATAAGCCTGAGAAGTCGGCAGCCAGGGCCGGCAGGGCGGATGGCAGCAGGAGGGGCCCTCCTGGCTGATCACAAACCGACCGGGACAGCCAGGTCTGAGAAGTGGGAAGAGCAGGGGCCCCAACGGGAGCCTGCGGGCCAGTGCCACAGATGGCCAATGCCGGGCGTCACTTGGGTGCGAGGCGTCCTGACCACAGCACGCATTTCTCTTTTATAAAATTCATTTGTAGGAGTCCCAATGAAACAAGAGCGCATAGTCCTCGGAGGTGGGGGGGCAGCACTGTGGACGAGGCTGAAGTCCCCAGAGCCGCCCTGGTCACGTCTCCAGAGGCCCCTCTGAGGGGGCGCTGTGTGGAGCCCCACAGGGTCCCTGGCCTTCCCAGCCAGCAGCGCGCTGGACACTGCAGGGACCCAGGCCTGACCCGCCTGTAGACGAGAGTCCCCGAGGCCACCTTGGTGCACCGTCGCTAGGTGACTCGCCACACCCGGCAGGAGCACCTGCATGTTCACTCCATAGAGAGAAGGGTTACCTGGGCAGCTCCGTCCACGGTCGCCTCCCAGTGGCTTTGGGGCGGTGGCGAGGCCGCGCGTCCAGCAGGAGCGCGCGGGGACCTTGGGGTGAAAGGAAAGGAGTCGGTGGGCGCGGGGGTGGGTGGGGGCCACGCCTGTAATCCCGGTGGCTGGGAGGCTGAGGCAGGAGGATAGCAAGTTCAAGGCCAGCCTCGGCACCTAGCGAAGCTCTAAGTAACCTAGGGAGCCCCTGTCTCTAAATAAAAGGGCTGGAGAGGTGGCTCAGGGGTCGCGCCCTCCCCTCGGGGTTCAATCCCTGGCCCCAGGCGTTGGGTTCCATCACCCGGGCCACGCCCCTCCCCGGTGACCAATGACGTAAGACCTCCCACCAGGCCCCACCCCTTAAAGGTTCCCGCCCCTCCCCGTAGCGCCCTGCTGGGGACCCCGCCTTTACCAGGGGCCTTTGGGGACCGGCCAGCGGCCAAGCAGCAGCAGCGGCGTGTAACAGTGTCACGCGGTGTTGTTCCGACACGAAGGTCTGCGTGTGTTCAGCACAGGCACATCTAGTTCTTGCAAATAGTTCGGATCCGAGTTGGGTCCGTGGGCCGGTTCCCCGAGGCTCTGGTGTCGGTACTTGTGAATTCCTGCCACGCCCAAGGTGTGTGAGGTGCCACGCGCAAGGTGTGTGAGGTGCCACGCGCAAGGTGTGTGAGGTGCCACGCGCAAGGTGTGAGGTGCCACGCGCAAGGTGTGAGGTGCCACGCGCAAGGTGTGAGGTGCCACGCGCAAGGTGTGTGAGGTGCCACGCGCAAGGTGTGAGGTGCCACGCGCAAGGTGTGTGAGGTGCCACGCGCAAGGTGTGAGGTGCCACGCGCAAGGTGTGTGAGGTGCCACGCGCAAGGTGTGTGAGGTGCCACGCGCAAGGTGTGTGAGGTGCCACGCGCAAGGTGTGTGAGGTGCCACGCGCAAGGTGTGAGGTGCCACGCGCAAGGTGTGTGAGGTGCCACGCGCAAGGTGTGAGGTGCCACGCGCAAGGTGTGTGAGGTGCCACGCGCAAGGTGTGAGGTGCCACGCGCAAGGTGTGAGGTGCCACGCGCAAGGTGTGTGAGGTGCCACGCGCAAGGTGTGTGAGGTGCCACGCGCAAGGTGTGAGGTGCCACGCGCAAGGTGTGTGAGGTGCCACGCGCAAGGTGTGTGAGGTGCCACGCGCAAGGTGTGTGAGGTGCCACGCGCAAGGTGTGAGGTGCCACGCGCAAGTTGTGTGAGGTGCCACGCGCAAGGTGTGAGGTGCCACGCGCAAGGTGGTGAGGTGCCACGCGCAAGGTGTGAGGTGCCACGCGCAAGGGTGTGAGGTGCCACGCGCAAGGTGTGTGAGGTGCCACGCGCAAGGTGTGTGAGGTGCCACGCGCAAGGTGTGAGGTGCCACGCGCAAGGTGTGAGGTGCCACGCGCAAGGTGTGTGAGGTGCCACGCGCAAGTGTGTGAGGTGCCACGCGCAAGGTGTGTGAGGTGCCACGCGCAAGGTGTGTGAGGTGCCACGCGCAAGGTGTGTGAGGTGCCACGCGCAAGGTGTGTGAGGTGCCACGCGCAAGGTGTGTGAGGTGCCACGCGCAAGGTGTGTGAGGTGCCACGCGCAAGGTGTGTGAGGTGCCACGCGCAAGGTGTGTGGTGCCACGCGCAAGGTGTGTGAGGTGCCACGCGCAAGTGTGTGTGAGGTGCCACGCGCAAGGTGTGTGGTGCCACGCGCAAGGTGTGTGTGGTGCCACGCGCAAGGTGTGTGAGGTGCCACGCGCAAGGTGTGTGAGGTGCCACGCGCAAGGTGTGTGAGGTGCCACGCGCAAGGTGTGTGAGGTGCCACGCGCAAGGTGTGTGTGGTGCCACGCGCAAGGTGTGTGAGGTGCCACGCGCAAGGTGTGTGAGGTGCCACGCGCAAGGTGTGTGAGGTGCCACGCGCAAGGTGTGTGAGGTGCCACGCGCAAGGTGGTGAGGTGTGTGAGGTGCCACGCGCAAGGTGTGTGAGGTGCCACGCGCAAGGTGTGTGAGGTGCCACGCGCAAGGTGTGTGAGGTGCCACGCGCAAGGTGTGTGAGGTGCCACGCGCAAGGTGTGTGAGGTGCCACGCGCAAGGTGTGAGGTGCCACGCGCAAGGTGTGTGAGGTGCCACGCGCAAGGTGTGTGAGGTGCCACGCGCAAGGTGTGTGAGGTGCCACGCGCAAGGTGTGAGGTGCCACGCGCAAGGTGTGTGGTGCCACGCGCAAGGTGTGTGAGGTGCCACGCGCAAGGGTGTGAGGTGCCACGCGCAAGGTGTGAGGTGCCACGCGCAAGGTGTGTGAGGTGCCACGCGCAAGGTGTGTGAGGTGCCACGCGCAAGGTGTGTGAGGTGCCACGCGCAAGGGTGTGTGAGGTGCCACGTGCAAGGTGTGAGGTGCCACGCGCAAGGTGTGTGAGGTGCCACGCGCAAGGTGTGTGAGGTGCCACGCGCAAGGTGTGTGAGGTGCCACGCGCAAGGTGTGTGGTGCCACGCGCAAGGTGTGTGTGGTGCCACGCGCAAGGTGTGTGAGGTGCCACGCGCAAGGTGTGTGAGGTGCCACGCGCAAGGTGTGTGTGGTGCCACGCGCAAGGTGTGTGAGGTGCCACGTGCAAGGTGTGGAGGGTGCGGGTGGCACCAGGGGCTGTACAGGCGAACGATCCAGTTTGGGGCTGCTGGACTGGGAGTGTCCCTGCGGCGCCACCTCTGTGCCTGTGGTGGCTTCCCTGCAGCCGGCACGTAGTAGGCCTCTCGCAACCTCCTCTCCAGCTGCAGGACGCACTTTGTGTCTAGGCACCTGGTCGCCACATCAGGTGCTGGGTTTCCAGTGGTGCCTCCAAAGGGGGGCCGTGGTTGTTGTGAGGGGCGTGCCTGTTGGAGCCACCTGGGGAGTGGGGACAGCCCAGGACCCTTCAGCTCCTCTCTGTCTCCCATTTTCCCCTTTACAAGGAAAACAACCTTAAAGTGACCTGTCCACTCTGTTCTGTGCCCACGTCCCTCAGCCCTTTCCGGGGGTAGAACCCGCCTCCTCTGCACTGACGGACACTAGATCTTGGAGTAGACCACGCCCACTCCCAGAGGAGAAGCAAAGCCACCGAGGATCTTTTTTTGTGTGTGTGTGGTACCAGGATTGAACTCAGGGCCACTCGACCACTGGGCCACAGCCCCAGCCCTTTTTTGTATTTTATCAGAGACAGGGTCTCACTGAGTTGCTAAGTGCCTCGCCATGGCTGAGGCTGGCTTTGAACTCGCGATCCTCCTGCCTCAGCCTCCCAAGTGCTGGGATCACAGGCGTGAGCCACCGCGCCGGGCTCACTGAGGATCTTTAAAGGAAACTGGGACCTTCCTTCCTTTGGCGGCGGGAGCTCACGATCAGATGGACTTGGGCTGGAGCCGGGGCCGGCCACTCCTGGGCGTGGCGTCTGTGGTCATTCTCAGCGGGGCGGGCTGGGGTGCTGGGGTCTCGCCGTCCTCCCTGGCGTGCTGCACGGGTCCCTGGCACATGGAGGTGCCCAGCAGCCCCGGGCTCTGGCACCAGGCCCTGCCCGTGTGCCCCGGGGTGCTGGGCTCTAAGCCTCTGGTTGACACCCACTGCTTGGCCACCTGCTGCATGCCAGGCCTGTCAGAATCCTCGGCTGCGAGTAGCAACGAGACCCTTCCGCAGCTCGGCGGGGCTCCGGGAGCCGCCCAGAGCCTGTTCCTCTCCATCTGCTCTGAGTCAGCTTCTTCCACGAGGCCTGTTATGGGACAGACGTCCCCTCTGTGTCCCCAGACAGCCTCTGGCAGTGCCCAGGTAACACGCCTCTTCGTTCCCAGGGGGCAGGAAGAGCCAGCTCCCCTCTCTGGCCTTGCCAGCGAAGCTTCCGGTTTCATTCTGACCCACCCCTGGGCCCCAGCCCTCCCTGGACGGAACAGGGCAGGGCAGCTGGCCACGGCACCTTCAGTGGCTGGTCCCAGGTCAGCCTTGGGTGGGGTCAGCCAAGTCCCCGACTGCTGCATGGCCGAGGGTTGGGAGGGTGGAGGGCAGCAGGACCCGGTGCCCCTGAGGCTGCAGGGCCTCCGAGTCCCCGGGGGATGTGGTGAGGGCAGAGGCCCCGTGCCCCGCCCCTCATCAGAGCCAGCCACCTGTCCTGAAGAAGGTGTGCGGTGACTACGGTGCCTCAAAAGTCACCCCAGGGGGTTGCAGCTTCTAGACCCCGGTTCCCCAAGAGAGACCGAGGCCTGTCAGGGGCTTCTGTCCTGGTGCTGGGGGAAGGTGCAGGGGTGGGCAGGGTCCTCTAGCTGGAGGTGGCTCCAGGCCTCGGCCCGGTGGCCGGGCAGTCCTAGAGTCCTCCCTGCTTTCCTGGGGTCACCTCTGGTGTCATAGAAGGAAGGTGGACACAGAGGTAGACAGCTGTCACTCGCTAGCTGTGTGACCTCGGAAGACACTCGCCAGTCACGGCATGACTTTGCCCACTGCCTGCATGGGGAGCGAGGCAGCAGAGAGGATGCGGAGTGTCCCATGTGGAACCCGTTCCCGGTCAGTGCAAAGCAAGGACAGACGGTCTGTCCCTGCGGGGCTCGTGCTGGGTGGCTCCAGCTCGCGGGGCTGGGCCTTGCGTGAGGAGCGGGGCTTGCGTGTGGCACCTGCAGGTGAGCTGGGGTCGCTTCTCGACTGATGAGCCAGCCTGGCTCCTGCTGCCCACTGGCCACCCACACTCTTCTCTGGGGCTCTGAGGGGCCCACTGTGCTCAGCAGCAGGATGAAGCTGTGGGTGACCTGGTGAGTCACCTGGAGAGGGGCCACGTCACGGGAGGGAGCAGGACAGAGAGCCCCTGTTTCCCCGGTGACCGTGCCATGCTCTGGAGGGGACCCAGTGTCCTCAGCTACTCACGGCCTGAAGGGACCCTGCGGAGACCCCGCCGGGGCGAGGGGTGGAGATGCCTCCCCCGTGGCCCCGGGCACTCCTGCATGGTCCTTGAGCCTGGGGAAAGCTAAGCTGGAGCACCCCGAGTGACACGTGTCCCCGGAGGGTCCTCGGGTGGCAGGGGCAGGCCTCACAGAGCGGCTCAGCACCAGGCTGGCCCACATCTGCCACGTGGCAGGGTGGCACCGTGTGGGTGTAAGGACCGCCTGGAGTAGAGCTGCTTCCCTCCCAGAGAGCTGCCGCCTGCTGGCCACCTGGTCCCTAGCGCTTCTTTCTTTTCTCACAGTCCTGGGCATTGACCCCAGGGCCTCACGCCTGCCGGGCAGGTCTGGGCTCCAGCTCAGATCTCTTAGTGTTTATTGTGAGACCCGGTCTCCCTAATTTGCCCAGGCTGGCCTCGAACTTTCGATCCTCCTGCCTCAGCCTCCTGAACATCTGGGATTGCAGGTGTGGCCAGCCCTCTGCTGGCCTTCTCCAGTGCTGCTGTCCCAGGCCAGGCCCGGGAACCCTGCAGATAATAGGCACACAGGTAGATGATAGAGGGTGGACACACGGGTGGAGATGATGGGTACGGGATGATTGGTAGATGACAGATAGATGACAGCTGCACTGACAGGTGGTGGGCGGGTGGCACACTCATGTTGGTACCATCTTCCGACTTTCCCGCCAGCTGCTGTCATCCCTGCTTCACACTCAAGCACGCCGGGGCTCCTCAGGGTCACACGGCAGCCAGCGAAGCCCATTTGAGTCCAGGCTTGGAACCTCACTCGGAAGCAGGGCGGGCCTTTGAGGATCAACAGGCTGGTGCCGGGACCCCGCAGAGGTTACTGCCTGCAGAGGCAGAGGTGGCCCAGTGCCCAGCACAGCTCCCGTCTCCCCCACCAGGCCTCTTCCTGGGCCCTTGGATCTGCCCCATCAGGACATCAGCATTATCAGCCTCTGATCAGGAACCAGGAGCCCGGTGACCAGGGGCTTCTGGGGAGAAGCTCTGAACTCGCCTTCTTGACCCGCGGCTAGTGAGCCGCTGTAGGAAGCAGCTCTACTTCCTGGGGCTCCTCCAGGGGGAGTCGGAAGATGGGCACCAAAGTGAGTGTGCCCACCCGCCCACCACCTGTCAATGCATCTGTCATCTGGGTACCTATGTGCCATCCATCAGTCGTCCCTGCTGAAGGGCAAAAATCACACCAGGGACGGCCGTGCAGCCAAGGGATTTATTGACCAGCCTTTATGGCTGATTAAGGGTAGAAAAGGAATGGGGAGAGGAATCAGGGAGAGGGAAATGTGCAAGCTCTGATGGGAGAAAGGAGTCAGGGAGAGGGGAGTGTGCAAGCTCAGGAAGTGTGCAAGCTCTGGTGGAAGAGTGTGCAAGCTCTGAATGGAAGGTAGGAGTCTGGTCGCGCCGGGTGCGGTCTCTGGAGTTATCAGCTGGGGCAGCTGCCGTCGGGCTGGAGACGGTGGGTAAGTGTGCAGTGGCTGCCTCTTCTCCGTCTCCATTGTCTCTCTCCATCTCCCTTCTTGTCGCCTCTCTGTCTCGTTGTCTCGCTGGCTCAACATCTCGCTCTCCTCGTCGTGTCTCTGGCTCCCCATCTCGCTGGCTCTTTGTCTGGCTGGCTCTCAAACTTCGAATGGACGGGAGTTTATATAGGGATTACTGGTGGGGGGTGTACCAGAGCGAACTTTAAGCCTATTGGCTCCTGCTTGTGGTGTGAGGGCAGCCTTCAAGCCTATTGGCTCCTGCCCGGGGATGATGAAACATCCTGCCCAGAGGGCAGAGCAAAATTTTGACCCTCTGCCTGTGGAACAGGGTGAACTTTTGATGACCTGAAAGCCTATTGGCTCCTGCCCATGGGGTGAGGGAAGCCTTCAAGCCTATTGGCTCCTGCCTGGGGATGATGAAACATCCTGCCCAGAGAGCAGAGCAACCTTTTGGCCCTCTGCCTGTGGAACAGGGTGAACTTTTGGCGACCTTTAAGTCTATTGGTTCCTGCCCATCTATCACCTGTGCCTATCATCTCTCCACCTATGTACCTATCTATCATCTACCTGCCTATCACTGTATGCGCCATCTGTTATCTACCACCTATTGATCTATGTATGTACTTATAATCTATGTATCTATCATCTATCTTTTATCTATATATCTATCCTCTATCAATCATTTATTGACTTATCTATCATCTATGGATCTATTATCTATTATCATCTATATATCTCTCATCCATTTATCAATCATCTATGTACATATCATCCATGTGTCTATCATGTGTCTATCTATCCTCTATTTATCATCTATCATCTATCTAGTTATCATCTATTTATCCATGTATCTATCTACCTACCATCTATGTATCTATCAATCATCCATCAATCATCTATATATTTGTCTATCCTCTATGTGTTTTCTGTGTATCTATCATCTGTCAATCATCTGTGTATCATCTATCTACAATCATCTATCATCATCATCATCTATGTGTCTATCATCATTATCTATTATCTATCATTGATGCATCTATCTTCAATGACTTATATGTATCTATCACCTATCATGGATTATCTGTCTATCTAAGTCGGCTTTTGTGTTGCTGTGACAAAAAGACCTGCCAAGAACAACACAGAGGACAAAAAGTTTATTTGGCTCATGGTTTCAGAGTCTCAGTCCATCGACAGCAGACCCTCTTGCCCTGGGCCTGAGGTGACACAGAGGAGAGCAGCTGAGACATGGCCACCAGGAAGCAAAGAGAGAGCTCTGCTCACCAGGGACAAAATTTATATACTCCAAGGCCGGTCCCCGTGGTCCTACCTCCTCCAGCCACACCCTCCCTGCCTAGGTCACCACCCAGTTAATTCATACCAGTGGCCAATCCGCTGATCAGGTCACATCTCTCGCGACCTCATCATTTCACCTTTGAAAATCCTTGCATTTTCTCATGCATGAGCTTTTGGGGACCATCTCATATCCAGAGCACGACAGCACCTCTGTCTTTCATCTGTGCATGTATCTGTTGACCTCTCCTCTCTCTACTCATCACCCTCCATGTTTCTATCATCCATCTGTCATCTATCAATCACCTACCGTCTGTCTATCTAGGTACAGATAGAGACACCCCGCAAATCAAAAGATTTAAAATATCCTCTTAACACCCAAGGCTGGGACGCAGCTCTCCCTGTTCCGGGCTGCACTGTCCCCTGGGTGGGGAGGGAGGGCAGCTTTCACTGGGGCCCCTCTGGGCAGTGAGCAGCCCACGCAGGAGACCTCCTGTGAACTGCGCTTCTCCAGAAGGTTCTGTTCACAAACGGAGACTTCGGGCACCAGCGTCCACTTCACGATGCTTTTTGAGGACTCTAGTTTATTCAGGGAAAAATAAAAATAAATTAAGCAATTCAATTGTTGTATAAAACGTGGACATGTACAAAAAATGTGAAGAATAGCTGAGGGTGGGCTGGCTGGGTCCCCGCCACCCGGAGACCGCAGTGGGCTCGATTCCGGACACGCAGGTGGCTCCGCTGGGCCAGGCCAGGAGAGTGTTCTGGGGTATGAGCCCAGGGCCGGGCCCCAGGGTGTCACCATCAGCCCGGGAGGCGCAGGGTGAGGGCCAGTCGGTTCTGACAAACACTGCAGCTGTTCAGCCAGGCACTGGGGAAGATTCTGGAAGATTCTGGAAAGACGCCAGCTCCCAGGGAGCGGTCTCTGAAAGGCAGAGCTGGACTCTCAGGCTGCAGGACCAGAGGTGCTCACCGCCACCACCTGCCAGGAGGCCGCGCCAGGAGGTGCGAGGGGCCTTCATGCACCCCGTGGAGTGGCCACGGTGGCTCTGCAGTGGCCCTGGCTCCTCCCGTGATCTGAACCAGGCTCCGCCCGGCAGGAGCCACGTGGCAGGCGCAGGGCCCCAACCCCTGGGCTCCTCCACTGCTTCCTCTCTAAAGTGGGGTGCCACCGGGGGCTTGGGGTGGGCTGGGTGGCAGGTGGAGGAGGGGTCAGCGCTGCCCTTCAGCCAGCGGTCGGGGGCCACCCGCCTCGTGGCCCCGCTGCTTCTCAACTTGGGGAGCCAGGATCAGTCTGTTTCTCTGCAGAAACCCGGTGGACACGGGCCTGCCTGCCCCGCGGCGGCCGCGAGGACCCAGAGAAGGGCTGTGTAAAGGGGACCGCGCGGGGACTGCTGAGAGGAGAGGAAGGGCGCCGCAGGAGCACGGCGGCGGAGGGGACGAGGGGACGCCGGCACGCGGAGGGTTCCCGCAGGGAAGGAGCAACACTCGTTTCTTGAACGCGGATCTTGTGCCAGGCTCTGCGGGAGGGGCTGAGGTCACAGGGCGGCGGAAGGAACCCAGTGCCAGTCGCAGAGTGGGGCGCGTAGGAGGGACTGGAGCTCAGGCAACTGGACAGGGCTTCGTCGGGGCCCACGTCTCTGGAGCAGTACTTGGGATCCAAGCGGGTCTGTAATGGAGGTGGGGTGCTTCCTGCAGGAGGGAGGTCCCTGGACCAGGAGTTGGAGGAAGAGCTCTCAGAGCAGCGGGGACAGCAGTGCAAAGGCCCTGTGGCAAGATGAGACTGGCACATTGGAGAAACTGGTTCAGGCTGGAAGAGCACACGCTGAGACTGCCAGGCGGGCACAGCCTCGCCTGTCCGCTGGCCAGGAGGCAGGCCCAGCACCTGCCAATGGGATAGAGGTTCTGGCCCTCCTCGGGCTCTGGGACCCAGAGAGGTTGCGTGTCTTGCCTAGGAGCACTCAGCCTATAGCACAGTCAGGGGAGGGTTAGATTTAGAGGAAAGTGGCTGAGGGTGCATCCTGGGAATTCTAGGAGATGGGCTGCCCAGCTGGGGCGGGAGGCGCCCTCTGGGCCATAGGGAGCCACAGAGGTTCTAGAGCACCACGGGTTCCTGGTACAGCCGCGGTTCAGCCCAGAGTCAGAAGGCTCAGGACCGTGGCCAGAGACAGTGTGCCTGGCCTGCATGCCACATGCCACTTTAGCTACGGTCAACTCCAAACCTCAGCCTCCGTCAAGGCAGGGTGGACAGTGGGGCTGGCGTCTGAGTTTAATTGGAGCGTGCTGTGGCCACCGTGCCCTTTGGAGGAGGAAGGCCAGCTCCTGTCCCTGAGGTGTTCGCTCCTGGGGAAATGGAAGGGAGGGTGACATTTCCAGGTCCCGCACAACCAGGGGCACGGAGGAGAAGGGCACTGAGGGAGTCCCCTGGGTCCTAACACCTCCGTGACTCCCCTGCAGAGCCTCACGTGTGGCTTGATTCTGTTTACCTTCCTGGTCACCTTCAGCTGTGGCAAATCCGCCTGGCTTCCTTTTGTGGTCATGAAATCCCTTTGGATCAATTTTCAAGATATCTACATATGAATGATAACTCATGACCCATTTGAAGAAGGAAGATCCTTAGTCGCTAAAGCAGGCTCAGTAAAGGGCTGCTTCACTGCGGCCTCAACCAGGAGGCAGAAGGCCAGCCAGGGCCATCTCCTGTGGTCTTCAGAGCCATCGTTATCTTACAGCCAGGAACGCTGAGTCCCCAAGGAATGAACTTGTCCACTGCCCCAGGTCGGGCCTGGAACCTGGGGGTCCCCCACATCTTCCTCCCCTCCCTGCCCCCAGCACAGCAGGTCTGGGCTTCCAGGGCCCTGGGCAGCTCAGCCCTCTCTGGATGTCGAGGTCTGACCCAGGCCTGGGTGCCATCCCTTCCTGGTGGCCTTGGGCAAGGGCCTAACCTTTTCTGTACTTGGTCACTCACCTTAAAACGGGGACAATACTCGCATCTCCGAGATCTGTTTGAAGGATTTAATGAGATACTATTACGTTTCCTAAGTTAAAGGTGAGGCCGTCGAGGCCCAGCGCGTGAAGCCACCACCCAAGGTCACGTGGGTGGAAAGGGAGGCTCTGGGCACAGAGTAGGGTGGGCCCCCACATGCTGGCTTCAGGGCTGCCCGCGGCTTCCCTTCTCCAGAGAGCAGCCTCCTTCCTAGGGTGGAAGAACCAGGGTCCCGGGGAGCTGGGGACAGGGACGGTGGCGAGCGGCGTGTCCGTGGGGGAGAGGTCCCGGTTTCTCTAGGCAGGAGCCTGGGCTCTGCCAAGATCCTCAGAAGCAACGGGGTCGGGTGTGAGGGCACTTTCCTGTGGGAAAAATGTAGGGCGTTTCCACTTATAGCCCGGTAATTGGGCCCAGCGAGGGCCAGAGCCCGGTGACGTCACCTGAGTCTGCCTCTGGGGGGAAGAGGGGCCGGGAGGCAGGGCTGGCGGAGGGACAGGGAATCTGGAAGGAATGACAGATTCGAACAGGAATCCGAGTTTGGGTGGGTGTGGACTGCGGCCAAGCCCGAGCTGGCGCAGAGGGACAGCCCACGGCAGGAAACGCGCCTCCCTCCGACTCCCAGGACGGGAAGGCTGGGGACCAGGGCTGGAGGGGTTCCCGGGCGTGAAAGAGTGAGTGGGCGAGGGGAGCCGAGGGAATGGAAGGGAGGGGGGGCGGAGTCCAGAAAGCAGTGACGCTGGGGGAGGGGTGTGTACTGTGACATTGGCTAGGGTTCAAATCCCAGTGGTCATTTGTCAGCTGTGCTGCTTTGGGCTAGAGTCTTGACCTCTCTGAGCCTCCATGCGGCAGATGTGATCAATTTCTACTTGACAGTCATTTCCTAAGTCGTCCTTGCCAAGCGAACCCTGAATCTCTCAGGTGACAACACAGTCAGCACTAGGTCCTCTGTGTTCCCAGGCTCCTTAAAAGCTCAGGGTGGCCTCACTGACATCCTCAGTCTCCTCATTTTCTTGAAATAAAAATGACCGCAGGGACCAGGGGAGGGTCACAACCAGCACGTGCTCCTGGGGTGTCACTGAGAATGTGACAGGCTTCTGCCCGTGATGGTGGGCCTGAGCTTCTGTCTCTAGCATTCCCACCTCCAGCTGCTCCCGAACCGCCCGTGTCCCGCCACGTCTGTGGTGTCCCCAGCTTCTCTGGGGTCCCCCAGGGCTCCCTGCCCCCTCGCAGGCTCTGGTGCCAACTGTCGGGGTCCAGACCTCGGCCCCCACTTCCATCTCCCCGTGACTGCAACTGCAGTTGTCCGAGGTGTCCACGGGGACGGTTCTGGGACCCAGGGACCCTGCAGTGCCCGGTGCCCACGCCCCTTGTATAACACGCAGCCTCCGCGGCGGCCGGCCTCCTGGAGAGCGCCGCGGTCACTCATCGTGCGCAGCCGCCCTGCGGTGTGCCTAGGGAAGAGGGACGGGCCTAAGAGTCTTGGCTCCGCTCAGAGCAAGGTCACAGAAACCTGAGGCTTTCCTCCCTGCAGCCGCTGCGTCTGCAGGTGGGAGCTGGGGCACCGGGGCCTGAGGCCCTGACCAGGCCGCTCACAGCGCCAGCCGCCCAGGGCCAGCTCCAGCAGATCCCCCACGGCCTTGGCACCTAGAGCTGTCACAGAGCTGTCACTCCGCTGACAGGACGGCCAGCTCCTTGGCGTGGCCCCCTGCTGTGGCCAGTCTCCCTCCCACACCTGGGGCCTGTGTTGCTGGGCCTCTGCCCCGAAGCTTCTGCCCTGAGGCCTTCTTCCTCTCCGCACCTGATCTTGCTTTGACCTTGGAAAAATTCATCTTTGTCACCTCCTCCAAGAAGCCACTCCCACAGCCTTCTCTGCCCCGTCCTGGCAGATGCCTTACTGCAGCATGGCCTCCTCTGTGTCTGCGTCCCTCAGCCCTGGCCTCACTCCTCAAGGTCTCCTCGTCCCCAGGGTGTGGCTCCTCCTCCCCCTCCTCCTCCCCCTCCTCCCTCTCCCCTCCTCCCTCTCCTCCTCCTCCCTCTCCTCCCCCTCCCTCTCCTCCTCCTCCCTCTCCTCCCCCTCCCTCTCCTCCCCCTCCCTCTCCTCCCCCTCCTCCCTCTCATCCTCCTCCCTCTCCCCCTCCTCCCTCTCCTCCTCCTCCTCTTCCCGCTCTCCTCCTCCTCCCTCTCCTCCCCCTCCCTCTCCTCCTCCTCCCTCTCCTCCCCCTCCCTCTCCTCCCCCTCCTCCCTCTCCTCCTCCTCCCTCTCCTCCCCCTCCCTCTCCTCCCCCTCCCTCTCCTCCCCCTCCTCCCTCTCCCCCTCCTCCCTCTCCTCCTCCTCCCTCTCCTCCCCCTCCTCTCCTCCCCCTCCTCCCTCTCCCCCTCCTCCCTCTCCCCCTCCTCCCTCTCATCCTCCTCCCTCTCCCCCTCCTCCCTCTCCTCCTCCTCCTCTTCCCCGCTCTCCTCCTCCTCCCTCTCCCCCTCCTTCTCCTCCCTCTCCCCCTCCTCCTCCTCCCTCTCCCCCTCCTCTCTCCTCCTCCTCCCTCTCCTCCCTCTCCTCCTCCTTCTCCGTCTCTCTCCCTCCCCCACACCCAGCCTCCCTCAGCCTCCCATGCATCTCCTTACACGCCCGGCTGCTCACACTCGCTCTGCTCACACTCGCTCTGCTCACACTCACAGGATGGGTTGCAGGCTGCACCACAGCCTCTTCTCAGAGCTTCCTCTCCGTGGCCTGGGACTGCTGCGTCTCCTTACCTGGGCTGCCCTGGCCGTTGCTGGCCCTGCTGCCCCAGCTGTGGCCGGGGAGGCGTCCAAACAGGCGGTTGGCACCTCCGCCCTCGGTGCTGGGGTGACTGGGAGCCCCGAGGGCCTTGAGAGCAGACACCACGGTTTCCCAAAGAGGCAGGAGCTCTGCTTCAACGGAGGTGACAGGTGGCTCCCGAGGTTCTGCTGCCACCCGTCAGGCTTCAGATGTGACAGGAAGCGCTTCTTCCAATGCCCTGTCCCTGTCCCCTGCTGTTGGCTCTGTGTCTGGCCACCTTCACTAACTCCACCGTCCTTCCCCTTCTCAGAGAGGAAAACCTCGAAGATACAGTGCAGGGGGAGAAGAGGAGCACGCAGGTCAGGGTGACACCTTGCTCATAGGGAGCAGGGGACCTGGGGTGTCCCGGGCTGGCATGCCGATTTTAGGTCCTTTTTTGGGGGGATACAGGGGATTGAACTCAGGGACACTCGACCACTGAGCCACATCCCCAGCCCTATTTTGTATTTTATTTAGAGACAGGGTCTCACTGAGTTCCTCAGCGCCTCTCTTTTGCTGAGGCTGGCTTTGATCTCAGGATCCTCCTGCTTCAGCCTCCTGAGCTGCTGCACTGGGCTAGGTCTCTTCCTGACACACCCTTTGTATTGAAATTCTCATTGAGATAATTTCCAATTCACACATGGCCGTAAGAAACAATTCAGAGATTCCCATTGTGTTTACTTATCTCCTGGTCACGTTTAAAAAAAAATTGTTTTTGTAGTTGTAGATGGACAGCATGCCTTTAATTTATTTGTTTATGTTTATGCAATGCTGAGGATCAAACCCAGTGCCTCACAATGCTAGGCAAGCACTCTGCCACTGAGCCCCAGCCCCAGCCCTCTCCTGGTGACATTTGGCGAAGTCACCTCTTGTACATTTTCTGTGGCTTTTAATATGGTGACGGGCACCCGTGTGCTCCAGGACAGCGGCCAGCGAGCTCGGCGCCAGGGCGCCTCCTCCCCCGTCGCCTGCCCGCTCTCCACGAGCCAGGAGCGTCTCACAGGTGCATCCTGGAACAAGTCTGGAAGTTGTCCCAGCAACGCACAATTCATCCTTGTCAACTCCTTTCCTGTCTCATCCCCGAGGACCAGGCCGAGCCCGCGGTGTCACCCTGGAGCTCATGCAACACCAGTGCCACAGCCGAGCGGGCCAGCGGGCCAGCAAGGGCTCCAGCTCTCCTTCCTTCGCAAGGCGGTGGCCGGGAAGTATCCGCCCAGCCAGGAACTACATCTCCCAGCATCCCTCGCAGCTCCTCGCCCACGGGCAAGGGCAGAAGGGGCCCTGGGCACCACGCTGAAGCGGTGGGTGAAGTGCGGCCATCTTCCCTTCTCCTGCCGGTCTGTTTGGGTGATACCAGGAGGACCCCGAGGTGACAAGATGGTGTAGGAGCCTCGCAATAGAAAGGGCTCTAGTCCCCAAGCCGTCACTGGAGGACGGCTGTAGGAGCCCTGTTTGGGGAGATGGCTTAAATTGTGGTTGACTATGGGCCATGGAGTTTTGGGCATTGCTGCCTTCCGTAGTCTCACAGGACTTGGCCGAGATTGCTGATCGGGTCAGCGCCATTTTGGTGGTGTGTGTGGCGCGTGTTAGTCGTTGTTAGAGCCAGAGAGAAAAGTTATCAGAATAAAAAGCTGTTTGTCTCCAGTTCGCCTCTGAACTTCTTCCCGCGGCTTCGTTGCTCCAAGCGGCCATCGCTTCAGGCGGCAACAGACGGCCACCCAGGACAGCCACGGGCCAGGAGCTCGAGCCTTGGACTGCACAGGGCAGAAATACACAAGCGTCCACGGCTCGGATACACAGAAGGCCAGCGCGGGCAGAGGGGCTGCCAGCCGCGCAGCTCCGCTTCCAGCGCCATCCACACCTCCCAGCTGCCCCTGGGCCACGCCCTGTTTGCGGGAGGGTTCTAAAGCAGTCCCTGGACATCACACGACACAGACAGCGGCCGTCCAGACACCCTCTATCAGCCAGCAGGACGCGGGCCGGCTGCCACAGCAGGCACCCTGCCCGCTGATGCCGAGGGCACCCCGCGTCCAGCCGGGGCTCCAGCACAGCAGCCTGTTTTCCCGGGCGACGAGTGTGCGGAGGGCAGTGAGCGGCCACGCCCGCCCGCCCCCAAGCTGCTCCCCTGGGGCTCCGGCCCAGCCGTCTGCAGCCGCCCGCAGGGCCTTTACCCCACTCTGGCCTCTTCCAGCCCACGCTGCCCAGAGGAGAAGCAGCCCCCAGGTGGGATCAGGAACAGGGCGTTCTTCAGGCCATGGCCTGGGCCTGGGCTGGGCCGGGTGTGGCAGGGCGAGGCTGTGCTGGACCGCGGGAGCAGAGGGACGCTGCCAGCAGGAGCTGGAGCCAGGGGACGCACCCGTGCGCGCCTCAGCCTGGCCCGCTCCGCGACTCTGAAGCTCGGGCCTGGGGGGAGGCTCTGGGGTCAGGACAGGGCTGAGCCGGTGCGGGCTCAGCCACGCTCAGCTCTGGCCTCGGCAGCTTCCCACAGCCTCGGGCTCAGAAGGTGGGGATGGAGGAATCACCTTCCCTGGGCCAGGGGCCTTGGGCTGACGTGGAGACCCCAGGCACCCAGGCGGCTCTCCGAGCCTCAGGGCCACTGCTAGAGGCCAGCCAGGGGAGGGATAAGGCCCTGGACGCTGAGCCCACCCTCCCGGGACCTGATTCCAGAGCCTAGGGACGGGGAACGCAGGAGACTCGGGCTCTTTCTGGAAGCAGCCAGGGCTCGCTGTGCACGTGGGAGCCGTGGGGGTGGGGTGGGGGTCCTGTGATTCAGGGCTCCTCCCTGGAAGGGGCTGGACTGGCAGCAAAGTACTCCCTGCCTTGGAGAGTCATCTCACAGCTGTCAGGAAAAAACAGCTGTGTGGCTTCCCTTCAAAGAGGTGGGACCTCAGTCCTGTGGGAGGCGGATGGGGACAACAGCACAGTGGCCCCTTGGCAGGCTCCCCAGCTGGGATGGGGTGGGTTCCAACCTGCTGGCTACTGGCTGGCTGGTTGTGTGGCCTTGGGCCAGTCACTTCACCTCTCTGAGCCTGGGTTACACCGTGCTTTAAAGTACAGTGCTTTAGAGATGCTCACCTCACAGGCTGTGGAGCCCGGTGGCCAGGAAGCACAGCGCGTGGCCATCATGAACGCTCTGTCCCTGCAGGAACCGCCCTTCCTGCTCTCAGCAGCTTCTGAACACTGCCCATGCACCCCGCCCGGCAGCATCAACTACACCTGGCATCCACCCTGTGGGTGGCGGTTGAGGCCGGGCTCTGGCTGCTGAGGGCCACAGGTTCCTGCTGGGCCCTCTGAGCTGTTCTCTCACGCTGCCCACAGCCTCCCGGGACCATCTGTCCCTCCTCCAGGGCAGCGCTCAGGAGGGCCCCTTGGTGTCCCAGGCGCCTGGTCTCAGGACCCTCCCCTGTGGGTACCGACACCTGCAGATGGCAAGCCCTCCTTCAAGTCGGTACTGGGCACAGCCCCTGGGCACCTCTGCCCTCTCTGGGTGGCTTGAGGTGTCTGATCTCCCGAGGTTCTTACACCCCTTGTTCTTAAAGATTTTTTTTATGATGTTTGATTGTTGTTTTATTTCTTCAGGTCGTGGATCTGCAGCGGGTTGACGGAGGGACACAGAGCCGTGGGTGGAGGGCGCAGGATGGCCAGCGCCCCCAACCCCGGCACCCGCGGGTTCCCAGCCCCTCCCGCCCTCCGTCCACAGGCTCCCACTCGCGGGGCACCACCTGCGGCTCCGGGACCCTCAGAACGCCGCGTCTGTACCCAACCGCACAGATGGCTTCCCGGTGGCTTCCCTGAACAGCCGTGGATGGCCAGGACGCAGCGTGTGGGGGTTACCAGCCTCGCTGCCCCGTCCTTTTGGACCTCTGTCCCCCAGAACCGCCCCCAGAACCGTGAGAATGAGCCTTGTTGTTTGAAGCCACGAGTTAGTGGCAGTTTGTCGCAGCAGCCACAAGAGGCGAATGCGGGGTGCACTGCGGGGGAGCAGCACATGGAAGGCCCTCGCCGGCCTGGGACCCCTTCTGGGCGGACTCTGCACACCCAGGGTCTCAGCGCTGTCCACTGTGGGTGGGAAGAGGGGTGCTGGTCTCCTGGGGCGCCCGAGGACCAGGACCAGGAGGTGGCTCGGCGGAGCCCCTGGCCCTGGGGGTCTCCTTGAAAGGGCAGCTCGGGGGGACTGGTCGGGTCGTGGAGGGGCATGGCAGATGCCAGCTGGCAGTGTCAGGGGTCTTGGGGGCCATGGCGGGGAGGGGAGGGAGCAACTGCCCCCGCCCGATGCCGGACAGGGGAGCAGCCCCCGGGTCCCTTCAGACCGTGGGCGCCAGCCCGCCTCGGAGCCCACCGTCTGCACCGCCCGAGCTTCCCAAGAACCCGCAGCCTCACCCTGAGGCGGGGCTTGGGACAGGTCCCGCGGCACAGGGCGTCCTGGGTTGGCCGGGGCGCAGGGCAGGTGGGGGACCCGGCCGCAGCCCGCGGCGTCCGGAGCAGCGGGGACAGGTAGCAGTTCCTCTTGGGGACGGAGAAGGTGACCTGCTTCCCGGGAGCAGGAAGCTGCAGCAGCACCCGGCGGCGTCGGGCAGGTGAAGGACGCGCTGCCCGCTCGCCCCCCAGAGCCCCGAAGCCCCGGAGGGACCCCGCCCGGCGGCCGCAGGTGGCCGACCGCGCTGGGGCACGCTCAGCCTGTGGGTGGACGCGGGCAGTGTAGCCGCCTCGCCAGCCCAGCGGGGAGACGGGCACCCGGTGGGGGCTCGCGAGCGGCCTCTTTCCCGCGGCGGGGCGTGGGCAGGCGGCTGGGGCTCACCTGAGCTCTCCATGCCACGGGGCCGCGTGCCGACCAAGCCTTCCGAAACCCCCTCGGCGTGGGCCAGGCCTTCCCCGGACAGCGGGCTCTGCGCACAGGCCTTCCTGGAGAGGGGCGCATCAAATGCTGAAGGGGTGAATGCGTGCGTGGGGAAGGGGTTCCAAGCCCAATCCCAGTTCCCAGAACCAAAGATGCAGGCCTCAGGGAGTCTGGAAGCCACTTTTAAGAAAAGTCACTGTCGCTGGTGAGGGTCATTTCATTGTAATCATCCCTGCCGGGCACAGAAGACCCCCACCTTAGAAGCCCTTCCCACCTGTGATTCCAGTTCTTCACCCAGGTGAGTCGTGCCGGGGCCTCTGCCTCCCGTGCAGATCTCCTTGGCACCTGTCTTGTGCGGGAGGACACAGGAAGCGGGTTTGGCTTCTCAATGCCAAACCATGATGCACCCCAGCTTATGAGGTCTGGGCGAAGCCCTGTCCACTCTGAGCCTCAGTTTCCACATCAACCAAACGCAAATAGTCCTGTGTACCCAACAGACCCATTGTGGAACTCGCAAGAGACACCATACAGCAGGAGCCGGTGGGACCACATCCTGGGCCCTAACACTCACCTCAACAAATAGAAACCATAATGTCATGGCTGTTCTCAGACCACAGTGGAATTACACTAGAAATTGTTAGCAGAAGGACGGCTAGACAACCCCCCCCCCCAGAAAAAAAAGAAAGAAAAAAAGCGGACATTAAACATCACACTTCTAATAACACGTGGGTCAAAGAAGAAGTCTCAAGAGAAATTTTAGAAATAGTTTGAAGTAGGTTGGGCATGGAGGCACACACCTGTCATCCCAGCATCAGGGGAGCCTGAGGCAGGAGGATCGCAAGTTCAAAAGCAGCTCAGTGAGGCCCTGTTTCTAAAGGAAGTGCAAGAAGGGCTGGGAGGTGGCTCCGTGGTTGAGTGAGGCCCTCCGCCTCAGCAGGTGCCCCTAGGTTCAATTCCTGGTCAAAAAAAAAAAAAAAAAAGGAACTAAATGAAATTGAATATACAACTATTGAATTTTGTGGGATGCAGAGAAAGCAGGGATTGGAGACAAATTATACTGAATACATGTACTAGGAGAGAAGGGTCTAAAACCAACAAACTTCTACCCTGGAAGGCTTCAGGGGAAAGAGAAAATTACATCTAAAATAAGAGGAAGGTATAATAAAAATCAGAGTAGGAATTAAACAATTCAAAATAGAAAATCAACAGAGAAAGTAAAACTCAAAACTGTTCTTTGACAAATCAATAAAATTGATAGGCCTCTAACCAGGCAGAGAGAGGGGCAGGGGGAGAGAATGAATTACTGATATCAGAAATGAAAGCAGGGACATCACTGGTCACTACAGACCCTGTGCTAAAGAATGTTATGAAACGTCACGCCCGCACACGCGATAACTTGGATTAAAACGAACCTATTCCTTTAAAGACACAATCTTCCAAACTCACCAGAGAAGAAAATGGACAATCTGCATAGGCCTGATCTGCTAAAGAAATTGAATCAGTAATTAATGATCTTGCAAAAACAGGAAGCATCTGAATAGGTTCACTGGTTAATTCTGCCAAACATGTAAGGAAGGGATTAAACTAATTATCTATAATCTCATTCAGAAGAGAGAAATAAAGGGAACCTTCCTAATTCCATAACTCACCCTATGAGGCCAGCGTTACCTTAATACCCAAACCAGATCAGGACATGGTAAGAGAAAAGAAAATTGCAGACCAGACCTCTCAGGAACACCAGTGCAAAACTCCTCAACAAAATATTAGCAAATTAAATCCAACAACTTATAAGAAGATTATAAACCTCAACCAAGGAAAATTGTCCTAGGTATACAAGGCGGGTTCACATTTGCAAATCAATTAATATAATCCATTGCCTCAATTGGTTAGAGGAGAAAAATTACATGACCATAATTAATATATGCAGAAAAAAAATCTGGAAAAAAACACAAACCACTTAAAAATGAGCAAAAGACCTGAACAAACTCCTCATCAAAGAAGATATACAGCAAATACAGAAAAATACACACTAAAAGGACATGAGATACCAATCCACAACTGTCAGAATGGCCAAAATGCAAAACACTAACAATACCAGATGTTGGCAAGGATGTAAAGAACAGGAGCTCCTGTTCATTGCAGGTGGGAATGCAAGACGTTACAGTCCCATTTAGAAGAGAGCTTCATGATTTCTTAACATACTCATATAATTCAGCAATCGTGCCCTTGGTATTTACCACATGAATTGAAAACTTATGTCTGCCTCCAAACCTGCACACAAATGTTTACTGCAGCTTTATTTATAATTGCCAAGGCTAGGAAGCAACCAAGAAGTCCTTTGATGGGTGGGTGGATATTTAAATTGCAGTACATCCAGACAGTGGAATATTATTCAGCACTAAAAAATAGTTGAGCTATCAGGCCATCAAAAGATGTGGAGGAAACACAAATGCATACTGCTAGGTGAAGAACGCCTATCTAGGAAGGAAGCCTGCGACAGGTCCCAATCACATGACATCCTGGAAAAGGCACAGCTACAGGGAGAGTAAGATTGGTGATCGCCAGGGGTTAGAGGGTGGTTGGATAATAGAACACAGAGGAGTTTTTAGGTTGGTTGTAACTATTCTGTAAAATACCACATTGGCGGACATGGGCAAGTTGGCACCTGGGGGAACAGGGAGTATGTGGGGATCTGTACGCTTCCTGTTTCAGTTTGGTACCACATCTCTAAAAAAATAAGATTTTTTTTTTTTTTTTTTTTTTTTGGTACCGGGGATTGAATTCAGGGTCACTCAAGCACTGGGCCACATCCCCAGCCCTTTTCTGTATTTTTATTAGAGACAGGGTCTAAGTGCCTCACCATTGCTGAGGCTGGCTTTGAACTCGTGATCTTCCTGCCTCAGCCTCCCAAGTGCTGGGATTACAGGCGTGCACCACCGTACCTGCTAGTGTTTTTTTTTTTTTTTTTTTTTTTAAACCAAAAAAATAAAAATAAAAGTCAGGACAGGTACTACAACAGGGCTAAACCTTGAAGCCATCAGAGCGTGCTGATTCCACTCACATGCTGGCCCAGAGAGGGAGAGCCTGCAGGAGTCTGCGGGAAGTGCATGTGGGGTGTTTCAGGGAAGTGGAAGGGCATGCGGGAGTGAAAGCTAGTGGCCGGGGGTTTCTTTCCGACATGATAAAAATGTGCTAGAATTGGCTGTGGTGACCATGTCTGCACACTTACACTCCATCCCCTTGTGTACAGTAAGTTGATTAATTGTGTGATAGGTAAATCACGACTCGGTTGAGCTAGTTAAACAACATAATCTCAGCACTAGCAACATCAAAGACAAAAGGTAAGAATTAATAGCAAAGAAAGTGGTAGTTCTGGATGAAACCAACACTATAAAACATGCAGAAAGTGTGCTACAAAGCCTTAAAATATATGTAGAATTAAAATACACAGCAACTATAATATAAAAGTCAAAAGTAGTAACACGTTCTGAAGCCTTTCTACTAGATGTGAGCGTTGAATCCACAATGCAAAAAAAAGACCACCAACTCCAATTTTAAATCAAATTAAAGCAAGCTTATATTGTGTACACAAGAGAGCTGGCCAGTGGCTGTCTCACCCAAAGCCAGACTAGAGAACAGCGGCAACTCTTGGGGAAGAAAAGGTTGTTATAGCACAAACAGTTACAAAGGAGGGTGTCTTGGGAACTTACAGCTGACAGGGCTCAGGAAGCCCAATACAAGGGCAGAGAGCAGGTTTAGGATCTACGTTGTTTACGTCTCAAGGCGGGGAGCAAACTCAGATTCTAACATCAAAGTTAATGAGGATCGGCTGGGACTTCAGGGAGGGTTGTTACCTGGTCAAGGAGAGCTGGGCACCGGGAAGTTCAAAGCATGGGCAGGAATCCCAAGCAAGTTTTTAAAACATCAAATTATGGTCAGGCCAAATAGAAATCTTAGTATTTTATAGTTGTGACGATATATATATATATATATTTGTATATATATATATATATATATATATATATACATATATATATATATATAAAACAGTATATAACTATATATAACTTAGTATATATAGTTGTGGATTCATGGCTCCCAATCTTAAGATGGAATTGGGCTGAGTTCATCAGTTCATCAACTAGACTTTAATAAGTCAGGGGGATGGGCTAGGACTGAAGAGGTGTGTGGCAGCGGGGGTGTGGTGATGCATGCCTGTAGTCCTAGCTACTGGGGAGGCAGGGGCAGGAGGAACACTCAATCTTGGTGGTTGAGTCAGCCTGGGCAGCAGCAAGATCCCACCTCAAAAAACTACACACGAATGTGGAGGTGGCCAGAGCCTCCCTAGGGCTCGTTCTTCCTGCGCAGGAGCGTGCAATTCCCCAGAGAAAATAAGTCAGAAATAAGTAGTGAAAAACAAATGAAAAAGAATCAGAAGTGCAGTTTTAAAGTCAAGTGCCTGATAGATCCAGCCCCGACAGGAGCTGGGGGTGGATGAGTAGAGAATGGCTCCCGTGGTCTATTGAAGGGGGCACCTCACAGCAGGGACGAGGCTCCAGGGTGGAGTCTTGCTTCCTGGTGTCTTCCTGGTGTCAGCAGGTGGATTGGCATCTTGGCAGGGTGCACCCGCCTCTGAGAGGCTGTGGCTGCAGCAGGTCACCCCATCTCCAGTGCCATGTGGGACCAGGCAGAGTGAGTAGGGCTCACAGTGTGTCTGGGTGGTCTTGGCCAGAGTAAATGTCCACTGGAGGTTCCCAGACACCAGCTTCTCCTCTTCACTAGGCTGCCATGCTGGTGTAGTCCACACACAGCCCACAGACAGCTCTACACACACACACACACACACACACACACACACACACACAACTTCCAATTAGAAAAGGAAAAAGTGATTTAAAACAGTCAATACATGGGCTGGGGTTGTAGGTCAGTGGAAGAGCACTTGCCTAGCATATGCGAGGCAGTGGGTTTGATACTCAGGACCACATACAAATAAATAAATAAAATAAAGATACTGTGTCCATCTACAACTAAAAACATTTTTAAAAATAAATAAAAATTTAAAAAGTCAACACATAAGAGAAAAAGAGTATAATCAGACACAAAAATTTAAAAATCATCAATAATTATATTAAACATAAATGGATTAAATAATTCTCTTAAGAGACTATTAAAAGTGTCAGACTAGGGTAAAAGTGCAAATCCAAACCATATGCTGTATGCAAGGGTCACATCTAAAGCAAGAATACAGGATGGTTGAAAATAAAAAGATGGAAAAAAAGAAAGCCCGTGGAAGTGCCGACAAGAGAAAACTGACATCTGAAGGAGCCCCAATTAGGAAGGGTTATTGCGGCTAGCTGGAAGCCATAAGTTCCACCTGATATGTATGTGACGCACCTGTAGGCACCCGCAAAGCTAAAGGTATATAACCGGGTGAAAGCGGTCCGAGTTAGGAGAACGAAGGAGAATTCATTCAGTCAGTTGTGCAGTCGCTCGGTCGGTCAGAAGAAGAGTTCAGGTCGGAGAAGAAAAGAATCAGAGCGGCCAGAACGTAGGCAGAGCGGTTACAGAAGAGAAACCAGATAGAAGAAGTAATTGCTGGTCAGAGTTAGGCCGAGGCTCCCGAGGAAGAAAGAAGAAAGAAGAAAGAAGAAAGAAGCTCTAAAAAATAAGCTCTCTCTAAAGCTCTCTCTATCTTTCTCTCTCTCTCTCTAAGCTCTTTCTAAGAAGAAGAAAAATCTTTCTTTCCCTCTCTAAGCTCTCTCTGCCGAGGCTCCCGAGGGCTGGTCAGAGTTAGGCCGAGGCTCCCGAGGGCTGGTCAGAGTTAGGCCGAGGCTCCCGAGGAAAGAAAGAAGAAAGAAGAAAGAAGAAAGAAGAAAGAAGCTCTAAAAAATAATCTCTCTCTAAGCTCTCTCTAAGAAAGTAGAAGTAAAAGTAGTAATAGCTTTACTCTGCCTCCGAGTTTTTCTCCCGCGGCGGTTTGTGGCTGGCCATGACAGGCAGCTTACAGACATCACCCCATTAAATTCCCATGCCACAGACTTGAAGAACCACAGGTGTTGGTGGCACCATCATCTGTAACGCTGCAATCTGAAATCACCCACCCACCCATCAGGAGTCCGTTGGCTAGACGGCAGGAGAGTCACACAATGTGAATGGAGGAACTACAACTGCTCACCACACCTTGGACGGATCCTAAAACACAACGTTGAACAAGACGGAGTACGATGCAAACGAGCCCGCAGCGTGGCTCCATTTACAAGAGCTTTCAAAACCAGGCAGAACTTTACAGTTTTGTTTGAGGAGGCGGGCCTGGGTGTCTGTGCTACAGAGAAAAGAAAACAAAAATGGTGGGGGGGTGTTATTCCCCTACTGGAAGGCCACATTCAGCCTGTGTGGTTCAGGGTTCTTCCTGCGGACTCTCCAGGGGACGTTAGCCAGGTTATATATCTGAATGGGTGAGGAGGGGCAGGGCGAGGAGGGAGCAGGACCAGGACGCAGGACCTGAAGGACAGCCTGCAGGAGTGAAGGGGGGAGCCAGGGAGAGAGAGTAGGTCCTCCTCGCCTCCCCGACCTGCACCCTCTGGCCCCGCTGTGCCCGTCCTGGGGACCTTCTGGGCCACCCTTTGGGCTGGGATGACCATATTTCATATCACATGACCCTTATTCCCAGTTTGCCTGACCCGCTGCCAGTTTGGGATCCAGGACTTGAAGGAGTTTGGGCCCACTCCCCGTCCAGTGCATTGCCAAAGGAGCCCCAGTCACCTCTGGGAGGCAGGAGCAGGTGGCAGGAGGAGCTCAGGCTACTTCTGCCCTGAGATTGGATCAGAGTGGGATTTCTGGAGAAACTGAACTTCCCAACAACAGCTTCTGGTCAGTGGCCCAGAGACCTCTCTCGGGGCTATGATTTGATCGCAGCTGGGTAGGGAGTTTGCACAAAGGAGCTGAGACCATCTGCAGGCCACTTCCTGACGCTCCCAGGACAAGAGCGGAAGTTGCTGGAAACATCTTACTGGCCCAGGGATCCCTGCAGGGTGAAGGTGATGCGTGCCTACCTCCCCTCCTGCCCTCCTTCCTGCCCTCCTACGCTCTCTCCCATGTTGTGCGATTATAATCCTAGGAAACGTCAATCATTTTTACTTTTCAGAGGCCAACTGTGGGCACAAGGCCCTGACAAACTCCAGACTGCCCCATTCTGGGTGGAGACACCAGCCACCCGTGATAAGGGCGGGCCGTGCGGCTGGAGGGATCAACAGCCCGGTCGGGCTGGCCGGGCTCTGCGGCCGCAGCCCCCAACTTGGCAGGATGAAAGCCCCAAGTTCACAGGCTGGGTGAGTCCAGGGCCCTCCTGCGGTTGCCAGCTCCTCCCGCCACCCTGAGCTTCGACGGACCCTTACGGTGCCTGCTCCTCACCCACGCCCGCCATCTTGGTTTGCCCCCATCATGCTTTCCTACGGCACAGCCAGTCTCGCTCAGGATCTTGAACTCAAGAGAAGCTTGGAGGGACGATAGACTGGAATCTCTCCTCGCCCTCCAGCAGCTCCCCAGCCCCTTGAAATCCTCGGGCTGTTCCTGTCACCAACTGCAACGCCACCTGAGCTCGCTGGCCAGCTCTCTCCAGGGAGTAGCCCTGCTGTCTAGCTTGCTCTACCTACCCTCTGTGTCAGTGGTCCTCAACCAGGAGTGGTCATGACCTGGGCCTCCTTGGGCAACGCCTGGAGACATTTTGATGTACAATGGGGGAGAGGGAGGGAAGAAGTGCTACTGCCATTTGGGGTCAAATCAGAGAAGCCGCTAAATTTCCCACACTGCACGGGCCTGTCCCTCACCACAAAGAATCTTCAAGCTCAATGAAAAATTTTCCAGAGCCAAGTCTGAGAAAGGCTGCTATAAGATTTCCACTGAATAAAAGGGTCTGTATCTCGTTACAGTACACGGAGAGTATAAATAACGCAAAATCCCCCAAATCTCAACACCAGAGACAACCACAGTCTACGTTTTGGTATCATCCCTCCAATCTCCTCTCTGCACGTTCACATGTGGGTTTATAGATGCGTGTGACTCAACAGAAATGCGTTTCTGCTATATGTACTGCTTCATAGCCCATGTTTTCCCTTCCACTCGACAACATACCATGGGCATGGTTCCACTGTCAACAAATGTAGATTTGTGACATCCTTTCTAGAAGCCTGCTCGCATTCCATAGTAGGGATGTAACACTTTATTTAGACAACCCTTAATGATGGATATTTAGATCACTTGCAGCATTTTGCTGTTATAAACAATACTGTGATAAATATCCTTGTATATACATCTTAGTGCACTTGTCTGAGTTAATCCTTAAGATAAATTCTGAGACTGAAATCGTTGGCCTAAGAACAACATGTCCTTTTAGCACTCCCGACACCCAGTGCGGGGTGCTGCTTGAACAGGCCTGTGGCTCCGCAGACCCTCCACCAGGGCAGGAGGGGCCTGTCTCCGCCCCTCCCCCACAACGGATGTTTTTGGAGGTCAGCAAAAGCAGCTTTTCCAGCACCAGCCCAGCTCAGAGCTAAGTGTCCGAGTTGACTCCTGAGGCCCGATGGAAACTTCTGGAGCCTGGCTTTCCTCCTTCCCGCCCTTGAGCCCTTCTCTCTTTGTGTACGTCTTGGCCAGGCCAGGACAGACCAGGGGGACGTAGGCAACCCTGGGGCCCCGCTTTGGGGCTGCTGCCTGTCCAGCAGGCCACGCCCCTGGGTCTCCCCTTCTCTAGGGCTGCTCGGCTCCCTGGCTCTTACGCGACCAGGGTGTGCTCCTACTGGGGCAATCCCTAGCCCTGGCCTTAGCCCGAAGCCACCTGTGGCTCTTGAAGCTTTAGTTGGTCGACTGTTGTTCCTAGTGAAGGCTCATGAAATGGCCATCCTCTCATCCACAGAGGACCCCTAGGGGACTGGGAGAGGAACGGCAGGTAGCACCAAGCCCTGAGATGGAGCGTGTTCTCCTAGACATACACAGACACTTGTGACACAGTTTAGTTTACAAACTAAGCACTGTAAGAGTGACAATAGTAACTGGTGATAAAACAGGATGATTGTAACGATGTGTGCAGTAGGAGCGTACGCATGCGCTGTCTGCCTCTCCCAAAACACCTCTTGTGTGGGCTCGCCCTTCTCACGGTGCTGAGGGATGATGGGGGGCCTGCATGGGGCGTGGAATGACGTAGGTTACTACATAAGTTGCCTCGAAAACAGGCTGTGACGCCAGAGCAGTGGCCTTGATGACCAAGATTGTCACTGGACCCACGTTCCTCGGCTCACCACACGCCAGGGCAACCAAGTCAGGAGACCAGGGGTCGAGGCGAGGAAGAGGATTTGATCTGAAGAGCTGGATGATCAAGGAGATCGAAGACGGTTACCCACAGTCCATTCCACTCCTCGGGGCCAGTGAGGGGTTTTTAAGAAGAGGCTTAAATAAGTAGGAAAAGGGATGTAAGGAGAACTCAAGGAGTCATGTTTGAATTGCAGTTCACAGTCGTCACGAGAGTTGCTGTCTCTGGTGGATGCTCTCCAGACCTCCCAATTTTCTGTAACTCAAACAATTTCTTGTAAGTATAGATGGCCGGCTTAGGCTGTATGTTACAGACCACATGCTTCCTGTCACCGGGTGCAAGAATGCAGGTTGCTTAAGGGCTATGTTTGTGTCCACTTTGTGTTCCATGACATTACTGGTGAGATTTAGCAAGCTGTATCTTCTAGAGCTAACAAACTTTTCAATATGGAGTTAATGCTGCTATACGATGGTTATCAAGTGACCCGCAGGGGGGTAGCACATACAGCTTGGATACACTGGACAAAGGAGTAATTCCCCTCCCAGGTGAGATGTCATGAGATTTTACCCCATTATTCAGAGTAGCTCACAGTTTAAAACTTAAGAAGTTTGTTTCTAGAATTTCCCATTTAATAATTGTGTTAGTCAACTTTTAATCACTGTGACCCACATACATAATAAGAGCAACTCAGAGGAGGAAAGATTTATTTTGGCTCACAGTCCATGGTCAGCTGGTTCCATTGGTCACCTGGGCCTGAGGTGATGCTGGATGTCATGGCAGCAGGGTGTGGCAGATGACAGTTGCTCAGCTCATGACAGCCAGGAAGCAGAAAGAGAGGGGGTAGGGAGAAAGGGACTGGGGACTGTAGGCACACCTCCAGTGACCTACTTCCTCCAACCATGCCCCCACCTGCCTACAGTTTGGATCACCTTTCAACAGTCCATTCAGCTATCAGTGGATTAATCCACTGGTCAGAGCCCCTCTTCCCCCAAAGCTCCACCTCCGGACACTGCACGCTGGGAACCAGGTCTTCAACACATGAGCTTTGGGGTACATTCCAGATCTAAACTATAACACTAATTTTGGACTATGAGTGTTAGACTGCTTTTTGTTGCTGTGACAAAATACCAGAGAAAAACTATTTACAGGAGGAAAGATTTATTTCGGCTCATAGTTTTAGAGGTTTCACTCCTTACTCGGCTGCTTCATTATTTCTGAACCTCATGGCAGAGCAAAAGTCCTCACCTCATGGTGGCCAGGAAGTAGAGAGAGAGGAGGGGAGAGGCCAGGGACAGATATACCCTTCCAGGGTGTGCCCCTAGAGACCATTTTTTCCAACCAGGACTCGCCTCCTAAAGTTCCCACGGCCTCCCAATAGTCCATTCAATTGTGACGGCCAGTCCCTCCACCAATGGGTCAACCCACTGAGGAGGTCAGGGTCCCGTCCCGTCCCAAAGCCCCACCTGCGGACCAAGCCTTGAACACGTGAGCCTGCGGGGGACACTCCAGATGAAAGCATAGCATCATGGTTGCTATGGGTAACAAGCTGGGGGGAGCAGCCACGGGTCAGGAGTGACAGCCCACAGGGACAGGAAGGTTAGGTCTAGAGTGTGTGGTGCTCTTGGTTTGGGGTTCCCGTGAGTCCTCCCAACGACCACAAGAAGCAGTTATCGCTACTCTCACGCGGATGACCATTTCCTTGACGTGCCAATGGAGGCTCAGAGTGAGGACATGGTGAGCCGAGGTCCCACGCGGGCCATCAGTAAGGCAGCAGGATGTGAACTTGGGCCTTACGTTTCAAAACCTGCGTGGGATTGTTCCAACCAGACAAGACACACAGACACGGACGGACTTCAGGAAGACAGCGGTTCTCCTCCTCAGGGATCCGGGAACAGGAGGCCCAGCATGCCTTGCGGGGCCACGTGGAATGCAGGGGTCCAGGAAGGGAGCGGAAGGGGCAGGAGAGGCCTGTGCTTGGGGCCTTCAGCGTGGTTCCGTGGAGGAGGCGGTGAGGCTGGTGAGCAGGTGCAGGGTTGGCTAGTGTGAGATTTCCGCAGGCTCCAGTGTGCGGGGACTGCCTGGGTGGGGGCGATGCGGGCCCCCCACCTGAGAGTTCCTTACAGGGGGTGGCAGCCCCTGGGCCCTGGCTGGCTTGGTTTGCATGTGGAAGGCTGACCGTGAGGGAGTCATCTGCTCCCTCTGGAAACTGGCTTGCCAGGCACAGGCAGTCGCGTCCCACTCAGCGAGGCTCCTGATGCTCCCGAACCCCGAAAAATCAACAGACACAGCGAAGGCCTCTTCAGACTCCACGATGCAGGGTCAGTCTGTCGCAGCTCCACGCCGCTCAGCCTGTGCTCCTCGCTGCTTTTCCCCCCAGTCCTGCATGTCTGGGACAGTGTTCCAGAGAAACCCTTCTCTCCAAATAGCTACCACCTACCAAGAGTCTACGGGGGCATCCTGCACCCCCTGTGCTATTTCATGTCATCCTAGAGATGAGTCCTGGGGAGGGCAGAGGCAGGATCCAGGCCATGCAGCTGAGTCAGAAGCGGGACTGGGGTGCCCTGATTCCAGGGCGTGTGCTCCGAGAGAAGGGGCTCGTAACCAAGGCCTGTTGCACCTGCAACGGGAAAGAGAGGATGGCATTTAGGACAGCCACTGCCGCGTCTGGCTGCTGGTGCAGGAGCTGCTCTTGTGAGCCTCTTCGTGCTGTTCCGCGTCAAGACTTTCACAGACAAAAGCATGTGGGAGAGGCTGATCCATCTGTCCCTGGTTGTCCGCTCCCTTCTCCTATGGGTCACTGCTGTGTGACTCCCAAAAGTGCACGTGTTGGAAACTTAATCCCCCAATTCAAATGGTGGCAGTGTTTGGAGGTGGAGTTTGGGGGAGGTGAGAGGGTTGGGGGGTCCTGAGGTGGGGCCCCGTGAGGGCATGACAGGAAGAGGAGGATCCTGGGTTTACTTGGCCCTGGTCACACGATGACCTCTGCCACATCATGACACAGCAAGAAGGCCTTCACCAGATACCGGCACCTTGATATTGGACTTCCCAGCCTCCGGAGCCCTGAGGAGTAAATTCACCCAGGCTGTGGTGTTCTAGTGGAGCAGCAGAAAACAGACTAGGAGGGGCACCTCTAGTCTGCCACCCTCAAGCCCACGTCCAAACTTATGCACCTGGTGTCCTGTCACTGCAGAAGCCTGCTTCTTATCCGTTAATGAATCTCTGCAACATGCCAGTGGGGGGCCCACCCTAAGACTATTTGCAAGGTGAAGGAGCCCTAATTAGGAAGGGCTGTTGCAGCTAGCTGGAAGCCATAAGTTCCACCTGATATGTATGTGACGCACCTGTAGGCACCCGCAAAGCTGAAGGTATATAACCGGGTGAAAGCGGTCCGAGTTAGGAGAACGAATTCATTCGGTCAGTCGGGCAGTCACTCGGTCGGTCAGAAGAATCAGAGCGGCCAGAAGTAATGACTGGTCAGAGTTAGGCCGAGACTCCTGAGGAAGACAGAAGACAGAAGAAAGAAGAAGGAAGAAAGAAGAGAGAAGAAAGAAGCTCTAATCTTTCTCTAAGCTAAGCTCTATCTTTCTTTCTCTCTAAGAAGCTAAGCTAAGCTCTATCTTTCTTTCCCTCTCTAAGCTCTAAGAAAGTAGAAGTAAAAGTAGTAAAAGCTTAACTCTGCCTCCGAGAGTTTTTCCTCCCGGTTTTCGGTACCAGGTAGCTTACAGCAAGGGCCAGAAAACAAACGAACGGGACTAATCCAAAGAAAGATTGTTCACTCCTCACAGCCAACCAGAGGAAAGGCCAGGGATGGTGCTGGTGGGGCCTGAGTGCCACCCTCTGCTCATCTCTCTGCCCATCTCTCCAGCTCTGCCTTCTGCGGACTCACAACCTTCCAACTCCAGGTCCCAGGGCCCAAGGAGAGGTTCTCCACCAAACCCTGTCGGAAAATCCCAGAGAAGAGCTCTGATTGGTGTGCCTGGGATCACGTGTCCTACTGTGGACCAATCAGCGGCCAGGGGACTGGAATGTGATGATTGGTCAAGACCGAGCTGCGGGCCCACCCTCTAGGGAGCCGGGGTCAGACCTGTTACCTAGAGGAGTTCCCAAGGGGATTTTTTTTTTTAAAAAAATATTTATTTATTTGCTTTAGTTATACACAATGCAACGCATTTATGTTTACGTGGTGCTGAGGATGGAACCCGGCCGGCATGTGCTACGCGAGCGCTCTACCGCTGAGCCACAACCCCAGCCCCAAGGGGATTTTTTGAACCAGCAAAAACCAATATCCGTTATACTCTTTTATCTAGTGACATGTTCACCTGGGACTTCTGGGGACAGAATACCCTAACGCAAGGAGATGGAGTGGTGGGAATTTCAGGCACTGTAACTGGAATGTAATGAAAATATTCTTGGCTTGGGAGGAACTTGGTTTCTAGGCTTTAAAAGGACCCTGTCTTCAATGCCGGTGGTTCCTCACCAGCAAACTCCCAGAGCGAACAGCTGCAGCACCGTGTACTATTCCACACGGCGTGGGCGTCTGTGTTTCTGATGTTCGAGTGCAGCCTGTAATTACGGTGCATGTTTAATGTGTCCCCAGGCAATCGACCGCAGGAGGTTAAAGCCAGAGCTTCTCCATTGGACGGCTTTAGTTCAAACCCTGGTTCTACTGGTTCCTAGCTGGGGGATCCAATGACTTAACTCTGCAACACCCTCCATTTCCAGCATGCAAAAAAAAAAAAAAAAAAATGGTTCTAGCAACTTTTATTTCACCTGGTGCTTGTGAGGAAAAAAACAAGAAAGTGTATATGCTGGGGCATTGTGCCAGACACAAAGAAAAGTCTCAATAAATATTGGCTATTTTTATTTCTAAACCCCAAATGAATGGTTTTCGAGTGGATTTTTTTTTTTTTTTTTTTTTTTTTTTTTTTTTTGTGGTACCAGGGATTGAACTCAGGGGCACTCGACCTCTGGGCCACATCCCCAGCCCTTTTTTGTATTTTTTTTAGAGACAGGGTCTCACTGAGTTGCTAAGTGCCTCGCCATTGCTGAGGCTGGCTTTGAACTCGCGATCCTCCTGCCTCAGCCTCCCAAAGTGCTGGGATTACAGGCGTGCGCCACCGCGCCCGGCTTCGAGTGGATTTTTGATGAGAAGCCACAGATATTGATTTTTGAAAAGAAAGAGGACTTTTAAGAGGAGATATCCGGGGCTCACAGAATCGATGGGAGATTGGAAACTCAGAATTGATGAAGGGGCAGAACGCAAAACAGATTTGGGGGAAACAAGAATCAGGAAGTGCAGTGACCTCAGAATCAGAAAGCATTTTGTTCCAGCCGCCCGAGTTACTTCAGACTACAGCTACAGTTACTTCCTGGCTACAGCTCAGCCCGGGTGCCAGGTGCCGCAGGTGGGGTCTCAGGCAGCAGGGAAGGGCAGTCGAGTGCAGCAGGCTGGTCCAGGGAGGCCCGGCTCTGGGTAAGAGGCAGGCGCAGGAGAGAGCATGGCAAGACCATGGGGTGCACGTGGCAGTCAGCCCCTCTCCATTCCATGCCACCCGCCAGGCGCTGCGCCTGGATCTCCTCGCTTGCTTCAACCTGGCCAGGTGCGCACTGATCTGCCCATTTTGCAAAGAAGGCAAACTGCATCCAACAGAGATGAGGTGGATTCAAACTCAGTCCTCTCAGTTTCCGTGTGTGTGTGTGTGTGTGTGTGTGTGTGTGTGTGCCGTAACACAGCGGGGGTGGCCAGGCAGGTGGGGTGAGGAAGACTGGGGTGGCAGAGGATATGCCCTGTCATGAGTAAGCTACCACGAGCACACAGAGACATGCTTTGTGTCTTGCCACCACGGCAGAGCTTCTTAAATAACAATCAATTCACAGGCTACACTGCTGTCACCAGTGGCAGTTCACGCAACACTTGTGGGTCACCTGGCAGTCTGCAGCTGGGCACACACAGGCTGTTTTATCCCAATCTTAATTTCTTGTGCCCCTAACACCCGAGGCACACATCACACTTTGCACAATGGTATTTACAGGTTACAGAAAGGCTAAGAGAGGGTCAGTGTGGCCACAGGGCTCAGGAGGCTGAAGTAAGAGCAGGGAGAGAGAGAGGTACAAAGAGTCCCTGCAGATGGTCAGGTAAGTTCAGGAAGCAGCTGAAGAGGGCACAGAGCTGTCAAAGCACAGGAACTCGGGGCCCAGGTCCCAAGGATGGCAGTGTCAGTGTCACCCTGAGATGCCACAGCGTCATCCTGAGGTGCTAGCCTGGACTGTGCCCTGTGTAGTCATGGGGGCGGGAGAAACGCTGCTGAAGCCTACGGACAGAGTTTCAGGGCTTCTTCATGATTTTCCTGGGCAGCACCCGTGAGGAGTGGCCAGGTGAGGAGGTCGGGGTGCTGCTGTGTCCACCTTTTATGGACCTCAAGTGGGGTTGTGCTGTTTGCTGGTCTGGGGTGTCTGATGAGCTCGGGGGCCTGGTTTTCCCATGTGAGCTTGATACGCCGCTGCACCCCTGTGCTTCTGATGAGGTGGACAGTCCACAGGTGGCCGTTTTTTTTGTTTTGTTTGTTTGTTTGTTTTTGGTACGGGGGATTGAACTCAGGGGCACTCGACCCCTGGGCCACATCCCCAGCCCTTTTTTGTATTTTATTAGAGACAGGGTCTCACTGAGTTGCTGAGTGCCTCGCCATTGCTGAGGCTGGCTTTGAACTCGTGATCCTCCTGCCTCAGCCTCCCAAGTGCTGGGATGACAGGCATGTGCCACCGCGCGCCCGGCTAGGTGATCGTTTTTATTGGCACTATTAACTTATTTATCAGTTTGTGCCTTAGAGTTGGCGAGCAGAGGGCGGCTGCTTACCTGTACGAGCCAGGTGTGGAGTCCTTGCCCCTCGGCACTTAGAGTGCAGTGGCTATGGCGAGCCGCGGCTCATGACACCGAGCGGCTCGGGGCTGGGCACGGCGTTCCTGGCTCCGGGAGCAGCTCCGCAGGGCCCGGCCTGCTCTGCACACGCCCGCGAGAGAGAAAAGTGCGTTCCCAAAAAGTGAGTCAGCCTTTCCAAGCCTGTGTGTTCGTGTGGGCGCAAACACCCACAGGGAGCGAGCGTTCAGGGAGCTCTGCCGGCTCCTCAGACACCTGCAGGTGCTCACCCTCGGCTTGCTGTGTAGCCCCGCCGGGTTTCACAGAGGAAGGGCCTGGGGCCCGTGGAGGTGCGCCCCAACCTCACCGCAAAGGAGTGAGGCCAGCACCAGAATCCGGGTCTGTCCCAATCCCGAAAGGTGCTCTGCCCTGCACAGCCACGGGGGGAGTGAGCGTCAACAGGGAACTTCAGCAGAGCAGCGTGGAATTTTGGGGGTGCTTTGGGTGCCCCTCCCATCCTCCGTTCCTCTTAGGAAACAGTAGTTCCCCAGCTTCGGCTCCCTAGGCACAGGTCATGCAGACTTCCCCTGGCCACGGTGATTGGCTCAGAGAAGGGCACGTGACCCAAGCCTGTCCAATCAGAGTGAGTTCTGGGGTTTGAAAAGGAATTTCTGGGCGGAGACTTGCCTTCGGAACGTGGAGGACCCGGGCTGAAGTTCTTTTTTTTCTGGTCAACGTGCATTACCCTTATTCTGCTCGCAGCCTGCAGATTGTCTGACAACCTACACGGAGCGCAAAGGCCTAATACATTTTCCAGCGCTAGGTCAGAGCCAAGTGGCAAAAAAATGAAGACAGCGCAGTGACTTACAGGAAGGGCTCAGGTGTCCCCAACAAGCCACACTGCTTGTCACACAATGTTTTTAGAGTTGTAAATGTCGTCACAGGAGACTTCCTTTGCAGTGACCCAATGGTTCCAGTCTCTGCGGCCTCCCTAGATGGAGCGGGCTGAGGGCTGCCGAGCTGAAGAAGAGCGAGGGGGTGGCTGGTGCCCAGTGTGGGGAGACTGGGGCTGGGAGGCAGGGGTGAGGGTGGCTCCCGGGCCATCCCTTGGGCATCTGGTGGCCTGCGGTGCTCCTGACTGAACAGGCTGGCAGAGCCGTTGTCCAGGAGACCAAGTGCTGTCTTGAAGATGCGAGTCCATGTAATCAATGCAGCTGGCGAGAGGACCAGGGACGGCTTGTCCCTTCCCGGATAACCACCCACCACGGACTGGCAGACACAGTGTGTCCTAGGTGAGTCATCAGGCAACTGTGCTTCATGTCACCATACTAAATAGGAGATTGAGGGGACAGCACGACACTGGCTTGGGCTTCTCTGGGGTGGCAGGGTCCTGTCACTGTGAGTGAGGAGGCTTCTGCAGAGCCTCCAATAGGCAGGCTCTAGCCTCGGGCGTCGGCACACCCACATTTGGCCTGCAGCTTCTCTGTCTTGCACCATCTCCTCCCTGGACCACCTCTTGACCACCTCTTGGCTGCCTTTCCCAGATCCCCGAGGGTGTCTTGCAGCCACTGCCCCTGGGAGCCTTTGTTTCTGTGCTGAGCAGAGGTCACCCTGACCAGAGAGTAGGGACACCTTCTCTTGTGGTCTCTCCTTTGTCCCCAGGGCCTAACACAGCACCTTGTTGCCCAAATACGTAAATAAATGGCTGAGTTGTGTCTGGCTCATCCCTGGGTGGGCTCTGCCCAGGGCTGGCTTCTTAGGCACACGGCCAGCACCGCGACACAAGCCCTGTTCTCAGAAAAAAGAACCCGGACTTGGTCACTACAAGCACCCTCACCACCATCATCTTGAATTTCTTAGTGGTCTCGTGTCTGAACTTGTGTTTTGTAGGTGAAGTCTGCCAGGACAAGGGAGCAGGCGCTGGGACCTGGTGCCTCAGCTCACACTGTCTGCCTTCGTGGCCTCCCTGGGGCGGGTTCTCGGCTACCCGCTCCTCCACACCGGCCCACACCTTCCACTTGAAGCAGGACCTGGTCCCCACCCAGAGACAACTACAATGGTGTGTCTGTGAGGGGCCAGCCTGAGGCCATGTCCCCACAAGGTCTAGGCCTTTGCGCAGCCCTGCTGCAGGTTCCTAGCACAGCTCAGCTGGGAAGTTGCAGGATCCTCCACGAGGTGGGTCAGCAGGTGGGGGAAGAGGGGTGACTGGGGGGGCCCACCCCAGCCAGGGCAGGGGGTGTCAGCCCGGTGACTGGCATGAGGGGGAACCCAGCACCCTTATATCCAGATGAATGTGAGGTCCCTTGTCGCAGTGAGAGCTCGCCACACCCATGAGCCTTTTCAGTCTCCCTGCTGGTGTCCCTGTCCTGGTGGATGCCCGATGCTGGCTCTGTCTGGTGGGTGTGTCTCTTCCCGCTCTCCAGCTGGACGCAGGCAGCCTGTCTCTTGTGGCCACTTGGGGCTCCCTCCTGGGGTGAGCTGTGGGAAGGCTGGTGTGATCACAGTGATCTGGCTTGTGCGGCAGGTGCCCTGGCGTTGGCATTTAAACCCAGAATGGCACCATGTAAAGAGGAGCCGCAGATCCGGCCAACAGGGTGCAGCGCCAGGGCTCCTTCAGCAGAGCCAGGTCAAAGAGCAGCCCAAGAGCAGCGCGGAAGGCGGCGATGGCGGCCCAGCGAGGCTGGGAGAGGAGAAGCTGCCGGGGGCCCTCCGCAGCCCTCTGCCCTTCTCTTTGGACAAGCAGCTCTGAGTTTTCCATTTTCTTCTGGACCAGCCTACGCTTGCATTGGCTGAGTGAAAGAATAAATGAATATTTTTATTTGAAAATGGAAGACATTCATTATTTTCTTTTTTAATTTTTTTTATTATTCTAATTTGTTATACACGTTTGCAGAGTACCTTTCATTTCATATTACAGAGAAAGAACACAATTTTTCGAGTTGCTGGTTTAATATAAAGTATTTTTACGACAATTGTGTCTTCATACATGTATTTAGGGTAATCATGGATAACTCAGTGACATTCATTATTTTCTACTCCTGACAACACTGTGTGATCAGGACTGCAGGTGTGTTGTGAAGTGTGACAATATCTGGATAATAAAATGACTCTGGAGCCGCATACGACCTTGCTTCGCTGAACGCTGGGGACGTGTTTCAAGAAGCCCGCGGGTGGCCTCTCATTGGACCGCGCTCAGCAAACTTAGATGGTCTAGGGCCATCGCTCCACGTGTGCTGGCGACAGAGGGACGCAATGTCCGAGGTGCGCGGGCTTCTCCCCGCGGCCGCTGCGCAGGTTCACCGTAAGCAGAAGACGCGCCTTTCCAAAGGAGTGAGGAGGGTGGTGCTGCGAGTTCGTCAACCAGAGCCCGGGTCAGGGGTCCGGGGGTGTTGCGCTGCTCCCAGCATGGTGGCCCCCCAGGCGCGGGCTGATGGGACGCTGGGGGTCCCTGGAGCGCTGTTGGCCGCTGTGACTGGGCGCCCTTCGGTCAGCCGCACATCTGCATGCGCGTTCCAGCCTGCTCTGGTCCTGCTGGAGGAGTGAGGCCAGCAGGCCACAGGGACTACCCCTAGACCCCTGGACCAGACCCTAAAGCAGCCCCATTAGAGGGACTTCACCCCCACCCCCAGCCCCGCCACCAGCCTGTGCACACTGGCGGAGACTCACAGGGCACCGCGTGCGTGGATGGCAGAAGGACCCTGCCCATCTTGTTGACAGAATGGAGGTGCTCAATAGTTTTTATTGTCAAATGAATGTTTTGTGTGGCGGGCTTTATCTATTGCTATTGCTTTTCCTCCCCCCGCCCTTCCTTCCTTCTTTCCTCCTTTCTTTTTTTTTTTTTTTAAGTTCAGGTTCAATGAAGCACAATTGACCTAAAGTAGAATTCACACTCTTTGATGTATGCTTTCATGAGCACACACAGTTGTGTAACTGTCACTGCCACCGAGATATGGAACATTTTCATCCCCATGAAAAGATCCTTCTCTGCTTTGCAGCAACACCCCCCCCCCCCCCACCCCGGCCTGCGATAGCTGAAGTGGTTTCTGTCACCCAGCGCTGGCTTTTCAGAATGTCAAATAAATGGACTCATACTGAATGTAGCCTTTTGTGTCTGGCTTCTCTCACTTGCGAAAGGCCTTTGAGATGCACCCCCGTTGTCGGTGGATTAATAGCCGTTGCTATCATGGCTCCTTGGTGCGGGTGATCTCAGGGGTGGACGTCTGGCCGGTTCCGGTCTTGCAAGCAGGTTTTGTGCAGACACACTTCCGCTCCCTGGGGCCCGCGGGTGCTTGTCCGTCTCACTGGCAAGACACCGCCCACCCTCTCGACTGCTTGTGCCAACAGCCTCACCGGGGCCCGGCGGCTCCACACCTTCATTGTCACTCGGTACCATTGGCAGTAGCAGACATTTGTCATCGCTCTGATGGGCGCACAGTATCAGCCTGTGTGGCTCTAATGTGCCAACAACTGGTGATCGGTGACGCTGAGCATTTTGTCATGTCCTTATTTACAACTCTTCTTTGTGGAGGTGAACAAGAGTAGAACAGACAGTAGACTGGTCGGGTGGGCGTGTGCTGCGCCGCGCCGAAGGGCGCGTCCAGTTGTGGAACCAGCCCACGAGGCCACCCCGGGAGACGCTCCAGCCAACTGCCTGGACCCAGAGCAGCGGGGAGCAGAAGGGGAGGGTGGGCCAGATGGAAGGACAGAGGGTTCAAGCTCAAGGGCTCAGGGACACAGGCGACAGCCTTGGTGCTTTTCCAATACCTGTTTAACACAGATTTTGACCAACGATCAGACCCCAAAACCGCACAAGGCCCTCAGCTAGCACACAAAACCGCATCCTGCTACTCGGGCTGTTCCTGCAGCCCTGGAGTTCTCTCTTTCCTCACGTAAATAAATCCCATCTGTTTACTCTTGCCTTCCGCTGTTGTGTGTGGATTTTCTTCTTCAGATTTGCAAGACAAGAACCCAGAAGGAAACTGGCCAGGCCTGCAGTGCGCGCAGAGCCCTCCGCCCGCAGAGGTGGGAGATCTGGTTTCATTCGGGTTTCACAGGTACGTGTTTGACACCTCTGCCTGTTAACCCCCAAAACTGGATTATTTACTTGCTTATTATTGCATTGTGAGAGATTTGGGATATATGTCTGTTATCAAATCTGTGTTTTGAAAATATTCCCTCCAGTCTGTGACTGGTCTTTTCGTTCTCTTAATAATACCTTCTGAAGAGCTGAACTTTGAAATCCAATGAGTCTAGTTCATTAAGTTTTTTCTTTTACAGCTTGTGCTTTCTGTGTCCTAAGAAGCCTTTGCCTAACCCAGAGCACAAAACAGTCTTCCTGTGTTTCCTCCTCATTCTCTAGTTTCAGGGTTTACACATTTAGGTCTGTGCTCAACTTCCTGTGTGGCTTTATATGTGGTGCGACAGTGCCAAGGTTCAACTTCCTGTGTGGCTTTATATGTGGTGCGACAGTGCCAAGGTTCATCGGCTGCACTCCGTGTCCAATTGTTCCTGTCATTTGTTGAGGAGGCTCTTCTTTTCCATGGAAAGACCTCTGTCATTTTGACCTCTCTCAAAAATCAACTGGCCCTGTATCTGGGAGTCTACTTTTGGACTCTGTTCTGTCTGCTGATCTGTGGGTCTGTTATTTGGCCAGTACTATACCATCTCAATTACCGTTGCTTTGTAAGACATCCTGAAATTAGTGCACACCAGTTCTCCAATTTTGTTCTTTTCCAAAATCCTTTAGGCTATTTTAATTCTTTTTGAATAAATCTTGATTTCTCGTTTTCTATTTAAGACAAGGCTGTTTGGATTTCAGTTGATACTGTGTTGAATCTGTGCGTGAGTTCAACTCAAACTGCTCTCTCAACTGCGTGAGGTCCTGCAGTCCATGAACCCAGCCTCTCTGCCCGCTGAGGTAGGCCCGTGGAGATGCTCCCCCCTTCCTCCCTGAGAGGATGCGAGAAGAGGCCATCTGTGAGCTAAGAGCAGAGCTTCACAGACACTGAATCCGCCAGCACCTTGCTTTTGGACTTCCCAAACTCCAGAACTGTGAGAAATCAATTTTCGTTGTTTACAAGCCACCTGGGTTTTGATATTTTGTTACAGCAGCCTGCATGTACTGACACCTGTTCACACTGCTTTAAGAGACTTGGAGAACAGGGTATGTGCCTAGCTGAATATCATGCTGCATACCACCAATTACACAACTTTCAGCTGCCAGTTAAAAAATGAAACTTATTCACTTAACAGGGGAGGGGCTTGGAGAGAGCCAGTGGCGATCTGAGCGCTTTTGCAGTAGTTCTGCCTCTGCTCAGAACTGCCCACCTCTTGATCTTTTGCATGTGCTGTTGCTTGTGGCCCGGCTGCCTTCACTGCCAGCTTCTAGACCTTACTCGTCTGATCCTTTGAGTTGTTTTTCTTTTCACATGGTGATCACAATAGCAGCAAGCATGACCTTCAAGGGACATTTCCGGGGCACCAGCCACAGTGTACCAACCATCCCCGCGGTGGCCTGTGGCCCAGGCTTACCTCCACTTTGCAGGTGAGAACCTTGAGGCGGGAGGTTAACTCCTTGCCACGGGCCTAGCCTCGCGAGCTCGGGAGTGCCAGGGCTGGGCCTTGGTCTGTGCCTGGCCTGGCCCCCTTCTTGCTCTTAGAGAGGGTGAAACACCAGCTGTGCCCCTTTCAATTCCCTCCCTGGGAGGGAGGAAAGGGGAGGAGAGGAAGCTTCCCCCTGGCCCTGAGCTGGGAGGGAGGGCAGGGGGCTGGAGGACCTTTAACATCCGCATGGCCTTGGCCAAGTCACTGCCTTCCTCTGGACTTCTGCTCCCTCTGCTGCATGCTGGGGAGGATTTTCTGACCCCTGCGCCAGGGCCAAGTGAGCTGGCTGAGTCCTGAACCGGACATCAGTGTAAACTGTAAGGCCACCTGCGTTTCCCTCCAGGGGTCCTGTGTAGCGGGGGCTTTGTGCAGTTGACAGAGCAAGGGCGCCCGCCTGGCTTGGTCCACACTCTGCTACTCGCCAGCTACAACCTTGACTTTCCTCTTCGTAGGACAGGGACGCTGCTGAGGGGTCTGGTGGTGGGCTCTCTGCCTCTCTCTTCCTGCATGGTAGGACTGCACTTCCTGGCCTCCTTGTGACGGGGTGGGGCCATGGGATGAGCTGTGAGTGATGAGCTGTGAGCAGAAGGGACCCGTGTCACTTTCAGGTTGGTACATTTAATCCCTTGATTCTAATCCTTTGTAGTATCTTGGCAAATTTGTACAAAATGGGGCTTTGATCTGGGTCTCTCTCAGTGAAGCCTCTTAAGTAACAAATGTATTGTGCGAAGAAGAAAAAAAGCTTTATTGATTTAAGTCATTGAAATCATGTGTGTGGGTTATTTGTTACTGCAGCATAACCTTGCCTAGTCTAATACAAACCGCTGCTTCCCATGGAGGTCGTGAAGATTTGATGTGAGGATCCCTCTTGGTCAAGAGCCTGGCAGGTAGTAAACACGAATGGTAGTTGTGGTTCTTATGATAGTGTGTTAATCAGCTTTCCATAACTGTGACAAAATACCTGAGACGGTCAATTTAAAAGAGGAAAGGTTTATTTTTGGCTCACAGTTTCAGAGCTCCGTGGCCCATTCCATGACCAGTTGCCCCTGTGCTTTGGGCCTGTGTTGAGGCCATGGGTGGAGGTGGCTTGTTTACCTGTGGCCCCTGGGAAACAAAGTAGGAAGGGGGCTGGGCCCCGATGTCCCCTTCAAGAGCACACCCCCAGGGACTGACCTCCTCCCAGAGGCCTCCTGGTACAGCTCCCACCACCTCCCGCAGCACCACAGGCTGGTGACCACGCTTTGTGCACACAGGCCTTCGGGGCCACCTGTCCAAGCCCTGGCAGTAAAAACACAGCAGGGAAGAGTTGGATCCAGACCCCGGCTCTGCTCTTCGCCCACTGGGTGACCTCAGAAAAGTGACCAGCTCTACAAAGCGGGGGTAGCAAAGCTTCCCACGGGGCTACTGTGGTCCCAGGAGGGGGCTGAGAGGTGGTGTTTCAGTCGAAGGCCCCCAGGCAGTTTAAGTCATGCTGTGGGCTTCCAGTCCTGCTGGTGCCGTTTACTGGCTACTGCATAGCCTGGGAATGTCATCAGTATGCGCCTCCATTTCCTCATCGGTAAAATGGGCCTAATAGAAGTGTCTCTTTTAAAGGGCTATTGGGGGGATTAAATAGGCTAATAAATGGAAAACTGTTCAAAAGATTAGCATATGGTAAACACTCCATAAATCTGAGCTGTTATTTCTACTATTGATTGTACACTATATAACAGTCTTCTGAGACCCTGGGTTGGGTCCCAGCCTTGTGACTTATTAGCTGTGTTACCTTCGGGCTGCAATATCACCTCTCTGAGTCTCCCTTTCCTCATTCATTGAACAAGGGTGGTAATACCTACCCATGGATATTCTGTGAGGGTTAGGTGAGACAATGCAAGGTACTGATAACGTACGCAGTGTCAGCCTCGGCCTGGTCTTGGTCAAGTGCTCAATCTATGAGTGCAAGCTATGATGATGAAGATGTGAATAAACACCCAATGCTTGTTTTAGTTCATTCCATGTTGCTATAACAAAATACCAGAGGCCGGGTGCTGTAGAGAGAAAAGAGGTTTATTTAGCTCACAGTTCTGGAGATTAAAGAGCACAGCACTGGCATCTCCTTGGCTCTGGTGGGAGCCTCATGGCAGATGGCAACACAATGGCAGGAGCAGGAGCAAGAATGATCACACAGCCAGGAAGGAAGCAGGAGGCCTCGGAGGGTCGGGCTTGCTCTAAATCACAGGACTCACTCGCTCCTCGAGAACGGACTCACCCATGAGACCAGCATCAGTTACCCGGTCCCCGTGGAGCCCTTCCTAGGCCCGACCTCTCAAGGGTCCGCCTCTCAATGTCACCTCCCTGGGACCTGGCTTCCAACACACGATCCTTTGGGGCCAGCATCCGACCCCGCCCACGCTGTGACCGTGCTCCCTTGGCGTGTCCCTCTGCCACCCTCACCCCAGGCGCCGTCTCCTTGCGGCTGCGGCGGCCACCTGAGATCCGGGCGGTCCCCGGGCTGGGCCAGCGCCAGGCGAGGGGCTGCAGGCCGGGCAGGTGCCCTCCGGGGACCCCGTGCCTGGCGACCGCTGGGGTGGGACTCACCCCCGCCTCCCCGGGCCACCATCCTGCCGGCGCCTGTGCTCTGTGGTGGGACTGCGAGCCTGGCAGCTGGGCTCCTGGGCCAGGTGGCCGTGGGCTGTCCCCTGGGCATTGGCAGCCACTCTGGTTACCTCTTGGGTTTCCTCCTCACCCGCCAGGCAGCAGGCCGGTGGGCGCCAGGCTGGGGCGAGCTCTGAGCCTTGCCCGCGCCCTGCTGCTCCGGGCCGGGCAGTGGCCTGCGCAGGAGGCCCCGGCCAGGGCCACCATGCAGAGAGCAGGTCCCCAGAGAGCCTGTCGCCAGAGGCTGCGTGGGAGAGGCGAGGCCCTGTCCCTGAGGAGCGAGCTGAAGGCCGGGAGCTGCCCACCACTGCAAGGTAGGGACGCCAGCCCCGGGGAGCCGCTGCCCCCGCGAGGTGCCCAGCGGCCACCGGTGCCTCTCACGGCCAGCCCCGCGCCCCGCCAGGAGCTGAGGTTCCAGCCCAGCCCGGAGCAGGGCGGCCAGCCCGGCCGGGATGCCGGGGAGGAGGGCGCTTTGGGGACATTCAGAGTCCTCTCTTTTAAAAGGTGCCACCGATCCGCTCTGTCCTGCCAGGGTGCTGAGCACTGTCCCCTGCATGCCGCTCAGGCCACCCCCAGGAGCCCCGGGCTGAAGCCCCTGGTTTTCCCACCAGGGCTCAGGGCCCCGCGGGCCTGGTTTTGGGTGGGGACCCTCCTCCTGGCTTGAGAGGGCCGCCTTCTCCCTGTGCCCGCGGGGGTCTCTTCTCTGCGTCCAGCGAGAGCAGGGCCTCCGGCCTCTCGGTGCGTGGACACCAGGCTCTGGGGTCAGGCCCTGTGACCTCGTCGAGCCTCAGTCACCGCCTCCGAGGCAGGTCTCCAGATACAGCCGCGCGGGGCCCGGGCTCCAGGGGCCAAGGGCAAGGCCCCGCCCAGGAGCAAGCGCTGACCGCAGTCCCCTGTGGACAGCACGCACGGAGTCCGGGGCCAGGGCTCTGCTCCTGGGGAGGGCACGTGCAGGTCAGCTGGATGGCCAGGGCTGTGGGCCAGGGGCCACCGGGGCTCCGCTCCGGTCTGCAGGGCCTGAGTAGTACGGTTACCAGAACAGCGTTGGAGCTGAAGGACCGGGTTCCAATCCTGCGTCTGGCCCTCACACACTGCGTGTCTAGCCCGGCGGCTGTACGCCTGTAGTCCAGCTCTACGCGGGTGCCACACCTGCCACAGAGGCATGATGGAGAACACTGGCTGGGACGGGAAAAACAGGAGGTGGTGTGATCGTTACGGCTTGTGGACGGGGAGATAGTGTCACTGGAGGCGGAGCCTTTGAGTTGGAGATACTGACTTGGGAGGTCAGATGTTGGAAGGTCTAAGTCATGGAGGGGAGTACACCAGGGAGAACAGCCATTGCTGGGGTTGGACACGTGACGCTTTTCTCTTTGCACATCTGTCAATCATTCTTTCACTCATCATATCTTTTTGGACGTTTTCCGCCACCTTCCCATGGCTCCCAAATCAGTTGGGACCTTGTAACCTCTCCTTTGTCACAGTGATCTGGACTTAGCATTTGGGGACAGGGCTAGGGCTGAGAAGCTGTGTCTGCGGCTCGCTGCGCACCAGGTGCAGGCAGAGTCCACTCCACAGCACTGGCACTGTCCGTGGCCCACCAGAGGGCTCAGGGGAAGAGTCCCCAGCCTGCAGGTGACAGTGCCCGCGGAGAAGGCAGGGCTCGCAGGAGCTGCCCTGGCGGGCGAGGACGCTCAGCCTCAGACACGGCTGCAGCTGCGAGTGGGGTGTGCCGCAGCCCCACCTGGCCCCGGCCACAGCACAGCGCCCCTCTGTTCACCTGCGCCCCCAGGCCACCCTGCCCTTGAGGACACTGGTCTGAGGTCCAGGGCTGGGGTGGGCGCTGACCTCCCCCGAGGAGCCTGCAGAGGACTCTGCTCCTCCAGGCCCTGCCTGAGAGGCCCTGCCGGGTCCCGTCTCACCGCCTCCCCAGGGCTGCCTGGTGCCTGCCCTTCCTCCGAGGCCCCCGCAGGCCCCGGAGCCTGGAGAGCGGGGCTCCGCAGGCCGTGGGCGCCCTTCTTCCGCTGTCCCTCCTTCTGACCACCCGTCTCTGCCCAGTCCCGGCTTCTTGGTGGGGATTCAGGAGTGGGTCAGGCTGGACCTGCGCGGGGAGCAGGCGTGGCGCACAAGGGCTCACAAGACAGCGGGGGTGGCCACAGCACGCCCAGGGACAGGCCTGCCTCACCCTGCCCTGTGCGGGGGACCCGCAGCTCCACAGGGCGCTGGTGGCGGCAGGGGCTGAGCCCCCAGGGGCTGGTGCAGGGCAGGAGTGGGGGCGGTTACGTCCAGACCCTCCCCTGTGGTGGGTTCTCACGTGTGACAGGGACGCCTCTGCCAGGGGAGCTGGGGCACCGAGAGGTCACGCAGCGACTGCGCTCCGTCATTTCACAGGAGCGCGGGGCCGGCCGGGAGGGACGCACAGGCCCGGGGGTCCTTCTTGGCACCCTGCTGTGTGCCGGGGCCTGGCGATGAACACAGTCCCCCGCTCGGGAAAGGCTGGCACCCTGTGCTGCCCAGGAGGGCAGAGGGCAGAGCAATAACCAGGAAGTGCATCTGGTGGCCGTGAGAGGGGTCAGGCAGGGCAGAGGAGGGACGCCAGGGTTGCGTCTGTCTGGCTTTATACACGGGGACATCCAGGGAGTCCTCTCTATGGCAATGTCCCCTGAGGATGGACCGAGGTGGTGTGAAGGGCAGAGGAACAGCCGTGCAAAGGCCCTGAGGTGGGAGTATGGGAGGCGTCCATGAGGCACAGCCAGGCAGCCAGCAGGGCCCGCCCGGGAGGGGACGCAGGTGGGGTCTGAAGCCAGAGGCGCAGGCTTCGCCCCGCGAGGCCTCCCGGGCTGCCGTAAAGACACGGCTTTTACTTTGAGGTGGAGCGTTCCAGGGAGTGGGGGAGCGCAGGAGAGACAAGCTCCGGTTTAGCTTTTAAAAAGATTTGGTGGTGGGCTCGGAAATGGGCCCCCAAGATGTCCACACCGAGTCTCCAGACCCCGTGAGCATGCGGGTTGTTTATGGCTCAAAGAACTCTGCAGGTAGTTCTTGAGAGGAGGAAGGTGTCCTGGGTCTTCCGGGTGGGCCACTGATGTGACCACAGGGTCCTTGCAAGAGGGAAGCAAAGTGAGACAGGCACAGAAAGGAGGGGGCACGTGCGGCCAGAAGCGAGGCTGGGGTGCTGAATGCCAAGCAAAGCAGGCGGCCCCCAGGACCTGGAAAAGGCAGGGACAGATTCTCCCCGAAGCCTCTGGAAGGGCCGAGTTCTGATGCCACCTTGACTCCCAGCAGAACTGATGCGGGTCTTCTGGTCTCCAGACTGGAAGAGAATATGTTGGTCTTGTTTTAAGCAACCAGGTAATTTGTTATAGCAGCAACAGGATACTCATACGGACCCCTCCAGCAATTCTGCAGGGAATGAGCTACAGGTGGTCTCAGGAGGAAGAGGGAAGACTGAGCAGAGGCTTTTTCAGTTCAACAACCTCCCCCCAACAAAGACCAGGGGGCCACAGGATCAAGTTGTGATGTGAAAAGACCGTGAAAAGCCGCTGGATCCTCCGTGCATTTTGAAGGCAGGGCCAAAAGGAATCAGCACTGGCAGAGCAAAAGCCCAGGATGGCCTCAATGTTTCTGACCACAATAGCTGGCAGAGAGCAGGTGTGAGGAGATGGGGAAGGCGCGGGCCGAGCAGGTCTGGAGGGAGGACAGGGCCGACGGACGTTCCAGCTTCTGAGGCTCCATTATCATGACCCCCATTCTGCAGATGGGGACAAGGAGGCTCAGCAAAGGAACGTGAGCTGCCCAGGGTCACCAGGTGGAGCTGGGGATTGAACCCAGGTCTGTGGTGACACCATGGGACCTCGGGGGTTCAGCTGAATACCGGCCAGCTAATCCCTCCCCCGGGGGGCCAGGAGGCCATGCTGAGGGCGAGATGCCCCTTTCAGAGGCAGCCAGGCTTGCCCGAAACCACCAGGTGGGAGATGGCAGGTGGCCGGGGAACCACGAACGTGTCCAGGCCTGGTGCTTCTGGACCTGTTGCCTCCGCATCCCCCAGGGCTGAGCGCCTGGGGAAACCGAGGCAGCCCGCAGCTCCGGGCCTTCTGCAGCCGGCTGGGCTCTGCGCCCCTCTGCGTCCCTCGCGGCTCTGTGCAGTCCCTTTCCCACCAGAGGTGGGGCTGCGGGCTGTGCTCTCGAGGCTGCCCGCACTGTGTCGCAGAGGACAGGCAGGTGGCCCAGCCTCTCTCTGCTCTTTGTCATATGCTTGGCCCCTGGTGCCTTCACTCCCCGGGCCTTGCCAGCTAGCCCTCTGAAGCCCTCACACCTGAGCAAGGCAAGCCAGGAGGGGAGGGAAAGTGAGTGTGTCTGCGCAAGGGCACAGCCTGGGGCTGTGATGACAATGTCCCCATCTGATCCTGTGTCTGGAAGAGATGCCCCAGCTCCTGCTGTCCACAAGGAATGCCTGTCTTCTCCCTGAGGGCCACTGCCGCCCAGCCTCTGGTGGCAAGAAAGAGCCTTTTGTTCCCGCTGTGCCTGGAGGAAGGCCTGGTATTGTCTGTCTGTGGGCTGAGGCCCTGCCTGCTCCTGGGCCTTTATCAAGTGCCTCTGCCTGGACTTCACAAGTGTATTTCCATTCCTAAGTTTTGCAAGACACATCGGGAAGCCAGCAGGGCCCAGGGCTCCGGAGCTAACACCACAGCAGGACAGACGCAGGACTGAGCTGGAGATGGCCAGACCACTGGGTGCAGAGAAAGCACCCGGCAGGGAGCAAGGACCCACTGTGCGCCGGGGAGGTGGCAGAGCCCTGCTGTGGAAGCAGAGGGACAGGGCTCCAAACCTCTCTCTGTCGCTGACCAGCTGTGTGACTTTGGGGAGAGACTTGCCTTCCTGGGCCTCTGTTTCTCCCTAGCTGCGTGCACCGTGGGGTGCCACCTGTCAGGGCTGACTCTAGCCATGTGTTCCTTGCAGGGCAGGTCGGAGCCCTCCCCACTCTGTCCGTGGGGACGGGAGGCTCCGCGGGGAGGTCAGTTCTGCTGGACGCCACGGTCACGGCCATGCATCTCAGCAGGTTAGCCATGCAGCGGGCATGAACCTGCGGGGGGCTGGAGCTAGGGGAGTGAGCACTTGCCCAGCCCTTGCTGTCACTGGACAGTGGAGGGAGCGTGTGGCCCTCCCGGGACCCCAGGCCTCTCCAAGGGGCAGGCTGGGCCAGGTGGCAGCTGGCCGGCGGTTTCCACACTGCCTGGCCACGCTGGGCTCCCGGGGCGCCGTCTGCATCACGGGTTCCTCCTGACACCGGGCCTCGCCGGGCCTCGCGCGCCTCCCGGGAGGCCGGTCCTAGGCTGTGGATCTCCATGTATGGCCTGGTTGCTGCTCGGCCCGGACCCGGGTCGACTTCGCCCACGGTGTCTTTCCCCCCTCTCCGGCAGCCTCCTGGAAGATGGCCAGTTTGATTTTTTATAGGAGCTGTCACTGGACCGAGCCCCGGTCGAGTGCCGGGCGGGGCGGCCTGGGCCCAGGGGGAGCGGGAAGCGGCGCCTCGGCCTCCGCAGCTACGCGGGGCCCTGCCCAGGGCTTCGTCCCTGGGCCTCAGTTTCCCCCACTGCAAAGTGACCGTGACCACGCTCATGCCTGAGGGGGCCTGGGGGGGACGCTGACCCCGTCCTTGCGGGAGGACACGGTGCCACTGCAGTGTGGGCGCATGCGCAAGTGCAGGACACGGGCCACTGCAGTGGGGGCGCATGCGCAAGCGCAGGACACGGGCCACTGCAGTGGGGGCGCATGCGCAAGTACAGGACACGGGCCACTGCAGCGCGGGCGCATGCGCAAGCACAGGACACGGGCCACTGCAGCGCGGGCGCATGCGCAAGCACAGGACACGGGCCACTGCAGCGCGGGCGCATGCGCAAGCGCAGGACACGGGCCACTGCAGTGGGGGCGCATGCGCAAGCGCAGGACATGGGCCACTGCAGTGGGGGCGCATGCGCAAGCGCGCCAGGGTCTTGGGCACTGGAACACCGCTGCGTGGAGTGTTTAGAGTGGTTACCGCTGTCGCTGCCTCTAGGGGGTCCCCCTGGAGCTCTTGGCCTCCCGAGAGGCCTAAGAGAAAGGCCCACAGCAGAGACGCCTGGAGGAGGGCAGTGTTTAATAAAACCCGTTGCCGGCGTTGGAGGCGTGGCCTTGGGAACCCAGGAGCCTCCTGCTGGGGCTGGGTGCCCATGGGGACAGGGACAGAGGCCTCCTGCGAGCTGGGCTCTTGCAGGATGAGCTGAGCGCGCAGCAGACCCTCTGAGACATTCCCCCGACTTAGGCATCTGCTACTTTGCATATGAGGAAGTGGGGTGGGGGGAGGAAGGAAGTGACTTTGCCAAGGTCACATACAAAGGAGAGCCAGGAAGTAGACAGAAGCCCTGGAAAGCTTGTCTTGCTGCTTCTGTCCACTCCACCTCCGCTTGGTCATCTGGTGACAGATTTTCCATTTTTCCCTTGGGGAAATCATTCCCTCCCCTCTGCTCATGTGACCGGGGCTTGGCCACCTGATGCCACCCCTTGGTGACAGGTGGAAATCATCCCGGGTCAGAGGGAAACTTGAGCTGGCAAGCTGGGGTCTTACCCTGTGGAGAGTTCCATGGGTGCTGGAGCCACCAGAGGGACGTGGCCCAAGAGCCTCGCAGAGGCCAGCTCCAGAGCAGAGGCTGATCCTGAGGCCAGCCTCTCCTCTGGCTTTTCAACTTGGAGCCAATAAATGCTCCTTTGGGCCAAAGCCAGGCGAGTTGGGCCTCTGCCACTTGCAACCCAAACAGTCCTGGCTTGTGTCATTTAGTGTAGAAGACAGACAAGCCCCAAGAAATGACGAGCCAGGAGGAGGGGAGGGCTGGAGAGGGCTTCTCAATGGAGAGGGCTGAGCTCCAAGGGTTGGCGAGTCCAGCCAGCCCAGAGCCTTGGCTTTGCGCCCAGCTCTCTCGGGGCGGGGCTGACCCCTGGGGTGGCTGGGCAAGAGTCTGTCCTGTGGTCCAGTGTGCAACCCAAGATGACAGCTGGGAACTTTGGGGGGATCAGTCCTGCACCCCCTTGGGCACAGCTTCCTGTCCCAGGGAAGGGCCCTGAGCACGTGGCTCAGAGCCCCGGGAGAGGGCGAAGTGGGGGGCAGCCAGGCTTTGGGAAACTCGTGGCTCTGGGGTGCTGCTAGGGGACCCTGGCTTCTCGTAGCCAGGAGAACTTGGGCCCCCTCCCAGCCTCTTGCCTCGATCCCCTGGGCCCTACTTCTGCACCTGAGCAGTGGGGTAACCTGGTACCCATGGCCTGGGGCTCGAGCAAGGGCTGAGGGATCAACCCGGTCATAGGCATTTGCGCTGAGCCATGGGAACCAGCACCTTGCAGGCCCCGAGCCAGGCCCCAGTCCTGACGGTCACCTAAGAGCACTGGGATTGGTGAAGCCCCAGGGCCCCCTCCCAGGCCCTGAAGCTGTGGATGTCTTGGTTAATCTCTCTGGGCCTCGGTTTCCACATCCACAAAAGGGGGTCTATACTTGTTCGTGGTGGGAACAAGGCGGAGGTGACCTTGAGTCTCACTGGGTAAACAACAGTAAAGTCAAGCACAGGTTATCTTCATTATTCTACCTGACCTTTGAGGTAGACATCATCCTGAAGAGGAAACAAATTCCTGTGGCCAGAGAAGGGTCACGGTCCTTGGAAATGGTCTTATCCATGGATCCTCCTCAAAGGAGGTGTGCGGAGCCCGCTGGGACGCGGGGCCTGCGGCGGGACCTCCACGGTCAACTGGCCTTCACACACACACGCTGGTTCCCCGGGGTCCAGCTCGTGAGAAGAGGCTGGGCAGAGCTTGCCTTCCTGCCTCCCAGCTGGGAGGTCTAATGTGTCCAGGGAGAGCCAGCCCGACCATTCCTTCCCAGTGTCCCCAGCCAGTGCAGGGACAGCGGGTACCAGCTCCGAACACCCGTGGGGAGCGGCTCCCTGGGGGCCTGGCAAGGCCAGCTAAGCCTCTGGGCTGCTGTCCCCCTCTGTCCTCACCTCCAGCCCCTCTTCCCACCATTCAGACCCTGCAGCAGCCGTCCTCAGTGTGACCTGCTGCGAGGTGGCAGGCTGGCCGGGACGCTCGTCAGGGATGCCAGCCTCCAGCCCCTACGCCAGTGTGGCCCTGTTAGTCTGCCAGGGCTGTCACAACAAAGTGCCACTGCTGGTGGCTTAAGCAACAGAGATTCATTTCTCTGGGTCTGGAGGCTGAGCTCAGTTGACACAGGCTGGCCTGTGAGCTTGGCTGGGACAGCCGCCCTCCGCATGTCTCCAGGTGCTCGTGGCCCTCTGTGTCCCCACCTCCCGTCTGAACAGGGACACCAGGCATCTGGACCCCGCGACCCCAGCCACTGCCCTTTACCCCAGGACTCTGCCCTGTGGCCCAGGCCGCCCTGGAGGGAGGCTCGCCGGCACTTACGACTGAATGATTTTTTGACTTTACGATGTGCAAAGGACGAGGCCTGAGCGTCTTCATCTGCGTCTCTGTGAACCTGAATCTTGTATAAGGGTGCACTTGAACCAAGGAATCCATTGCTTGGAAAAAAAACAACAAAACAACATTTTAAAAGCTTAAATACAAACGGATTAGATGTTCTTGAAGGGCCTTTCAGGCCCAGAGCTGATGAATCTTGCTGCAGAGTTGTAGCAGGCTCCGGCTCAAGTTGCGCATGTGACCGTCTCCCTGGCACAGCCGGTCCTCCTGCACGAGCCCCGCCCCCACCAGGCCTGGCAGTGCCGCCTCTGGGGATTTATGCGAGGCTCCTGCGTTCCCTCCTGCAGACGCGGCCCTCCGCTCCGTCCGTCTTTCCTAATAAGTCATCCTCGTCGTCCTGGGTGATCTCTCTGCTGTGCCTGGGCCACCTCCAGCTGCCGCGCGTGGGCGGAGGGGGCGGATGCCTCAGTTCCGGGGAAGGATTTGAACTGAGCTCCGAGCCATGGGTCTCAGAACTCTGGGGAACACCGAATCGCCCAGAAAGGGGGTTCAATGTAAACTCTCCTGGGCATTTTGATTCAGAGACTGCCGGGGGGCCCAGGAATCTGAACATGCCCCACATGCCAAGCGCTGCCGTAGACACTATGATCCCAGCTACTCGGAGGCTGAGGCAGGAGGAGGATTGTGAGTCTGAGGCCAGCCTCAGCGACTTAGGAAGACCCTGTCTCAAAATAAATAAAGCGCCCATGTGGGTTTCAGAAGCACAGGTCTGTGGCCCTCGGCATCCTAGAGAAGACAGCTTGGGCTCAGGGCCAGGGGTCCGCTGGAGGCCAGCTCCCCTCATGCCCGGCCATCATTCACTCGCCTCCCAGCCAGCAGGCCTCACTGGGCACCCCTGGTATCAGGCATCGGCTGAGACTTATACGGTTGTCCAGTCCCCAACTGTCCCCTTGCCGAGCACGTGGTACAGTTTGGGAACTCACAACTCTATGTCCAGTGAGACCAGGTACCGTTGTCCCCGGGAATCCACAGGGAACGGGTTCCAGCCCCCCCGTGGACACTGAGGTCCAGGGACACTCCAGTCCCTTATACCCGACGGCGTGGCTGAGCACAGACCTCCGCACGGCCTCCTGTGCGCCTCAGATCACCTCTAGGCGACACGCACCTAGCACAGTGGAAAGGCCCTGGAAATAGTTGGCAGACCTAACGTTCAGGAGGTCGTGACAAGAAAAAGCCTGGGCCCGTTGGGTACAGAGACAATTGTTGGCTCCTCTGTGGGTTGAAGCCGTGAACAGAGACCTGCGGACACGGAGGGCTGACGCAGGAGGGTAGCAGGTTGCAGAGGAAGTGACCTCGGCTTTGGCACATGACAGGCTGCTCAGGACTTAGTGACCTTAGGTAAACTGCTCTGAGCCCTGTCACCCTAGACTTCCCTCCACCCACAAACCATAAGACCTCCACCCGATCAAGATGCAGGGCACCCCCTGCCCTAGTAATATCAGAGTGCACTGCTTGGGGTCATTGGGAAGAGTAAATACCCAGTGCCTGGCACACAGTTATCTCAATAAATAGCAGCAAAAAGTGGGTGGCATTTGCTACCAATACTCTGTTTCCACCTTAATCATCAAAGTCATTTAACTGCAGGAAAAACACATTTTTTTTTTTTTTTTGTGGTACCGGGGATTGAACTCAGGGGCACTCGTCCACTGGGCCACATCCCCAGCCCTTTTTTGTATTTTATTTAGAGACAGGGTCTCACTGAGTTGCTAAGTGCCTCGCCACTGCTGAGGCTGGCTTTGAACTCGCGATCCTCCTGCCTCAGCCTCCCAAAGTGCTGGGATTACAGGCGTGAGCCACCGCGCCCGGCTGGAAAAACACATTTTATATGTTGCTTTTTATTTCTTTTCAGACCAACAGTTCCTTTCCCCTAGGACACCCGGGCTAGGGCAGGGCCTTTTTCTCAACAAGTGCGTCGGCCAGTTCTCTCCTGGGGCAGGAGCTAAGAGCTTGGACCTGGTGCCTGGTGGGTTTGATCTTGGTCGCAGCTGTGGGACCCACAGCAAGTCACTCCCCCTCTCTGAGCCTAGAGATGGTACGGACACACAGGATTGGAAGATGGTCAACGACATTTGACGCACAGTGGTCACGGAGGCACGCAGGAAGCGGCGTCATGAGTCCCAGAACAGGCAGGTGTCCCCGAGGGGCCAGCAACGTGCCACACACTGGAGTCCACAGCAGGTCACAGCAGCTTATTCAAAACAGACCCACAATGAGCCACTAAATAAGCATGTAGTATTTCAAATGGGACACCTGCCCAGTGCCTGACATGAGCAACTGTCACCTAAGGAACCCCTGGACCACGCCGAGGGCTCCCTTCCTGGTCCCCTTCCCCCCCAGAAGTCCTTCCTGGTGGATTTGCAGGCACGTCCCGGGGCACGCGTCCAGCCTTGATCTGTGATTCTGATATTGTGTCCCGCAAGTCCGACCACGCGTCTCTTGGAGACCTCACGGTGTCACCACACGCACCTCAGCCTGGCTCTTCTGGCTGCCAGGCTGAGCCACGGGGAGGGACTCAGCTGCCCGCCTGGTGGGCACCGGGCTTTGCTGTGGCGATCCCTGGCGCGATGGCACAGAGAGACCCTCGTCCGTGCCTGCCCGGCTGATGGGCTTCCCGAGGCAGAGGCCAAGGTGGGGACCACGGTTTTGTCTCAGTTCTCTGTTGCCACATGATGCCGCGGAGCGGACAGCCCTGGACTTGGAGGCCTAAACGACCACCGCGCACTGCTTCCCAGCGACGGCAGCGGTGAGTCGCCGTGCGCAGGGTGGGGGCGGGAAGGGAAGAGCAGGTCGTTTTTCCGTCTGTTCCGCCTCCGTCACATTGTCCTCCGGACAGGTGGTCCCGTCACCCCGCGGACAGAGGGCAGGAGGAGCACCTCCCCAGCCTCAGAGTCCCCGTCCCCACACACTGCCAGGGTCACAGGCGCAGGAGGAACCAAGGACATCTTCCCGGTGCGCGTGTCAATCATCTCTCCGAGCTGAGAACACCCACTTCTGAACATTAAAACAATCGTGGACTTCGCGCCAGCCAGGCACCGCGCGGGTCTAAGAAACACGAGGTTCAGGGAACGTCTGGCGCGAGGCCAGCTCCTCCAAGCCAGGTGCGGCACTTCTGTTGCTGACCCTCGGGCCAGCCCCTGGTGCCAGGCGTGGTTCCTTGCAGCGGTAGACCAGAGTCAAGGTCGTGCCCTCCTGGTTCTGATGGAGGAAAGAGACTATCAACTTGATAATGTGACTTTGGAAAACAATAAATGCCAGAAATAAAAAAAATAACCGGGAGAAGATGCGCAGGGCCGCTGGGAGAGGCCTGGCCCAGGCTGGGAGCTGGGGGTCTGCTCCAGCAGGTGCCGGTGCCCGCTCTGAAGACGGGGGCAGGGCGGGACCACGAGGTGCCAAGGCGAGGCCACGGTCCTGGGCTGCAGCCATCCCGGCCTCGCCCTCCAGGGAGGAGGCTGCAGGCTGGAGCCAGGAGGGAAGGAGGAGAGGAGGGCGTGGAGGTGGCCCCGCCCAGGCAGGCTGTGCCCCGAGTACCGAGCCCCGAGCGCGCCACCTCCACCCTCTTCTGCCCGTGGACAGAGAGAAGGAAGCCAGGCCTTTTCCACGGGCCCCTGTGCTACTCACCAGCTACCAGAGGAGGCCGGGCCTCACACTGGAAAGAGGAGTGGGCGGGGCAGCTTCAGGTCCCAGGTCAGGAACGACCACATAGACCCACTGCTGGGCTGGCCTGGCCGTGAGCTGGCCACCGACCAGGCACAGGTGCCTGGCTCGACCATGTGGGGGCTGCCCGGCCCCAGCCCAAACAGCACATCCCAGGGAAGTCCTCGCCCTGGGGCTGCCCTGGGCAAACTGCCCACCTCTCAGCCCTCTTTCCTGAACATTCTCAGTCTCAGTGACAAAACTGTCCCCAGTCACACACACAAAATAATCCTATTGTGACTTCCCCAGAGGTCTCTGCTCAAATCTTGCTTGGCTCCATCAGTAAGTCCTGCTTTGTGTCCAACCACATTCTCTCTGTGGGAATTCATTGATTACTTCAGCAAATCCTTACTGAGGACCTTCCTAGGGTCTAGGCACCCGTTCTGCATGTTGGAAATCCATCAGGGACAGGACAGGACAGGCTGGCAGGTACACACAGCACGGCAAAGGTGGCAGGTGTCTTGTCCCGTGTTAGGCGATAAATGCTGTGCTGAGAAAGCAAAGAGGAGCAGGGGAGATGGTGAAGCCTGAGAGGCTGTGGGGAGGCAGCTGGGTGTGAGGGGTGAGATGGCTCAGAGCCTTCCTGTATGTGCTCCTTTGCTATTGCTATAACAAAATACCCAAGGCTGGGCCACTTATAAAGAAAAAAAAGAGCTCACGGTTTTAGAGAATAGAAGTCCAAGACTGGGAGGCCCCATCTGTTTGGCCTCTGGCGAAGGCCTCATGGCAGAAGCTTTGTGTGGAGGGCAAATAAGAGGGGGAGAGGTCACATGTGAGGCAGGAAGCCAAAGGGGATCGGCTCAGCCTCTGGCTAACAGCTCATTCTAGCAGGAGCTCCCTCACTCCAGGAGAGGGCATGGATCCCCTCCCTCAGTCATCTCGTCATATCCACTAGGCCCCGCCTCTTAAAGGCCCCACCACCTCTTAATGCTGCCACACCAGAACCGGGCTGCCAACACTGGAGCCCTGGGGACGGGCCCTATCCAAACCAGAGCACCTCCTGCTTCCGGGCCTCTAGCTCCAGCTCGACCCCCAAGAGTGGGTGCACCTGTCCAGTCGCTTCCTGTACCCATGACCCCGGCGTGGTGCTGGGTGGGACGCTGGCCCTCCCAGGCTGAGCGGCACAGGGTGTCGGGCTCAGATGAGAGGAGCTGGGGACGAAGCTTCCCACGCGGGGCTGCACCCGGCTGAGCAGAGGCCGGGACCTGCAGCTGCTCTCCGGGCAGAGGCGGAGCGCAGGAGACGGCTGGCGCCCGGGCTGGCCTGCTGCCTGCGCTGGTCATCCTGGGCCTCGGATCCCAGCCCAGATGCCATCCACTGGGGACCACTGGGGACCTGCTCCTCCCAGGCCCTCGCATCCACCCTGGGGCCACCAGCCAGGCCAACCGGCTGCAGACCCCGGCCCAGCACCCGAGGGGCTGCTCGGGGCTGCGACTGGCAGACGGGGCCTGTGTCTGCGAGACGGGCCTGCAGGGCCGCCTCCCTGGCGAGCTGGGCTGGCTCCTCCCCTAACGCTGCGCAGGTGGTGGCCCACAGGGCTGCACCGAGGGGGGGTCACGGTGACAAGCGGGAACGCCACACCAACAGTGCTTGGACAGACGCGCTTGTCCCCTCGGGTCCCGACATGGCGGAGCACCTGCCACGGGCCCTCAGCGCGCCCTTCCTTGGACTCACTCCGGGGGAGCCGCCCCGGGACACTCTAGGTTTGTTCTCAAATCCCCGCCAGCCGCCGGGCAGCAATGTCCAGGTTTCCTCCTTCAAGTCTGGCTCCAGCTCTTTCTACCCCTCCACTGCAGGTGAGGACACAGAGGCTCAGAGAGGTGGGGTGACATCTCCAGCGTCACACAGCTCCTGAGAGGCTGAGCTGGGGTTTGCACCCAAGTGTGTGACCTTGCCCTTCTCCATTTGTCTTTGACACCTGGGTGGGTAATAAATAATAACGTGACACAATAAGAGTATCAATAGTGTCTCGATGCTTGGGGCCACTTACGCCAGGCGCGGTGCTGCGTGCCCCGACACTCGCGTCACTTCACGTCCCCTCAACAGCACCCTGAAGTGGCTTTTCCCATCACCCGTGCTGCACCATTGAGGTCAAGAAGGTCCAGAGCACAGTGACATGGCCAGGGTCACCCAGGTGGCAGAGGCAGAATCAGGATTGGAACCCAGCTCTGGAAACACCAGCCTGCGTGGCCGGCTGCCCACGGGGACTGGCGGGCCGGGGCGTGCTGTGGTGGAGAGGAGCCCTTGGTGCACAGCCAGGCCGTGCCCGGGGCACTCCTGCAGCCTCCTCAAGGACAGAGTGGACCTCACGTGTGGCCCAGGAGATCGGGGGAGCCAGGAGCCAGGCACGAGCAGGGGCCGGCCTGAGCTGGGGAACTGTGGCCAGGGACAGTGGTGGCTTTCCCAGGCGGCAGCCGGCTCTGGGGGGCCAGGAGAGCTCCAGGAACCAGCCCCAGGTGACTGGGAGGCCAGCTCTGCCCGTGCGACTGGGCTCCCCCGGGGAGCAGGAGAGCACTGGGGCTGGGACCTGGAGGCTGGAGGGGACTGGGTCTGAGTCCCATCCCTGCCACACCCTAGCCCCCAGCCTCTCTGGTCTGTGACGTGGGCTGGCCCCTGGGTCTCCCCAGAGGTTGGGGGGTTGGAGAGGTCCTGTGTGCCCCCGGCACCACCGTGGGCTCAGCCTGCCCTGAAGCCAGGCTCTCTGGAGACCCAGGACTAGTGCATGTGGTCTTCAGGGAATGTTCTGGAACAGGGTGAGAAAAGCCAGTATGCCGGCAGGGAAGGCCTCACTCCTGAGAGCAGAAGGCGGCTCACTCCTCCCGAGCCCTGTCAGAGAAGGACAAGTCCTCCCTGGGTGTCCAGGGGAGGCTGGCTCCAGAGCCCTCGGGGACACCAGAGCCCTCGCTCCCCCCAAGTCCCTTACGCAAAATGGCCCGGAGTTTGCACGTGACCTGCACACAGCCCCGAGTCTTTAGGTCATCTCTGGATCACCCGTGACACCCAGGACGGCGTGAACGCCACGTAAATCCTTGTAGTGTTGCCCAGGAATAAGTGCCAGGAAGGAGTTGGTCACGTTCAGGAGAGTCGTGTTTTTCTTTTCTTTCTTTCTTTCTTTTTTTTTTTTTTAGACATTTATTTATTTGCTTTAGTTGCACACAATGCAATGCATCTATGTTTACGTGGTGCTGAGGATCGAACCCGGGCCGCGCACGTGCGTGCGAGGCGAGCGCTCTGCCGCTGAGCCCCAACCCCAGCCCAGAGTCGCATTTTTCAGTTATTTTCAACCTGTGGTTGGTTGAGTCAGCCGATGCGGGGACGACGCGGGACCAAGGGTCCGGAAGGCCAGCTGTGCCACAAACTGCGCGCCGTGGACGACAGAGACCTTGCAGTCCGGCTGGGAGTCTGAGGCCAGCGCGACCCCGGCTCCTCCCAGGGCGGTGAGGGAGACCCGGGCCCAGGCCCCGCCCCCTGGGGGTTCTAGAGATTGGCTGGCCTGCTTTGCTGTCCCCTGGCTTGTGGGCACGCCCCGTCCCTCTCTGCCTTGATCTTCCTTTGCGTGCGTCTGTGGCCAAATGTGCTCTTGTGCAAGGACACCGTCATATTGGACCCTCCTGGCCTCGTTTTAACTTGGTTCCCTCTGCAGGGGCCCCGCCCCAGGCACGCCAGGCTGGGGCTCCTACATAGGAGTCTGGGGGCCGCGTTCATTCCATACAGCCAGGGAGGAGAGAAAGTGCCGGCCTCTGCATGTTCTCCCTCCTGGAAGCTTCTGGAAGCTGGGCCCTTCTCTGAACATCACCTGAAGGGATGGGCAGGCACCTGGAGAGGCCAGGGGGGCTGCTGCCCACGCCTCTGCGGTGGGACGAGGTCAGCAGGCCTGGGCAGGGCTGTCTGCAGACGCGCCGCCTGGCGTCGCTGTGTGCCCGCGCGGGGGAAGGGCGCCCAGCTGGGTCTCTGAGCCACCTCTCGGGGGGTCCATCTCTCTGGGGGTGCATCAGGGAAGGGCCTCGCTATTGACCAAGTGTGTGGACACAGCCTCACACAGGGCCTGGCGGAGGCCGTGAAGGAGGCCGGCCTCCGAGCCCTGTCCTCCTCCTCCTGTGCCTTGGCTGGTCATCTACCGCCTGCTTCCCGGTGCTGCTGTACAGATTCCTGGAGGAAGTGCGTGGGAGGCTCCAGGGCTGGCCCGGGACGCGCTGGCTCTTGGTGTCAGCTGGATGAAGGGCCAGCAGGGCCAGGGCCGCGCTCAGGGCCACTGGCTTCCTGAATTCCCCTCCTCAGAGCCAGCGTCACTCGATCTTCCTGGCCTTGGAAGCAAATAAGTCCCAGCCCCTCATAAGGTGTGATCATGGACAGGTCACTCCTGCCCTGACCTTCGGCGTCCAGGTGTGAAACAGGGGAAGGAGGCCACTCCAAAGACGTTGACCTCACCCAGTGCTGGCCCCTGGTCCCTCCAAGGACACTGGCTCTCCTGCATGTGGTGGCAGAGCCGGTGCTCAGATGTGCCCGCTGAGAGCAGGCCTGGCCCTGGCCACAGGTGGGGGCAGGGCTCCCCAGCGGTCGCCCTTCCAGGTGAGGCCTGGGGCTTTCTGTTTTCACGTGACACTTGGTCACATCTTAACTGTGCTGGAGCAAGACAGGCCCCACCAGAGCAAGCATTTCCTACTCAGGGGCAAACCCTGGTGGCGGGGAGTGAGGGTGCCCAGCCCTGAGAGGGCTAGCTGGGCCCCAGCGGGACCGCCCGAGGGCCCCGCGTCCTCCCTCTGCCCTGTGTCCCCACCACTCCCTCTCCCTCTTCTTCAGCGAGTAGAGCCGCCCTCTGTGTCCATGGGGGAAGGTCCCAGGAGCCAGGGCAGATGCCGAAGCCCACGGACGCGCCAGTCCCTCCTATAGAATGGCGTCACGTGTGCGAGAACCCGCACTCCTCCTCCTGTGCTCTAAGTCACCTCTAGGTGACTTACAACACCAGGACAACGTAAGTGCTGGGTCCATAGTCGGTCCACTCTGTCACTCGGGGGGAATGACGAGAACATGAGAGCCAGCGCGTGTCCACCCGGGCAACTGTCTGCGCATTCCGCGTGCGCGGTGGGTTGTCTGCACGCGCCCCCCGGTCCCGCCGACCCAGCGGAGCCTGCGAGAGCCCCGCCCCGAGTCCAGCTGTGGTCAGACTGGAGACCTGCAAGCAGACAGACATCATTTCAGAGAGTGACACAGCGAGGGAGAAGTACAGCCCAGAGATGGAGAGCGAGTGGGGGGTGCAGCAGCTGGTCAGGGAGGACCCGGGGGGGGGGGGCCAGAGGGGCAGCCAGGAGGTCCCAGCCGTGGTGCGCTCTGGAGGAAGGGGCGGGTGTTCCTGGTGGGAGCAGCAGAGGTGACTTGAGCCTGGGCATCTGGGAGACAGTGAAGGTCAGGGTGGCCTCCACACACAGCCAGGCCATCCTCGCCCTGCGCCTCTGCCTGAGCCGTCCCCCACCCCCTCCAGCCCCGCTTTCCCTTCTGCAGGCCAGTTGCAAATCGACGACTCTTTTATACCCAGCTCAGCGTCCCCCTGTAGAGCAGAGCTGTCCCTCCTCTTTTCCTCCATGGTGTCAGGGTTCCCACCACGCCAGCCGGGACCTCTCAGCACTGTCGCAGCCTGTGGATGCCGCTTCCCCGACAGGACAGAACGGGAGCTCCTGCCAGCCCAGCCTATGACCCGATCCCCTTGGTGCCCTGAGCCCCTCGCAGGGCCAGGCCCAGGGCGGATTCTTATCGGGTGAAAGAAAGGTATAGACGGCAGGGGTCCCGGCAGGGGTCCCGGGAGGTCAAAGGAGCAACTGGCCAGAGAGGCGAGCACTCAGGGAGGCTTCCTGGAGAAGGGGGGGTGTGACCTGGGCCTTGGAAGGGGAGAAGGAAGGAGGAGCCAGGGAGTTCCCAGCAGGGGAGAAGCCAGCGCAGGGCCCAGAGGAGGGAGCGCCAGGGTGGGCCAGGTGCTGGTGGAGGCTCGGTCAGCCAGGAGAGGCCAGGGAGAAGTGGGCAGGGCGGTGAGCCCTTCCCAGCCTCTGTTTCCCCACCTGGAAACTGGGGTGAATCCTACTCCTCGGTGGTAAAGGAGGCCTCAGATTTGGGGGCTTCAGGGTTCAGGCCTGGATGGACATGACCCTCTGCCCACCACTGCCCAGGGCACCTTCAGAGGGGCTCTGAGGCTCAGCATGAGGTGCAGGGGTGGCCCGGGGCTGGGTGGGGGAGACCCCGGGCACCGCTGCCCCCCCTCCCCTCCTTCACGAGGAGCGAGGCAGACTGATGCTGTCCAGGCGGAAAGGTCACCCGGGACTGGAGGCAGGTGTGCGAGGCCAGCCCTGCGGACAGCCTGCCCCCCCCCCCGCCCACCCCACCTGTCCTGGCCAGGAGGCCACGCCTTCGCCCGGGGTGGGCGGACCAACCCTTCCAGGGTGGGCTGTCATCTGGGCAGTGGTGCAGACCCCGGAGAGGCGGCCCGGCCTGAAGATGTCCCCTCCCGAGGTCTCCCCCTCCGAGCGGGATCCGGGACAGAAAGGTGGTTTCGGGCCTCTCCTTTAAAGGCAAGGAGGCTGTGGGATCGCGTGTCACGGCCCGGCGGGGCGGGGGCAGCACAGGCTCCGCCCACCGGGCCTCCCGAGGGGGAGGGGGAGGAGGGGGACCTCGGCCTCCCCACGCTGCCGCCCGGTGAGGCCAGCAAGGCCAGCGCCCTGGCTCGCCACCTCCAGTCGCCAGGACAGCAAGAGGACCGCAGTTAAGACCTGGGTCAAGGTCCTAGCAGCAAGCTCTCGGGTCCCCCAAGCTCCCCACCTGTAAAATGCAGAGGACATTTTTCACAGGGAGATCTTGAAAATATTAAGCCAATTTGTCTCTTTCTCTCTACTCTGTTGGAAAAAAGGCAAGGAGGGGAGGAGAAGGGGAAGGAGATGGAGATCTGCGAGGGGGGTGGTTAGTCACTCCAGGCAAATCCCGGCTGGGAGAGCTAAGGAAAGGGAGGGGTCCCCAGAGGGAGGCTCCCAGGAAGCGTGGGCGCAAGTGTAGCGGAATGAGGGCGATTCAGAGCGGGACCCATTGTAACAGAGAGCAGGGGAAGGAGCCCTCCCCCACCCCATCCAAGTTGGGGATGCTGGTGCCACACCATGCCACACCTGCAGGGCCCCCCAGAGCTGCTTTCAGCCACCCGTGGCTGGGCGCACCCAGCTGACTCGTGGGGTTCACCCCCGCCACCGCCTTCTCCCCTCCTGCCCATCATCTTTCCTCTCCTTTTTCAGAGCAAACTGCACTCGGGGGTGTAGCTCCAGGGGCAGTCCCTGCCCCTGCCCTCCCCCCACCACTTCCGGACTCTGAGCCTCAGGTGTCTGGCTAAGTGGCACTGTGCTGTCACCTCATGGAGCCCTACCATGTCCCTGCCAGGAGGGCCTATTGCACTTGCATTCCACAGATGAGGAGACCAAGGCTCCAAAGGGAACCACCTCTTCTCAGATTAGCTCCTTGCTCAGGCGCCAGGGTCCCGGGAAGGAGGTGGTGAGTCCCAGGAGGAATGGACTTTCCAGTCTGTCCCTAGAGGACTGGCCTCTGAGAGGCAGCTGGAGGGGGTGGAGAGCAAGTGCTGCTGAGCTGGGAGCCAGGATCTGCCCTGGAGTCAGAGATAATGATCCCCCTTTACAGATCCCAATTAATCTCAATTAAGTGAAACAAGTTGCCTGCAATCACAGAGCTAGCGAGAGCCAGAGCCAGAACCTGAAACCACATCTGTGTAATGTCAGACTGCGCTCACCCACAATCCCGTGCTCAAGTCCACCTCCTCCCCTCGGGTGCTGTGTGGTCTTGCACAAGTCACTTGACCTCTCTGTGCCTGAGTTTCTTCATCTGTTGGGCAACAATAGCACATTTCTGCCTTTTAAGTTGGTCAAGAGGATTAATCGAGGTAGTGTCTAAAGGGATGTCCCAGGGGGAATTGTGGGGACTGCCCCCTGACTCAGCTCCCATGAGTGATGGTAATGAAGGTCGATACAGTTGATTTTTTTTATATGTTCCATTCTGCATCCACAGATTCAACCAACCCTAGATAGAAAATATTTGGAAAAGTAAATGATACCATAATAAAAAAAATACAGTGTAACAATGATTTACGTAGTTTTACATTGTATCAAGTATCATAAGTCATCTAGAGATGATTTAAAGCATATGAATGGTGTGTGTCGGTTCTATGCAAATGTATGCCATTTTATACAAGGGACTTGCGCAGCCTCAGACTCCGGTGCCTGAGGGTCCTGGAGCCAGCCCCAGGATGCTGAGGGTGCCGCGTTGGCAGGCAGGCCCGGTGCCCTCCATCCTCACCCACACAGCCACCCTGTTCTCCTCCCATTTTCCGGATGGGGGAGGCGAGGCCCAGGGTCCTTTGGCACAGGGCCTCGTAGCCCGTACCAGGCAGGCAGAGGCCTGGTTTTCCTGAGCTCTGACCCCATGCAAAGCTGTCTCCTGCACTGAAAGGCTGGGAGGAGGTCGCCGCTCAGGAGGCACAGGGCTCGGAGCAGAGGGTCTCAGTCCTTCCCGCTCAGCGGGCCGCACTGCAGAGGCCTGGGGCGCTGTGGCCGCGGGGCTCTGTGCTGCCTGCCCTCTTCCAGCTCCCAGGCAGGCAACAGCTGGCACAGGACAGGGGGAGCCGGCCAGGGGCGAGGGTGGGTGCAGGGCCAGGGCAGCGAGGCCTGAAGATCTCCAAGTCACAGAGCTACGGTGAGGAGGGGGCTTGCTGCAGTGTGGTGGGCAGGGAGGGGCGGCCTTCCAGGCTCGGCGTCAGCACAGCAGAGGGGGTACACAGGAGCTCCTGGGATGCTCTGGGGTGGGAGTGGGGCTGGAAGAGGGGGTGGCAGGGGTCAGACCAGGCTGGAGAGATGGGCCAATTGTGCAGGAAGGCCAGGGCTCTGCTTTTTATCAGTGCCAGGTGCTCGGCAGGTTGTCCAGGGCTTCTGCCTTGAGGATCGCAAGCGACATCTGGGCACCTTGCCCTGGAGCCACTGCCCAGGGCTGGGAAGAAAAGTCAGCTCAGTCAGGAAGGAGTGAGAGAGACCTGCGGCTGGTCCAGCTCTGGCTTGTGTTCTGGCTGTGTGTCCTTGGGCAAGTCACTGTCCTTCTCTGTGCACCAGGCCCTTTGCCGGTGTTACCAATTCTTAATTTCCAAGATGGTTGTGGGCATCAGCTCTGAAGAAGATCTAGGACTCCCCAGCCTGGTGGTGACCCATGGCAGGAACAAGAAGCGTTGTTCCTTTCTTCCTCCCTGAGAAGGTGCTTTGGTCCCTATGTCAGCAAAATCACAGAGGCCAGCAGAACTCCTCAGGTTGGCTGAACTGTCAGGGACAGAAGCAAGTCAAATTGGTGTCAGGGAAAATCAAAGAGGTTGTGCCCCAGGGCCCAGCATTGTCCCTGCTTCTCTGCCCACTGGCCTAGTCTCCTTCTCCAACTTCAGGAGGCCAAAACTGGGCTCAGAAGCCCCTGCCCAGCACCCCAGGGGCTGGAGAGCAGCTTTCTCCTGGTAACTGTAGCTCAGTCTCAGGGAAGGGCTCTGATTGGTTGTTGTTTGGTCATGTGCTCATTGGTTGGCCCAATCACGCTGGCCTCTGGCTGGGGTATTTAAAGCAGCCAGCCCTCTGGCCAAGAGAGCACCATCTACAACCACAGGACTGACGGACAGGCGGCCAGAAACCTAGGGGCCAACGCACCCTCCAGAACCAGCTAGGGCGCCTCTGCCCCGGTGCACCCTCACCCCACCAGCGCCTTCCCACACTGGGCTGTGATGGTGACCTGCACAGTGCCCACCCGCTGCGACGCCCACACCTGCTCTCTGCCCGCCCCGCCCTGCCCTGCCCAGCCCTGCCTGCTTCTGGGGACATCCAACGGCTGTGTCCTGTGGGTGCCAGGCAGAGGCCCAGCCTGCCCTTCCTCAGAGACCCTGGAGGTCTGGCAATGCCAGAGGCTGGCATGGCGGGGCCTGTTCTCTCCCTTCCTGTCTGTTAGTCCTCCCTGATGGAGGCGCGGGGCCCGTCGTGCCTGGGCTGTTTTAAGTTCCTCTCCCCCAACGAGGCCCTGCAGTGGGGGAGGCGCGCTGCAGCCCCGCCTGCTCCCGGCCCCTCTCACTCCTCGCAGTCTGGGGGATGAGCGTGGGGAGACCCTGGCTGGGGTGCCCTCCCGGGCTGCGGGAGCAGGGGTGCTGACCTTCCTCAAGATCAGGTGCTGCCAACTCCTCGGCATCTGTTGTCACCCAGCCCCAGGGGGTGACACCTCCTCACAAAGAGACCTTCTTTCTTTTCTTTTTTTCGGTGCTGTTAAAAGAGTTCTGTAGCACTCAGACCCTCACATCGTGTTAATGTTAAAGTACGACTAAAAATAAATCGCAGGTTGCCATAGGAACCCGGCTGTGCTAGGCTTGGTGTGGGGGATTGGGAGCCCTGCTTTTTCTGGCCTGCTGGAAGGTGGCCTCGGGAGCCGCACACACACCTGCCAGGGCCTCCAGGGTGTCCCCTTGCCCCCACGCCCTCCAGGGTGGACTGGTCGGCTTGGCTGGGAGCCTGAGGTCCGCCCTGGGGCCTGAGGCTCTGCGAAGCCTCTGGAGTGAAGTTTCCCAGAGGGAGTGGGGGCAGGGTGCAGAAGGGAAGAGAGAGGCGAGGGGAGGGAGGGACCCCGTGGGCACGGCGGGCAGTGCGGCCCCACTCCACAAGCCCCGCTGGGCAGACTGGAGGCAGGGCACAGAGCCGTGTGGGGACACACTCAGGGCCACACAGCTGGGAGCCCACTGGGCCCCAGAGCACAGGGTGTCGGCCCGTTCGGAGCCTGGGCCGTGTGGGCTCGCCTCCCTCTCGTCCTCCCTCGGCCCTCTCTGTGGCAGGGGCCTGTGCGGCCAGTGAGCCGTGGGCCACGCTGGCCATGCCTTCCCATCTCCCCAGAGGACTGTCCAGCCTTGCTCCTAGGACGCGGCACCCTGGACTCGGGGGGCCTGGTGCCCTCAGCCAGCCCTGTGTGCTGCAGGGCACGGGAGGCCGACGGGCGCTGTCCAGCCGCAGCGCTCGCTGCTGTGTGGCTCGGGGCAGTCTCCCTGCCTCTCTGGGCTTCAGATGGTGCGTGAGCCCTTGGGCTTCAGGCTGGCGCCCTTGGGGAGCTGCCGCTCTTGCTGTCCTGCCTCTGTGCTGACACCAGAGGCCCTGGCTGCTGTCCCACATGGACCCCGTCACCAACCACGTGCCCCGGGCACACAGTGGAGCACTTGCGTGTTGTGCCAGACACCTAAAGGGCGGGGACCACGTGGCAGAGCAGATGTCCCCTCCAGGGCCAGAGCAGGAGCCCCAGGTCACGGCCCCACAGGTGTTCCTGAAACCCGCCAGACCTTGGTGCTCAAGGGAGAAAGCCAGCGTCAGCCTGCCACCAAAGGAGGTCACCGTCACGCAAGGGCCATTGTCTCCAGCCTCCCTTCCACGGAGGCTTCCTGCCGGGTCCCAGGTGGCAGACCAGGGCAGGGCTCAGGAAAGCGCAGCCCCGTCCACCCGTATCCAGGAAAAGACAAAAACAAAACAGGGCCCAGACTCCAGAGGGGGCTCCCTCTCCAGCGACTGGAGGCCGGAGGAAGCAGGGACCCAAACTGTGGGTCCGGGTGTGCGGGTCCCCAGTCCCTGGAGGTAGATCTCTGCCCTGTGGTCTGTGGTCAGGGCAGGGCAGGGCCCCACCAGGGGCGGGCACGTGGACAAGGACTGTTGTCTGGAGGTGACACCTGGGGGGGCAGGGTGAGGTCAAAGGGCCATGGAGGGTTGGCTGGAGGTGGACTTAGCCTTGGCTGTGACCAGCCTGCAGCCCAGAGGCCGCTGGAACCAGGGACGGGCAGAAGAGCAGGAGAGGGCGTGGAATGGTGGGCCGCCTGTCCCCGGAGAGCAGAGAGAGGCGAGGGCGGGGCCACAGCCTGCGGGTTCTGACTTGGGGCGGGGAGAGCCAGCGAGGGCCTGCAGGGCAGCAGCCCGCGACGCCTGTGGGCCTGTAGGCTGCCGTTTCCGTTCCCCAGCCAACAGCAGGCTGGAGATATTAAAGGAAAACTCTAGAACTAATCACACAAGTTTTAAATAACTTTTAGTACAGTGTGCTGCTATAATTGATCTATGTTATTATTAATTATTGGGGGTTTTTTGGTACCAGGGGTTGAACTCAGGGGCACTCGACCACTGGACCACATCCCCAGCCCTGTTTTGTATTTTATTAGAGACAGGGTCTCACTGAGTTGCTCAGTGCCTCGCCATTGCTGAGGCTGGCTTTGAACTCGTGATACTCCTGCCTCAGCCTCCCAAAGTGCTGGGATTACAGGCGTGCGCCACTGCACCCAGCGTAATTATTGTTTTTAATATCTTATTGTGCCTAACTTGTAAATGAAGCTTTATCGTTGATATACTTGTATAGGAAAAAAAGTAGTATTCATGGGGTTTGGTGCTGTCTTCAGTTTCAGGGATCCACTGGGGGTCTTGGAAGATATTCCTGCAGATAAGGAGGGACCACTTTAATGTCCCATTTTGTCCACATGAAAGTGCTATGGATGGCATTGTCACCCCCACTTTATAGATCTGAGGCTCAGAGAAGTTGTGTGACTTCCCAGCATCACATAGCTTGCTGGGAAGCTCCGAAACCCATGCTCTTTCTCCTATACCCCGTATCTGTATTATATAAGAACTGAGGGGGGGGCAGCGAAGGGAGGCATCACCCCCCCCCCGCACTTACCACCACCACCCGCTTCCCTCACACCTGCCTGGCAGGTGGGGAAATGCGAGCTGGGGGCGGTCGGCAGGGAGCAGCACTGTCTCCTTTAGAGCTCCTGCAGGAAGTTAGTAGGAGGTGGGTGGCAGGTGACGTTTGTTGATGTCACTGTGGGACTGGGGAGAGGCAGAGGGTCCAGAAACCCTCACTGGGCATCAGGTGCCCCTGGTGAGAAGAATCCGGTGGCTGGGAGTGATGGCCGGTGGCTCTGGGCGAAGCCCTCCGGGCGCCTCCTTGGCTCCCCACGCCCTGCACAGCGCTGCCTGCCCGGCGGCACCCCCCCCCCCCTCAGGGAAGCAGGGACAGCATCCCACTCCCCAGCCTCAGAGGAGGGACTTGGTGCCTCGCGTTTCCCAGGCCCCCAAGGGAACGCCCACTGGGTGTCCACCTTTCCCACCATCGTCTCCCCCCTGCCATCTGTGTCTCCTCCACACCCCGAGTCCTCTTCTCCCCAGGTCCCACCATGAACACCCCAAAGAAGCATCGGCTGGCGGAGCCTTCCTGGGCGGGGCGGGGAAAGCGGCCTGGGGCGCAGGACCCAGAGATGGCCAGTGCGGGACCTCAGGGCGCCCGAGGGTGGGCCCTGCAGCCCTGTCTGCAGAGGGCGCCGTGGCCTGTGGGAGGAGGGCAGGGAGGACCACCTGAACCCCGAGGTTGCTGGGAGTCACGGAAGCAGCGCCCTGATCCCGCCTCCTGTCCCCGCCGCCCCTTGGTCGCCCAAGGGAAGCTGAAGGTCATGATCCGCGTGGCACCAGCAGGGGGAGGGTCTGGAGAAACCCAGGCCAGACTCAAGGCAGACAGCAGGTGGCCAGGGGGGCTGGGATGGACTCCCAGACTTCCCTTGTTTTTGCCTGATGCAAATGGTTGAGGACAAATGATCCAAAGACAACCATAGGTTTGGTTCTTTATAGTAATAAATGACTTGCACTTAAAAAACAGAGGACAAGCCCAGAAACCTCTAGAAAGTTCTAGAAGATCACACCACAGGTCAGGCCCCTGAGAGGAAACCAGAGGGCTCTCAAGAACATCAGGTCCCAAGCAACCACAAGGTCCCCCTGCCACCAAAGAGACCCATTCGGGGACAGGGTGGCGTCTAATTTCCATTCACTTCTGTCCTAATCGAGGGATGTGACCTCCAGGTTCCCCAATCGAGATGAGAATGACCGACGCGGTCTGCCCTGGTCAGCATGGCTGGCCGTGGTCAGCATGGTGGGCGTGGTGGGCGTGATCAGCATGGTCAGCATGGTCCGAGTGGTTGGTGTGGTGGGCGTGGTGGGCGTGGTGGGCATGGTGGGCGTGGTCAGCATGGCTGGCCGTGGTGGGCGTGGCGGGCGTGGTCAGCATGGTCCGAGTGGTTGGTGTGGTGGGCGTGGCGGGCGTGGTGGGCATGGTGGGCGTGGTCAGCATGGCTGGCCGTGGTGGGCGTGGCGGGCGTGGTGGCCCTGGTGGGCGTGGTGGGCGTGGTGGGCGTGGCGGGCGTGGTCAGCATGGTCCGAGTGGTTGGTGTGGTGGGCGTGGCGGGCGTGGTGGGCGTGGTCAGCATGGTCCCAGTGGTTGGTGTGGTGGGCGTGGCGGGCGTGGTCGGCCGCCGCCTTTCTCAGGCTGGAGAGTCTGCCTGGAGACCAAGCAGGGGACTGTCACCGCATTTTAAACCACGACGTGAAGGAAAAGAGCTGCACCGCGGAGACCCCCAGGGCTCAGATGGGGCCTAGAGGTGCCAGGGCCCTGGGGAGACTGCACGGAGGTCGCGGGCGGGCGGGGGCAGGCCAGGGAGCGAGCCAGGGAGGGTCTTGCTGTCGCACCCAGGGGGCCCCCGCTCGGCCCTTCAGGAGGAGCCGGGCAGTGGAGGGCAGCACTGGGCGCCGGCTCACCCCGGGGACCGCAGTCCCGTCCACAGGAGCCAGTGAGACGAGGCTGTCCCGGAGAGGCCTTGGGGAAGGAGGGCTTGGGCTCAAGCCACGTGGCTGTCCTCAGACCCCTGCAGACCCTGCGTGAAGACCCAGCCGGGGCGGATCTGATCAGACACCACGTGTCCTCCGCAGAGCCTGCCCTTAGACGGCTGGCCACTGCCCGTGGGGTGGCCTTGAGCAGGACTCCAGGTGGGTCCTCCGGTTAACCTGGTGACAGGCCCACTGCGGAGAAGGATGACCAGCCTGGGGGTGCTTTGCCCTCCAGGACCAACAGTAAGAGGAGTCCTTTTTTGGGAAAGGTGAGATGGACCATCACATGTGGCCCAAATAAGGCCACGTCCACCTCCCCCTCCTCTCGTGTGGTCGGACAAGCCCAAGCTGTTCATGTATTCAACAGACGTTTGCTGAGCACCTACTGCGTGCCAGGAACCAGGCATATCAGGCAGGAGTCCCTGCCCCAGCTTAGGGCAGAGCCTGTCCCTCCCCCTCCCACGGCCCTGGAGCGGTATGTGACACCTCACCTGCTGTCCGCGGGACCACTGCAGACTGGGCTGGAAAGGGACACTTTGGTTCCAAGGGAGCAAAGCCAAAAGCTGAGCCAGGCCAAAACATTTCAGGGCTCTGGCCCTGGGTTCGAATCCCAGCTTCCCTGCCAAGGAGCTGTGTGATCCTAGCTGTCACCAGCCAGTCTGAGCTTCTAGATCTCCTCATGAGAAAACTTGTCTTGCAGAGTCGTTTTGAGAATTAAAGGCGGAAACTCCCATGAAGACCTCAGACCAGTGGCCCGACACACAGGGCTCTGTGAGTGTGCCCTGGGTGGTAACAGTAGATCTTGCTCCTGGAATTGGAGAGGCCAGGTCAGCTGGCTGGGCCTGGAGACCTGTAAGGTTTGGGAACGAAGGCTGCTATTTGGGGGGCAGCACTTTGGGGGCCCTGAAAGCAAAGAGGGAGCTGACCTCCGGAGCACGTCAGAGACCCAGGCCGCGGGGCAGCCCGAGGGGCTGAGGGACGGGCGAGCCGCAGGGTGCCCTGGAGTCTGGGAGGCTCCCTTGGGTCCGCGACGTGCCCCAGCTTCCACTGACTCAGTCACCTCGACTGGGCTCTCCGTTCCCTAGAGGCAAGTGAGCGCCGGCCACGCCACGGTGTCCTGAACGCCCTGCTGCGACCGCGACCTCACCGGAGGGAGAGGAGGCAGAGGGGCCAGCGGCTCCCTGGGCCTGGCTCCCCCACCAGGCGCCCCACGCCGCTCTTGGGGAAGGAAGAGGAAGAAGGCGTTTGGGAAGCCAAAGAAAGGCCAAAGTGTCTACGGACGGAGGCTCCAAACTCTCCTGCCCACCCTCTGCCAGGCCCGGCACGGTGGCCACGTCAGGGCAGGTCCCCCGCTGCTTCCTGCGATTCTTCAGGCTGGAGAGGTCACTCGGGGCAGCAGAGGGCACATGCTGCCTCTTCCCCTGCGGAGGCCGAGGCCGTGTGCAGCTGAGGAGCAGGCCTGGACACCTTCCAGAGGCCCCGCTGCCCTTCCTGGGAGGACGCCGAGAGCCCGGCTTCCCCCGCCCCGCCACGGGCCTGCCCCGGGGAGAGCTGGGCCGTGCGGAGCTTGAGGCCTGGAGGACGTGACAGGCCTGGCGCTGCAGGAGGGTGGCAAGAGGTGCTGGATGGTGGGCCGGGGGCCCCGGAGGGCGTGGAGTGGACAGTGGCCTCCAACGCCCCTTCAAGGGGCCGGGAGCCGGGCGAGGTCTTCAGAGGGCACGGTGGGGTCCGGCCTGCCTTCTGGATTGTGCTGGAAGCCGCACGAAGGTCTGACCAGTGACAAGCTGTGGCTTGGTCACAAAGGACAAGAAGCTGTTTATCAAACCAAGGGCATGTGGTCACTCAGAGCCCCGGTGAGGCTGGTGGAGATGGAGCTGTTGGTCTTGAGCTGTGGCGGCCCCCTGCCCACCCACGCGGTTACGGGGTCCCTGTCCACTCATGTGGTCACGCAGCACCAGCCACAGAGCGACACTGCCCCGGCCAGAGCTCCTTCGCGAATGGGAAGAGACGGGTGGGGGGACAGGACGGAAGAGAACAGCTCCCTTTGCGGGGGACTGTTTAGTCATTCAACAAACACTCCCCGCACACCTGGGCCAAGCCCTGAGCAGACACTTCCCGCCAACCCGGGAGCGGGGCTGGCCACCGCTGCTCCTCCTAACCAGGCTCAGAGGCATCTCTAAATTCCTGATTGACTTGGCCCCTCACCCTCGCCCTCCTGCCTCCCTCTCTCTCTTTTAAACTGTTGGCCCTGTCCAGGACACAAGGGAGACTCCTGCCGTATCAGTTTCCTGTGGCTGCTGTAACAAAAGACCTCTCTGGAGGCTTAGAGCAGCGAGAGCGGGTTCCCTGTTGTCTGCTGAGGCGTGGGAGGTGCCAGAGACAGGTGTCAGCAGGCGCCTCTGGCTGGCTCTGGAGAATCCTCGCCTGCCTCTCTCTTAGCTTCTGGCATTGTGGTGGCCCTTGGCCTTGGCTTGTCGCAGCACGCTGACCTCTGCCTCTGTGGTTACCTGAGTCCTGCGTGTCTCTTCTGGGAACAGCAGTCTTGCTGGTGCAGGCCACCAACTAAGGCCGACCTCAACTTGACTCTATCTGAAAAATTGTCACATCCACACAAGAGCCCATTCACAGCTTCAGCAGCTGGGACTTCAGCATGTCTTTTCGGGGACACAATTTGGCCCACAACACTAATTATAGGGAAAAAATATAGAAAATATAAATCAACAAAAAAAAATCAATTTAATTAAAATAATGCAGCCAGGCACGGTGGCGCACGCCTATAATCCCAGCACTTTGGGAGGCTGAGGCAGGCGGATCTCGAGTTCAAAGCCAGCCTCAGCAATGGCGAGGCACTTAGCAACTCAGTGAGACCCTGTCTCTAATAAAATACAAAAAATGGGCTGGGGATGTGGCCCAGTGGTCGAGTGCCCCTGAGTTCACTTCCTGGTACCAAAAAAAAATGCAATAGTTAAAGTCGCGCATCACCCAGAGTGCCCTGCTCCCGCGTCCCGCCATCTGCGCAAAACACGTCTTCGAAAACATTCAGTGATTCCACGCGCAGCACGGGGACCTGCCCCACCCGGTTTCTGTTCCAGATCGTCCCTATCTGTCTGGGAGCCGCCTCCCACGTGCCTCTGGACGCAGACAGTGGCCATGATGTGGCCCTAGCTCTGGTTCCTGGGCAGTTATCTCGGGGAGTCCCCGCACCATGTGCTGATGTGACCCTCGTCCCCACCCCGTGACCTGGCCACACGGCTCACAGCCTGCTCGCTCAGACCTGTGCCCAGCACCAGCGGCCAGGGCAGCTCTTTCCATAGTCGAAGGGGCCTCCTGGGCATCACGGTGGCAGGGTGTGACAAAGACAGGTCCTGATGGAGGTGCACCAGGGAGAATCTGCCAGGCAAAGAGGCAGGCGGAGGGCTCCCAGGTGGAGGAGCTGGCAGAGCGGGCACGAGAGCCGGGCCAGCTCACCGGGGGGAGCAGAGGGCGGCCCAGAGAGTGCAGGGGAGGGCGGGAGAGGCCACCCGGGGCAGGGGCTGGGGGAGGGGAAGCAGGAGCCAGGCGGGAGGCCTGGAGGACCCGCGGCCTCAGTCTCTGGAGGAGGCTGAGGCACGAGCCTTGCCAGGTGGCCGCCGGGGGCCACCGTTGCTGTCCACCCTCCTTGGCCCGCGCCCTAGGCCGGGCCAGCTGGAGCCTGCCCCTGCCCAGCGAGGCGTGGAGAGGAGAGGGCGAGGGCGGTGCTGGAGACGCAGGGGACACGCGGGCGCCAGGCTGCTCCTGGAGGGCAGGGCAGGGGCCAGGCCTGGCTCCTGCTGGGGAGGGCGGGCAGCCGGGGAGGGCACGGCCACGGTGGGCGGCAGGGCTGCTGCTCGCGTGGGCCCTCTTCTCCCTGCACCCACGCCGGCCTCCCACAGAGCACAGCTGCCGGCGTTCCCCTTCCTCACGATGGCCCACCCCGTGGTGCACAGCGGCCATGGCACGCCCAGGCGTAAGGTGGCACCCACCACCTTGCCACCCTCAGGAGGGACTCGTGTCCTCTGGGCAGGCCCTGGAGGTTTGGGCAGAGAATCGTGAGGTCCTGAGTATCTGGAGGAGGGTCAGAGGGGTCGTGGGCTCTGGGTTTCTGGCTCGGGCAGCTGAGTGGACAGCCGTGCTCCTCCTGGGTTTGGGCATCTGAGAAAAGGACGAGGCGTTCCGGGTGAGGAGAGAGGCTGGATGACCGGTCATCGTCAGCAGGTTGCACTGGGGGTGCGGACAGAGGGTATTTCGTGGGGGCGGGAGTTTACCCGCCCAGGCTTAGCCAGAGACCCAGAAGGGACCTTGGCCGCTGGCCCCCGCCACTCCAGAGACCAGGAATTCCTTCCAGACTCCTGGGCTGGGTGGGGTCCTCCCCTCGCAGGCTTAAAGCACTGGGGGACAGTCAGCCCTGTCTCCTCCGGTCCCTCCCTGGCCTGCCCTGCCCTGGGGAAGGTCTCTGGGGGGCCAGGCGTTCCAAGAAAGGGGAAAAACAAGTCTTAGCTTCAAGGTCAGGCAGTGTCTCGAGCAGAATCTGGAGGTGGAGAGGAGGCAAGTCGTCTGGGTTTTCAGTCTGGCTAGGCCTGAAGATAGAGTCCTGGGACAGGGAGAGGCAGGCAGGATGGTGGATGGACTGGCTGACCGTGGCCAAACACACGCAGCATAAACACTGCTCCTTCAAGCACTTGAAAGGGTGCAGTGCAGCAGCTGTTTAACTATTTCACTCCCAAACCTTTCACCACCCTGAATGGAAACCCCGTAAGCTACCCTGGAGTGAGGGCCTAGCGTGTGCCGGATACTGGAGGCTTTCCATTTTACAGACGAGAACAGCAAGGCTCAGGAAAGGACAGGAACATGCCCGAAGCCCAGCAGTCATAAATGCCCAAAGCAGGATTCTCCTGCAGGTTTGCTGACACCAGAGTCCTCCACGTCTGACAGGGGCAGTTGGAGGGCATCCAGACTGGAGGCAGTTAGTCAGCATTCTGTCCCTGTGACAAAATGCCCAAGGTAATCAACTTAATAAAGAAAAAGGTTTGCTTTGGCTTGTAGTTTTTGCTTTTGGCTTTTTGGTCCGTCGTTGGCGGGCCGCGTTGCTTCAGGCCTGCGGCAGCTGGTACATGACAGTCGGAGTGCATGGCCGGTCACATCCCCTTCAGGACACGCCCTGGGGCCTGGCTTCCTCCCACTAGGCCTCCACTTCCTGATCACAAGGCAGGCTGGTGACCGAGACTTTAACACGCTCACAGCTGCTCACTGGGTCCCTTCATCCTCACGGGTTTCTACACAAGCCACAGAGGACAGGAGAGGACACGGTGAGGAGCTTGATGTCCTGGGGACCGTCCCCAGCTGGGGAGCCCAGGAAGCATGACAAGGGGCCAGGGCCTTTGACCCACTGACGGTGACCCTGGTGAGGGGCTGAGAGCAGGGACCAGGGTCCAGGCTTTGGGGAGAAATGCTGGCCCCAGCTGAGCAGGACGCAGGAAGACCCCCTGGTCAAAGGTGTGCCGTGGAGGGCAGGTCAGAGGGGCCCCAGGTGCCAGCCCAGGGCAGTGTGCCCGCCACAGGGACCAGCAGAAGCGGCGCCTGACTGAACCCCAGGCCGTCCTGGGCCAGGTCGGGTCCAGGCGGGAGGCGCTCAGGCCCCAGCTGCGTCTCCAGGGTCGTGTGGGGGACCAAGACTGTGCTGGGGCCAAGTCCTGGGCAGCGCCCGCCCAGCAGGGAGACAGAAGCTCGGCCTTCTCCGCACCCCTGCGTGTGTGCGAGCACACCAGGTGACACGCAGCAACCCACACAGCGGCTTCACCACCTGTCCTGTCCTTTTTAAAACATATATGGAATGTCATGGACATCCTCCGCCATCGTCCACCTCACGTCCTGGCGGAGCCCAGCATCCCGTCGTGGGGCTCCTTGGTTCCTGTACCCCAGAGGGGCTCGTCCTGCAGGATGTGGAGAGTGCAGGGCAGGAGCTGCTGGCTCTAGTGGGCGGAGGCCGGGGATGCCGAGAGACACCTGGAGTTTATAGACAGCCCTCGTGACACAGAATCATCTGGCCCCGTGCCAGGGGTGTGAGGCTGAGGGTCACCATCTAACTGACCTTCTGTGAAGTGGCATTTAGCCATGTCCAGTGACTGACCACTTTGTCATCACAATGTCACCATCAGCGTCTGTTTGACCTTCGGGCCCAGTCACTGTTCACGATTCCGTGTTTGTGAATGCACCTGCTTGCTAAGACTCATCTGCAACCCCCAAAGCCGCCCTCGGGTGTGCCTGCCGTCATCCTGGGGACGCACAAGTCTGAGTCGCCCGTGCAGACTGCCCAGCTCCCTCAAAAACGGCAACGCGTGCGCCCCGCGTCAGCGCCCATGCTGTAAACAAGGGACTTAAAAAAAAAAAATCTGTTTGGTGCCATGTATTTTGCATTTTTGTGCATTTTTGTTGATTTTGCTGTTTACAAGGGCCCCAGACCAAGCGCCGGCCCTGTCCAGCGTTCCTCCGTGCAAGAAGCTTGCGCATGCGCCTCGCGGAGGAAGCGCGCATTGGGGAGCGGATCGGGCTGGAGTCCCTGAGCTGCCGCTGGGTCGGGGCTAGGTGTGGACTGGTTGGCAAGCGTGTTGATCACAGGAGCCTCTGCAGGGGTTCCCGCGGAGCAGGGCTCGGACGCGGCCGTTCCGTTCCGCGCTCACAGTGGCCTTGCCGTCTGCACAGCGTGGCTTGGCAAATAAGACCCGGGGCGCGCCTGCCTGTTTCACCTGTGCACGGGAGGCTGGGTGGCGCTCAGAGGGCGGGTCCTTCTGAGCTTAGACACGCATCGGTCAAAGCGATACCCAGCTACCGGATGTCACAAGGACACACTGTATCCCACATCCAATCAGGACACGTTGGATGGCTTCTCTTGTGGCTCAGTGTGAAGTAGGGTGCATTTCTTGCACCCTCCGAGCTATTGATCATTTTTCATCTTTTCCATGTATTGATAGTTTATTTAGTTCCAAGAGAATGTACATGAAAATGAACCATCATTACGGTTTATAAGTTACCCAACGTATGATTTTTTTTATTTCCAGTGATTAATATTCCTCAAAATATTTAACATAGTAGCCGGGCGCGGTGGTGCATGCCTGTAATCCCAGCACTCGGGAGGCTGAGGCAGGAGGATCGCGAGTTCAAAGCCAGCCTCAGCCATGGCGAGGCACTTAGCCACTCAGTGAGACCCTGTCTCTAATAAAATACAAAAAAGGGCTGGGGATGTGGCCCAGTGGTCGAGTCCCCTTGAGTTCAATCCCTAGTACAAACAAAAAACAAAACAAAAAAAAAAACATATTAATAATTAAGCTGCTGGCTTTTAATATTTATGAGTTTAATAAATTAGTTGTCTCCAAACATTTACAACTAATTGCAAATTTAACTATATTAACTCTTTACACATCTATTATATCAAATTCTCCTAAGTTCTCTGGACACCTTGAAAAGTGCACAATTATATGACATTCACACAGATAAGCACACCAGTACCTAAGCAAGGGTAGAAGTACCAACAACTGATTTGTCTTTCACCTCCATTCCTATCTTACTCTTTTACTTTATCCATATCTTATTTATTAGCTCTTTCTGTTTCTTGTTTCTTCCTGGGACCATGATTTCACTGTCCTACTGAAAAACAATTGAAGCTTCCTTTTCAAATCACCTGAGTTTGCAGGTACAGGCTAAGGGTAGGCGATTCAGGATCTCAATTTTTTTTTTCTTCATATATTAACATTTTATTTGGCACATAGTTGCCAGAGTGGAATTGGGCAAAAATAAGATAAATGCAAACATCTCACAGAAGGCGAGGTCACAGTAAATCTATAAATGTAAAATAAAAATGAGAATTTTTTTTTACTGAACATAGCAAAAAATAGATACTTATGACTTTAATGTAATAGCGATATTACCAGCAAAAGATCAGAAGCACAAAAAATCTTTGAATATTAATTATGTTATACATTATTTTACATTTTATCTTCATACAATGATGCACAATTCTTTTTTTTTTTTTTTTAAGGAGGAACGATTTATTTGGGCTCATGGTTTCCGATATTTCTTTTTTTTTTTTAATTCTAAGTTGTTATAAATGACAGCAGACTGCATTACATTTCATATTATACTTATAGAGCACATTTTTACGTCTCTCTGGTTGTATACAAAGATATCCACACCATTCGTGTCTTCATACATGCACCTAGGGTCATGACGTCCATCTCATTCTACCATCTTCATTCAGGATCCCAATTTGTGACTCTTGGGAACATCTTTCAGCCAAGTTGTGGGGACAATCTGCCCCTGAGTTCAATCCCAGAAAAACTCATTCACTTGGACCTTCTCCCTGTCTTGAACTCTGCCCTCAAGGGACCCTCGGTCACATTACCTCACCATCCAGTGGCCCTAGGGGAGGCTTCTTTGTACTGTTGTTCTGAGGGTCTGTCTGCGCAGGGGGACTGGCCATCGCACCACGTGCTCTCCTTTTCTTCTACTGATCTCCCTTTGATTTTTAGGAGATCCACCAGCTCCCAGCCCCCACCCTTCCCCTTCTGAGTTTGACTTATTTTGCTTAATATGATGGTCTCTAGTCCCACCCATATTCTGTAAATTATATGAATTCATTTTTCCGTACGGCTGAATAACACTCCATTGTGCATATACACCATATTTTCTTTATCCACTCATCTGCTGATGGACATCTAGGCTGGTTCCATAGTTTGGCTGTGGTGAGTCGTGCTGCTATAAACAGGGGTCTGCATGTGTCCCTGTAGTATGACGACTTTGATTCTTTAGGATAGATACCAAGGATTGGTACAGCTGAGTCACATGGCGTTTCCATTCCCCATCTTTTGAGGAACCTTCATACTGAGTTCCACGGTGGTTGTACTGATTCACCGTTCCACCGACAGTGTGAAGTCTTCCTTTCTCCCATCTCTTCACCAGCACTTATTATCATTTGTATTCTTACTGCCATTCTGACCGGTGTGAGATGAAATCTCGGTGAGGTTTGATTTGCATTTCCCTAATTGCTAATGATGTTGAACGTTTTTTCATGTATTTCAAAGAACTAGTTGGCTATTTGTATTTCTTCTTTTGAGAAGTATTTGTTTAGTTTGTTTACCCATTTATTAACAGAGTTATTTGATTTTTTTTTTTTTTTGGTGTAAAGTTTTTTGAGCTCTTAATATATTCTATATATTAATCCTCGGGGAGAAGAGTAACTAGCAAAAGATTCTCTCCCATTCTGTGGGTTCTCTCTTCACAGTCCTGATTGTTTCCTTTGCTGTGCAGAAGTTTTTTGATTTGATGCTGTCTCATTTGTTAATTCTTGGCAATATTTCCTGAGCTTTAAGGATCCTATTGAGAAACTCATTGTACCTAAAAGTCAGAGTGTTGGCCCTTTGCTTTCTTCTAGGAGTTGCATAGTTTCTGGTCTAATTTTGAGGTTTTTGGTCCATTTTGAGTTGGTTTTTGTCCAGGATGAGAGATAAGGGTCTAGTTTCATTCTGTCCCAGCACCATTTGTTTAAAAGGCTGCCTTTTCTCCACTGTATGTTTTTGGCAACTTTGACAAGGCTGGGATGACTACATCTGTGAGGGTTTGTCTCTGTGTCTGCTGTTCCGTACTTTGGTCTATGAGTCTGTTTATATGCAGTACCATGCAGTTTTTGTTACTATAGCTCTGTAGTATAATTTGAAGCCAGGTATTATGATGCCTCCAGCATTACTTTTTTGGCTTAGAATTGCTTTGGCTATTCTGAGTCTTTTATTCTTCCAAATTAATTTTAAGGCTGTTTTTTTCTAGTTCTTTGAAGAATGTCATTGATATTTTGATGGGGATTGCATTAAATTTGTGTATTGTTTTTGGGACTGTGGCCATTTTGACAATATTATTGCTGTCTATCCATGAACATGGGCGGGTCTTTGTATCTTCTGAGGTCTTCTTCAATTTCTTTCTTCAAGATACATGGTTATTGTAAGTGGAATTGTTTTCCTGATTTCTTTCTCAGCAGATTGAGTTTTGGTATATAGGAAAGCTATTGATTTGTATGTTCATTTTATAACCTGCTACTTTACTTTTTGTGTGTGTGTGTGAATGGGGCTTGGCTTGATTTGGGTAAATTTCATGCACATAGCTACTAAAATTGCAAAGTTCCTTTCTTTCTACCAGGAAGTCCCGTGGTATCAGCACTGACCCAGTGTGACAACCTTCAGGAGCCTCTCAGGGTCACACCATGGGGGTGAGCCAGTGCTCTGTGATGGACGTCTAGTTGCTTCAAGTCTTTATTGTTAAAAGTCTGTGCTGCTCTGAATATTCTTCTATGTGCATTTTTGTGTATTCCTCCAGTTACTTCCAAGGGTAGAACTTACTGGATTGAGTGTTGAAGCAGTCACCAACACTTAAAAACAAGAAAAAGCATATTCTCATGACAACCTGATTTCTGACTGAGGTTGACAGGTAGGAATCTTGCTGCGCAGGTCCATTCTAACACAGTGACAGCCGCCGGGGGTGTCCCTCTAGAAGCTGGTTCCTTGGGAGCCTCATTTGGCCACCCCCCACCCATTTTTAAGACCTGCCTGACATTTTTAGATTCTGAGTTTGCAGACTCTAGTTTTTACACTGGTTGTAAACCCTGGATGTGTAAAGCCAGGAGTTTGCTGATTTGCCTGGTATCAAATGACACCTGATTGAAGTTCTCAACTGCACCTACTCACGGGGTCAGCCCCTGGGGTGTCTTATTTTGTGGACTGCCTGCTCGAGCTCTTTGATCCAATTTTCTGGTGGGTTGTCCATAAGTGCTCTGTCTCCACTGAGAGTTAAGAGGAGAAAAATTAAAAAGCTGTCCTCCCTGAGCTGAGCCTGGCTTGGAGGGTGACAGATACCGACTGCCTCGTGCACACCTGGGAGGCTTCTGAAGCTGCCCGGCCCAGGTTTCAGCGGCAGGAGCTGACAGGTGAGCAGCCTGGCATCCCATCAGCCAGATCCGGAGGAGGCTTGGGCCACAAAGGAAGTGCAGGCTGCAGGCAGAATCTTGGGAAAATGCTATTTTAGGCCCGGCTCACATCCTTTGATAGGAGCTCCAGTTTAGAGCCTGGTTCTGCAGCAGCACGCTGGCCTGGGAATCAAACAGCCCTAGGTGTCACTCCCAGCTCTGTGCCTCCTCACTGTGTGATGTGGGGAGAGTCAACGAGCCTCTCTGATCTTCCACCCCTCAGACACACTCTACCGCACGCTGCCTCAGTGTCTGCTCAAGGCCAGCAGGTCTTTGCAGCCCTGTTCTCAGAAAACGAAAAAGGGGGCTGGAGGTCGCCGAGCATGCTTGAGGCCTTGGCTGTATCCCTGCAGGGGGGGTGTGGGGGTGGTGTGCGCGCCTGGGACTGGGAGAAATGAGTTCTGCCTTCGAATCTCATCTCAGACGCTTCCGGCACCGGGTCCTCGGCTTCCCCATTTATGAGGCTACACCCCTGGAGGACGCATCGTCTCTGGCCTTCTAGAATATGAAACCCCTTCTTCTGCCTCACCCTGAATCCCTGGTCAGGCCGGCTCTCCCTTGGCCTTGGCGGCCCTCTCTGGGCAGGCGCCGTGCTGGGCCCAGCAGGTGCATGAAGGAGACCGAGGCCCCTGCCCTCGCAGCCCTTTGAGCACAGGTTGGGGACAGGCAATGAATGGAGAGACCCTCCCGGGTCTGGGGGACTGGAGAAGGCCGAGAGCAAAGCCAGCAGAGGTGAGGAGGGGGCGTGCCAGGACCCCGAGGGGGGCAATGTCACACAGGTGACCAGGAAGGGTCTCACAGAGGAGGCGGCGTGGGAGTGAATGGTCCACAGTCCTCTGTGTGCACACCACCCACGTGTCGCGGCAGTCCAGGGGACGCCAGAGTGACGGAACGGAGTGGCCCCTGCCCACCGTGGGCAGCTGTCCTCCGGGGCACATCCAAGGAGGAGCAGGCCGGGACTGCTACAGGGGCCCAACCCGCAGCACCCTTCGCCCCTGGCTGGCTCTGGCGACCGTCTTCTTTTCGACTGGACGTCAGCAGTCTGCGTGCAGGGCCACCCAGCGCCCAGCCAGCCTGCTGTCCTGCCTCCTCTCACCGCCGACATGCAGACGGCCCCCGCACCCGGCCCTGCAGCGAGCAGCCCAGAGCGCCTGACCCTGGAGTGCTGTCCCCGAGAGAGCCCCCGCGGGCCTGCCCGGCCACCTCACCACCACCCGCCTCGGCTGGGCCTTTCTTCCCTCTGTGTAAAGTGGGCCAAGAGTCCCCACCTGCTTCAGAGACAGCCGGGAGGTGGCCCTGAGGCTCGGCCTGCTGAGGGCCTGCCCCTGAGCCGGGTGGAGGGGCAGCCCGGGCCCCGCCCACTGGAGGCCTGGTCTCTGGGGAGGCCCACAGTAGTCAGAGAGGCCCGCAGGGCTGGCCATGGTGGGCAGGCTCAGGGACACAGACGTCCAGGCCGGGGGGAGCAGGGAGACAAGACAGGGAAGCAGAAGCCACCCTGCCCCTGCCCTGCGAAAGGAACCCAGAGCCACAGGGCCACAGGGCCACTTCATGGGGAATCCATGTCACCAAAGTCCCCCTGTGGCTCAGGCACGGCCAGGCCAGGGGGCCTGAGAAGACAGGTGCCCACCCACAGCTCCAGAAGAGAGGCACGCCACGTCCTGCCCAGCCATCCAGGTGACAGGCGTGGGCGGAGGCAGGAGGGGAGGGAGCGTGGCCAGAGCCTGTGTCCTGGCTCCACGGGGACGGCCGGGGCCGCGGGGAAGCGGTGCAGCTCGGCTGGCTTGAATAATTGCTGGGTCCTGGGGCCCAGGGTGTCCTGGTTTCATGGTCCCTGGCCCCTGTGGGTGTGGCAGGGCCAGTGCCTCTGAGCGTGACAGCTGCGAGGAGGTGCGGGCGGGGGCTGGGGACTGGCGAGAGCTCATCTCAAAGCGTGCCCTCTGTAGACTGGGCCCGTCCTGGGCGGTCAGCGGGCCGGCCCATTTGTCGGTGGTGAGGACAGGAGGCCACAGGCGGGGTGGGGCACAGGAAAGGAGGGGAGTCAGGGCTCACGGGTGGTGTCCACGATGGGGGGGCGCTGGCCTGCCGTGGGTGGGCCGGAGGAGGAGCAGGACATCATGTGGCCACAGTCAGGAGTGTGTGTGCGTGTGGGGGGTGTGGGGGTGTGGGGGGGTGTGGGGGGTGTCCTCTGGTCTCTTCTCATGAAGCCACCAGGAGTTAATCATGGGGCCCAGCCCAGTGACGTCATCTAGACCCCCACCTCCCAAGGCCCCTGTGGTCGACTGAACCTCCATCCTCTTAATTAAACCCCAATGTGGGTTTTGGGGACAAGCCACACCCAGACCACAGAGCCTCCTCCTCTGGGGTCAGCCACGCCACAGGTGTCGGAGCATCAAGCCTGTAGCTGTGCCACCAGGTCCCCATCTCCGCCCGACAACGTGAGCTTGCGGCCAGCAAGCGGCCAGCCTTCCCGCGCCTCCAACTTCTCTGTCTGTAAAATGGGAGCGACGCACCCTCCTGCAGGCCTCGGTGAGTGGCCGGCGGCGTCCAGGGCTGGCAGGGCCTGGCAGCATTGGCTAGGCCCGCCCCTCCTTCCTGGATTGACTGGGGTGGAGGAGGGCAGCAGGCCTGGCACAGGCGGCTTCCCGGCCTGAGGTCCCGCTGCTCGGTCCCTGGCCCCGGGCGTGCGACCACGGCTCAGTCCCTCAGCCACTCTGACCTGGGCTCTGTGACGGGCACACACAGCGGGTGGGCACACCCCTAGAAACGCACACAGCAGCCACCCCCTCACGCTCTTGCACACACACCCCAGCCCCATGGCCTGGGGTCCCTCCACCTGGCTCTCCAGACGTGGTCCCCAGTCCTGGCTCTCCAGACGTGGTCCCCAGCCCGCCTCAGCCCTCGCTGGGATGTGCAGGGGGTGCCGTGAGGGCTGGGAGCCGCCGGCAGGTGTGCACAGAGGGGTGCTGGCCGGGGACCGCGCCCTGCCCGCTGGGCGTGGTGTTTTCATGTGTGTGCGTGTGTGTGGGTGTGTGTGTGGGGGTGAGGGGTAGGTGTGTGTGTGCGTGTGTGTGCACATGCACGTGTATGGGGTGTGTGTGTGCGTGTGTGGTGTGTGTGTGTGTGTGTGCGTGTGTGTGTGCACATGCACGTGTATGGGGTGTGTGTGTGCGTGTGTGGTGTGTGTGTGCACATGCACGTGTGTGGGGTGTGTGTGGGGGTGAGGGGTAGGTGTGTGTTTGTGTGCGTGTGTGTGCACATGCACGTGTATGGGGTGTGTGTGTGCGTGTGTGTGGGGTGTACGTGCGTGTGGGGGGGTGTGCGTGTGTGTGCGTGCGTGTGCATGTGTGTGTGGGGGGGGTGTGCTCGGTCTGTGTCCCTCACCATGAGCTGAGCACACACTGGCGGGGCCCAGGAGCGTGGCCGTGGGGACCCTGTGGCCTGCCCCGCCTGGAGCGCTCCTCCACACCCTGGACGAGCCCCTCTTCTCTGTCCTGCTCGTTTCCGTTGGCGGAGACGCCAGGCCCGAGGCTGGCACCGTCTCGGCTCCGGGGCTCCCTGCAGCCAGATCCTCAGGGCCCAGGAGGAGGCCGGGCACCACAGGGCCTCTCCCCGGGGGCGGCCTCGCTGCTGTCCTCTCACCTGTCTCCCCAGGGTCGGGGTCCCCACGCTGGGGGCTTCGCTGCCTGTGCTGCAGTGCTGGGGTGGGCAGAGGTGGCCTTGCGGGAGGCGATTAGGTCACCAGAGCTCGGCCCTCAGGAGAGGGTCAATGGGCACCCCGGGGTGGGGGCTGGGCAGGAGGGGGCCTTCTGGGGCCTTCGGCCTCCGCCGCGGCGCTCTCCTCTCTCGCGTGCTGCCCCACTGGGTCGGGAGCAGCCCAGCCCCTCCCCTGGGTCCCCACCTCCAGAACAGCAAGGAACGAACTTCTCTTCTTTACAGTTTACTCAAAGCCGGGGGCGGTGGCCACGCCTGTAATCCCAGCACGTGGGAGGCTGAGGCAGGAGGATCGCGAGTTCAAAGCCAGCCTCAGCCATGGCGAGGCACTAGGCAACTCAGTGAGACCCTGTCTCTAATAAAATACAAAAAAGGGCTGGGGCTGGGGCCCAGTGGTCGAGTGCCCCTGAGTTCAATCCCTGGTGCCAAAAAACAAAACAAACAAACAAAAAAAACCCAACTTCCCCAGCTTCTGGCATTCTGTTACAGCCTCAGACAAAGAACCAGGGCCCTTCACCACTGCGGGGAAGTGCCCCGCCTCGGTCGGGGACCCCACGGACCCCAGGGGAGGTCTGGAGGAGCCTGGCCTTCCACGTGCAGCAAGCCGGCACCTCCCTGGGGCTGGCCAGGCAGGTGCAGAGGTGGTGCAGAGCCCAGCAGGAGCTACCAGAGCCGTGGCCTCCTCCAGACACGCCGCTCTGTGGAGGAGGGGCCCGAGAGCGATGGCCGCCCTCTCTCTTCCTCCTCCCCGGGAGCCTCCTGTTGGCCACAAGTCCCAGGGTGCTCAGGGAGGGCGGGGAAGGGCAGAGAGAGGCCTGGGGGACAAGTGGCTTCCCAGAAGGCAGCAGCCTGTCTTTCTGGGGGGTCCTGAGGCTGAGCCGTGCTGCTGCTGCCCAGGTCACCTGTGGAGAGGCCGCAGAACCCGGGTTGAAGCCTGGCTCGGGCTGATGGTGCCGGTCTCCTTGCTGAGCGTCTGTGAGCTGGTCGCTCGCCCTCTCTGAGCAGGTGGTCGGGCCAGAGCTCCAGCTGAGCCTCTGTTTCAGGGTGTCTGGGAGAGGCCAGTGAGGTCCAGAGTGGCCAGGAAGTGACCAGATGACCAGGGAGTGGACAGGAAGGCGGGGGCCCGGGACCTGGTCGAGTCTTGCTCTTCACAGGCCCAGAGGTCCGTGACCTGCCCCAGGGTCACACAGCCCGTCAGGGGCAGGGCCTGCGGGGACCCCATCGTGCTCCTGGGGAGCCCCGAGCCAGGCCTGGTGGTCCCCTCCGGTGCCCTCCCCCGCCCACCCTGGGGCTGTTCCTGGTGGCCCAGGACAGGAGGAAGTCCCGGTGTCCCTGATGGGGAGGAGACAGGACCGGCTGGGCGTGGCGCGGAGGTGCGCGGGCAGGGCCAGCACAGGGGGTGGGAAAGGGCGGGCTGCGGGTCACGCCGAGTGTCGGGGCAGGGCTGCGCTCTCGGACACCACTGGCGGGGACATCGGGTGGCGCTCTGCCTGGAACACAGGTAGCAGCCCCTCAGAGAGCCAGACAGAGACGCCACAGGCCCCGCCAGAGCCTCCTAGGTCTACACCTGAGAGAAGTAGGAATGAGCACAGGAGGGCCGGGACCGAGGCCCAGCCCCTTCATTCATCACAGCCCCAGAGCAAGACCTGAGTGTCCCCCAGCTGAGGTCTCTCCAAACGCCGGAATATTACTCAGCCATGAAGAGGAAGTACTGACACGTGCGGCAGCAGGGGAGCCTGGAAAATGTCACCCAGAGTGAAGGAGCCAGTCGCCAGGGGTCACGTGCGAGTGACCCACCTACAGGCAAGGCCCCAACGGGGAGGTCTGTGGGGACAGGAAGCAGTGAGCAGCTGTCGGGGGTGCAGTGGAGGGGATGGGCACCGGGGGCTGGGACACGCATGGTGAGGGGCCGTCAGCCTTTCACCGCAGGGACCACAACGCCCGGAGGAGCAGCCAGAGAAGGAGAAGGTGTGTGGGCTCCTGGTTTCGGAGGTTCTGTCCCTCCCTGGTCAGCCAGTCCCACCCGCCTGCCCACGGTGACCACCCGGTCAGTTCACCTGGGATGGCGCGTCGGGCCGCGCTCTCGGGATCCACGCATGCACCTGAATGTCCCAGGCCCCCGGGGCGCCCACGGCCAGGCCCCAGCAGCGACAGCCACGGGTCTCGCACGCACCCGGCGGCACAGGGACAATATGCCGGCAAAGCCACCTAGAGCCAGACTGCAGCAGGGCGCGCGGGAAGGTCCCCGCTGGTGAGGAAACGTGTGCACGGTGGGGCATCAATGCCCCCGGAGAGGGCCCCTGCAGGCCGCTGGGGTCCCGGGTGGAGGGACCCCACACGAGGGGCAGCCGACGGGCCTCGCCCAGGTTGCTGCTTTCAAGACGGGGACAGGAGTTTCCTGGGCACCGGGCCACGGGGCTGGCCCGGCCTCCTTGAGAAGCAGCCGGGGCCAGAGCCTGTGGGCGTGTCTGTCCACGGGGCAGGTCCAGCGTCCTCCCCCCGGGGCCTGAAATAGCCTTCTGCCAAAAGCCTAGCACAGCAACTATTTTGGGCTGCGTGGCCTACCCAAGGCGGGTCCGAGAGCTGGCCCTGGCACCATGGCCAGACTTCCAGGACGAGAGCCCTGGTGACCGTGGTCGGAGAGCCTCCCTCCCCCGCTCCTACCGCCACGATGCCCCGTGCCCAGGACAAGGTCCTGGGGGCTCCTCTTGCAAGCCCAGAGGCAGGATGGCCTGACCCCCAGGGGCGCGGGCCACAGGGCAGTGGTTCTGGGGCCAGCACCAGGTGCCAGGCTGTGTGAGAGGTGCCACTCACGACACATGGCTCTGCACGGCCCTGTGGAGCAGGGGTGGTCGTCATCTCCTAGGAGGGAATCGGGGTTCAGAGAAGGGCAGTGGGCTCCGGACCTGGAGCTGGCTCTCTGACTCACGTCTGCACCCCCAACCACTAGTGTCATTCAAAGCCAAGTGACGCACACCCCAACTCAAGCTGACCATCGACAGCAGCTCTGTTGATTCACTGGCCAAGTCAAGAATGCGGGCAGCAGGTGAGGCTGGATCAGGCTGCAGCTGCGTTTCCAGCAGTCCTCCCGGCTCTGCCCCGCGCTGTCTGCGAGCTCCCTCCTTCTGCAGGTTTTCCCGTGACAGCCAGATGGTTCCCAACATCTGTCAGGGAGATCCTGTGTACCCTGAGCATTCCCAGAGAGACAGCAAGCCTGTGTGCCCCAGCATTCCGAGCAAGACTCCCGAGAGCTGCTGAGACCAGTGGGTCTCAGTCACCCGGGGCACAGGCCTGAAGGCGGGGCTCCAGCCCAGAGCTGGTGGACGCTGGCCCTCTGTGGGCGTGGGGAACTCGGAACACCGAGCAGGTTGCTGAATGAGAACCAGGAAGGGACAGCTATGGGGACAACAGGCAGATGTCACCAGGACGCCCACCAGGGCTGGGCGCAGCTCAGGGGCACAGCACTGGCCTGGCACACAGGAGACCCCAGGTTCCGTCCCCAGCACCACCGCAAGAAGAGTCCCACTGCGCTCTCCTGAGTGGTCAACACAATCGGAACCCGCGGCCCTGGATAAAGTCACCTCCTAGCTCCCCCCAGAAGAGGTCAGCAGGAGGCCAGGCCTCTCGGGCGGACACACCACGCTTTCTGCGCGCCAGGGCGTGGCTGCTGCTCTGGCCTCCAGACCTGCCCCCAGGCCCCCCACCCCGCCCTGTGCCTGCCGCCCGCAGGGAGGAACAGGGGAGCCGCCTGGTCCCCGCCAGGGCGCATCCCCACCAGCTCGGAGCCCTGCTCAGAGCCAGAAGCTGCTGGGAGGGGGCGGGGTGGTCGGGGGGGCCCCGGGCCCCTGGCTGTGTCCCCTGGCAAGCCCCTCACTTGCTGAGCCTCCACCCCCAGCTGTGGGGGGTGGCCAACTCCCGCTGGGGGCTGGAGCCGAGGGCTGTGCCCACCCGACACTCCTCCCCTGCCCGGGCAGTGCCAGGGCTGCCAGCTCGGCGGCCACCTTCCGCCTACTGCCCCTCTGTCCTCTCCCTCCAGGTTCCCAGGGCGTCCTGGCCACCCTGGTGCGTGCCCAGCGCCCTCCTGGGCAGGAGTGGGCTTTGGGAGGAGCCAGCCCCGCCTCCTGCCAGTTCCGGGGAGGAGACGGGGGACCTGGCTCCAGAGGGGACAGCGAGGGCGCAGGCAGCCCCGGCCCGGCCCCAGGCAGCCCCCGGCAGTTCCCGCTGCTCCCGGACGGCCGGGCTCACGCTGCAGACTTTAGGGTGAACTCCCCAAATCCCCATCCGGGGCCTGCAAGAAAAATGCCGGAAATCAGAAGTCGGTGGCAGCAGAGGCACCGCTGCCCCGCCCCTTCTCGTCCCCCTGGTCTCCCCTGTCTGCCCGCCTGTCTGTCTGTCTGCTCTCCCCGTCTCCTCCTCCCCCAGCTCCTTCCCCATCATCTCGCGCAGTGAGCGAGGCCCCGCCGCCAGACGCCCACGTGCCCATATTTTCATGCCTTCACCACCTTCCAGAGAAGCAGATGCCAGCGCGGCTCTTCCCGAGGCTCAGCAGCAACTAACGGTGGGCCTGGGGGAGGCGGCCCCGGAGCGGGAGGGAGCCCGAGCCTGCCGGGCTGCTCTTCCCAGGAAGGGAACGGGGCGGTTTGGCTGACCGTCCAGGGCTGGGACACATTTCTCCCCAGGTCATCAGCGCGGGAAGCTCTGCCAAGTCTACAGTGGCTCCGTCGGCATAGCCTGGCATGGGCAAGGCCCTCGAAGGGACAAAGGGGACCTGGGGACCTGGGTTGTGGGACAGCACAGAATTCTGCCTCCTGCCCTCCAAGGGGCGTGTTCTGTCCCTCAGGTCCACCTGAGCCTGGGACCTTCAGAGCACACGCTGCCCCACGGACCCCTCCCTGACTCCGTCACTCAGTCATTCAACAACCGCGAGGAGCTGGGCCAGGCCTGCGGGGTGCGGCAGCACCACGGAAGTGGTCAGAGGACACCAAGCAGTGAGGTCAAGGCCTCGGCTGACCCTCAGGGACAGCGGTGGCTCGAGTCTGAAGAGGAGCAGGAAATACTTGGGGGACCGAGTGGGGCTGGGGTGTCTCGGGGGGGCCGAGCTCTCACCCGGGACTACAGATGACAAACGGGAGAAGTGAGGGTGCCCAAGAAGACGGGGACCCGCCGAGCTTGCCTGGGGCGCGGGGCGTCTCCCGGGAGCAGGACAGGCCACCCAGGCCAGCCTCAGTGAAGTCACATCACCCAGAGCCAAGCCCCAGGTGAAGAGGCCAGGTCAGGCAGGGGACCACAAGTCACGCCAGGATTCGTGTCCATCAGAAGGGTAGCAATGCTGGCCATGTGGGACCGGAGGCCCGGAGCTGCCTGATTGTCCAGTTTTTCATGAGAAAATAAGAAATAAGGACAATTTAAAAATATGAAATCTTGAAATTAAGAATCTTGAGATTAAATGGTGGTGGCGATTCAAAAACAGTCATTTTCTGAAGAGGCTGGTGGGCCACGTGGGGCGGTGACTGTGGCCATGCATCTCTGACCTATCCCATAATACCAGGCCACATCGGGACCCACCAAAGCCTGGCGTCTGGGAGAGGCGAGTCTGATCCTGAGGCCGGGCACAGGGCCTGTCTCCTAGAGGGCCACGGAGCAGGCAGAGTGGACAGGCCTTCTGCAGCCCGTCGTGAGCTTGAATCCTGACCCTGCTGCCAAAGAGCTGTGGAACGCTGAGCCGGCCACATAGTCCTCGTCCCTTGCCTGATTCCCAAGGGTATTTGAGGTCCTTCCCTGAATGCATGCAGAAATGCAAAATGCTGTGTAAATAAATCAAATCAAACAGGAATTCAGGCCCCATGGAAAACCAGATACGGCTGGTAATTGGACTCAGAAGTAAGGTTTGTCCAAAAAAAAAAACACAAATGCAGGTTCCAGTGAATCTGTACCATGCTAAAGCAGGACCCAAATGTTGCCTTGGGCTTCCTAGCAGCCAAAGCAAAGAAGCAAAGCAGACACGCTTGCGCTGCCTTTGCTGTCCTTAGAGAATAAAAATGTACTGGTTGACCAAAGCAGCCGTTTCCTGGTAGTAGGCTGACATGAAATTCTTCATGGTCGTCCCTAGAGAATTCTTTTAATGATGTAGTAAACAATAACTCTAGGTGCTGGTGAGAAAATTTTTATTTCCTACATCTGTTTCTCCAATGTCCTTCTACGTGGGCTGATGACATGATGCCAAAAATAGATCCATCAAAGCAAGCCCCAGTGGAAATGAGATTCGAGCATGCAGTTCCCCACTGACCCGGGACGTTACTCCGAGCCTCTGAACTGCAGTCTTCGCAGTTGCAAAATAGACCAAATGCCGTGCCTGCCTTTGAGGATTGATATGAACTCAAATGGAATAAGGGGGATCAATGGCCTGTCGTGGCGTCTGGCACATAGTAGGTCTCGTTGTATTCACCAGCAACCATGAAAAAAGCCATTTTTTGAAGAAACTGGAGGGCCAAACAAGTTTCCTCTGCTTCCTGTACCAGAGCAACACCTTGCCATGGGGTTTCCCCCGGGCGGCGGCAGGATGAAGAGGGCAGGGTGGGCACAGACGCAGGCTCTGCTCCACGTGGTCACTCAGGGACCCCGGCTCCTTCCACATGCGGTTCTGCCGTCCCCTGGGACTGCCGAGTCCTCTCCGGTCAGCGCGGGGAGGGAGGAAGACGTGCGAGAAGCTTCCGTGGGCCAGGCACAGAAGTGGCCTGCATGATTCCCACCCGTGATCCATTTCACAGAAACGGAGACGGGCAGACACTGTGTCCCACGTGTGTGGGGAAAACGGAAGACACACTTTTGGAGAGAGCCTTGAGTTCCTGCAGCCTCCGCCACCACCAGGAATCACATGAGCTGGGTCTTCACGTCGGCCGAGGAGTGGGGTGGCTCTGGGACCTGCGCCCCCGGCCCCACCGCCGGCTGCCTGCTCCTCGCACATCCTGCGCTCTCTGGGGTCTGGAAACGGAGAACGTGACCCCTGGTCGCTGACCTTTCCCACATGCTGTTGTTTTTAGTGTCACGGACACTTGAGAAGCTCAGCGCTCCAGGGCCAGCTACGCCCTCTGCCCTGGTGGAGCAGGGCCCCGCTCTGTCCCTCAGCCACCCGCCAGCCATCTGTGCAGCTCAGCACGTGCGACTGCCCTCTGGGCTGAGGGCAGGGACCTGAGGGGCCTCAGAGGTGCCCCCGCCCTCCAGGTCCTGCAGTTTCCCTAAGGAGACGGAACCAGCCACGTGCAGACGGCTCGCGGGACGCCAGGCCACTGAGGGGAGGATCCACGGTGGCCTCCAAGAACACGCGGGTTAGGGCCAGCCCCTTGCGTAGGTGTGGAGTGAGAGAAGAGCCCTCAGCGAAGCCACGATTCAAGTCCCTTAGCCACAACTGACACCTGGACGGTGGCTGCGGTCAGGCCACAGGACTGAGGCTGGGCTGCGCGGCCAGGTGAAGAGGGGAACGGGGCGTCCCCTGGACCACCACAGCCACAGCCTGTGGCCAAGAGGATGCGACGGGAACCAGCTCGCGGGTGCTGACCACCCTACACGCCCACAGTCACACAGCTGCTGGGACAAGAACTGGAACACAGGCCCTGTCCCCAACCCTCCTCCTAGACCCAAGACTCAGCTCTCCCAGTGGCTGCCCCACGTGGGGACACGGTGGTCACCAACATCCCTGCCATAGGCCCGGGCGGGGTGCAGGCTCCGTCCCATCTCCCACACCTTGTGTCCCCGCCAAGGCACGTTTCAGATCCCCAGCCGACGCCCAATGGTGGGTCCTTCCCCCTTCGCAGCTGGGCCCCACCTGGCTGTCCAGGGAGACTGGAGGGTGGCAGGGACTTGGGGGCCAGGGCGTCGTGCTGTCAGCTGCTGGCTCCCAGCTGTCCTCTCAGCCAAGCTTTGGCTGAAGGTCCCCGCAGTCACTCATCAAAGTCATCTGGAGGATGCCCACCGCAGTCCTGAGCTCTGGTCCCACCCCCGCGAACACAGTGGACAGGACCCCGTCCTCCGGATGTCCGTGGCCTTGCAGCGGAGACAGGCGTGAACCCCAGAGAACACCCAGAACCCAGCGGCAGACCAGAAGGAGGAAGGGCCAGGGTTCAGTTCCCTCCAGGGGAAACAACCCAGAAACTAAGTGAGGAAACGGACCTCGGCAGGCAGAGGCCAGCGCAGAGCCCCGGCTGACCGGGGTAAGCTCTGAGTGGGGACGACTTAGAGGGGACCAGGACCTGCAGGGCTGCCCAGGGGCTGGGGAAGCCAGGTGAAGGGAAGAGAAAGGAAATCAAACAATCAGAGAGATCTCAGGGCCAGAGCGTGGAGGAGGAAGGCAAGGAAGGCTGCTTTTTGCTTGTTTTAAAAATTTAAGTTAGACTTCCCAGCAAGTGCACAAATCTCAGAGATTCTATGATGCAGAGCTGAGAACAGACCTAAGGCATCAATGTGTTGAAAGGAGGGAAGGTAGGATGGGTGATGGATGGATAGACAGTCAGACTAGATGGGTGGATGAATGGGGGGATGGATGGATGGATGGATGGATTTTGGATGGATGAATGGGTGGATGGGAGATGGATGGATAGATGGGTGGATGGGTAGATTGATGATGGATGGATGATGGATGGATGGAGGGATGGGAGATGGGTGGATGGATGATGGATGATGGATGGATGAGTGGATGGGTGGGTGGATTGATGATGGATGGATGATGGATGGATGGATAATGGATAGATGATAGATGGATGATGGATGGATGATGGATGATGGATAGATGGATTATGGATGGATGATGGATGGATGATGGATGGATGGATGATGGATGATGGATGATGGATGGATGGATGGATGATGGATGGATGATGGATGATGGATGGATGATGGATAGATGGATTATGGATAGATGATAGATGGATGATGGATGATGGATGATGGATGATGGATGGATGATGGATAGATGGATAATGGATAGATGATAGATGGATGATGGATGGATGGATGATGGATGGATGATGGATGGATGGATGATGGATGGATGATGGATGGATGGATGATGGATGGATGATGGATGATGGATGGATGGATGATGGATGGATGATGGATGGATGATGGATGATGGATGGATGGATGATGGATGGATGATGGATGGATGGATGATGGATGGATGATAGATGGATGATGGATGGATGGATGGATGATGGATGGATGATGGATGATGGATGGATGGGTGATGGATGGATGATGGATGGATGGATGATGGATGGATGATAGATGGATGATGGATGGATGATAGATGGATGATGGATGGATGATGGATGGATGGATGATGGATGGATGATAGATGGATGATGGATGGATGATAGATGGATGATGGATGGATGATGGATGGATGGATGATGGATGGATGATGGATGATGGATGGATGATGGTGGATGATGGATGATGGATGGATGATGGATGGATGATGGATGGATGATGGATGATGGATGGATGGATGATGGATGGATGATGGATGATGGATGGATGGATGATGGATGGATGATGGATGGATGATGGATGGATGATGGATGGATGATGGATGATGGATGGATGATGGATGATGGATGGATGATGGATGATGGATGGATGGATGATGGATGGATGATGGTGGATGATGGATGATGGATGGATGATGGATGGATGATGGATGGATGATGGTGGATGATGGATGATGGATGGATGATGGATGGATGATGGATGGATGATGGATGGATGATGGATGGATGGATGATGGATGGATGATGGATGGATGATGGATGGATGGATGATGGATGGATGAAGGATGATGGATGATGGAAGGCTGTATGCTGAAAGACTCATGAAGCCATCTTGGGAAGGAAAAACTCACTGGGGGAGGAACAGGAGGCAGGACCCCCATTAGAATGCTTGACCCTAATCATGCAAAATCCAAATGGACCAGTTGGAGGGGAGCTCATTGGAGGGAGCTCATTGAAGAAGCTTTTAGCTCTGCTCAAAGAAAAGTTGTGTTTGGCCAAATGAAGGCACTGGGTCCGAGAGTCCAGCAGGGGTCCAGTCCATCCCAGAGAAGGCTGGACTGGAGCTGGACATGGGAGGAGTGTGGTGACGGCAGTGGCCTGAGCAGGGCCAGGGGGAACCGAGGGACCGTGTGCAGCTCCTCTCTGTCGTTTACCCGTGGTTCACGACGCACGCTGACGCTGGGAGGAGGAGGAGGAGGAGGAGGAGGAAGCTTGGTTCCCACACACCTACTATGCGCCGGGCCCCAGCACGTAAGACACTTTCTCGCATCTTGTTCTCACCACAGTCTTGCCTTGGTGGCTGTGCTGTTGTGACCCCCTCCCCCATCGTGCAGAGGAGGCACCAGCTCAGAGAGGTCAGCTGACTGTCCAGGCCACACCAGCCAGACGGGTCTCGCCCCTCCAGGTTCTCTTCTTTACTGCAAATGCACCTCGGGAGCGTGAGCTGCCTGGGTTGGCCCTTCCCAAGTGCAGGTCTTGGGTGGGATTGTCCCCACCCATGCTCCTCCAGCCTGTGCCTGGGTTGGAGGCACGAGGGCGCTGGTGGGTGGAGAGGGCGGGTGCCCAGGACAAGTGGGCTTAGCTTTGATGCTGTTTGGTGCCTGCATCTGCAGTTTGGTCTTGCCAGTGGGCAAAGCAAGGCCGAAGCCAGCCAGGATTTCCAAATCGCTTTCTGGGCCCCATAATCCCCCGGGGCTTCATCTCGCCCAGAGAGCCAGGATTTTAGAAAGTCATACACCCAAAGCAACGCACATGAAAACAGCAACAACCACTGCCATTCCCTCTATCAGACCGGCAGGTTCAAAGGCATGCTAATGGCCATTGTCCCCGGTGAGGTAAGCAGCCGTCCCCCACACTGGGTGGAGCGCAGGATAACATCTTCCCCCCAGCAATTTGGAATTGCTCATGGGAATTTGTATCTGCTGCGACACAGCCAGTCCCCGCTGGGGAACCTATGCTGGGGACAGAATTGGAGAAGCAGCTGCAGATGGGCGGGGTTTGGGCAAGGACTGACCTCCCTCCCTGAAGGGTTGGAGGCCTGGGGCGGGTCAGGGCGGGAAGACTCACAGATGGAAATGGGCGAAGGCTGCTCATCAGCCCCCACTTCCCAGCACCAGCGTCCTTACCAGTTGACAGTTCAACACACTGGACGGCCACCGCACGGCCACCAGGATGACCGACAGTCGGAAATCGGTTCAGTGAGTGAAAGGGCGTCCATCCAACAGGACATCGTGTGGCCACTGAAAACCAGCCTGGAGAGGAGTGTCCGGGTGGGCGTGCAGCCGTGCAGAGAGACGTGCGCAGAGGGCAGCGCACCCTGCGGCCCTCGCACGCGCGTGCACGTGCGCGCACACTGGGTACGCACGGCCCTCTGGAAGTCTCGGAGAAGAAGCTGGGAGAGCGGCCTGGGCTACCCCAGGAGGGCTGGGGCGGGCGGACGCTCGCCTGCCCCAGGACTGCTGCACTCTGGGCGTTTCTGAGAAACCGCCTTCCTTACAATGTCCCCTGCTGGCGCCAGCCCTGAAGACAGACTGGGGACGTGTGCTCGGGGCTGGAGCCCGGGGAGGAGTGGGACAGGTCCGTCACTTCCCGTCCTTGGGTTTAATGTCGCCGTGCCTGGCGTCCCACGCGTGAGAAGCCGCGCGGGGAGCGGAGCGCTGGACGCAGGCCCTCCTGCAGGGAGGAGGGACAACGGCCGAGGGGTCTGTGGACAAGCGCGCCACGCCTCATGTCACCAGGCACAGGGACGGGACCAACCATGAGACGTCACGTCACACCTGCGACGTGGCCCTCCTCAGGGAGGAAGGTGACAGCGTTGTTGGGCTGTAGACGAGGAGGCCCCGGCACCCGTGGGCTCCTCGGGAAATTGAAAATGAACCCACACCCGGCCCCGCGGCCCCCCTCCGGGTGACGGCCAGAGGCCACGCCTGGAGGAGACACCCTGGCTCGCCGCGGCAGGGAGTCGACGGAGAGGACAGACAGCGGCCTGCACGCGTGGAGCCCTGCCCAGTGCTCAAGAGGGAAAGCCTGTCACTCGCGACTCCGTGGTGAGCCTGGAGGCCACTGTGTTAAGTGAATGGCCGGGACGGGCCTGTGCCCGCCGGCCTTGCTCCATGAGGTGTGCCGAGAAGCAGAGAGAAGAATGGCGGTCACCGGGGCCAGGGCTGCGCCAGGTGTTGGCCGGAGGCCCCGAGGTCTCAGTTAGCAGGAGGGTCAGCACGTGCCACTGTCAGGGTAGCCAACGGCCACGCCGCGTGTGCCTGACACCAGCCGCGGAGAGCTGAGGGCCTCCCGCTACAGCTCGCGGCCTCTGTGACGCGTGGCCACGAGGCGGGGCCTGGGGGCGGCTGCCTGCCCCCTGCTGGGGCGGCGTCTTCAGTGTCGCGGGGCGCTGCCCGGGCGTGTCCAGGGCAGACACTCCTGTGGCCACTTCGCTGCCCGGGTGACCCGAGGTTCCCAGACTCGCAGCGGCACTTCGCACGTCCCAGAACAGAGCCCGGGGCGGGCGCAGCGGGGGGCCGGGTCCTCCCTGGACCCTGGAAGCAGGGACTCCCCGGGCAGCGGGGTCCGAGAGTCCCTGTCGTGGACAGAAGAAGCCCCTTGGGGACTGGCTGTCTGTCACGGCTGACAGACAGGAACGAGGCACGGTCGCCCCTAGTGATCTCAGGAACGCCCTTCCCAGACCCGTGGCAGGTGGATATGAGGCTCCGGCCAGAGTGGGGGTCCGGGTGAGGGAGGTGGCTCGCAGCTCTCCAGGGGCAAGGTGGGGGGAACCTGGAAGGGCAGAAGGAACAGCCTGTGAGTATGGCGTGTGCAGAGGCTGGAAGTGGAGGAGAGGCTGGGACGGCGCCCAGCAGGCGGAGGACACTGCTCAGGGGTTGTCTCCGGGCCTCTGAGGCCGAGCGTTCTGTGAGATGGGGACGACACCAGGTCCCCTCGATCCTCCCAGGCACACTGCCTGGGCTCTCGGTGCGCCCAGATCTGAGCCGTTCACAACAGACAGCATCTGGATTCTCTTCCAGGAGGTAGCAGCCCTCGGGAGGCAGGGAGGCAGGGAGCCCAGGACCCGCCGCCTCCCCAGGGAGGCCGGAAATTCTCTCGGTGGCCCTTCCCACTCACTTCACCCTCAGGCCTCCCGGTGACAGTGACGCTCTGTGACAGCCTGGCTTTGGACAAGCTCCGGGGGCAGCTCACGGGGCCCCTGAAGCCCACAGTCGTCTGCCTGGGTGGAGCCGCTCCCGGGTTCACTCCGCGGGGGCTGTGGAGAGCCGGCTCTGCCACGTGGGGTGACGCCAGTGGGCGTGGCGGGTGGCGAGCCTCCCTGATGCCCTTGAGTGGAAATGGGGGCAATGAACAAGGAATCCCAAGACTGCTTGAGCTGAGGGAGAAGGGGCAGAGAGGTGGGGGCTGTTCATCAGGGTGGTCAGGGTCGGGGCCTCTCAGAAGAGGTGACACTTGAGCTGAGACCCCAGTAATAAGATGAAGTCCCTTGGGAGGTCTGGGGCCAGCGTTCCAGATTGGGGGGGGCGGGGGGGGGAGGGGGTGGGGTGGGAGACAGCAGGTGCAAAGGCCCTGGGGTTGGGTGAAGCTCGGCATGATGAAGCTGCAGGAGGCTGCAGGGGCTGGACAACAATGAGCACGGGCCAGCTGGAGGGGTCTGCAGGAGCCAGGCCATGGGCTCCGGTCAGAGTGGGCTTTCATCAGATGCCCCTGGAGGGAGTGGACCAGGGGTGCCATGGAGGGGACCTGGGCCACTGTGAGTGGAATGGACGCAGGAAACCGGCTCAGCAGCTGTGAGGCCTCTCTGTGATCCCTGCCCCTTCCCCGGGTGGGGGTGTGGCCAGGAGGACCCCTCATGCTGACCACCAGGGCTGAGCACAGGCCCCCCACGCTGGGAAGCCTGCCAATCTCTCCCCCTGATCCTGGCACCCCAAACAGTGACCCGCCCAAGGAGCCAGGCGGCCGCCGAGGCGCTCGGGTTTGCGCGGGCTGAGGTTAAGAACCGGGGAGCCTGGCTTTCCACGCCGGGGGTGGGGGGCCACAAGCCACCGCTTTATTTAAAGAATCACCGCACTGGCGGGGGGTGGGGGGGTTGGGGGGAGGCTTCAGCTCCTGGTGGGGGAGACCCGGGAAGTGCAGCTTGGTGGCCAGAAACAGGGGGCCTCAGTTTGTCTTCCTGAGATGGACCCAGAGCCCGCCCCGCCCTTCCCACCCCGCCTTGGGCTGAGTGCAGAGGTGGGCCTGGCGCTGGGACACGGGGTCCTGCCTGGGGGGTGCCACTCCCTCCGCCCAGGCTCTGCCGGCCAGGCCTGGGGCTTAGGAGTCCCACTCCCCCCCAAGAGCTGGGCGGCTCCCCTGTGCGACCTTGGCGGGGACTCTGAGGACAAGGACAGAACACCTGGGAGAGGCTGCAGGTGCAGGCCCTGGCTGGGGGCGCCTGGCTCAGGCGGGCACTGGGCCCTCCTGCTGCCTTTGGCCAGTGGCCAGTCGGGCCAGGAGAGCGAGAGGTGCTTCCTGCTGGTGGAGGCCCTGCGGGCCACTTTGCAGATGGCTGGGAGGCTTGGGGCCGGGTCAGGTGCCCCTCTGGCCTCCTCCCGCCTCCCGCCAGCCAGCCCTGCCCCTGCTCCGCGGCCGGGCGCCCCTCACACTGGTCCTCCACCACTGATGTGCGGCCACGGTCCTGGTTCACGTCCCCGACTGGGGCAGGGAGACCAGGCCGGGGGCGTTGTCCCTCAGCTGGACCATCCTCTGACACGGTGGCCAGGGCTGGCCGGGGCTGGCCGGAAGGAGCGCGGGGTCTCGGACCCTGCCCTGGCATGGGATTCGTACCGTCTAGGTGACAGTTTTCTGAATCAAGACATGAAGCGGGGGTGGCCTGGGCCTGCTGTGTGAGGCCTCCCATCCTCTCTGCCCCCTGGTTAGGTGGCAGGGCAGCCTTTGACCTCCGTCCACTGTTCCTGTGAGCACTCAGGGCCAGTGGTGCCCGGGACAGCAGCAGGGTGGGTGGGGTGGTGGCCCGGGGCGAGGGCCCTCTAAGGCAGCTGCAAGAGCAGGGGCTGCTTCGGGGGGTCGCCTCAGGAGCCAGCGCAGCGGGGACCAGGGACACCCTTTCTTTGCTTTCTTCTGCTACAGCCTCTGCCTTCCCTTCCTGCTGGCTCTGCCCCCCACTCCTCCGGCTCGGCTCCTGGGGTGTGGGGTCCCCTGCTCCCCTGTGGGCAGGCCCCTCTCGGCCGTCCCCTCCCCACGACCTTCCCGTCCAGCTTGGCTTGTGGGCCTTGGCCAGTGCTGTCCCTCCCTGGGGTCCCTTCTTGCCTGTCTTCACTAGTCAAGGTCTTTGGGGTCCCACAGCCCAGAAGAGAGTTGTGAGAACTGCACACGACGCACGCACCTCCTTTAGTCAGCACCTACATGCGTTGGCGCAGGGTGCAGGTCCCGCGGGCGCATGCTGAACGTGTGCTTGCAACGAACCTCACGGAACCCCAAAGGTGTGGCTTTGGCTCACGCGTTTTCCTGAAAAGCCCCCCACGAGGCTGAGCGGCAAAGCCGGCCCTCCACACCCAACCACAGAAGTCCATTGCTGGCCACACCCGCCATCGTGTGAGGCCGAGGCTCACACACGTGGAAATCAAGACGCGTGGCTCGTAGCTCATCAGCGAGCAGACCCTCCCGTGCAAAGCTGGCACCGTCCTGAGGGCCCCGATGCCCCTCATGCTTCTCTCCCTGTTTGGTCACTACCCTTGCCCGACTTTGAGCATCGTATAAATGACGTCCTGCAGCCTGGGTCCTCTCACACCTGGCTTCCGTCCAGGTTGCTGTGAGCCGCTGAACTTTCTTCTTCCTCTTCCTGTAGATTTCCACTGTGTGAGGATCCCCCAAGTTTTACTGCTGGTGGACACTTGGGCTGTCCCCAGTTTGGGGCTGTTTGCTGCTATGAGCATTCGTCCACAGTGGCCTGAGTTCACGCAAGAGCACATTTCTGGGGGCGTTTACCTGGGGGGCAATCGTGGGACCCAGGACACAGAAGGACGTCTAACCATAGACAGATGCTGCCCAACCATTTTCCAAAGTGGTTCCACCACTTCCCACCCACCGCCATGCAGTAGAGGCCCTGTTGCTCCGAGTCCTTGTCAACTCTTGGCATTGTCAAAATTTTACGTTTTAGCCAAACTGCCCTGGTTATCTCACTGGGACTGATTTTCATTTCCGTGATTATTGATGAGATTCAGCACCTCTTCACATACGTATTGGTTGCTGAAATATTCTTGTTGTGGAGTGCCTGATTTTTGCCCATTTTTAATATTGAGTTGTTAATCTTTCTTTGTTTTGATTGGTAGTTGTGGCTTTTCTGGATTAAAGGTTGTACTGTGAAACATTTCCCTCACTTAAAAAAAAAACAAAAAAAACCTTTTTATTGCTCATCCTTGGATCTTTATCTTATTTATTTTTATGTGGTGCTGAGAATTGAACTCAGTGCCTCACACATGCTAGGCAAGCGCTCTACCACTGAGCCACCACCCCAGCCCCTCCCCCACTTGATAATCTGCTGTTTTACTCTCTTATTGATGTCTTTTTTTAAATATTTTTTTTTAGTTGTCAATGAATCTTTTGTTTTATTTATTTATATGTGGTGCTGAGGGTTGAATCCAGGGCCTCACATGTCAGGCAAGTGCTCTACCACTGAGCCACAACTCCAGCCCCTTATTGATGTCTTCTGACAAAAAGAATTTTAAACTTTATGGTTGATGTGATCGATCCCCTTTTAACCGGCAGCACTTTCTATGTGGTGTGAAAGAATCGCTCTCGCACTCTGCGGACATAGAGGTGTCCTCCTGGGTCACCCTCTAGAAGTTCCACATTCCCCTTAACATGTAGATTTGGAATCCCTCTGAGATCAGTGTTGCCAACGGCGTGAGGTAGGGATCTGGGTTAGTTTCTTTCTACGTGTATTCCCAGGACCTGTCACTGAGAAGGCTGCCTGTCCCCATTTCTTGGCAGTGACATACCTGTCATAAGACACCAGTCCTCCTGCCTGGCTTCTCCTTCCTACCAGACTGGTCTGCTGGAGTATGTCCTTACGCCAATACCACACTAGTCACCATGGTGTTGTGATAGGTGTGGACAGCAAATTCTCCACCTCATTCTTCTTCAAAAAATTGGCTTTTCTGCATCCTTGCGTTACTACATCCATTCTTTGAAACACTTAACTCTGTTTACCAAGTTACACACACACACACACACACACACACACACACACACGTTAGGATTTTTATTAGGGTTTCATGCATTAAATCTATTAATCAGTTTGCAAACAATTGACTTCTTTAAAACACGAACAGGATCTACCCCTTGATTTATTTTAGCCTTCTTGGATTCCTTTTAAGAATGCTTTATAGTTTTCTGAGTATTTTTCGGGTGAAAGTTTTTTTTTAAAGAATCGATTGAGTGAGATTCTGGGTGACGTTTGGATGCAGCAAGGTCATGCAGGTGGCCACCAGAGAGCCCTTCTCTGGTGGCCCGGTTGTCCTGGTCTCCAAGGAGCTCACGCTGCCCCTCTGTCTGGACCCTCCCCAGGTGCCCACTCCCCTGCCCACTCAGGCTGGCCCAGGGGGAGGCCTGGTGCACTGTAATGCGGCGGTCACTGCAGGTCAAGCTCACCCCTTGGTGCCCGGCTTAGGGACCACCCGACCCTGAGAGGCCGTGGCAGGCAGCGACCTGGAGAGGAGCGTGTGGAGATCTCCCCACCAGAAAAGCCGCGCCTGCGCCCGTCGTGGGACCTTTACCAACCGCCAACGGGTCAGAAAGGATGGGAAAGGTCCCCGCGGGCCTGTCCCTCAACCACCCCGTGTCCTGCTGCGGCTCTGCAGGTCTTGTACCTGCTCATTCTGGTCTTAAGGCTTGACATCATCCCCAGTGTCCCCTCTGCCTTCAGCCTTTGTCACCTGAGGCCACAGTGCAGGACTTTCTCCTGAGACCCTGCTCTCCCGAGGCCTGCCGCGACCACGCAGTGCCCGGCACTGAGCACCAGGTGCCAGCGTGGGCGGGCAGCCGGTTCCCTTAGGGACCCTCAGCCTCTCCCTGGCCCCCACAGATACAGACCCCGAGAGCAAAGGACCCATGACCTGGCCAGGACGCTGGCCAGCTCCCCGGCCGGGCCGCGGCATTCTGGGCCTGCTTTCGTCCAGGTGGCCGGGGACACTGCTGGCTCCTGGGCAGGCTTGGCCTCCGCTGTGGGCTCCTTCCTCTGGCCGAGGGGCCTCTTCCTTCTGCAGCTGAGCAACTCTGAGCATGGGGTCCCGGGACAGGCCTGGCCGCGCTTCCCGGGAAACCTGACCTCTCGGAGCCTCGGGGTCTCCCTCAGGGAAACGGGCAGCGGAGGGTCAGGACAACGGGGGACAGGAAGAGCCTGCGAGTGGGGAGCATCTGCGGACGCGGACCTGGACCCACCCCGGGTGTCGGGTCCCCCGGGCCGCCTTGCGCAAGGGTCCCCGGGTGCAGAGGAAGGCGCCCCCTCCCACCCAGCTCCAGGCCAGGCCCGGCCCTGCCCATCTCCCTCCCCAGCCCCAGCTGGCCCCAGGGGTCCATGGGTGGTCCTGGGGCCGCCCACCCTGTGGTCCCCAGGCTCCGCCCCTCGGCTTGGCGCAGAGTGGGCCGGGTTCCAGCGAGTCAGGGCAGGGCATTTGCTGGCTGTCACCCAGTTAAGGGACCAGGGTGGCAGAGTGAGTAGGGCGATGGCCCGAATGGCCAGTGCCGGGTCTGGCCCTCTCTAGGCCCCAGTGCTCGGCGCGGGGTGGCGCCGCCCAGGCCTCACGCAGGAGGGGAGCAGCAGGCGGGAGCCTGGCCCCGCAGCGCTGCCCAACACAAGCCGCCACGGCACTCCGCACCAAGAGGCCAGCTCTCCACGGGGCCACCTGCGTCCCCACGCTGCCCCCTCCCTCTACAAGTGGACCTCCACCCCGAGCGACCTCCACCCCGGCAATGACTAGTAACAGAGCGGGGATGGCGAGCTTCCTCCCAGCTCTGCCCAGGGGCCTGGCGTTCTTCCAAGTCCTCGGCACACAGTGTCCCGTCTAGCCCCACAACTGTCCTGAGGGGCTAGTGCTGCTGTTGGTCACTACCACACGGGAGAAGTGAGGCACAGAGGAGTCGGGCAACGTGCCCGAGGTCACACCGCGAGATGCGGACTCGTGGGCCCCGTTTGCAGAGGCAGACACTGAGGCACAGAAAGGACACGGGCGCTGTCCGTGGTCACCCAGTTAGTAGGTGGTCAAGCTGGAATCTGAGCCTGCGTTCGAAGCGCCCCTCACGCTACTATTTCCATTTTTCTTTGAAAGTCCATGTCCCGCGGGGCAGCCTCTGCAGCGCCAGGACGCCAGCGGGGAGAGCAGGGCTGGCACCGAGCTCGATCAGCACAGACCTGCCCCGTGGCTGCTCCGGGGGGGGGCGCGGGCCTTCCGCAAACTCTCAGAGTGAACCAAGCTCCAGTCCCCGTCCTGCCAGGCTTGGCTGTGTGGCCTTGGACACGTTGCTCTGCTTCTCTGCGCTGCCCAGCATGCAGTGTGGAGTGGAAATGATAACAGCGCCCCCCGCAGGAGGAGGTGAGGATGGAACGTGGGAACACGTGCACTGGGCTGAGAAGCAGCTCGGCAGCCCCCTCCCACGCGGAGTTGTCATGAGGGTCGGTCACGGCTCAGTGAAGCTCTTCTCCACTGCGTGGCCAAGGCCAGCTCCCGGCACTCTCTGGGCTTTACAAAATGGGCCACTGCCAGTGCTTAGCGCTGCGGCAAGGTCAGTGCCCCAGAGGGCTTAGGAGGCAGCTGGCACTCAATCCATGTCACCTACGGCCAAGTCACCGTCACCATGTGGCCGCACAGAGAAGGCGGTCCTCAGGACCACGGGTAGATCTCAGCTCAGGTCCTGCCGCAGCTTCTGCCCCTGCCCATCCTGCATGTGTCAGCTGAGTTGGGGCACCACGACCCTAGCCTCTGGCAGAGCTGCCACCACTGGGTTTCAGGAAAACACCATCCCTTGTCCTTTCCAGAGGTCCTCTGGGACCTGTCCCTCTGGACTTAGTTGATGTGTCTTTGGGAGACTCAGGAAGAGTCGCCCTTGGTGAGCTCCCCTTGGAACTGGCCTTAGGACCAAGCGTGCGTCTGTAGGCAAGCAAGACAAAGATCACCAAGGCATGAGGTTCTTTCCCTTTTTGCCTTGGCTGCCAGGTAGACTGCTGCCCGACTCTGTACCCAACAAAAGTGGCTTGCTCATGGAGGGCAGTGCAGTGTGAGCGTCGGTTCTGAAGCTCCTTGCCTTATCACGGTGCCACTTTAAGCAAGTGGCTCCATCACTTTGAGCCTGTCTCCTCCTCTCTAAGAAGGGAGAGGAGAAGCCCCGAGTTCTGCCTCCTCCTGGCCCGGTGAGCTCGGCAGCCCCTTTCTCTCTCCAAGCTCCGGCTTCCTCCCCATGCTAACGACCATGGTACCGCAGCGTGGCAAGGACGCATGGGCACAGCCTGGTGCCTGCCACATGGCTGGCGCCTGGTGACCAGCTAGTGAAAAGGAATGCTTTTGCCGGGGAAGACCCGGCAGGGTTGGGAGCCGAGGTTCCGGCGGGTTCTGGGGAGAAGCAGGGCCTTCCCGGAGCAGTGGTAAAACTCGGCGCTGAGGGCTGTCCTCAGCTGGGGTCAGGGCCAGCGTCCTGGAGGAGCCTGGAGGAAGGGGCCGTTTCTCCCAGGTCCCTGCAGCGCCCCCAGCTCGGCGCACATACATTTTATGGGGTGCACCTGCCTGGCTGCTCCTGCAGCTGCAGGGCTGTGAGGCCTGCCCCAGAGGCACGGTGCCAGGGAGCCCGGAATCGGTTTCCCGGCTGCTTTCGCTGCTTCTTTCTCTCTTTTTATTTGTTCTTTCCTCCTCCTTCGTCTCCTCTCTCGTTTTCTGGGCTTCCTCTTGTTTTCTTCTTTTCCTGCCTTCCTCTTTCAGCCTCCTCTCTCTCCTTTCCCCCATCTTTCCTGGGCTGCTCCTGCAGCTGCAGGGCTTGTGAGGCCTGCCCCAGGGCCCCCTCTGCCCACCGTGCGGGAGGCTCCCCACACAATCCAAAGCAGCAGCCCCTCCCAGGGCCCCGGTGACCCACGTGACGCTGGTGCCGACAGAGGGCCACAGCATGTGCCAGGCTGGATTGGGGCAGGGGGCACCGCGTAGACGTCAAGCCCAGGCGTGGTGGGCCTGCAGGCAGCCGCCCAGGCCTGAGGAGGCCCACGCCCGGCCCTGGCCCCCAGGCCCCGGGGGGCCCTTCACTGCAGCACTGGTCCTGCGACCCCACGGCCCACTCCTGTCCACCCCAGTGCTCTTTGGCGAGACGTGACTGAGATGCCTGGGGAGGAGGGAGATCCGGGTGACACACCATGACAACAGGACGCCTGGTGAGCAGGCGCACAGGCCCATGGCCTCCCCTCCCCTTTGTACCAGGGGGCTCACCTGGGTGCCAGGCCCATGGGCACATGTGACAGTTTCCGTGCTGAGCCACCCTGCTACTTGCTTGGGAGCCGGGTTGCTGGGGCACAGCAGTGGAGGGCCCCGTCCGGGGAGAGCAGCTTGGTGCCACTCGACAGACATCGGGGCGGGGGGCCCGCAGCCTTCAGGGCCAGAAGGCGCACAGGACCCTGAGCCTCAAGCCACAGTCCTCTCCACAGTTCCTGCGGGCCACGGGCACTGCGGCTGGTCGGACTGGGAGGTGGGTCTCCAGGAGGTGCGTGCAGGAAGGCCCCCGCAGCCGCCCCAGGAGCCCACAGCTTCTGTTTCCTTGCCTCCTGCGATGGGGGCTCCCCGCCACCTGCCCCACCTGCCTCTGTCTTCCTTCTCCAGTGCGGAACTCCGAGCCGAGCACGAGCCCTCCTCGGTCCTGAAGGCGGTATGTCTGTTAATGCGCCCTGCACCGGGTACGGCTCCTGAGCACCCCGGGGTGCAGCGGGGCTGCCGTCCACTAAACTCACTCCTCCAGTGTCCCCCTCCTCTTCCTCTGCCTGCGCCTGTCTCTCTCCACTGCTTCCCTCTCCCTCTCCTCCCTCCTCCAGCTCAGGGCAAGGCACCTCTAGACAATCTGTTCAAATGTGTGTTGAGGGGCGTCAGCCCGGGGTGGGCCCAGGGACTCGTGGATGGACGAGCCCGTGTCCAGCACTCCTGCCCGGCAGTGAGAGGACAGAAGGGTGACAGCTGTGGCACCCGACCTGGGACGAGAGACAGGACAAAGTGCAGGGAGAGCTCAGACATGTGAGCCACCACGCGTGTGCCAAAAAGGAGGCAGGCCAAACCGAGATGGAGGGCAGTCCCGTCGTCCCCGAGAACAGGGACCAGGGACTGAATGATGTTCACTAGAAGCAGGGAGGCGACCTGGCCGGTGCCCGCCTGTCACGTGGAATTCATTGCCTTAGCCAGACAGCCACACTCAAACGGCTTTGATATAAAATGCTACCTTGGAAAGATGGCTTTTGTCCACTTTTGAGCTTCGAGGAAAATTTGGTTCAAGTTCTTCTCTATGTGGCTTTGACACCAGCGTCACCATCACGGAGGGACAGCTTTCTCCAGAGCTCAGCTTATTCAGAGAGATCGGGAGTCCAAAACAGCCCTTTCCAATCCGCGCACCAGGCACCCACTGGCCACTGGTCTGCACCCGTGAGGGCGGTCATGGGCCTGGGCTGTGGGTGAGCACAGTGGCCCGCACAGCATGGCCACTCCCCGGGGTGCTCTGAAAGTGACCTTCAAAGGGCCGTTACAGCAGCCACCCACCCCTGCGTCGCCAAGCCCTGCTCTGCATGGCTCTAGCTCAGGGAGATTCGCCTGAGCCCCTGACCCACCTCCGCAGCCCAAACTCGCAAGGACTGCAGGTGCAGGGCACTAATGTCCCTTCCCCAGCCAGAAATTTGGGGTTAAAAATTAAGTAGCAGAAGCCGGGCGCGGTGGCGCACGCCTGTAATCCCAGTACTTGGGAGGCTGAGGCAGGAGGATCGCGAGTTCAAAGCCAGCCTCAGCCATGGCGAGGCACTTAGCAACTCAGTGAGACCCTGTCTCTAATAAAATACAAAAATGGGCTGGGGATGTGGCCCAGTGGTCGAGTGCCCCTGAGTTCAATCCCCGGTACCAAAAAAAAAAAAAAAAAAAAAAAAAAAAAATTAAGTAGCAGAGAGAGAGCCCCTGTCATGCAAGAAACAGTAACTCAAACACAGGCACCCCTCTGTTCAGACCTGTGATCGGTCTGGGTGTGGCTTCCCGGAACCAAGGTGGTGGCTCTCAGCCCAGCTGCAAGAAGGAGTCTCTGGGACCTGTCCAGTGCTACAGGCAGAGGGCACCAGAGAAGCCAGAGCAGGGGACTCTCTCCTGCCCCAGGCTGGCCTCACCTCCTACCTGCGGGAAGGTCTCTCCACTCCAGAGCCTCCACCTCCCTTCCTGTGTAGTGGACGTAATGACCTGTCCTGACGTCTTCAGGGACGCGCGCGCGGAAACCAGAGTGAGGGGGGGATGAAAGCTGGTCTGCAAATGGGTCATCTTGGACCTGCCATTCCCTCCCGAGCGGCCCGCGCCAGCACCGAGGGACTGAGCAAGGCCTGCGGGGTGAGCGAGTGGCCAGCGAGGGAGGAATCCTGCCGCCCCCTCCGCAGGCGCACCCCGCCTCTGCCTCTTCGCACAAGCGGTTTGTGTTCACCAGATGGAGCTCACGTGCCCCCAGGTCCCCACCCCCACCCCAAAACAACGCGGCCCCACGCTCTTTCATTTTGTATTCCTGGGCGCTTTGGCCACGGTATTAAGCCACCTTAATTGCTTGTCATTCCTGCCGTCACCACTAGCAGAGCAGCCCTGCCCACTGTCTGGATCCCCCGGGCCCAGCCTAGCGCCTGGCACATGGGACGTGCTCAGTAAATATTTAAGGACCGAGTGGCTGAGTGAATTAATGAACAGGGTCACCGCCTAGGGAGTAGGAAAGTCCCCAGCCCCACTTGGCTCTCCTGCACTAGCCCGGGCGACCTTCTGCCTGCGTGCACGTCCCCGCCCTCCCCACCCACCCAATTCCAGCACCCCGCACGGCGCTCCAGGGAGCCGGGCCTGGCTGGAGGAGGCCCTGGCACACAGTAGGCTCCTCCAGGCGCTGGAAAGCGTGGGGGACGGCCAGCAGGCCCCGGAGCCAGGCGCCTTCCCGGCCTGGGCGGGCGCGGCGAGGGCGGGCGGCTCCGCGCGCCTCTCGCGCTGCCGGTGCAAACTTTCAAAAGACGCGGCGGCTGCGGCCCCGCCCTGCGCGGGGGCGGCGGGGGCGGCGGGGGCGGGGCCGCGGGCCCGGGCCGGTGGCTCCGCCTCCTCCTCCCGCCGCCGCCGCCGCCGCCGCCCTCCGGCGCCCGCCCAGCTGCCGCCACCGGCTCGCGGGTGCAGCGCGATGCCCCGGAGCTCGGCCCCGGCCCCGGCCCCCGACCCGCCGCGGGAGTAGCCCCCGCGCGAGCGCGCAGCCGCCGACCTCGCCCCGGAGCCGCGATGGGCAACACGGTGCACAGGACCTTGCCAGGTACGCCGGGAACCGGCCCGGGAGGCGGGCGCCGGGCTTCTGCTCTCCCCTGGACACCCGCTGGGTGACTCTCGGGGAGCCACCCCACGCCCCTCGGAGCCCTCGGCGCGCACCGGGCTGCGGTCTCGGCGCCTCCCCGAGCCCGGCTCTGCGCGCGCGCCCGGAGGCTGGGCTTCGCGCTCCGGGAGAGCGGGTACAGCGTCCTGGTTACCTTGGGGACCCCTGTCCTCGTCCTCCCCTGCTTCGGCCAGATGCGCGAAAGGGCTCTGTGGCGATGTCGCGCACCCGTCGCCTTTGTTCCAGCCCGAGGGAGCGGATGAAGGAGCCTGGGGCGACCGGGGGTGGGGGGGATCTGGAGCCGGGCTCGCCCCGGCTTCCGACGGCCAGAAGCCGCCGCTGTGCGGAGACCGCCGCTGCCGAGAGTGGGGGAGGTGTTCGCGAGGGTCTCGCAGTTCGCAGGCGGCCAGCGCCCCCGCGCACATGCCGCCGCGCCTCGGCCGCGCTCCCACGCGCACCCCGGCTGCGCCCCCCTCTGGTGTCGGCTCGACTGGGGCTCTTTAGCCCTATGGGAGTCGCTGCTGTAGAGCGAGTCGCCCCCTAGTTAAAACAGCCCTAGAATTTCCCAGGCCAGAGTAAGGGGATGGGAGGGGGCCGTGGGGCGGGAGTGCCGAAGCAGCTGGAAAAGCCTGGTGGTTGCGGGGAGCAGACCGCGGCCCCAGGGAGGCTCCGTGTCAGCACTTTGCTACCTTACCTGAGCACGGTATGCAAATAAACTTCACCGTAAAGATGCGCATCCTAATTTCACAAATGAAAAAAAAAAACAAAATGAAGCTCAGAGGAGGGGAAATGACTCCACCAGGGTCACACAGGAGTGGCAGAATCTGGATGGGGTACGTTCGGTTTATCTGTCTGCCCCCCCCCCCCCCCCCCCGTGTCTTCAGAGGTCTTGGCTTAAAGCCGAGCATTTACAGCATCCTTTGGGTAAAAGGCGAGGCCTGTGTGGGCGCTGGAGGGCGCAGCTGGGCGCAGTACCTAGGCTCACACAGTGAAGAAGTCAGCCCTGGGTCAAATTTAGTGTGAGACTTAGGAGGAGAACCCAGCACCCCACCTCTGCTCCGACATCCCTTGTAGCCCTCCCTTTTAGTGTTAGATTGCAGTTATCAAAAAACAATCATATGTTCCTTGGAGGGAGCCCCCAAGTCCCAGACCAACTTATGGAGGAGGGGTGGCTCCTCTGACAGAGCAAGCCTTTGGGCAAGTTTTGGGCAACTGCACTGGAACCTTCCAGTTCTTGGAGAAGTGGGGGCACCAGCTTGTCAGCGGCGGAGGAAGGAACCTTGGCGGCTGGCTGGCCTGTTTCCTCTGCGCATGCTCCTGCGGGGATGGGCGAGCCCCCACCCACACCCCATCAGCAGGCAGAAGGGGCAAAGCCCAGGTCCTAACCACGGGCGCTGGGCAGAGGCACCGAGGCTCCGCCCCTTCGTGCAATTTCTTAAGAAATGTTGGTGCTGTTCTAGTGAATAAGCCATTTGCCACTTGTGGGTCAGCTTTGGAGCAAGTGAGTGGACAGGCACACTGAGGGCTAATACAGCCAGCCACCTGTGACGTCAGCACGGCGCGCCCCCCCCCCCCCCCCCGCACTGTGCTGGGGGGGCAGGTGTGGGGCGGGCACTCGTGCTGCAACCCAGGGTAGGAGGTCTCTGTGCTCCTGGGGGACTTGGGCTTGCACCAGTTTGAGAAGGGGACAGACCTGGGATTCCTGAGCCACATAAGGTCGCAGGCGGCAAGAATGAAGGACTCTTTCCTGTTTGGGGGTCCACAGCTAGACTCTGGCAGACACCGCTCTGTCTTGGTGCACTGTGCCCAGCAGGTGCGGCCCCCACACCTGGAGCAGCCTTTCTTGCCGACTCCCTCCTGGGCTTTGCCTGGAGGCCTGTCCTGACAGCCCGCGGCCACCCTGTGCGCTGCCTCCTGGCCACCTCAGGTCTCCGCTACCTCCATGCCCTCCTGGGTTCCCCGGGGACAGAGCCCCTGCCCGGGTCATCCTGGCCCTCGTGGCCTCCCAGAGCCTGGACCCTGGCCGGGGCTCGGAGCCTGGGGGCGCTGGTGTTGCCTGCGTCCTCTGTGCGGGCGCGCTCCGTCTTGCCCTGGAGAAGCCTGAGCGTCCTTCTCAGGAAGAGGACACATGCGTGGGTCCTTCTGTGGGCCTTGAAATAGAGAGCTGGCATTTGCCGAGCACCTGCTCCCGTGCCAGCCTCCCCGCGCACTTGGCTCTGTTTGCACACCAAGCACGCGTCTCCTTGCGGCTCCTGCGGTTGCCAGCCCCTCTTCTGGAACATTCTTCCCCCAGACCCGCACGCGGCCCCCAGTGCTCCCTGCAGGTCTCTGCAAGGTGCTCGTCCTGCCACCACGCTGGCCCGCCACTCCCCGCCCCCTTTACTCCGTTTCTCAGTGTGCATCACCAGTGACGCGCTCTCTGTGTGGCAGCTAGCTGCTCGTTGTCCGTCCCCCCAGGTAGATTTTGGACTGTTTTGTCCGCTGCTGTGTACGGAGGTTGGGCCAGGACTTAGTAGGTGTTCAGTAAATAGCTGTTGAATGAGCGAGTGCCTTTCATTCTCCAACAGCCCTGCAACGTAGGGTTCATCACCCCCGTGTCACGGATGAGAAATCAAGGCTCAGAGAGAAAATTACTTGTCCAAGCCCACACAGCGCTCCAGTTGGCAGAGCCAGGATTGAAATCCAGGTTCATTTAGCTCCAAAGTCCTGCACGCAGTCTCTTTCCAACCCGTGGTTTAGATAACATTTATTGGGTGTCCCACCATGCACACAGTGCGCTGCCGTGCATAATAAGGAAATGCCAAAGAAAGGGAAGTCCCTTTGTGATCGATGTCAGGGAAGCCCCGTAGCAGCCCTTGCAGAGTGCATTGGCATGTTCACACAGAGTGAGCAGGGGTCCACTGGGGACCTCGGATCTGCTGAGCTCTTAGGCTTCCCACTGTGGCAAAGGGAGGTGCCACTGTCCTCCAGTCCACAGATGAGGAGACCGAGGCACAGAGCTAGGACCTCGGCCCAGGTCACACAGGCAGTGGCAACACTAGAACTGAGAAGGCTGAGCTCTGTGTGGTTCAGAACACCTGCCCCGCCCCCGCCCTTAGCCTTCACCTGGGGTTTGGGGGAAGGTGGCGCGTGAGCAGCTGGAGCCCAGCGCCCGCGGCAGGGGCAGGACCTTTCCCTTCCTCTCCCACCAGCCCTTTCCCGCGCCTTGGGGTTCATGGGTCCCTCTGATTGGAGAAGAGCTAGATTCAAACTGGAGCTGGGTTTAATCATTAAGTCGCCCGCTGGCCGGGCCTCTGCTGGCCGGGCCTCTGCTGGCCAGGCCTCTGCCGTCCAGCGTAGCTCAGCGGCAGGTGCCCAGGGCCTCGGGTGAGGGTGGGTGTGCCCTGCTCCCTGCCACCGTGCAGCCGGGCCCTGCGCAGCCGTCCTCACAGCCGCCCTGTGGAGGGGCTGCACTCGGCCCTTCTACGGGGCAGCAGTAGTGAGGACGGCCTCCCCAGCGCCGGCCTCCCCAGCGCCTGCCTCCCCGGCGCCCACCGACCCCCGCCGACCCCGCCCTCTGGAGCAGGAGCCACGGCCTTCTCTGCGGGGTGTGGCCCTCCCAGGGCCCCGTGGACTTCCCTTGCCGTGGCCTTGGTCACTCCTTGCAGCCACGGCGAGGGCTGCACAGGTGACCCAGCCCCCGGCTCCTGTCCCTCTCTGCCCTCCTGTCACCCAGTGCCATCTCGAGTTCCGTGACCTCCTGTCGCCCCGCGTCCCCTCCCCAGGTCCTCGCACTCACTCCCACAGCCGGGCCGGGCCTCTCCGGGGACTGAGGGACTGGCCCCTCCACCAGCCGAAGCCCGCCTGCTGCCCACACGTGGTCAGTGCTGAGCGGCCAGGCTCCCGGCGGCTGGGGGTGCGGGAGGAGGGGGTGGGTCTGTCCCGTGCCCGGGCCTTCTCCCTGCCGCCGAGCGGGCTCTGCGGAGGCTTTCTGGGAGCAGAGCCTGAGGAAGTCCTGCTGAGGATCTGCCTGCCTGCGAGCCTTCTCCTGCTGCTGCCCCAGGGTCTTCCGTGGTCGGTCACCTGTGGCCGCCGATCTCGTGGGCACACGTGCCAGGCACTGGGGGTGAGGCGGGAGTGGCACAGGCAGCTGCCGGCCACCCCCTGGCAGAGGACAGTGCACTCTTGGGACGGGGCACACAGGGTCACACGGAGGGCCACGTCCCCGGAGGCGCAGGCCCTGCTGCCTGTCCGGGGCACCCAGGGCCAGGCACGGCCGGGTCACAGCACGCCTCCCACTGCGGGTCGCGACCAGCTTCAGAGAAGTCCCCGGGTCGTAGGGGCGCACTTACGGGGCCCCACAGCCATTGGGGGTGGTGGCAGGTGACCTGCTTCTCCTGGTCGCCAGGAGGGTGCGCGGGCCGCGGGCCGCAGTGGCCAGAGGGCAGGTGGAGCCTGGGCAGCCGCTGGAGCGGGCTGTGCCCGGGGCAGACCCGGCCCTGCCTGTCCCGGGCGGCACCCCCCGCCCCGCCGGCTCCTCCCCGTAAAGCAGGCGGCGCGGTGGCCCTGCAGGCGGTGGCCCTGCAGTCGGTGGCCGTGAGCTTGACCAGAACAGGGTCGGAGCCTTCAGAGGACAGCCAGGACATGACTGTCCCCACCTCGCTGCCCTGGGAAGAGCCACCTCCGTGCTGCCCTGGGGCCTGGGCCCGGCTGGCTGGCAGGTGCCCTTCTGGCCTGGCCCCGCTGACTGTGACTCTCGAGCTGGGCGCTGGACTGGGAGGCCACCCGGCACTGTGCCAGCAGCACCCACGGGTGGCCTGGCCCCTCCTGGACGCCTGGGTCCAACCAGAAGAGCCTGCCTGGCGCGCCTCACACGGTGCTGGGTGCTGGCCGAACCTCCAGGCCAGCTCTGCTGCTGGGTTTGGGGACTCAGGCTCTAGCTGGAGGGACCAGCAGGGACACCGCAGCTGCAGCAGGTGTGGAGCGCAGGGGCTCGAGGGAGCGCCGGGAAGACCAGGGAAGACCAGGGAGGGCTTCCTGGAGGAGGCGGCCTTGTCCAGCCGAGCACAGGGAGCAGAGGCGTTGCTCGGGGGCTGGAGGGGGCGGCTGCTCCCCTGCAGCAGGACTCTGTGAGCAAAGGCTGCAGGGAGACGACGGGGTGCGGGGGCGCTGCGGAGTTGTGGGGGTCCCACTTCACGTGGACGAGGGGTGTGAGGCTCTGCAGCCACAGTTGTAGATTCCGGGGCCACGCGCCGCCCAGGGCACGGCCTGCTTGCTGGTGGGCCGAGGATTCTCGGGCTCTGCCACCAGGGCTGCTCCCCACGGGCAGGAAGGGGCAGGGCCTTCCCTCTTTGGGACCTCAGGGCTCTCTGTATTTAGTGGTGCTCCGCGAGGGGCGCGTTTGGCCGGGCTCACGGCAGAGCGGAGGGCGGGGCGGGCCTGCCTGCAGGTGGCGCTCACCTGGGCCGAGGCTGGCGGTCAGGGCAACTTCAGCCTCGCCCAGGCCCCACCCGCCCTTCCTCGGGTGCCCCCCATTCAGTTACCAGGATGAGCCTTCCAGAGGAGATCCCCGTGTCACAGACGAGGAGACCGAGGCTCAGAGTGGTCAGCTGGCCAGGAAGGGGCGGAGCTGAGCGGGACCCTGGCCCGCATGGCTGCGGCCACCTCCCGGCCATCACCAGGACGCTGTCCCTGGGACCTTGGGGGCTCCCCTGGCCTCCCCCTCAGCGCGGAGGAAGCCCTGCCCTGTGCGTCCACCGCAGCGCAGGTGAAGCCCATCCGCCACCGGGGCTGTGCGCCTTGCCCAGAGGACACGGGTGACCCGAGCTCCCTACCCTGTCCTCAGGCTCTTGGAACCGGCCACCTACCCCCTGCAGACGTCACGGAGTACCTGCCGTCCTGTCCCCCAGCCCAGGCAGCCCCGGTCATCGGCCAGGCAGGGGCGGGCGGGGCCAGGTCCCCAGCCGAGGCTGCCCTGCAGGTGGGCGTGTCCTCCCTGCCCTGCCTGGGCCCTCGGCCCGGCTTCCTGGGCCTCTTCTCAGCCCGCCCCTGAGTGGCCGGACAGGCGGCCTGAGCTCTGGGCTCAGCTCTGCAGCAAGGGGACAGTGACAACCCTCAGCTGCCCAGCGTGTGACGCCCGCGCCGGGCCGGCGCTCCTGGGGACGCACGCTACAGCTCGCGGGCGTCCATGCCCGACACGGCTGCAGGCAGGCACCCGCATGTCACCCTCAGGACAGGCTCTCTGAGGCGCCGCTTATCATCAGGCCATCTAACTGGTGAGAGAGCAAGGCACGGAGAGGGAGAGGAGCTTACCCAAGGGCACACAGCTCACACGGCCCAGCCTCCTGTTCCGCAGGGGAGCCTGCAGGGGGCTGCGGTGCCACGTGGGGCGCACCCGGGAGCCTCGTGGTATTGAGCAGAGACCCGTGGGCTCCGCAGGGCCTGGCGGGTGGAGTTTTAGTTTGCTCCCCAGTTCTGTGCCCGAGTCTCGCGTGACCCCTCTGGGCACGGCATGGCGGGGACTGTCCAGGAGGCCCAGGAGCTCGCTGTGGGTGCAGGCCGCCAACCCTGCAGGGTGGGCCACGGGGACGTGGTGTCCCGAGGGCTTCCTGATCAGCAGAGCGAGGGCCGAAATGTCACCCCCAAAGGGGCTTGGGGACCACGGGCGGCCAAGCGCTGCTCGCACACGAGGACAGGCCCGCGGGCTGCAGTGGCCACGGCCAGCGTGGGCCTCGCGCGGAGGCAGGTCCAGTTCAGCCAAAGGAAGAGCTGTCTAAGTGTGTGGCCTCTGGGACGGGGAGGGGCAGCGCCCATGGCAGGAGTGGCCCTGGAGTGGCCAGTGCGTCTGGGGAGCACGAGGAGCCTGTGGCCTGGGTCTCGCAGGAGAAGCCGTCGGCCCCTGCCTCCACCTGGGGAGGCTGAGTCCATCTCTAGGTGGGGCCAGGACGTGGGGACAGGACGCGGGCCACCTGCCTGCCCCCGGCTCCGGCTCCGGCTCCTCCCGACCTCCTGGCTTCCGCAGCTGGTGACTCTGGGCCGGGTTTGGAGAGGCCACAGGCTGGCCCACCCCAGTCCGCCCGGGCCTTCCTGCAGGCTTGTCACTGGGTCTCGGGGCCCAGAGCCCGCGCCCGCCTCACCCGGGCTGGTGGGCCTTCTCCCGCGAGTGGGCCCCGGGGAGCGGCGGGGAGGGCCGGGGACGCACAGAGGGCCAGAGGGCCACCCTCCGCGGCCCAGCTGGGGCAGCCTTGCTTCCCCTGTGCCCAAGGGTGAGGGGTCGTGAGCTGGTGGGCACAGTCGCACGCCTGGTGTCCCCAAAGCCACACGTGCTGGGTAACTTTCCACTGCAGAGCGGAGAACTTCAGTCCTCAGAAGAGCTTCCTGCCCCCAAGGTTCTGGGGCCAAGGCAGGGACGGGAGTGAGTCTCCATGCTCTGACCGTGGCCGTCCCCGGGGCGGAGGCCAGGGCTGCGTCCCCAGGACCAGAGGGCTCCGCCTCCTCTCCCGCCTCCCACTTGGTGGGTCGGGACTGGAGGACCAGGGCCCTGCCTGGGGCCCAGAGCAGTCACAGACCAGGCCTTTGACGGGAATCCCAAGAGAGGCGGAGAAATGCACTGGCTTGGGAGGCAGGCAGGGCCCGGATCCCAGCCCCACGTCTCCGGGCTGTGTGATCCGGGCAAGCCCCTCTCCCTCTCTGAGCCACTTCCCTGCCTCACGGGGCAATCTGAGTCCAGCACAGGTGGGGACCACGTGAGAGCTGTCACCCTTCTGGCTTAGAGGCAAGGGTTCTGTGCTCCCAGCGCTGGTGGGGACAGGGGTTGGGACAGACATTAGGACCAAATGTCCTGCTGGCTGCCCCTCGAGTCCCTGAGGCAGGTCCCTCGTGTGGCCGCGTACTGGCCGGGAGGCAGCTCTGCAGGCCACAGGCCTCGATGGCTTTGGTTCTCACCGCTGTCCGCCTGCACCTGGCCTCTTCTACAAAATGGGTTCACAGGGCGCCAGGGACGCCCGCGTGCGGTCCTGGAGGCCAGCGGGGCTGCAGAGCTGCAGGTGTCCTTGGGCAGCCCCCAGGCCCCGCTCACGGCCTTCTGCAGCGTCGGGGCAGGGGAGAGGCCCTCACCCAGTCACTTCCCAGGGACTCAGAGCCGCGTGGCACAGAGGAGAGGGCAGTAGATGACCTACTGTGTGCCTGGCCCTCATTCTGTTCCGTCCCTGCCCGTGGCCTTTCCCGCTTTCCCACAAGTAGCCTTCTCCATCCTGGCCCCGGTGCCAGGCTGGGGAGAGTCAAGGGCTAGCTCCCCCTTCCTGCTGTGCAGCCTCCGGCAGCTCTCCTGGCCTCTCTGATCCTCCCTTCCTCACGGGCAGCGTGGGGTAGCAGTCAGAAGTGCTGACCGCCGTTCTCCTGCTGCCGGAAGAGCACAAGGCCTCGGGGTGGGTGGCGGGCCACCGTCCCGGAGGTCTGCCTGCCCCCGCGCTCCCTCCACTTGTGCAGACTTCAGGGCCGCCGGGCACCGCGGCCGTCCCCGCAGTCAGTCACCGCTTTCCTTTCTTAGACGCTCGGTTCATTGTCCCACCGCGTCCCGGACGGATGGCGTCCTCCGTCCCCACCGGCTTCCTTCCAGACCAGCCAGGCTCCGCACCCCCTGGCCAGAAGGCGGCCGCGGCCCCCAGGCTGTGCCGGGGTTCGCGCCTGGCAGGGCTGGCGTGAGCAGGAGGCCGGCACCGCCAGCCTGTCCCCAGCTGCTGGGCCTGGGGTGACCGTCCCCCGGGCTTCGGGAGTGAGGGCGGGCCATGGCAGGGCCCCCTCCGGCACCCTTCCCACCCGGTCTGTCGCCCCAGAAGTCCCGGCTCTGCCCGGCCAGCGCTGCAGGCGCTCACCTGGGGCGTCCCCGAGCGAGGAGCAGCCCTGGCCTGGCGGACTCCGCAGCTGGTCAGCGGGCAGCCGCCAGGGGCCGCCTGGAGGAGGAGCAGGCGCCCGGGGCAGGGCCAGGGCAGGACCGCGCCAGCCGTTGGAAGTGAAGTTGGAACCTGGGTGCCCTGCCCTCTCTGGCCGGCCTGGATCCTTTACAGGCGGGGAGGAGGAACGGCCGGGTTTGAGTCTAGTTCTCAGAGAGCTGGATGACAGGCTTCCTCCCAGAGAGCCTCCTTGAGGACTTTAACCTCCTCAACCTGGTCTCTAAGACCCTTTGTGATGCAGCCCCTGGTCGAGCTCGGCTCCCTCTGCTCTGCTCTGTAGCCCTCTATTGGCCGGCTCCACTCACAGCCCGCCCTGGGCAGTTTGCCCCGCCCCAAGTGCACCTGTCCCGCCAGCCCTTCTTCCTCCATCTGCAGAGTGGCTCCTCTGGCCCCTGTGCAGTCCCCGTCTGTCCCCACTGCCCTCCCTCAGCTCCAGGGACGAGGACCCAGTGCAACTCGTTGGTGCCTGCCCCCTGCAGCAGGCACGGCCGGGCACAGGGCGCCATGAATGTCAGAGGCAGGAAGTGGCGGGCGGTGCAGGAACACGGGACGTTCCCGCCACCGCCCACAGCACCAGGCCCAGCCTGGACCGAGCCCGCGAGGCTGGAGCTTCCTGGGCTCCTGGTCCAGGAGAGACCGCGGCCAGGGCCCCGCAGAGCGCCCGGCTGGCCCGGGAACGCCAGCCCTGGCCGAGCCACGTTGGGCAGCAGTTTGGAGGGGCGACGGGGACCTCGCCCCTGCCCTGCCCAGCAGGAGGGCTGCCACTCAGCCTGGCCCGGAGGCGTCCTCCCGGCAGCCTCGGCCGCCACCTCCGCCGACCTCCCCCGGCCTCCTGTGACAGCCGTTGACAGCTTTGTTTGCCAAGCCCGGGGAGGGGGCGGTGGCCGTTCCAGGGGGACTGGCCCTGGTCCATCCAGGGTGCTGGTGACCTAGCCTCTGGGGTAGAGAACAAAGTCCCAGCGAGCCGTCACCGTCTGTCCCTGTCACCGAGCCTGACTGGCAGGGCGAGGGCGGGCTGGCCGAGACCCACCAGTGGGAGGCTCCGCTGCTGCCCGGGCTCTGTGTCCCCGCCCTGGTGAGGCGGGAAGCCTGGCCGGCCCCAGGACGCGCCGCGCTCCCTGCTGCTGCAGCCGGGCTCTGCATCTGGGGCTGGGGCAGCTGCCCTGGACCAGCACGGCCCAGCCAAGGCCTGCAGCCCAGGATGGAAGTCACCGGGGCCAGGAAGCCCCTGAGGTTGAGCCGGTCGCGTGCCTGGGGTGGGGCGTCTGCGGCAGAGGCCCCGTTGCTCTGACGAGGTCCAGCGCCCCCCGCCCCCACCCGTGACCCAGAGGCGCCTGCAGCTGCCCCCGGGGAGCTGGCCGTGCTGCCCACAGAGCCCTGGAGAGCGGAGGCCAGGGGAGCCCTGCAGGACCGGCCCCCAGCACGGGCCGGGGCCGTGCCAGAGGGACCCTCCCCAGTTGCCGATTCCCTTGGGGGGGCCCCGCTGGAAACCTCAGCCAGGACTGCGCCTGCCCAGCGCCAGCTCACGGGACGCCTCCTGGTGTGGCCAGAGAAGCCAAGGCTGCTGCTTCTGCAGTCCTGGCAGCAAAGGCCACTCCCTGCGCCCTTTTTAGATCAAAGGACGGGCGGGCTGGAGGGGTGAGCGTGGACATCGGGCACACAGTGCAGTTCAGAGGCCGCCGGGGTGACTTAAAATAGGCCCTGCCCTTGGACACGGGGAGCCACCCAGGGGTGGGGGGGCCGTCCTGGCCGAGGTCAAGGGCCCCCCATGAGAGAAACCTTTCAGAATATGTCTCCCCAGCCCCACAGTTAGGCGTCTGACCCGGGAACAAACCGTTCCTAGTCAGAGGTGGTTCAAGGAAGGGACCAGGGATTTAATGAGCACCTAGTATGTGCTGCTCACTTTGTATCTGACGGGTTTGCCCCGTGACTTCCTCACAGTGATCGTGCAGGGTGGAGGTGACTCTCGCTGGTTTTCGAGGCCGGCTTGAGGCCCAGAGAATCCAAGCACAAACCTCCAGATCACAGCGGATCAACAACACAACCCAGATGGACTGGGCCTGTCTGACTTCAGGTCCTCTCCGATTGAACTCCAGCAGTAAGGAGGCGCGGGAGAGGTGGGGGCGGGGCTCAGCCGCCAGCTGGACGCTGGGGATTGGACGTCCACTGTGTGCAGGCCTCCTGGGATGGTCTTGTGCCCTCGTCACCCCTGCCAGCAGCCTGAGACGGGGTCCAAGGTCACACCCCGCTCACAGACGGCAGAACTGCACCAAGCCCAGCCCAGACCCTCCGCGGTTCTGGCGGCCATCTTCAGCAGGACCTGCAGGGCTGACCAGTGGCCTCCTCCCTGAGGTCTACGGCCATGCCCCCCCACGCTCACCTGGGGACAAGGGACGGTCCCTATGACTAGTGCAGGCACCCACCTGGGTGGGGCAGCAGCAGCTGGCCTGGGGCTGTCCCCTCCGCTGACCCAAAGTGTGGCCGCAGAGGTCTCTGCTGGGCCTGCCCCACGGGACCCCTTCCCTGACCGCTTCGGGTTCCTGGCTGGAGGAGGGGCCCTCACCCTGAGGCAGGATGGGGGTGGCCCGGAGGGGGCTGGTGGAGGTGCCGGGAGGGGTCAGCTGGTGTCTGAAGGCGGCAGCGACTCGGAGGCTCTGATCAGTGTTTCCGGAGAAATCAAGACGCCGCGCTTGGTCTGGAGGCTAGACACAGCGGCCTCCCCAGCGGCTGCGTGGCCGGCCCCGGTGTGGGTGAGCAGGGAGCCGGGCGGCAGGTCTCTGCTCCCCCCGACTATCATGGGGTGTCCTGACTGTCGCGGCAGCTTAAGTGAAAGGTCCAGGCTTCCCGGGGACACCCCCGCCCAGGGTGGCCCCCGGCCCTGAGGCCACTCCGTGCCTCTGTTCCTGCGGGACCACCTTCCCTGAGCCCAGCCAGGAGGGGAGTCGGGGCCCCGGGGGTGGCCTGTGGCTCCGTGGTGTTAGGCACCTGGGCTCCTGGGGTGGCACCTCCTCTTAGGGACGTCCCCACGGGGTCTCTGCCCTGCTGCAGGGCCCTGGCCCTGGGGTGGGGCCCTGGGACCGCAGTGGCCTCCCCCAGACGCAGTGGCCTCCCCCAGACGCAGTGGCCTCCCCCAGACGCAGTGGCCTCTCCCCCAGACGCAGTGGCCTCTCCCAGACGCAGTGGCCTCTCCCCCAGACGCAGTGGCCTCTCCCCAGACGCAGTGGCCTCTCCCCCAGACGCAGTGGCCTCTCCCCCAGACGCAGTGGCCTCTCCCCAGACGCAGTGGCCTCCCCCAGACGCAGTGGCCTCTCCCCCAGACGCAGTGGCCTCCCCCAGACGCAGTGGCCTCCCCCAGACGCAGTGGCCTCCCCCCAGACGCAGTGGCCTCCCCCCAGACGCAGTGGCCTCCCCCAGACCTTCCCCTGCAGGACCCAGGGGCGGCATCCCCTGGTGGACGTGGGCTGAGGCCGCCCGCCCGCTGTGAGGACCCCGATGGAAGACGGGCTGGGAGCCCACGGCGCCGCCGAGAGGCAAGCCCGGGCGCGGGGTCACGGGGTCGCAGGGACTTGAGGTCGCAGGGGTCGCGGGTCGCAGGGCGCGGGGTCGCAGGGGCGCGGCCGCTGGTGCTGAGGGCTTTGATCTGCGCTTGTGACGGAGGCGACCCTGGAGCACTTGGCAGCCGGAGGGGACCTTGGCCTGCTGGCACCAGAGGAGGCCCCGGCCCAGAAGTCGAGGCTCGTGCAAGGCCGCGGGGCGTGGAGGAATGGGCCTGGCCTCCTGCGCTGCCCCTGCCCGTGGCCGACGTGGGTGGCCTGCTGGCCCGGGTTTGTCCCCTGGACGGCATCTCCCGCCGTCCCCTCCTCTTCTCCCGTGGCTCTGGAGGTGGCCTGCGGCTGGCTCTGGGCCGCCCCCACCCCGGCAGTGCTGGCCTGGCTGGGCCTGGACCTGCTGGAAGCCCTGTGTGCCCCCGCCCGTGCGGACCCCGGGCGTGTGCAGCGCCTGGCCCTCACCCTGCGAGCAGCGGCCGCCCAGCCGTGGGCACCTGCCGCGGCCTCCGTGGTCCTCTGCCTCCCACAAACGCCCGCTTCTCCACCCGCCCCCCGTGCCCTCTGCCCCTCCCAGACCTGCTGGGCAGACATCACGCCCCCCCAGCCCGGGGTCCCCCCAGGCCCGTTGCCCCAGAACTGAAGCCGGAGGTGCCGTCCATGTGCCCTGCTGGAGTTGGGTCGTCAGCTGTGGCCGTGGGGAGACTGGCACCTCCCCGCGGCCAGGACCCTGTGGCCTGCAGGGGGTTGGGGGGGAGTGAAGGCCCCGGTGGGCATTTTGCCTGTGGCATTGCTGTGCCAGCCAGGGCCTGGCAGACCTGCCCAGAGCTGAAGGGCGTCGCTGGGCAGCCTCTCCCCAGCCCCGACCCTCCTGTGTCGGTCCTCGAAGGGACAGCGGGGCAGGAAGACAGTCCCAGGAGTCCTACAGACCCAGCTTCTGTCCAGCTCCGTCCTTAGATAAACCAGCTGTGCGACTTTGGGCAAGTGACTGGACCTCTCTGAACCTCCTGTTTCTTGGTGTACGCGACGGGGATGGCCGGCAGTTCTCTTACCTTGTAGGGTTCCTCTGGGGGCTCCCGGGGAAACACTTGGCAAATAACTGCCCAGAGAGAGTGACCCTCAGGAGTCTTCTGAACACGTGGGGACTCTTGTCAGGCACACGTTGTGGCTTGCAGGTGTCAGAAACCAGCTCCCCCGGCCTCTAAGCCAGAGAGGCTCCTGGGCTGAGGGTCTGCCGCCACCTGATTGGCCCGGCCCGGGTCACACGGCAGTTTCTACATTTGGAGCAAAGTCACCCCTGCTTAGCTGGACGTTTAACTGGAAAAGGAGGGACAGCGCTGGGCAGGCAGGGCGGCAGGTGCCCACACGGCCAGCACGGGGAGAGAGAGGAGTCCTCGTGACGGCCCGAGGCCTGTGGGGTGCTGGGCCAGCCCCCGGGGACTTACCCTCCTGGGGCAGAGCGACCTCTGATGTCAGCCTCCCTTCATCAGGGTGGCCGGGCAGAGAAGCCCACAGAAGAGGGTCCTTCTCTGACCCCGACTAACCTTGAGCCCGGGCGGGCTCCTCCCGTGGTCGGCCCACGTCCCATCTGTAAGGTCACTGGGGGAGACGTCTCTGAGCCACTCTGGCCCTGACCACCACTTAGGCAGCAGCTGGCACTGCCCAATGCCCACAGGGTGCCAGGCCTGTGCTGGGCACAGGGAGTCGAGGCCCCTGCCCTCCCGCGCCCACCTGCCATCCGCCGCCCCTCCTCACCCACTCTGCTTCCCCGAGTGTGACAGAGCGTGAGGCCGAGGCCGTCCTGGACGGGTCATTTACTGACTGTGAGTTAAAGATCCAGACCCCGTATGGTGCTTCCGGTCTCTGCAAACGCTGACTAGAACCTCCACGTCTCTGCCCTCAGAACGTCAGCTGACCCCTCCTGGGCACCTCCACTAGCCCCCTCAGAGCCACCGTCATCCTGCCTTAGGATGATCCAGTGCCTCCCTGCCCACCCGCTGCCCAAGAGCCCCCTCCACACTCCACGCTTGGTGGCCGGGCAGTCACGTCAGCTCCCTGCTCTGGGCCGTCAGTCCTTCCTCCTGTTCAGAGCACGGCGGTTAAAAAAAAAAAAAAAAAACAGCACAAGCCTGGCGCGGTGGCCCAGGCCTGTAATCCCAGCGGCTCGGGAGGCCGAGGCAGGAGGATCACTTCAAAGCCAGCCTCAGCAACTTAGCGAGGCCCTAAGCAACTCATTCAGACCCTGTCTCTAAATAAAATAGAAAAAGGGCTGGACGGGGCTGGGCTGGGCTCAGGTAGAGCGCCTGCCCAGCGTGTGTGAGGCACTGGGTTCAATGCTTGGCCCCACATACAAATAAATAAAAATAAAGGTCCATCAACAACTAAAAAAATTCTTTTTTTAAATAAGGGGACTGAATGTAGCTCAGTGGTTCAGCGCCCCTGGGTTCAATCCCCAGTTACCCCCCAAAAAGAAAGAACAGCGCAGCGGCAGGCGCCACCCCTTCCCCTGCGCCCGGCTCTGGCTCACACCTCTCTGCTCGGCACCTGCCTGGCCACAGGACAGCCCACCTCGAGGCCTGGCACGTGCATTACCCTTCCTGGAGTGCCCTCCCAGTGCCGCGGTGGCGGCTCCGCCCCCTCCTCAGGCCTCTGTGACGCGCCCACTGGGCAGGGTTCTCTGCCCCACTGGAGTGGGGACCTGACTTGGGCTGCAGTGTCCCCAGGCCTAGTGTGGCGTCCAGCAGGCACTGACCCTCACTCCTGTTAAATGACGAAGTCCCTGCAGCTCTTTCTAATGGGGTCCTTGGCTTTGGCCCTTGACCTCATTGTCTCTGGGCCGGTGGCTTCTGTGTGGGGAGGGTCTCGCAGCTGCCCACCTCAGCACCCCGCTTCCTGCTCCCTGGGCCCAGGAGGGGCCGTGGCCTGTAGGCCTTGCATTGTCCCTGTCCCTACCTGCCGCCAGCCTCAGGACTAACTGAACCCGCCCCCTCAACCCCGAGGTCCTCTAAGCACAGTGCTGGCCGTGGCTGGGCGTGGCAGGAGCCGTCCCGAGTGGCCTCTCCTTCTTGGGGACTGCGGCTCTCTGGCACTGTCTCCCTCGGGCCCCCTGCGACCTGCGAGGACTTGCCCTGAACGCGGCCCCTGCTGCGGTGAGAGGGCCGCAGAGACGCACGGCCAGCTCGCTGCCCGCCGCCCCTGGAGGGGGAGCACGGGGAGGTGACGACACCCGCTGAGTGCCAGGTCACCTGGTTTCCTGCGCAGTGGCCAGATCCTGAGAAAGGAGGCCACCCGGGCCTCCCTGGGCCTTCAGAGCAGGACTCCTGCTCACAGCGCTTTCATTTCCTGTGGGTAAGGGGAGGGACAGTCCCAGCATCCTGGCAAGAATCTGCTTTGGAACCTGTAACACTGTCACATTATTAGTCCTTGTACACAACATAGGGACTTTGTGCCACGTCACTTTTAGGGACTTCATCCACATCATCAGCAGCTGTGGGAATTAAGTACTGTCCCCACCTTTTTTTGGTACCAGGGATTGGATGCAGGGGTGCGCCTAACTAACTGAGCCATGTCCCCAGCCCTTTTTACATTTTATTTTGAGACAGGGTCTCACTCTTAGGGCCTTGCTAAGCTGCTGAGGCTGGCCTTGAACTTGTGATCCTCCTTCCTTAGCCTCCTGAGCCCCCAGGATTACAGGCCTGGGCCACCGCGCCAGGCAGTAATGCCCCTTTACGGACAAGGAAACAAGCTAGAGCAGCGACAGGGTGGCCCCCGTGTCACCCAGGAAGTGGCAGAGTGCTGGGCGTCCAGGCTGCCTTAGGATTCACGACAGACACACGCTTGCTGCAGCCAGGCCTGGCTTGCTTTTGAACAGAAATTGCACCGAGAAAAGTGGCCAAATACCCTCCTCCCAGGTGCCCGGCTCCCGTTGCCCTTGAAGGAGCTCCTGGGAGAGGCTGGGGAGGAAACGGATGGATGGGGAAGTCACTGTGCCCCGGGACTCACGTGAAAAGCTCACTGGTGTGGGCAGCGTGCACGGAACAGTTCTAGCGCTTCACACACACGCATGCACACGCGCATGCACACACACACACAATAAAGGGGGGTCTGCTCGCCTTGTGAAACGGAACAGTGACTGCTGTGGCAGAGCTTGAGGGTGGTAGCCTTTGGGTCCAGCCCGGCCCGTTCTAAAGTTCACCAACGACCGTGTAATACACAATTTTAAACGAGAATGCCTGCTAGATGAAGGTTCTCAGGGCCTAACGTGCGTCCCCTCTCTCCGCAGACCCCAGCCCCCCGGCGCGCATGCTGGCCACCCGGCCGTGCTGCGGCCCCGGCCCCGAGCGGCGCGCGGTCCTGGGCGAGGCGCCGCGCTTCCACGCGCAGGCCAAGGGCAAGAACGTGCGGCTGGACGGCCACTCGCGCAGGGCTACGCGGCGCAACAGCTTCTGCAACGGTGTCACCTTCACGCAGCGGCCCATCCGGCTGTATGAGCAGGTGCGGCTGCGCCTGGTGGCCGTGCGCCCCGGCTGGAGCGGCGCACTGCGCTTCGGCTTCACGGCGCACGACCCGTCGCTCATGAGCGCCCAGGACATCCCCAAGTACGCCTGCCCCGACCTGGTCACGCGGCCTGGCTACTGGCCAAGGCGCTGCCCGAGAACCTGGCGCTGCGCGACACCGTGCTGGCCTACTGGGCCGACCGCCACGGCCGCGTCTTCTACAGCGTCAACGACGGCGAGCCGGTGCTGTTCCACTGCGGCGTGGCCGTGGGCGGCCCGCTCTGGGCGCTCATCGACGTCTACGGCATCACCGACGAGGTGCAGCTGCTTGGTAGGTGGCGCCCACGAAGGCGGGGACGCGGGCGGGGACAGGCGCCTCATTCACCCTCCCCAGCACCGTCCCGCTGACTGATGAGGCTTGGGGAGAGCGCGAATCCCCGCGTCGTGGGGCTGGGACTGAAGGCAGGCGCAGGGCCTGGGGTTCAAGGTCCGTGCCCCCGGCCTGGCCAGGGGCCTTCCCCGCCTCCTCTCAGTGTCCATCATCACTGCCCGTCCGTCTGTCCTCGTCCATTCACGCCCTCGGTGGGATCCTGCTCGTTCACGCGTTCCCACGCGCGTTCCTTATGCACGCACTGGGCATTCCTTACGCACGCTCGGGCTGGCTGTCCGCTCGCTGGCCTTTCCTCCGTTCCCCCAGTAGGCGCACTCCCGCCCCGAGAGGAGCCTCTAGGTCCACACTGGCCGGCAGTGAGCAGTCGGGTGCCCCAGACCCAGGCCCACGGCTCACCTAACTGGCGTGGGGGCCACATAACAGGAAAGTAACCATGTTTAAGTGTACCATTGAGTGGCCTTCAAGTAGCAAGCATTGTTTCTAGTTCAAAACGTGATATCCCCAAGGGACACCCATGACCATGAAGCAGCCTCCCTGTTGCCCCCGACAGCCCCTGGCAGTCTTTCCCCTTGGCCCTTGAACCTGGAACCTGGCAGCCCTGATCTCCGGGGAGGAGAGGGAGAGCAGGTGTCCTGGGGGCCTGGACGCTGCCCTCCATGTAACTTCTCTGTGACGCAGTGCACACGTCTAAAGGCGGCTGGGTTTGAGCAGATTTGTCCTTGAGCCCAGAAATCCCCACCTGCCCCGAGTCAGCCCCTCCTTTCCCAGGGGCAGCCGCTGTTCCTACCTTCCACCTGTTACTGACCTCGGCGTGAGTGGAACCACACAGCCCTGTGGCCTTATCCCAGCCTACTAGTTGGTCCCTTTTCTTGGCTGAGAAGATCCCATAGTGCAGAACGTGCAGCTTGCATATCTGAATGCGTGGCCTGTTTCCGGTATCTTGAGGGAAAACCCTCCTTGCCTGCTGTCCCCACCCTGGGCACAGAGGAAGACCCATGCACCCAGCCTCAGGCCCCTTGTTTCCCCCAAAAGTCAGAGGGCAGCAGAAGTTCTGGGTGGACAGGAGCAGGCAGGGCCTGGGGAGTCAGGGAGGCCCCTCTTCTAGTCCTGGCTCTCCTCCTGGGAGCTTTGTGACCTTGGCCAAGTGACTGAAGCCCTCAGTGCCTTAGTTTTTTCCTTCTAAAATGGGCTCATGATGGTACCACCTCGGGGTTGTTGGCAGGATTACATGAGATGACACATGAAGGGTACAGCCCCACCCCTGGCACCTAGGAAGCCTCCAAAAAGTAACAGCTAAGGGGGAAAGGAAAGAAGAGCCAGGCGCAGTGGCCGTGCCTGTAGTCCAGCAGCTCGGAGGCTGCGGCAAGAGGACCGCAAGTTCAAAGCCAGCCTTAGCAATTTAGTGAGACCCTAAGCAACTTATCTCAGCCCTGTCTCTACATAAAATGCAGAAAGGCCTGGGAATGTGGCTCAGTGGTTAAGCACCCTTGAGTTCAATCCCTGATTCCAAGGAGAAAAGAATTAACAGCTAAGTAAGCATCTCTACCCGGTTGCAAGTGGCCCAGAGCATGCCTAGATGCCAGGCTCTGGGGTCAGGTAACGAACAGCCGCCCCTCCCCTACCTGGGCATTTCCCCCGTGTACCCCCTGCTCTTTTCCATGAAAGCTTCTGGTATTTCAACTCAGAAAATGCAGGTCTCTGAAACCTTCTAGACCCCACGTCTCAGTCGGAGCGCCTCATTCCTGTAGAGCAGGGAGGCGGTCCTGGGCCCGCTGTCCCCACCTCCTGTTCCCAGCCTGATCTCCAGGTAACACACCGGCACGCACAACCCTTGGTACGGCTTAGCGTCTCCAACAGACAGACTGGGTGCAGCCTTTGGGAACTTAGTGAGACTGAGTAAACCTGGGGGCACAGGGACTGTCCCCCATTTGCTTCTCCTAAGGCTGGGGAGGTAGCTCAGTGGAGGCGTGCGTGCCTCGCTCGCTCAAGGCCCGGGTGCAATCCCGCACCACCGCCACCACCACCGCCACCACAGGGACATTTGCTCATCCAGTAAACCTTCCCAGAACCCCACAGTGTCCTGGGCTCCTTGGAGGAAAGGCAGGGGCAGAGTCCACGTGTCTGTGGCGTGGCATGCATGAGCCTCCGTGTCCTTACCTGCAGGTTGCCCCTGAGCTGCCCTAATTGATGGGGAAAACGTGGCACAGGTGCTGCAGGACACTGATCCCAAAAATAAATAGTAGGGGGAACTGAGATCAGAAGGAGTTCCCTCTCTGGGTCACGGGATCATGGGGGAATGTCACTTCCTTATATTTAACAGCTACCTTAAAAAAAGGGGGGGGGGTCATATCGCTTTTACAGTCAGAAAAGGCAATAAAATTATTTTCCTCTCCAAAGATTGTAAGAGATGATTTATGGAAGCTTCTGGCATGTGATTGAGGCTCATAAATGTTTGTTTCCTTCCCAGGGGCAAAGCAGGTTACCATTGGTTACACCTGGGTGTAGTGTGCCGGTCATCCCCCGCCCTCCTCATTAACAGTGATCTGTGATCTGGGGAAAGTTACAATACAAGCCGGAAGAGCTGGGCGTGGTGGCGCACACCTGTAATCCCAGTGGCTCTGGAGGCTGAGGCAGGAGGATCTTGAGTTCAAAGCCAGCCTCAACTAAGCAGCTCAGTGAGACCCTGTCTATAAATATGATACAAAATAGGGCTGGGGATGTGGCTCAGTGGTCAAGTGCCCCTGAGTTCAATCCCCAGTGCCCCCCCCCAAAAAAAAAAAAAAAAAACTCAGAAGAAATCTAGGCAGGCACCAAGTACCCGCTGCTGGCAAGATGAAGCAGCCTGAGAACCCCAGAAATCTCCCACGTTCTGGGAGAACTTGGCTTGCCAGGGTGGGGTCTGGGCATCAGATGGAAACACACAGGGCAGCCAGTGTCTGGAGTACCGTGGGCTCCTGTGCTTCGGTGTGTCACGAGGAGCCGGGAGGCGGTGTGTCCCTTTAGAGAGCCTCCCTGTGAACCAGCATCAGAAAGCCCTGAGACGCCCCAACCCCCTCACAGCCCCTGCTGGGCAAAGCCCGAAAACCCGACCCAAAAATGGCATCTGGGCACCCTTGTCAAATTTAGCAAATATACACCCGGAGCACCCAGTTAGAGTTGGATGTAAGATAAACAACGAAAAATTTTTAGCACAAGCACGTCCCATGCGGCTCTCGGGACATTCTCCCGTGGGGGAGGGTGTGCCTGAAATCCCGGCATTCCCAGCATCACCTGGCGCCCGTGTCTGGGAGCCCCTCTCATCTTGTGGGGCGGGGGTGCACTTTAATTGCCCCAGAACCGAACCAAAATCAAGTCTCAGCAATCAAAAGGGTCCCCAGGCCTCCTGAGGGAGTTGCCGCCCTGCCCAGTGCCGTCCTGCCCGGGCCAGCTGTGGCCGAGCGCTGCATCTGTGGGCCAGACCCCGGGGCACCTGTCTAGGTGGAGAATCCAGGGTCCGGAACAGGGACTCAGCAGCCCGGAAGCAGCCTGCTTGCAGCCTGGGGTGTCTGTGTTCAGTTCGGTGACCTCAGCCTGGGCTGCACCTCGGGACCCCTGGGGACCTCTGAAATGCCCTCTCTCAGGCTGTCCCAGACCACCCTCTGGGGGTGGCTCCCGGCATCTGGACCTCCTAAGGCCCCTCTGGGTTCCCGAGGTGGGGCTTGTGACCCCAAGAAGCCCCTTGCATGTGCACCCTCCCCTCGGCCCCGAGCCAGCTCCCCGGGCTCCCCGTCCAGGGCACGGCATGGTCATTGCGCCCTGTCAGCCAGCGACCCCACTGCCCAAACGTGGGACCCCTCGGATTCCCCCGTTGCACGTGGCCATCAACCCGTGCTCCCTGTGCCGGGCACGTCCCATCAGTGAGCTCATCTCAGGAACGACTTGCAGAGAAGGAACCTGAGGCTCACGTTTGTGAGGTGACATTGTTGTCCCCGCAGACTCCCCCCAAGGGGACGCAGAACACGGCAGGGGCACAGGGCTGGCTGGACAAGCAAGGGTGGGACCTCACCTCACCCTTCCTCTCACTGTCGGCACAGGGCACCTACACCCATTTCTTGGAGGCTCCTGAGCCTCCCGGGCTTCCGGTTTCCCTCCCACCTCCCTGCAGCCTCCCCCTGCCTGTGCCCCCCCCACGGAGAGTCCCAGGACTCTAGCCTAGGGGCGCTGCCCTGTTTCTTTAGGTGCTTAATGCACGTGCGCATGAAACAGCAGTAGACCTGAACAAGCCGGACGAGGCAAGGCTGTTTCTCCTTGCCTGCCCCTCTCCAGGTGACCTGAACCTGTCGCAGGCCTGGAAAGCCGTCTCTGAGCCGCCAGCTTCCGTATTCCTAGCCCGTTTTCCACTGCTACAGCCCATACCTGAGGCTGGGTACTTTGTAAAGAAGAGAGGCTTCTGTGGCTGTAGTTTGGGAGGTTGAAGTCCAAGATTGGGTGGCCTCCTTGCTTTGGTCTGACGAGGACCTCATAGCAGGTGACATTCACAACGATGGGAGCCTGTGCAGAAAAGATCCCCTGGTGAGACGGGGGCAGCGGCCTCCAGGGGTCAGGCTGCTCCTCACGACAGCCCGTTCCCTCAGGAGCTGGATCCCTCTGCGAGACCACGGGCAGCACCCTCGTGACCTCACACCAGTCCCCGCCTCTCAGAAGTCCCACTGCCTCTCAACACTGCCACTCGGGACCAAGCCCCCAACACAGGAAGCCTTGGGGGACAAACCACGTGACAGGAAGCCTTGGGGGACAAACCACGTGCAGCCCGTGGCAGCTTCCAAGTGCACACCCCCTGCCCGGGCCGCAGCCCACCTCTGCCTGCCCCAGGGAGCTCTGGACCCCACCTGCTCCCCCAGCTGCCCGTCACCACCTGCTTGATGGGCCAGTCCCAGCGCCTCGTGCCCGCTCAGCCGCCCTGCCTTTCCGCACCAGGGCATGACCCGGACGAGAGGCAGGGAAGGCACTGCTGGGCTGGGCCCCCTCTGTCTGCGGCTCACCTCCCTCTCCGTGTCGCACAGAGGAGGTTTCTCTGGGGACATTAATTCTGCATGACCTCCGGCCACAGATACGGCGGCTGAGAGAGACGGGGTGGGAGAAGGGATTCCGCTCACCCCAGGCCTCAGCCAGGCCTGGAGGAGGCCCCGGGGGAGCGGGGCGGGCCTGCCCCAGCCCCAGGCCTCCCGGCTCCTGGCCTGGGCACTGCAGCCCTGTATGGTGCGCATGGGCGCCCGTGGGCGGGAGGGCCGCCTGTGGAACCCCCTTCAGGGGCCACCCAAGGAGGCCTGTTGGCCTGAGGCTGAGCCCCGGCGCTGGGCAGCTCCGAGAGCTGGGGGAGCAGGCCGTGTGGTCGTGCCAGGGGCCTGGCCTTGCAGTCCTGCAGCCTGGGGTGGCATCCCAGTCCTGCCGCCCCGCGGCTGGGAGGCCTCGAGTAACGCTCCACCTCTCGAGCCCCGGTGCCCCCTCTGTGAAATGCACCCATTTTACAGAGTGGCGGAGGGTGGAGGGGAGGGCGGAGTGGGGGTCCTCCGAGCGTGTGGTTGCATGGGGGAGGAGCTCGAGGGAGCGCCGTGTGTCCACCAGCCCAGGGGGCCTGGAGAGGGGCCGCTGCACGTGCCCCGTGGCTGGCCGGCTCCCCAGAAGGAATCTCCAAAGGCAGATCCGACGTGCCAGGCCTCGGCCAGCACTGTGTGCCTTGGGCCACCTCAACCAGCTCAGTGGGCACTGGGCTCTGTGCGTGGACATGAACTGAGGGGATGCAGCCTTTTCCGAGGGCCACAGTATACCAGGTCCCACCCTGACACTGTCACATAGGTGGTGGCCCAGCCTCACCAACACCAGGCTCCAGGTCTCAGGCTCCACGCATGCTGTCCCCTGTGCCTGGTGTGCTTGGCCACTCCTGACCACCTCCACCCCGTGGGCTCCAGGTGGCAGCCCCTCACCGCTGTCAGCGAGGCCCCCTCCCAGGCCCCCTCCTGAGCCAGTCCCCCTGTGCACAGCCTCAGAGAACCCAGCCCTGTCACTCCCTGGCTGAGTGGCCTAGAGTGACCCCTGCACCTCTCAGAGGTGTGTCCCCTTGAAGTGGCCCCACTCTACAGAGCCACACGGGATGGTGGCTTTTGGTGACACTCATCACGGTTTTCTGTAAGACGGCCTCACTGGAGGCTGCTTCCCCCGCTGCAAGGCCTCCGTGGGCGCAGGAGCCTCACCTGTTGGCTCTCCCCTGTCCACCCCGTGGCCAGCAGCACCTGGCACGTGGCCAGCGCTGGTGTTGTCGAGCCAGTGGAGGAAGAACTCCCGACCCGAGCACCGGCACCACCCGTGTGCTAAGGAGAGTGGCCCAGCCCACGGCGTCCCAGGGAGCTGGCCACCGCTGCTCCACTTTAAGCTAAGGAGGCTGAGGGGGGGGCGACAGGCAGGACTTGAACCCGTGACACCGGCCGTGCTGAGCGAGGCTGCTCTGGGGCACGGGGACAAGCAGGAGGGCTGTGGCTGGGGAGCAGAGGCAGAGAGGTGGCAAGAGCAGGGCCCAGCCCGAGCCGAGGACAAGGTAAGGGGACAGGAGGTCCTGGGGGAGGGCCCCAAGGGCTCCCAGAAGCAGCCCCTCGTCTAACATGGCTTTTGAAAAGACTGCTTGCTTTATTCTTTAGTACTTTTTTTCTGATTAGAAAATCAATATATGAGAAAAAAAATGAATCAGAAAAGCATAGAGAAGGGATTTCCGCCGGAGGTGGCCGCCCTGGGGTGCGTGTCCTTGCTGTATGCATTCCCCTCTGCAGCCTCCTGCGTTTCTCACAGAACTGAATCCACCTACCTTCAGGTTTGGCCCCTCTTTGGTTCACTTCCTGTTACATCATGACACTTTCCTACTTTGTCAATTGAAAACCTTAACAACATAACGTTGGCGTCTTTCTGATACAAATTTGTCATAGACATGTTTATTGTAGGGGAAAAAAATGGCTGATACAGAAAAATCTAAAGAAAGGTCTCCCACAATCTCACAGCCCTGAGAGAGAATTGCCGTTAACGTTCTCTTACATTTCTTTCCAGAACTTGGCGTCCTGTGCACATAAATTAAAATGACATAACTACAGAGGCAGATGTACTTTCTTTAAGAGAACCGAACTGACTTCTTCCCTCGGGCATACACGGGAAGGCACCCTCTCGGTCAAGGCACACACCCAGAGCCCAGGCAGGAGCCCGCTATGGGAAGGGGTCACCCTCGGGCCACAGGGCAGCAGAGATGGCACCACCTCCAGCCAGGGCCAGCCCCAGCCCACGGCCGCCATGCCAGCCGGGCCCTGTTAGCAGACCTCCTGATTTCCTGAAAGAAGCTGTGAGCCCCTTAAGTGGAAGGCGTCTGGGGGACACACATCAGACTGCCCCAAGGGCCTGGGGCATACAAAGCCTGTCAGAGTGTGTTCATCGTCAAGGTTTTGTTGTATATTTGGAAAATGGAAGAGTAAGACATTCTTTTCCCGAGCTACAAACTACAGAATGGTGACATGTAACAAAATCTCTGCTGAAGGGGTTGGTCTCAAAAGTATTAGAAAGCATTTTTTGTTGATCATGGTTAGTTAGCAATGTCACAAAAAGATCTTCAAAATATGCTCAATGGCATTTCTTTCCCTGATGGTGTTGTCATTCCACGTGGCACCCAGTGTCTTCTACAGACCTCGCTCATTCTTCAGTAAACTATTAATAACGAAAGCTCCTTGCCAGGCACCGGGCAGCCCTGACAGCTGGTGCAGAACAGACTGGCCGAGGCCCTAGCACCTAGGAGACCTGTATCACCTAGATGGTGATATCTTTAGTTTGCTTTTTCATTGAACTATAATGCACCAAGAACACTTTTTCACACCATTAAAAACCATTCAAAAATATTTTCATAGATGAGACTTCTACAGAACGAGTCCATCTCTTGGGGAGACCTTATTCATTCCTCAGTTGGGGAGACCTGGCTCAGGCCCCGCCTTCACTCGGGCTGCCTGTGACGCACAGCCTGGACTCTGCAGCCAGGCGCTGGGCAGAGGGAGAGTGGCTGCAGCCCTCCTCACGCTCCCTAACCCCCATGCCTCAGCGCCAGTACGTGCAGAAGGGCACACACTGCGTGCCCAGCTGCTGTGAAGACAAGTGAAAGGGGCTCAGACTAGCACCTGCCACCCGTCGCATGCTAGGGCTGCAAATAAGGGGACTGCTCTGTTCATTGGGACTTGTGTTCTGGTGGAGGCAGACAATGAAGGCCTCTCAAAAGTGCTCTGAATGCTCAAATGTATGAAAAGCTCTGGAGGGAGAGAGGCGATGCAGAAGGACGGGGAAAGGGAGAGAGAGAAAGGGACCGCGATAGGAGGAGGAGAAAGGCAGAGGAAAGAAGGGGACGTGAGGAGGGAACAGGAGGGGGTGGCGGAGAGAAGAGAGGGCGAAAGGGGAGAAGGAGGGAGGGAGAAAAGGGGGGGAAGAAGAGAAGGCGCAGGGAGAAGAGGAAGGATAGAGGGGAGAGAAGGAAGGAGGCAGGAAGGAAGGGCAGGGCAGGCAGAGGGGAAGGAACGTCCTCCTCTGCCCTTGCAAAGGTGGCGGCTCCGCCGGAAACCCGGGCTCCTGAGCTGGGGCGCGGGGCCGGGGCGCGGGTTGGGGCGCGGGTTAGGGCGCGGGGCCGGGGCGCGGGTTGGGGCGCGGGCCAGGGCGCGGGGCCCGGGCGCGGGGCTGGAGCAAGGGGCCGGGGCGCGGGCCGGGCGCGGGGCTGGGGCGCGGGTTGGGGCGCGGGTTTGGGCGCGGGGCTGGAGCGCGGGTTGGGGCGTGGCCAGGGCGCGGGGCCGGGGCGCGGGTTGGGGCGCGGGCCAGGGCGCGGGGCTGGAGCAAGGGGCCGGGGCGCGGGTTGGGGCGCGGGGTTAGGGCGCGGGGCCGGGGCGCGGGTTGGGGCGCGGGCCAGGGCGCGGGGCCGGGGCGCGGGGCCCGGGCGCGGGGCTGGAGCAAGGGGCCGGGGCGCGGGTTGGGGCGCGGGTTAGGGCGCGGGGCCGGGGCGCGGGTTGGGGCGTGGCCAGGGCGCGGGGCCGGGGCGCGGGTTGGGGCGCGGGCCAGGGCGCGGGGCCGGCCGGGGCGCGGGGCTGGAGCAAGGGGCCGGGGCGCGGGTTGGGGCGCGGGTTAGGGCGCGGGTTAGGGCGCGGGTTGGGGCGCGGGCTGGGCGCGGGTTGGGGCGCGGGTTAGGGCGCGTGGCCAGGGCGCGGGGCCCGGGCACGGGGCTGGAGCGCGGGGCCGGGGCGCGGGTTTGGGCGCGGGCCGCGGCCTCACCACCTCCCTCCCCGTGTCCCCGCAGAGAGCGCCTTCGCCGACACGCTGACGCCCGCGCGCCTGGGCCAGGCCCGCTTCAGCGCCTGCCTGCCGCCCAGCAGCCACGACGCGGCCAACTTCGACAACAACGAGCTGGAGAACAGCCAGGTGGTGGCCAAGCTGGGCCACCTGGCGCTGGGCCGCGCCCCGGGCCCGCCGCCCGCCGACGCCGGGGCCGCCATCCCGTGCGGGCCCCGCGACCGCCCGCGGCCCGCGTCGTCGCAGGCGCTGCTGGAGGCCGACCTGCGCTTCCACGCGACGCGCGGGCCCGACGTGAGCCTCTCGGCCGACCGCAGAGTGGCCTGCGCGCCGCGGCCCGACGGCGGCCGCACGCTGGTCTTCTCGGAGCGCCCGCTGCGGCCCGGCGAGAGCCTGCTGGTGGAGGTGGGCCGCCCGGGGCTGGCGGCGCCCGGCGCGCTGGCCTTCGGCATCACCTCGTGCGACCCGGGCGCGCTGCGGCCCGCCGAGCTGCCCGCCGACCCGGACGCGCTGCTGGACCGCAAGGAGTACTGGGTGGTGGCGCGCGCCGGGCCCGTGCCCAGCGGCGGCGACGCGCTCAGCTTCACGCTGCGGCCGGGCGGCGACGTGCTGCTGGGCGTCAACGGGCGCCCGCGCGGCCGCCTGCTGTGCGTGGACACCACGCAGCCGCTCTGGGCCTTCTTCGCCGTGCGCGGCGGCGCTGCCGGCCAGCTGCGCCTCCTCGGTGAGTGCCCCTGCAGGGCCGGGAGGCCCGCGCCACTGCTCCCTGGGCCTGGGTCGGGGACGGGTCCCCAGGGCTGGGCAGGCTGGATACAGTCTGTAAATGGCCAGCACGCATTTTATTGATGTAGTCGATTTGTTAGTTCAGGATTTTTTTTTTTTTTTTTTTTTGTGGTACCGGGGATTGAACTCAGGGGCACTCGACCCCTGGGCCACATCCCCAGCCCTTTTTTGTATTTTATTAGAGACAGGGTCTCACTGAGTTGCTAAGTGCCTCGCCATGGCTGAGGCTGGCTTTGAACTCGCGATCCTCCTGCTTCAGCTTCTTGAGCCGCTGGGATCACAGGCGTGCGCCACCGCGCCCGGCTTACATGCAGCATATTAAGTGTAGGGGAAGCAGTCATTTCAGTGACGTGGGAAAGGGAACAAGAATGGCACTGCCCACAGAGTGCAGTGGAGGCTTGCACAGTCTTGCTTCCAGGTGGTTCTTGCCTTGCTCATGCGGTGCACAGACACAAGAGCCACCAAGCCGGGGCTAGGCCCCTGGCTGCAGAGCGGCACCTGCAGAAGACAGGAGGCCCGCCACACCCAGGAGGTGTGCAGCAGCAGGAGGCATCTACCAGCGTGGCAGATGAGGTGGTGGTCAGGGAAGTCTGCCCAGAGAGCAGTCAGGTCCAGGCAGAGCAGAAGCCGCAGGCAGCTCCCGACGCTCCCAACGACCCCATGAAATCGGTATCACCATCCCTGTCTACAGACAAGAGAAATCAAATGAGGGCCCAGAGTACATAGCTGGTCAGCCATGAAGATGTTAGACAAATCTCCAACTCTCCTGAGCCTCAGTGCCTCCGTGTAGAGAGAGCTGTGCCTGTGTGCCAGGGCTGCCCTGCGGCGGGGAGACCAGTGCCAGGGGGCTCTGCACAGCGCCTCTAGTTGTTGCAGTGGTAATGCTGGCATCCACATGGGGGGCAGGCCATTTGTTGGGGTGATTATTAGGTCATTTTTTTTTTTTTTTTTTTTTTGAGGAACATCAGACATCGTTTTAGCCTGAGATATGTTGCCCAGGTATCTGCTGAGAGTTTGCAGAAGCCAAGCCTGGAACCTCACCCACCCCAGGACCCCCTGAGCAATCAGCAGGAGCCTTGAGTGGTCAGGCAGAGAGAATGGAAGGGAAGGGACTCCCGGCAGCGAGGGACTCGTCCCCAATCCCTACCTAGTGCAGCTCCAGCACTGCATTATCAGAACTTCCCTCTTCAAGCAAGGGAAGGGGCAGCTCTCTGCCGCCTAAGCAATAGCCTGTTATCTAAATCAGCAGCGGGTACGGGAGGAAGACTCTTCCATGTTAACCACACCAGCAAGCAGTCAGGGATCTTGTAACTGCAAGTGACAAACCCCATTACCCGTGTCCTACGCAAAAAGGGAAATGTGTGGGCACGCGTAACTCAGAAGTCAGGGAGGATGTTAGGTGGATTCAGGAACAGCTGGATCTAGGTGTTGAAAGGATGTCATCAGGGTCCCACTCCACTCCTGGTGTCAGGCCCTTGCCACAGAGTGGGTCCTGGAGTGCCACTTACCCCCCCCCCCCATGGAACAAGCCCTTTTTCCCAACAGTGTCAAGGAGTCCCGCACTTGGGCCCGGGGCCTGCCTTGATTCGCAAGCCCTTCCCTGGAACACCACTGGGGTCAGGGAGCGGCTCCTGTTGCCCTGACCTGACGGGGAGACACCAGGGCGGTTTCTAAACTAGCAGGGCTGGAGCAGGTGTCCTCACACACGTGCCCCTGGCCCTCAGCAGGACCCTGGGAGTGGCCCTCATCCGTTAGTCAGGGAAGCAGAGATGTGCGGGGCGTGTCCCGCCGCCCTCACGCAGTCTCTTGGGTCTCAGGGACGGTGCAGCCCAGCCCTGCCACCACCACCCCCTCAGGGTCCTTCAGCGGCTCCCAGGATGACAGCGATTCAGACGTGACCTTCAGTGTCAACCAGTCCTCCTCCTCAGAGTCCTCCCTGGGTAAGGAGTGCGGACCCCAGCAGGGCGGGGAGGGGCTGGCTGGCTCCCTGGGCCCTCCCGGCTGAGCAGGCGCTGCCCGTCGCCGCCCACGCCCACCCCGGCTGGGCTCCCCGGGAGGGGAAGGTAGCCATGGAGATGTGGCACCCGAGGGTGGCGCTGGCTGCGCGTCCTCTGGAAGCTTGGAGGACGGAAGGGGAGGGGGCGGTGCCGGACCCCGCTGCGGAGCAAGAGGGTCCCAGTGGCTCCCGCGGCTCCCCCTGGGCGCGCTGCCCTGGGCTTGCCTGGGGAGCCCAGCCGGGAGCCACGGGGCTGACCGACACCCTCTCTCCCCTTCCAGTGACGGCCCCCAGCTCCCCGCTGAGTCCCCCGGTGTCCCCAGGGCTCCCCCCATCCGAACTGGCAGGCAGCAGGAACGGCGAGTGCACGGTGTGCTTCGACGGCGAGGTGGACACGGTCATCTACACGTGCGGACACATGTGCCTGTGCCACGGCTGTGGCCTGCGGCTCAAGAGGCAGAGCCGGGCCTGCTGCCCCATCTGCCGGCGGCCCATCAAGGATGTCATCAAGATCTACAGGCCGTAGTGGCCAGCGAGCCCTGGCCAGAGCAGTCACCGTCCTGCAGCCCCATGGCTGGGCAGCCACCTGGGCCACCGGGGAGCCTGAGGGCTGCAGCCCTCTGTCACCTGCGCTCTCCAGTGGTGGGCAGGCTGCGGGGGTCCTGGGGTCCACGCCCAGCTCCCAGCTCAAAAGTGCTTTGCCCCCAAAGGCCGTCCCAGAGCCCGCTCAGGAGCTGCCTGGCAGACCCCCAGTCCCCTGGGACCTTTCAGCTGGGACAGCGTCCCCTGACTGTGCAATGCTTCTTTCTGGGGGTGGACAGACGGGCGTGTGCGACGGGGAGGGGGGGGACTGCGGTGGAGGATGGGGTCCTCCGCAGGGCGTGGCCCTGGCGCTGGGGGTGTGCAGTCTGGAGCTGCCGCGTTAGCAAGGCTGGAGCCTTGGCTCTGGGGGTGTGGCGCAGCCGCTTTTGAATGTACGAGGCCTGAACAGAGGAGGACCGAGGAGGAGAGGCGCAGATCTGCTCGGGAGGCCGAAATAACCGACTCATTGTCCACGGCGCAGCGAGCAGCTCCTCTGGGCGGCGGGCGGCGTTCCCTGGAGCCCCGTCTTGGAGGCGCATCTTGAGGGTGCTGCGGCAGGGTGCTCGGGCTGTGGCACCCTCTCGCCCGGCACCCCAGGCTGCGTCACAGCCAGCACCTGGCCCCTGACTCCTGGCGAGATGCTGCAGCCCTCCCGGTGCCCCCTTCTCCAGGGAGAGGGGCAGCTCTGCCCGGGAGGGGCCGGGAGGGCCTCCGAGGCTGGCCACTCACTTGGCCTTGGAAGAGCCACCCTCCGTGTTTCCTGGGCCTGACATTTACCAGGGCCCGGGGGCAGGAGCAGGAGGAGCCAGGACTTTGTGGCCGGTCCTTGTCCTGATTCCCAGCTGGTCGTCCCTGCTGGTCGCTAGGCATCGAGGGGCATGTCACTGATAACGCAGCCCTGGGACCCCCGTGGCCCCAGGCCAGCCTGCGGGCATTTCCTGGGCCCCCCCCCCCCGACTCTGCAGACGCCAGACCTCACTGGGGTCGGGGCTGGCCCAGGCCGCCCTGCCTGCCTGCCCCTGACTGCAAAAGCAGCACACGCCGCTCCCGGGAAGCCACGCAGCCTTCTAGAAGGCGAGACCCTTCCTCGCCGCCCCTGGTCTGTTCCTGTCCCGCCAAGAGGGGGGAGAGAGCACCAGGGGCCTCCACGCCCTCAAAGCAGCGGCTCCTGGGAGCCCGGTGGCCAGAGCAGGAGGTCAGGCCCCCCAAGACCAGGCCGTGGCCGGGGTGCGCGAGGTCTGGGTCAGCCGCTGCCTCTGGCTGGGTGTGGCCGTGGGTGTCCGGCCTGCCGGCAGCCGCAGAAGCCCCACCGCTCCTCCCAGCCAGAGCCCCCGAGGCTGGCCTTGCCTGGTGGCCCAGGAAACGCCCACGTTTGGATCTTGCAGCAGCATCTTGGGGCAGCTGGAGCCCAGGCTAGCCAGGGCAGGAGGGCGAGGACCAGGCGCCCGGGGCCGCGAGGCCGAGCAGGCTCCTCCCGCGCCCCTGTAGTGCTGGAGTGGCCTCTCGCAGGCCTGTGGGAGGACTTGTCACCAGACGGGGCTCTGCCGGCAGCCATCCCCCGACCAGACGCATACCCCAGTGTCTGAGTGGGCGGGGCCAGCCCTTGCCCTTCCCTGCTGACCCTGGCGTCCCAGCAGGGGTCACATATGGCTGTCACCAGGCAGTGGCAGGGAGCCTGGCCCAGGCCTGCTCTGGTGACCTGCTACCTGGGAGGAAGGGAGAGGGCCTGTCATACCTGCTCTGCAGCCACTGTGAATAGCCTCCGTCCCCAAGGCCAGCGGGGGTGTTTGTGTTCCGAGGGGCGGTCGCTTCCGGGCTGTGGCTGGCCGGTGGCTCGATGCTTCCCTGGCCACGCAAGTCCCCGCTGTGGCCTGTCGGGGAGGGGGGAGAGCCCTGTCCTTCCTTCTCACCCACCACGTGCCTTGGCACTGTCCAGTGGCACCTCCGTGTGGTCACCTGGGACATGCGTCCTGTGGAGTCACATCCGAGACCCTGGTGGACGCACCACTGAGAACACACTGCCACCCCTACCCACGAGGTGGCTCCCGTCAGGTGGGCAGCCGTGGGCAGCCGCGAGCACGCTGTCCCCGCACGGCAGGCCAGAACTGGGGTCCTGAGCCACGTGGCAAGGCCACCAGGACAGGAGGCCGCAGGGCTGGGCCCCTGGCCCCAGAGTGCTCCGGATGCCCGTCTGCAGAGCCTGGGCACCGGCAGCCCCTCTGCTGCCCGCACCCGGGGGCCGCGTCCTCCTCGGGCTCCTGCGCTCCCCGCAGCCCCTCCACGACGCTGAGCTGCCCAGGCGTGGCCCCCGCCCTGGGTCACCTGCGAGCCCAAGGGGCCAACTCCGGGGAGAGGCCCAGGGCGGGGCCTGGTCCCCCAGCTCCCTGGGCTTGGGGAGCCCACCCCCGCAGGCCGCGCCTCCTGCTGCCCAGGCTCAGCGCCCACTGTGTGTCCTTCCGAGCTGCACAGCCAGGGCCCTGGGGCAGCGGGGGAGCCCAGCAGGCGCCCTGTTTGCTGTGGCCTTGCCCCTGCCTGCTTGGAGCCCCTGGACAGCCCCCACCCTCCAGCGCGTCCTGCAGAGGGACTTCCTGGGCCTCAGCCCTCGGGGTGGCCACTCCATGCACCTGCCACCACCGGCTCCCCAGCGCAGCTGTTCTGGGCCTGGGCCTGAGAACCGGGACCAAAGAGAGCCTGTAAGGAGCTCTGGAGGAGCGGGCCAGGGGCTGGCTGTGTTCAGTGGCTCTGGTGTCGGGTTCTCTGCTGGTGCATAGTAGGTGCTCACTGAAGGCTGCAGAACGTGGCAGAAGCCAGGTGATGAGGGTTCCACAGCACACGCTCACATAGTCACTCAACAAACATCTGCTGGGTGCTCACAGATGCGGGGTGCTGGGATGCGGGGTGCTGGGAGACGGGACAGAGAAGATGCCCACACTAGCACCAGAGGTAGAACCAAGGGCCATGAGGCGTCAGGGAATCCCCTGGGCTTTCTTGACCGTCCTGTTGCCTCAGGCCCACTTAAGGGGAACCCCTTCTTGGACCAGAGCTGCCTCATTAGAAATATGGGACACCTGTGGTCATTGAGCTGCGGCCAAAATGGCCTTAGGCAGAGCCCCCAAGGCCCCACCCGTCAGCGGCCACCCTGAGGTCCTGCAGGGAGACCAGGGAGCTGGCTCGCTGCTACCTTCTGGCCCCAGAAATTGTCCCAAGGCCCCGGCGAACCCCGAGTGGGCCATTCCAGAGGAGAGTGGGGTTGTGCGAGGCTACACCCCACTGCCCGGTCCTGTCCCAGCTCTGCCCAGGGACGCCGGCTCAGGAACACGCGGCCTCTTGGCACCTCTTGGGAGCTGTCCCGCCGTCTCACCCAAGTCCCTGACGATGTGGCTCGTACAACAATCTGTCTGTGCCTTATGAAAGCGTCTGTGCACTTTTTATCCTTTTTTAAAGCAACCTTTACCGGTGGACGGGGCCTAGCAGACCCGATAGGATCTGGAAACCCGGGGCGATCGCAAGACCTGGGACCTGGTTACGTTGTCATTGACGTCGGGTGCCGGAGCCTCCGCTGGCCACTCCTCCACCGTGTGCAGACCTTTTTAAGCGTCTCTTTATCTTTCTGATTCAATACTGTGACCTCTCCAATCCATCTACACTTTGGGGAACTGTAATAAAGGTTTTAAAACTTGGGGCAGTGGGTTAGGAAGGGTTTGCACTGGTCTTTGTGTTTTTGTGTGTTGTGTGTTCTGATTTTTGTGTGTTTTTATGTTTTATATTGACATAATTTTCCTGTTTGAAAAACAAATACAACTTTGGCTTGTTTAAGAAAAAAAAAGTGTCTTCAGAACTCAATTCTAAAAATTGCACTCACGTGGTGTTGGGGGGGTGGGGTGGGGGCCCAGATTACCACCAGCCTTAAACCCAGCCTTAACCCTTTTGCCAAGTGAGTCACTTGTGCTAAAATGCTGCAAGGACATGAGTTTGATTGAGGACAAGTTCTATGTGTAAAGATGTTCATTGCAGTGTCATTTATCATAGTAAAAAACTAAGCAACTCTCATGTTCAACAAGCATGGCAAAACCCCTCCCCCCCAAACTCTTGGTCACAAGTGACAGAAAGCCAACAGCAAGGATGAAGAGGATAACAGGCTCACATGACTTAAAAGTCTAGCAGCAGAACCCCCTTCAGGTGCGGGTGGATCAAGCATCTAAAGTGCTGTCTCAGGCCCTGCTCCCTGCCCTCCTCTCTGGCCCCATCCTCACAGGTTCCCAAGAGGGTGGCCTGATCATAGCTTCGGGGACCTATGGGGATCACAGGTCCCTTCCTGAACCAATTCCTGATGCCAGGGAATCACAGGCTCTGGTCAGCCGGACCCAGGATGCTCGCTCACCCACGTCCAATAGCTGTCCCTGCCCCAGTTCGGAGGCCTGAGGTTGGGCGGTCCTTCTCCCAGGGAAAACTGGACAAGGAAGGGCACACGCCCTGCAGGTGACGACAGGGACACCTGGGCAGGAAGGTGGAGGAGCCACAGGGCAGGCACCAGGCAGCGTGGCCCGGCTCTGGCAGGAAGCCGGCAGCCTGGGCGACCAGAGTGCGCTCAGCCTGCTGGAGCCTCAGTGTCCCCACCTGCACGAGGACCCGGCCTGCGGCTGGCGTGAGCGCGGCTGGGGCCATGCCGGCCACATGCAAGGCGCCCGCGGCAGCCAGGCTGAGGTTCGGGCTGGGCTCCTGTGCGTCCAGGTGATGGGGAGGTGAGACTCAGAGGCCGAGCTCACGGTGGAAGCCAGCAGGCATCCCCACCTGCCCGAGCACTAGAAAGCCAGGCAGAAGGTCCCCAGGGCTGTGCCTGAGTGGCGGCACTGGGGGACGTCCCTGTGTTTCCCAAAAGACGTTCATTCATGAGCAAGGGTGACTTTCCAACCTGTCCCTGGGGGGCGGCGGGGAGGAGTCTCCCGCTCTGCAAAAAGTGCAGAGGCCGCGGCCCCGGCTGGAGTCTGTGAGGCCTTCCCAGGCCCAAGCCTGTGAGTTCACGTCCAAATTTAGCCTGGCGCAGATAAGGGCCTGCTCCCGGCCAGCGCAGGGCCGGCCAGGCTGACCAGTTTGGCCTGGTCTGGAGGCTCAGGGCCTGGCTCCGTGGGGTGGAGGCTCGGGGCCTGGCTCCGTGGGGTGGAGGCTCGGGGCCTGGCTCCGTGGGGTGGAGGCTCAGGGGTACCAGCAGTGGGAGGGGGGAAGGTGAAGGAGCCCCGCCTGCTCCGGCCGGCCTGTTAGAAGAGCCCAGCCTGTAGACAGCGAGTGCTAGGAACGGCGGGCCAGAGGCACGGCAGAGCTGTGACTCCACGCTCTGAGGACGCGCGTGCTTCAGGTTCCTCCGAGGAGGGGCTGGGCCTGGGCCCCCCAAGGCTGCTCCAGAGGCACAGCCCAGTCTCGAGGGGAGCAGGTGGCCTCCCCCTGCCCAAGACCTCCATTAGGGGCAGGGTCTATCCCAAAGCCAGGCTCCTTTCTCCTGTCCAGCTGTTCTTCCCACCTGTCACCTGCTTCTTAAAATTAGGCCAAGGGACATTCTTAATAGATAACATTTAATAATCAGGACATTTTTAAAATAAAAAAAATGACGATATTAATCCAGTCCTTATGATTAATAAGCAACTGAAACAACTCGAGAGAAGCCCAATTTAAGGGGGAAAAGAAGAGGGGGCAGAATTTACTGACTCACACACCCTCATAGTTGCTTCAGGAATGGCTGGATCCAGGTGTTCGCACGAGGTCCTCCTGCCTCGCCTTGGTCCCTCAGCTCTGCTCTCCTCTAGGTTGACACGGCCCTTAGGCAGCCCCTCCCTCTGTGGTGACCACGATGGCCCCGCGGCTCTGAACTGACACCATGCCAGCTTTAGAGCCCTTTAAAAAGGTGTTTTGGTCAGCTTTGGTGTCATGTGACCAGAAGGTCTGAGGAGCACTGCTTAGAGGAGGGACAGCTTACGTTGGGCTTCCAATTTCAGAGGCCTCGGTGCAAGGTGGCTGATCCCACCGCCTGGGCCCCGGGTGAGGCTGCACGTCATGGCGGAGGGGCCCAGTGGAGGAGGGGGCGGGGCCACAGGGAAGATGCCCCTTCCAGGGAATGGCCCCATGACCCTCCTCCAGCCTCGCCCCACCTGCCCACAGTGACCACCGTCCAGTCCCTGCAAGCCGGGCTGGACTGAACCCAGCGCTTCACCCCTGGGCGTCCCTGCACTGACAGGAGCTCCGGGGACACCCCCGTCCCAACCACAGCAAGAAGGTCCAGGAAAATCCCGGGGCCATCTGTCCTTTGGCCTCCTGGATCCCAAACCCAGCCTCTGTCACCTGCCCACACAGGTGTGAGTGGCCCTTGAGGGCAAGGGATGGCCAAACCCGAAACAGGCGTGCTGGGACCCTGCGGAGGGCTGCGGGGACACACCCGCTCCGGGCAGCGGGCTCCGCTCTTCAGGGCTGGACCACGCGGCCTCCTCCTCTCTCCTGGCCGGAGCTGCCCACCGGCCCGGCCGGCCACCGGGCCTGCTTCTCCTCCAATGCCAGCGCACGGAGCCAGAGCCCTGGGCCTCGGCCCCAGCCTCCCTGGTCCGGGGGTCCCCGGGACAGACTCCCCTCCCCTAGTTACCGCCTGTGAAGGACATCGTCCCTGCCGTCCTCACCGCGGCTCTGTGAGGCAGGTCCCCTGTCACTGCAGTTTGTGGACAAGGCCGGGACTTGGGCAGATCCAGCCGCTCACTGTGTCCTCCCGGAGGGCCTCCCGGACACGGAGGTCCCTCTGTCTGCGATGGCTCCCCAAGGTCGGGACTACTGGTCTCCAGGGCCTGGGACGCTCACCCTGTGATCTCACCGACCCCACGTCAACCCTCAGTGGGTGTCACTGTCCCACGTCCCCGGTCCCAGGTGAGGGAGGCCCACTCTGCTGGTGAGCTGAGGGCCGGGGTCCGGCACCCCTGAGCACAGTGGCCGTCTGCAGAAGAGGAGGGTGGGGGGACCAGGAGACAGCGGTCCAGCGACCAGCACCCGGAGGGCCTGGGAGAGCCGTCCTGGGCCCTGGCCTCGGCCTCAGCCCGTCCAGTTCTGGCCCTCGGGAGCTGGCTTTGGCTCCCGCACAGGGCCGTGGAAGACAGATGTCCCAGGCGTCCACTGTGGAACAGCAGTGACCGTGGCGGGGCGCCCAGGGAGGAGCCCCCAGAAGCCTGACAGGAGGCCGGTCACCACCGGGTGCCGGGGCCTCTGCCGCGCTCAGCCTCCCCCCTCCCCCAGGCCCGCCCAGGCCTAAACCTGCTCCCCAGACCCAGGGCCCAGATCCCCCTGCCCTCCCGGCTGCCTGGACAGGCCTGGGGATGGGAGGGGACGGGGCATCAGGTGCCCAGGCCCACGTGGTCCAGCAAGCAGGCTCGGCCTCCCCAGGCCCCCGAGGGCACCGGGCACTGGCCTGTGGCTGGGCCCCGGGGCTGGTGGCCACAGGGAGGCCCCTCTCTGATCCCCACTGCCTGGCCTGTCTGTCGGGGGCCTGTGAGACCACTCCTCCCTCGGCCGCATCGCCGACTCAGCGGGATCAGCTGCCTCCGACGTCCGACACCGGTCTGTGGAGGGGAGGTGGCTTGGTCGCTCCGTGGTGGATGAGACTTCTCTCCAGCTGAGGCCCAGGCCCAGGCCTGCCTCTGCTGAGCAACCCCGGATGAGTCGTTGGCTCTCTCTGAACCTCAGTTTCTGCATCTTTGAGGGAAGAGGGGTGTCAGCCACCTTGTGGATTTTACAGAGATGACCCCGTCAGCACACGGCTGTTATTCAGTAGGAGCTGGATATAGCAGTCCCCCCTTATCCTCAGTTTCACTTTCTGTGATTTATTTCAGTTATCCATAGTCAATGCTGATCTGAATATGAAGTGGAAAATTCCAGAAATAAATAATTCCTAAGTTTTAAATTGCATGCCGCCTGAGGAACCTGATAAAATCTCTCATTGTCCCTCTCCAGACCCACCTAGAATGTGGACCAAACTTTGTCCAGTGTATCCACTCTGTATATGTTACCTGCCTGTTAGTCACTTAGGAGCCATCTCAGTTATCAGATCAATTGCTGCGGTATTACAGGGCTTGTGTTCAGGGGGCCCTCGTTTGACTTATCTGTGGCCCCAAATTGCAAGAGTAGTGAAGGCACCCGACACCAGCCACAGAGGGACAGGTTCACTCTGGTGCCTGTGGCAACACCGCAGGTCAGTTAGGAAAAGACAGTGGGTATGGGCTCGGTGTCATCCTCAGCTTAGGGGGTCTTGGAGCATCTCCACAGGGAAGGGGGACTTCTATGGCCGCAGTTATTGTCTGCACCAGGATTCTAGGCTCCACCTCCTCCCCTCCTCCCCTCCCCTGCCCCAACTCCTGTCCTCCTGAAGCCCCCAGGGCCTCCCTTATCTGAGCCCTGAGGGGCCTGTCCTGCCTCAGGGCTGCTCCCTGACACTCAGCAGCAGAGGAGGCTCTCTGCAGGGGCCACCAGAGGTGGGTCTGGATCGCGTCCTGCCCTGCCCGTGTCTCCCGCACCTGCAGGGTGACATTCCTGCGTCTGAGTGCCGCTGTCCACACAGCCCACATGAGGGGACCTCAGAGGGCAGGGCCTGTCCCCGCCCCTTGTTTGTTTGGGCTCGTGGTCAAGAATGCTGGCCCGGGTCTGGGAGGCGGCCTGACCCCGCCCGAGGGACAGCCTTGCTCCCCTCCAGCCACAGCCCCGCACTCCAGGAGCAGCCTGGGGAGGGCTGGGGCTCCCAGCAAGGCCACTGCAGCCTGCAGCCTGCCGTCCCCACAGCCCCTCGGCCCAGCAGCAGAGGCCATCACACCACAGGACAGGACCCTAGGAATTCCCAGGGGACACCTCAGACCCCGCCCCCCGTGTCTGACACCTCCTCCTGTGTCACCTCCCCTCCACAGGAGGGTCCTCTCCACGATCCTGAGGACCCCAGTCCCCCTCTGCCTGTCCCCCTGACGGGTGGTCCCCGGGCCCCTCCGGGGCTGCCCTTGCTGCCTTTCTGCACTGGGGTGGGACTCAGGAGTCCTGGAAGTGGGGGAGCCCTCCCAGAGGCCACACCAGGGACGGGCCTTGGAGCCCAGACAGCTGCTGGCCAGCAGAGTGGCCGGGCCTGGGTGCTCCTGGCGGAAGGGCACTGCCCAGGCCACGGAGCTCAAGGGCACAGCGTTGGGGGAGCAGGGACAGAGGTCCCCAGGACCGCTGACTGGCAGCTCCTGAAGGCTTCCTCCCGGGCAGGGCTGGGTGACCGGGACAAGGCCCCGCCCCTGCAGCCTTCCCGCCTGGTGGAGCAGGGAGGGGACTCCTGGAGTCCAGCCCCCTCCGGGAGGCTGCGCGCAGTTTCTAAAAAGGTGGAGCGCCGTCGCCCTCTAGTGGCCATGGGAAAGTGACCAAAGGAGGGGCTGAGCCAGCGCCAGGTCCAGGGGCACCTCGCCCAGCCTGCGTCCTTCAGAGGCCACCAGACGACCTGGGCAGCCGGCTGCTGCGCGTGGCCTGCCGAGCGAGTGAGCTCGAGGGGAGTGTGGGTCACCTGTGTTGGGGACCGCCTGCGCTGGCTGGGGCCCAGGTGGGCGGCCCTTTCCCAGCCCCTGCAGCCCTGGGCAGGGGCACAGGAAGGTGGAGCCTGCCCCTAAGTCGGTCCCTGCCTCCGCCGCTGACCTCAGTGGTTCTGTTGAACCCACGCATCCGACCCAGTGCCAGGCACGCGGGGCGAGCCAGAGGGAAATGTGACTGGAGAAAAAAAAGAGAGAGACAGACCCTGAAACAGCCTCCCCGGCCATCGAGCCAGAAAGTGCCCCCTGCGCGTCTGCGGCCCAGCTGGCTCGGGACCCCGCCCTGGGTGTGAAGTCAGCCGGCGCTCAGGGGGTGACAGACCCAGCACAAGCCGTCGGCCGGGCGGCCGTGGTGAAAGGTGCTCGCGGCTGGAGTGTGGCTGGGTGACAGGCCACGTGGCCCTGGTGTGGCCTGGTCACACCCTCCCAGCCCCAGCTCCGGGCTCTCCCTCCCCTCCTCAGCAACCTGGGACTGGAACCCTGGACTGAGGAGCACCCAGGTCGGGCCGAGTAGAACAGGTCGCCAACGCGGCTTCCACCAAGTGAGCATCGGATCCACACACCACACCATGACGATGACGAGGAACGTGGGGCCGGGGACCTGACTCGGGTAGAGAACGAGGACCTAGCATGCTCGAGGCCCTGGGTCTGATCCCTAGCACCTTGAAAAACACACCGATAATTAAATACATTCATAAAAGTCCACAATAGTGAATTATAGGGGAAAAGCTGAAGGAATAGACCCAAATGGTAACAAAGATGGTCTTGATGGAGGATTGTGGAGGTGAGTTGAGAGAGGTCTTACTGGGCTTAGGGGGGCAGCACCTTGCTAAGTGTGTACAGGGCCCTGGGTTCTATCCCTAGTAGTGTGTGTGTGTGTGGGGGGGTCAGCTCAATGAATTGGCAAATTCACAATTTTCACAATTCAGTCTCTGCCTTCAGGAACATCTTGAAGGGTGAGGAGGAAGGGCTTGACAGGCAGATGGAGCAGCACGTGCAAAGGCCCTGAGGTAGCATCCTCCAGCTTGGCTGACCCATCAGGCCAATACCAAAGACAAGTCTAAGGGGCTGATTCAGAGAGGAGGCTGAAATCCACCTTGAGAATAGCTTCTGAATCTTTCTTTTAAATAGTTCCTTTTAAGTTCTCTTCCTGTTACAGGTAAAGTAGAAAACACTTCAGCCCTGATCCACCTGCTAAGCCTCTCCCACAGCTGTTGCTTGCCTTCACAAAATGTGACACTGACCAGCTAATGCTGAGAATTTAAGCCAAATTAAATCACAAGGAGAGTCTCTGAGGGCCATTCGTCATTCCTGACCCGTCTGAGGTTGTGGATGAGACACAGGCTCTGTGAGCCTCCCGATCCCAGCAGCCAGCAGCCTCGCCTGGGAGTCTCAAGCATCCACTGACTGCTCTGGCTACAGGAAGTCTGGAGATGCCAGGTGGTGTGGAAGACCCCACCTCTGCTGAGAGCGCAGCCCACCCCCACTTCATGGTTGAAAAGAGGGCGGGGCACAAAGGACCCTCCCCTGCCCTGCGCAACAGCACACCCTGGACCTGCTGCTTGGTGTTCACAGCAAGCTCAGGAGTCAAGGTCAAGGCCAGACTCTGGCCCAGGACCCTTAAGCTCTGTAACGTGACCCTTCAGCTCCCCCTGCTCCCTCCTCTCCTACCGCTCCGCCCCAACGCCCCGCCCCTGCGCCCCGCCCCTCTACGCCTGCTCCTCGCCCCGCCCCCTTGGGTCACGCCCCTCTACGCCCCACCCTGTAGCCCCGCCCCTATACGTCCCACCCTGTACGCCCCGCCCCTGCGCCCCGCCCCTCTACGCCTGCTCCTCGCCCCGCCCCCTTGGGTCACGCCCCTCTACGCCCCACCCTGTAGCCCCGCCCCTATACGTCCCACCCTGTACGCCCCGCCCCTGCGCCCCGCCCCTCTACGCCCGCTCGTCACCCCGCCTCCTCACCTCCCCGCGGCCAGTGCAGCTGCCTTCCAGTATTTTAAGTGTGGACGGAAGCTCCTGGACCCCTGGCGTTTCCCTCCCTTACCTGGAGTCCCTCCCTCCCTGGAAGGAAGGACTAGCGGAACTGATGGCCTGGGACCCGTCTGGACTACCCCGGGCAGTGGGCATGGAGATGGGCTCCTGGCCCTACACCCTTTCCCCATCAACACCTGGGCATTGTATCAGCCCCTGGAACTTGGCCGTGACCTTGGCAGAAAGGGAGGGAACCCAGCGGAAAGGAAATCCAGTTGCTGGGAAAGACCCGTGGCAGGCCGCAGCGGGGCTGGGCTGTCTGTGGTCATTTAACTTCTGCCCTTTTCAGTAAGCTCTTCAAGGGCAAGGGTACCACCGGTCATGGCCAACTCCTAACGCTCAGAGCCGTGGCTGCGCTTAGCAGACACCCACCCAGAGTCCTCGGCTTAAACAAGGGACTCGGTTGGGGAGGAAGGCGAGACTTGGGAAAGGTGTCCAAGGGACGTGGGGGGCGCTTCTGAGCCCCACAGAAACTGGCTCCAGGCCACCTGCGGGCAGCAGTGATTTCCACGTGCTTCCCAGCCCTCTGGCCTCTGGCTGGCTGGCTTTGCTTTGTCCTGCTGACTTTGCCTGACTTTTCCGCTTCTCTCTCCACCCTTGGGTAGGTTCTGGGGAAGAAAGTCAGAGGGGCGACGCTCAGCTGGGGCTGGGGAAGGATTTCACTGAATCCGGACGCCTGTGGTGGGAGAGGGAGGTGGCGTGCTTTCCTGGCAACCGAACACAGGTGACGCACTGTACTGTCTCCACATGGCTTGATTTTGTTCTGGCCGTGTCCCTGATTCCACAGGGCTTTTCTCAGACTGGACCATGTGGACCACAGCTTTATATGGGTCACATCCTCAAGAAACCATGACAGACAGTTCCTGCCTCTTTCTCCACACCCCTCCTGAATCCAGACAAGGAAGAGATGCCCCTTTTGCCTGGCATGCACAGCCCTTCAAATGCCTATGCCAGCACTCAGTCAAGGAGCACGACTCAAGTGCAGAAGGCACTTTGCTTTTGTACGCTCTTCACCTGCATAATACAGTCATCCTCAGCATCCGCGGAAATTGGATCCAGGACCCCTGTGGATGCTCAAGTCTCTTGTGTCAAATGGTGCAGTGCTTGCGTGGGTCCTATGCACATCCACCTGTATATTCTAGATCACCTCTAGATGACTTATGTGGTAGTCCCCCATCTATAATTTCACTTTCCAGATTCAGTTGCCCATGGTCAACTGCAGTCCAAAAACATCAAATGAAAAATGACAAAAATAAATAATGTATAAGTTTTAAGCTGTGCCCCTCTGAGTAGCACGATGAATCTGCCCTGATGTGGCTCATCCCTTCACCCAGGTATCCATGCTGTATATGCTACCCACCCTCTAGTTACTTAGAAGCCATCTTGGTTACCAGGGCTTATATTCAGGTAGGCTGGCATCCTCTGGATTGCTACTGCACTGCTTCCTCTCCACCTTCTGTCTTAAAATATGCCCAGTGTTCTGTTGATTGGATACTCCAAAATTTATTCATCCATCTTTCCCCTATTAATAAGCATTGTGATTAACTGCAAAAAAAAATTTAGATTATCCACAGCACTGTTACGCAGGTCCTAGAATATATGTCCCCTTCCAGCCATGGTGGGCAGTGCACCAGCCTGTCGGACCAGCCCTCCTTCCCAGAAGCCCTGGAGATCCTAGACAAAATGCTCTACGATCTGATCACAGGCATCCAAGAAGCTCAAGACAGCACGGACCTACAGGGCCACCCTCGTGGCTGGCTGCCCGCGAGGTGGGGCCTGTTCAGAAGCCGAGGCCCCGCGGACAGCAGATGTGAGCAGAGACCAACAGAGAAAGGGATTTGGATCTCAGGGCCTGCCAGGCAGGAGAGGCCACAGGGACCTTGTAAACACCCTCGGTTCTCAGTTGAGGGTCCCCAGAGGGCAACGCCCTGAAAGTAAAGGGGAGCCAGAAGTAGGTTGGATTCATTTATTTATTTATTTATTTATTTATTTTTTGGTGCCGGGAATTGAACTCAGGGGCACTCGACCACTGGGCCACATCCCCAGCCTCCCAAAGTGCTGGGATTACAGGCGTGCGCCACTGCGCCTGGCTAGTCAGTTGGATTTTAAAACAACAAAAGTCTAGCCTGCCATCACTCGGTCCTCTTTAGATGAAGTGGCCTGCCCCCAGGAACAAAAGCCAATCCTCTGTGAGAAGGACCATAGGTCTGGAGCCTCCCTGCCCACTGTTCAATACTAAATAGCAACAGAGCCAGGCGTGGTGGGGCATGCCTCTAATCCCAACAGCTTGGGAGGCTGAAGCAGGAGGACCACGTTCAAGGCCAGCCTCAGCAATTCAGTAAAGCCCTAAGCAAAATAATATGAGATCCTGTTTCAGAATGTTAAAAACTTTAAAATGGACTGAGGGTGTGGCTCAGTGGTTAAGTGCCCAGTTCAACTCTGGCACCACATAAACGATGACAACAGAGAGTGCGCAAGTAAAAGAGAAGAAAATAGCACACGCACCGGCAAGGGACCCGCCGTATTGCAATTCCAAGACAGACTGCATAGAGCTGTGATAACTGTAATTAATGTTTAAGAAATTAATTGCTGTGATAGAAAATTTCATGTGGGACTTGGAGGCTATTATTAAATGGAAAAGTAGAACCGAAAAATACAAAAAGTGAACGTGAGAACTAACAGGTGTAAGAAGAGATTGGCTACAGTTGAAGGGCGGATCGGTAAGCTACGACATAGGTCCAAGCAAAGCACCACAGTAAAGCCCGGAGAGACGGAGGCTGGTGAACAAGGACAGAGTGCTAGTGACTTGGGGACACTGGCCAAGGTCTAGTACACTGTCTTCATCTGCTCCAGATGCCGTACAAACTCCCCAGGCGGGGGCTCGAGCAACAGTGGTGGACTTCTCGTGGTCCTGGAGGCTGAGGGCCAAGGCCAAGGCGAGCAGGTGGCTTCTCCGGTGGCCTCCCTGCTTGGCCTGCCGATGGCCCAGTCTCGCTGTGTCCTCATGTGCATGTGCCTCTGTGGGGCCCTTCGTTGTGTGTGGAAATTTCCTCTAATAAAGACATCAGTCCTGGTGCAGTAAGACCACCCTGGGACCTCCCTGAATCACCCCTTTAAAAGTCCCATCTCCAAATACAGTAGCACTCTGAGGTCCCTGGCCCAGGGCTTCAGCACGTGCGTTTTAAGTGTCCACAGTTCAATCCGTAAAACGGGCACAAGATCTGGTATCAAAAAGGAAAAAGAAAGAGAAAATACTGTAAATGATATTTGAAGAGATGGGGCTGAAATTTTATGAACCTTACCAAAGACTTCAAGAGTTTTAAGAAGTGGTCTGAACCACCCCCCCCACACACACACACACAGCAAGATAAATGCAAATAAAAAAACGCACCTAGCACAGCCTAGAAAAATAGCAAACACTAAAGACCAAGAGGGCCTCAGGTATGAGCCGCGGGGACAGGGCGAGAGACTATCACTTTCAAAGGGACAGTGAGATTGGCAGCCAACTTCTCAGTGGTAATGATGGAGACAAGGACAACGAAATAATATCTTAAAAGAAGTGAAAATTTCTTTTAAAATCCCTAACACGGAATTGGATGCACTGTGAAAATATTCTTCAAAAGTGAAGACAGACTGTTGTGTGGGTACCTCCCGGGTACCTTCTAATGAGCCTGTCTTCTCAGGGCCGGCCTTGACCTCAGACTCCCAGGCCAGTCCCACAGGCCTGCCGCAGAGCTTCCTCCACACGCTCCTGACCCACCTGAGCCTGAGAATCACTTCAGTCCTCTCCAAAGAACCGAGTATAGCCAGAGCAGCCATGGTGTCCTATATGGTCCCCGCGGCACTTCAAAGATGCTTGTGGAAGGGAGGGTTGTCTTCCTCACCTTCGCGTGCTGACCACCAGAGGGCGCTGTAACCTGAGAAATCGCACAAGTGATTTCCCTGGGCAGGGCAGATGCAGTACACCCACCACATTCCCAGGGGATAAGGTACCTTTTAAGACCCCCCCCCAAAAAAAAAAAAAATGAATGCCTGAAAATGTGGCTAGCGCCAGGCCCCACTTACACTCTCCTTTTCCCTATCCATAAATCCCCGCTTCTAGTGCCTTTTGCATATTAACTAAGTGCTTAACCCTGCTCGCAGAGGCTGTAACCCTGGAAGTCTGAGGTGCAACAGGAAAACCAGTATGGCTCCTTCACACCTTCGCGGGTGGGTCTTACTACTGTAGACCTTAGCAACCTCCGCACACAGTTTTTATTATTATCATTAAATTAAGAACATTCAACTTTTCACTTAAAGGAAGCACTTCTAGCTCTTCTTTAGCATATCTAGTTGCCGGCATCACTGCCCTTGTGCTTTTTTTCTTTTCTTTTCTTCTTTTTTTTTTTTTTTTTGGTACCGGGGATTGAACTCAGGGGCACTCGACCCCTGGGCCACATCCCCAGCCCTTTTTTGTATTTTATTAGAGACAGGGTCTCACTGAGTTGCTCAGTGCCTCGCCATTGCTGAGGCTGGCTTTGAACTCGCGATCTTCCTGCCTCAGCCTCCCCAGTGCTGGGATGACAGGCGTGCGCCACCGCGCCTGGCTGTTCTTGTGCTTTTGGAGCCAGACTTGGAACTAGGTAGTCAGTGTAGATGCACAAGGCGAGTCTAACATCGAGTTTTTGTTTTTTTTTTTTAACATCGAGTTTTATAAAGAAAATGGAGTTGGTCTGAGTCCTGGAAAAAGGTAAAACAACTTTAAGGGAGATAAGATGGTTAGTGGGCCCATCTTATGGAAGGTTAATGAAACAGCTCCCATCAGACAGAGATGTTAATCAAGTAGCCCTAAGCCCTTCCCATGAGTTCCCCACCCACCTGTGTCACATCTTTGGTAAAAGAAAGATATAAAGGGAGCAGGGCTCTCCTCCTCTTGGATTCCTGGTTTCCGGGTCCCAATCTCCCTCTGGGAGAAGTCTTTCCTTTTAGCTGTCCTTTCAATAAACCTTTCACTTTCTACTCTATGCTTGCCTCAGCGTGCTTCTTCGGCGTTATTCTTCAGTGTTCGGGGGAGCAAGAACTCGTCACGGTAAAAAGCGGTTACACTTTGGGGCCCTTATTAAGCCAAATAAGGGTTACTGAGCACAAGCACTGTAGTACCACAATAGCCAATCTGATAATCAAAATGGCTACTAAGTGCAGAACAGGTGGGTAACATATAGAGAGTGGATACATTGGACAAAATGATGATATTCTAGCCGCACCCAGAAGGGTGCACAATTTAAAACTTATTGTTTATTTCTGGAGTTTTCCATGTAATGTTTTTTGACCATGGTTGACTGCAGGTAACTGTAATTAAAAAACAACTGTGGATAAAATTATTGAAGTTGGGGGTGTGCTCCCAATTAGAGGGATGGAGCTGGGAGCCTGGGGTCTCCCGCCCAGAGTGAACACTGCAGGCAGCCAGAGACAGCCCTGGTTAGGTCCCTCCCCTGTGGCTGCCCAGCTATGACCCTGCACCTTGCCCCTCGGGGCTGGCGAGCCTCCCTGCGGTCTCTGTGGGGACTGGAGCCCAGGCGTCCAGGGAAGGGACAGATCATTTGTTCAGCAAACATTCCTGGAAGGGGCCAGACTGCAGAAGGACTTCTGAACGAGAAAGAAAACAAACCCTGGCCCTTGCTCTCTCCGCCCTTGGGTTCTTGGGATTCCAGGAGGTGGTGGGCCGCCTTCCACGTGTGCGAAGAGAGGAGGCGCAGCTGGACCTCGCGGAGCGCGGCCCCTTTCCCACCCAGCCCCCCGACGGGCACCCCTGCACCCGGCTTCCTCCAGGCCTGGTGCTTGGCTGCCCTGGGGTCCCACCCAGACCTTCCGGCTCAGGGACTCGGGTCTGGGCCCCCAGATCTGCCTCCCGCAGGGTGTTCCGTGCGTTCAGGGCACAGTCCAGCGTGAGGGCCGCCGTCTGCACCGGCCTTTCTGCTGGCAGGAGGGTGAGGACGCGGGAGGGAAGCTCAGGGGACCAGACCCCAGGGAGAGGTGTGAGAACTCCGGCTGCTCCCTGGAGAGGTGAGGCTGGCAGGGACCCACAGACGTCTGGCAGTCTCTGTGTCAACTCGGAGCCACTGGACAGCCCCAAGGCAGCGGGGCTGGAGGGCGCTCAGACCTGCCCAGGGAGCCCACCACCAGTGCAGGTGTCCCGGCCCCTCCCCGCGTCTCCAGGGACCGACCAGGAAGCTGCCATCTGCACAGACCCGGCCCTCCTCTGCATGCCAACCTGCGGAGCAGCCAGACCTGGCAGGAAATCGTCTGCTCCTTGCAATTCTGTGACCTGTCACACACCCGTCCCCTCTTTGACCCTGAGATTGCTCCCATGGAGAAGGAATTACTGAGGGGACAAGTGAGCGTGCTCTTGGGAGTCAGAAGTGGCTCTGGACATTAAAGGGGGAGTCAGGCGGGAGAGGTTGGGGAGCCCCAGGTCAGGGGCATGGAATCCGCAGGGGGTGCACTTGGTCCCGAGGGCAAAGGGCAGCCATGGAAGAGGTTACCCAGGACGGAGGCCGTGTGGCCTGAGGGGCTGAGCTGGCAGGAGGCTGTGTCCCCCGTGAAGCTCCAAGTGTCCCAACGGCTGCCCTGCCCGTGACGCCCACCCACGTGGCTGTGGCACTACAGTCTCTCAGCGTCCTCACCTGTCAAAGGAAGATGGGGGATTGCCACCCAGGGTCGACGGAGAAGACCCAAGCAGGCCGTGCACCGTCCACGTAGCCGTGGCGGTCCATCAGCGAGAGGTCCGCGGAGCCATGCCACGGGGACGTGCGACGGCTAGTGGAGACCCGAAGCAGTGTGGGGGCGAGGCAGCACGCAGCCCCCGCCCCTCCCCCGCCATGGCACTGCTGGGAAGGAGCCTGCGGAGCACGTCCAGCCGTCCATCCCCGCGCCCTGGCCAGGCCAGCCCACGTGACCCAGCTTCCTGTTTGGCCCGGGCAGCAGGGAGGAGATCAGCCTCGCCCGGGGGAGGGCAGGAATGCGGCCTGTGGCGTCACCCTGTGCCCTAGTTCTGGGGAAGCCGGACGGGAGGGGCTTCCTGCTGCGCCTCGGACCCCAGGCCTGCTCTGGGAGCCAGCGGCCCCCAGTCCAGCAGCCCGGACACCACGGGGGGAGCTGGGGTCCTCCAGCACAGCTTGGGCTGGGCCCAGAGCCTCCAGCCTCAGCGTCCTCGTCCGTGAGTTGGTGACAGGAGTGTGCAGGGGACCTCGGCCGCTCTCCGGGCACATGAAGCCCTACTGCGTGCTGTTCCCTTGGACAAAGTCAGAGGGTGATTCCTGCCTTCAAGAAGGACGAGGCCCTCTCTGGCGCCTGCCTGGGGGTGGCCGGCTCCTGCCCCGGTCCCCGGCGGGTGGGCACACAGGTGTGGGGCGTGTCCGGGGGCGGCTGGGAAGAGGCTCCTGGCACTAGGGCTGTGACTCCGGCACTTCCTGGCCCCGTGACTCAGTTTCCCCAACCTGCAAGGCGTCTGCCTCGCGGCCTTGAGGAGGCGGGGCCTGGCCGCTCCGTCCCGGGTCCTCCCCATGCTGCTCGCGGGCTCGGGTTCGGCGGCCACATTCTCCCCGACTCTCAGCCGCGGAAGAGGTCCAGCCGCGACTGGCCCCGTCTTACGGGAGGCGAAGGAGGCTGCCCGAGATCGCGGAGCCGGAGAGCGGCAGAGCAGGAAGCGCGCCGGTCCTGCTGAGGCCGCCTCGCGGGAGCCTCCTCCTGGTGGTGACGGCCCTCGGTGGGATCTGTCGCACAGAGGTCCCCTGCCCCCTGCCCTGCCTCCAGCAGAGGGGGACACGGGCTGGAAACCTGGCCACAGGCCCACCTCCCCTTCTTCAGGAGTCACCCGTGTCCCCCGGGAGCCAGGTCCCCCCCACACTCCCTGGAAGGCGGGTCCAGGTTGACCCCCGTGCCTCAGTTTCCCCAGCTTGGACCGTGGGCGAGGGCGTTAGAGAGACCAGCCAGAAGCTGTCCCAAGGAGAGCAAGGCCTCGGGACCGCAGGGGCGCCCGGAGTGGCCGTGGCTGGCCTTCCTGAGTCCGCTGCGGCCTCCCCTCGCTCCTCCCACCCTCCTCCCCTCTCTGCCTTTCCCAGGGTACTGCTCGGCCCAGCCAGGTCCAGAGAGACCTGGGTCAGAATCCAGGCCCGGCGTCCCCAGCCGAGGGCTGCGTCCATGGCCATGCCACGCTTTCTCCGAGCCTCGCTGCCTCGTCCACCCCCCAGATTGTGAGAGTCACGGCAGCCGCATCTTGAAGAGGCTGGACATGAAGCCAGCGTGTCTTCAGAGGCCTGGTCCTGACATTTGGCCACCACTGAGTAGGTCACGGCCGCTGCTCTGGGGGTCCTGGTTGGCATTCATGTGCAGCCCAGAAGGGCCTGTGGCACCTCCTGCAGGAGCCCAGCAGGGGGCAGCAGAGGCCCCTCCCTGCGGCCTCGCTCTTCCCGCAGCAGAGCTTCACCCCGCGGTGAGAGGACCAGGGTCGGCCCTGCCGGATCCCAGACCTGCTCGTCCCCTCAGCATCTGCGTCCTGAGCACCCGACTGTCCCCACCACTGGGAAGAGGCCGAGGAGGAGGCGTGGGGCTCCCCTGGCCAGCCGCCCCTGCCCCCCTGGCCCTCATGGCTCTCCTGCTCCCTCTCTCCTTCTCTTCCCGTCCCTCCTTCCTCCTTCCTCTCAGCTCCATGCCCTGCACACCTACTGTGCGCCGTGCTCTCTGGAACCTTCCACCAAGCAGAGAAGATGATGAGCAAACAGATAAAAGAGAAAGGAAGACCCTCTGACCCTGGCAGCTCCCAGACAAAATGGAACAGTGGGTGGGGAGGGGACAGGGAGGCGGGCAGCAGAGGGGCCCTGGGGCCAAGGTCATCGCCAGCCCTGACGCCGTGGGGAGGAGGCGGGAGGCTGGACTGCAGGGTCCGCTGACCTGCGCCAGACCCCAGCCAACGTTAACTGGGCACTTGCCAGGCCGGGCACCCCGACTGCCCCGTTCTACAGATGCGAAAATAGGAGGGGACTCAGCCAGCGCAGGGGCTTCGGGGTCCCGGGAGGCCTCAGGGCCACTGGGGGGAAGAAGGGAGGAGAGGGAACAAGGGAAGTCCCACTTCTGTGGCCTCCGGGCGCTGGCCTCCCGCGGGGCTGCTGGGTGTCATTTGATGTGAACCGTCATCATCACTCCTGAGGAGGGGATCCCTGGAGACCCAGGAGAGCGGGGAGGGGGGGCGGTCTAACAGGAGGTGACCTGCCCAAGGTCACAGTCAGCGAGCGGCAGACCTGAGACTGAACCCAGGCCTCCCAAGTTGGCAGGCGTGTCCTTGCGCCCCAAAGCTCAGGAGCCTCCCGGGGCCCTGCTGGTCCCCGCTGGTCCTGCTGGTCCCTGCTGCAGCTCCTGAGGGTCCCTGAGCCCACCCCCCATGAGGCCCAGCCCGCATCTCACCAGGCCCCTGCCCACTGCCAGCACTCCCGGGAGCCCATCACTCTCCCCGTCTCCTTCCTCGTGACGCTGTGACAGTCTGAAGTCACGGTGTTTACTTGGGTGTGTCATCTCCCCCCAGAGTGCACCCCAGCCCACGGAACCCCCAGCCTCATGCCTCCACCCCGAGTCCCGCAGCCCCCACCACACTGACAGGTCATTCTTCCTCCTGTCCCCGAGCTGGGCACTGTGCATGGTGCAGAGAAAGGGCTCAGTGCAGGTGGACGGACGGATGGAGGGACAGATGATGGACAGAGAGATGGAAGGAGGGACAGGTGATGGACAGGGGGATGGACAGAGGGACAGGTGATGGACAGGGGGATGGGCAGAGGGACAGGTGATGGACAGAGGGACAGGTGATGGACAGGGGGATGGACAGAGAGACAGATGATGGACAGGGGGATGGGCAGAGGGACAGGTGATGGACAGGGGGATGGACAGAGAGACAGATGATGGACAGGGGGATGGGCAGAGGGACAGGTGATGGACAGGGGGATGGGCAGAGGGACAGGTGATGGACGGGGGATGGACAGAGAGACAGATGATGGACAGGGGGATGGGCAGAGGGACAGGTGATGGACAGGGGGATGGGCAGAGGGACAGGTGATGGACAGCAGGACGGAGGGAGGATGGGTGGGCCGCTGCACGGACAGGTGATGGAAGGTGGGTGGAAGACCGTGGGCCTTAGCCTGTGCTGACCCGTGGCCCACAGGAGAAGGCCAGAGAAGAGGCAGCAGCGGTGGCCCAGGCGCAGGTGCTCCTGAGTGGGCCTCCAGGGCAGGGGGCAGCGTCAGGGCCGAGGACAGGCCATTCTGGCAACACCCAGTCCCATGTGCACAGCCAGGATGGGGGCACCCAGGACGTGACCTGGAGCGTCTCCTGGACAGGGCAGGGACAGGCTGATCCTCGGCCGGAGCAGGGAGACAGAGCTCGCCAAGGGCCGGCCTGGGCCCGCAGCCACGGGACCTGTGCCCAAGCAGGGCCCTGGACGAGGCTGGTCGCCCTTGCTGTGACCCCACGGTCGGCTCCAGGTGGCCCTTGAGCGGCTGGGACTCTGCCCGCGGTGCCCAGCAGACACAGCTTCGGCCAGAGAGCGGCGGAGCTGGACGCGGGGCCGGGGAGGTGACCCAGGCCCTGGTCCTGGCTTGGTGCGACAGGCGGTGCCTCTCCTTGGAGTGGGGCGCGCAGGTGCCCTGGATGAGGGGGTCAAATGCCTGCAGGTGCAGCTCCACCCTGCGCCTCTAAGCCCAGCACCCGGTGGGACCTTCCCCCAGCGCAGGCTGACATGCCGGGCTCTCAGGGCTGTCCCTGGAGCTTCAGCCGCCCGCCGTGGTCCAGGGTCCCACGCCAGACCTGGGCGTGGCCCGGGTCCTTCATCCATGACACCCCCACCTCTCCTGTGTCCCTCAACCCCCGCCCAGCGCCCCGCCCTGGCCACCGAAGCACCTCCTCTGAGGTCCCTGCTGCCCCACACGCTGAGCGTCCTGGGGACGCCTTCCCGGACGCTGCTCCCAGCCGCCCCCGCTGTCCTGCGGCCTGGCCCTGGCCTGGCGGCCTCCGGCAGCCCCAGCCTGTCTGCTCCCATCACAAGCTGAGCCAGCACCAGGCGACAACTCCAGTAGGACTGGGGGGGCAGGAGCACCTGCTGGGGTGCCCGGGGCTGCGAGTCCAGGGAGCAGCCAGCCTCCGAGCAGCTGGGGGGGCTGCGAGGCCTGCGTCCTCCCCACACACCCCAAGTCCACATCAGCCTGAGCTGCCAAGGCGGCCGCAGCCCCTCCTCCCGTCCACCATTCAAGAATCCATGGACACTCGTTCTGATTGGACGGTCTTGGTCACATGACTGGGAGGAAGGCACTGACGGCTGGCTGCATCCATCAGAGCCCGACCTTGGCCTTGAGAAGGGGTGCTTCACGGCAGCCCCCAGGCAGGCGGCTGCGAAGGGGAGGGGTGGGTATCTAGAAGTGACCAGGCCAACAAGATCCCAGAACCTGCCTTCAGACTCTGCCGGGCCTCTGAGCTCCTGCAGGCTGCCGCTGCTTTCCTGACGCCCACAGAGGCCTCAGCCTTTGACCCTCACAGCACCCCAGGCACCTGAGCCGTCCCGACTCACCTGAGACCCTGCCGAGCTCCTCTCCTCTCCGGGCCTCAGTGTCCCCTCTGCAAAAGGGGTGTGACCAAGAGACACACGTTTCAAGTTTGCATCTCAGCTCTGCAAACTGGAGCCACTACATAGACCTCGCTGGGCCTCAGCCCCTCGCCTGTGTGACAGAGATCATGACATTTCCACCCCGTAGAATCATCGCAACAAATCAACAAGTCAAATAGGCCTAAGATACTTGGCTTGAGGCCAGCACAAAGTAAAGCTCATCTGAGTTGGTTAAAGAAAAGCGGAGCATGGTTACCCCCAAAGGCCTGTGGCAATTTGAGGATTTTGCTAAGTCTGGAGCACTCGGCCCGCCACTCACACCCCTGCTGTTAATTGGCTCGGTGACTGCCCAGATCCTGGGAGGAAATGGATCCCCACCCGAGTGGAAAACCGAAGTCACTTCCTACCGGGAGGAGGTCGTCACTAGACGGATGTAGCCAGCGCTGACCCTGCGCGGGGCGCTCTGCCAGGCACACGCGTTAACCGGCTCGTCCCCACGCAACCCTGTGGGATGGGCGCCACTCCCTCGCCCTCAGGCAGGTGGGGGGAAACTGAGGCAGAGCCTCTGAAGTCACTCGACTGGGCCCCAGATGGAAGGCAGCGGGCCCCAAGACACGGCAGGAGCAGAAAGACGCGCAAAATAACGCCAGGAGGGAGAGGGCGCGTGGGGGGGCGTGGAGGCCACAGCGGCACCAGCCTGAGCCGCTCCCCTGGGGTATCAGAGGACAGGAGGAGACCGAGAAAGAATGGCCTTCTCACCCCGTGGTTGGCTGCTCCTCAAGGCCAGACCACATCAGACCCCTCTGCCAGCGTGCAGGCCACGCCCTCTGAAGCCCGAGGGGTCCCAGAAGCACCAGCCATCTCTAACTCCCCTCCCCTGGCGTTTTTTAGCTTAGGACACTGTCCGAACTCAAGGCAGAGTCAAAGAGGGGAATTAAGAAAGGTGTTAAATCCCATTGTTAAAAATGGGCAAAATCAGCCGGGTACGGTGGCGCACGCCTGTAATCCCAGCACTTGGGAGGCTGAGGCAGGAGGATCGCGAGTTCAAAGCCAGCCTCAGCAATGGTGAGGCACTTATTGACTCACTGAGACCCTGTCTCTAATAAAATACAAAAAAGGGCTGGGGATGTGGCCCAGTGGTCAAGTGCCCCTGAGTTCAATCCCTGGTGCCAAAAAAAAAAAAAAAAAAAAAGGGCAAAATCGGAGCTGGGATTGTGGCTCAGCAGTAGAGCGCTCACCTAGCATGTGCCCAGCCCGGGTTCGATCCTCAGCACCACGTAAGAATAAAGGCATTGTGTACAACTAAAACAAACAAACAAACAAAAAAAAGGGCAAAATCCTCAGATTCAACACACCCGTGCATCACTTAGTAACAGGGATGCATCCTGAGAAAAGTAGCATTAAGTAATGGCATCAGTGCCGGCACTTCAGAGTGTGTGTTGACACAAACCAAGACAGCTGAGACATCCCCAGGTTGCTAGCTTTCCAGTACTGTAACAAAATACCTGAGATGATCCACTGAAAAAGAGAAAAGGTTCTTGGCTCACAGTTTGGGAGGTGTCAGTTCACTGTCGGGGAGACCCGTGGCTTTGGGGCCTGTGGGAGGCAGCATGTCACAGCAGGGAGCAGGCTGCTCACAAGATGGTGGGAGACAGAGGGAGAGAGAAAGGCCCTGGCATCTCATGACCCCCTCCGGAGGGCCCGCCCCCAGTGGCCTGAGACCACCCACTAGGCGCCCTCTTAAAGTCCCACCACCACCCTATGGCACCAAGCTGGGGACCAAGCTTTCGGCACCGGGCCTTTGGGGGACACGGATCCAAACCATACATCACAGTCCTCGGGATCAGGGCTGCCACCAAGGGCGGCCACCAAGGGCTGCCACCAAGGGCTGCCACCAAGGGCTGCCACCAAGGGCGGCCACCAAGGGCTGCCACCAAGGGCTGCCACCAAGGGCGGCCACCAAGGGCGGCCACCAAGGGCGGCCACCAAGGGCTGCCACCAAGGGCTGCCACCAAGGGCTGCCACCAAGGGCGGCCACCAAGGGCTGCCACCAAGGGCGGCCACCAAGGGCGGCCACGCACACGGGCAAGGGGCAGGCGAGGAGCCCGGGGCTGGGCGGGGACCTGAGGTGGGCGTTTGCGCTCGTGGCTTGAATGCCCTGGAGCAGGTGCTGGGCTCCAGCTGGGTCTGCTGTGGCCACTGGGACCTCTGTCGCCCGCACCGGAGCCCACCGACCGCCCAGCCCCGCCTCCTCAACCTCTCTCCCCCAGAGGAGCAGGGCCCCTGGGACGTGGACAGTCCCAAGGTGACGCAGGACGGACGGGGACGCCGGGAGCTTCGGCATGGGCAGGCCCTAAGGGGGTGGCCAGAGAAGGCCAGGGGTGCGGCCGGGTCACCAGGGCCACCAAAGAGGCCGCGGGGCCAGCTGGGGCCGTGTGAGCAGCCACCAAGGAGCACGGGGCGGGCAGGACGTGAGCAGGTCAGAGCACGCTGCGCCACTCAGGACCGCGGCCACAGCGGGTGACAGAGACAGGAGGGAGGGGAGACGAGGAGACAGGAAGCCCAGGCGATGGCCCCTCCTGGCAGGGAAGAGCCACCTGCTGGAGGGAGAGACAGGACGGCTGGACAGTTCGGACAGCTTCCTAGGACAGCGAGCCTGTCGGTCCGCGGTGGACGCTGGGATCCGCGGCCAGCGTCCCGGGGGAACGGATTGGAAAATCCCTTTTTTATTTATCAGAAAATCTTTTATTATTTGTCTGCAGAACCTCGATCTAATCTCGAGGAAGCAACCTGACCAGCTCCAGCTGAAGGCCGTGCCACCCAGCCAGGCCGTGCCACCCAGCCAGGCCGTGCACACCAGCCAGGCAGCCGTGCCCGGCAGAGGGTCAAGGTCCCGCCAGGGGAAGAGGCCGCGGAAGCAGCTGTTTTGGTAGAAAGAGAGCGGCACGTCGAGCAGCTGGGCCCGGGCTGGGTCCTAGTGGAAGAGGGAGGTCCCCAGGAGGCCGCGGGGACCCTCTGCAGCCCGGGCGCCTACCTCGGGCCTGTGTCACCACGCTGGGGAGGCTGCTCAGGGGTTCCGGTGAAGAGCCACCGTGTCCACAGATGACACTCACAGGGTCGCGCAGGGTTCCCTATGAGAGACAGAACAGGGTCAAAACACAGACCGCTGGTCCGTGTAGGGCAGGGTTCTCAACCTGTCACCATTGACAATGGACCAGATCGATAGTTGATCAGTATGATTAGTTTTTATCAATTCTTTTACTAGTTTGTTCTAATTAGTTGTGAATGACAGAGGACCGCACTTGGACACGGCATACATTGATGGGGCACGACTTCTCACTCTTCTGGTTGTACATGATGTAGATTCACACCGGTCAGTGGTCATCTATGCACACAGGGTAATAATGTCCAGTTCATCGTACTGTCCTTCCTTCCCCCATACCCCTCCCTCTCCTTCCCTCCCTTCTGCCTAATCCAAAATACCTCTACTCCTCCATAGCTGCTGTGCCCCCCCCATTGTGAATTAGCATTCGCATATCAGAGAAGACATTCAGCCTTTGGTTTGGGGGATTGGCTTATTTCACTTAGCATGATAGTCCCCAGTTCCATTCACTTACCAGCAAAGGCCATGATTCCATTCTTCTTTAAAGCTGAGTAATATTCCATTGTGTGTGCGTGTGTGTGTGTGTGTGTGTGTGTGTGTATCACATTTTCTTTATCCATCCATCTGTTGAAGGGCACCTAGGTTGGTTCCATAGCTTAGCTATGGTGAATTGAGCGGCTATAAACATTGATGTGGCTGTGTCACTGTAGTATGCTGATTTTAAGGCCTCTGGGACAGCTGGGTCAAATGGTGGTTCCATTTCAAGTTTTCTGAGGAATCTCCATAATCAGCAGCCGCCCAGCCTCTACCCACTGGAGGCCAGAGCACCCCAGTTCTAACAACCCAAATGCCTCAGACACATCCCTGGGAGGCACGCAGCTTCTGCCTGGGAGCCCCAATCCAGGCGAAGACGGAGCGGTGCCTCCTGAGCTATTCCTGCAACTTTTGCAAATTTTCCAAATACAAGATTCTAAAACAATTGACACTAGGCCGAGGGAGGCGGCCTTGAGTGGTGACGGCCTTCAGCGGAGGACACACCCTCCTCCAGCCCGGGCCTCGCGCCCCCACACTCGGCAAGCAGCTCCGCCCGACCCGGGTCCTCCGCCAGCGGCTGAGCCCAGTGAGCATCAGTGCTGGGCAGTCGCCGGCCAGGCGGGTGTCCTGCTGGTGGGGCAGAGCTGAGGGCCGGCCCGGGTGAGGTGGGAATGGGAGCCCAGGCCCCAGAGCAGGGTAGGAGGGCAGGTTAGGGCCAGCAGATGCTCAGCAGCTGGGAAAGACACGGTGTAGCCTGGAGGGCGACAGGGAAGGCCTGGGGCCTGGGCGCCCCATAAATATCAGAACCAAGAGAGGCTGAAGGCAGGCCAGGCCCAGGCGTGGGGAAGAGCATGGCCGGCAGAGGGAACGGCCAGCGCGAAGCCTCAGAGCTGGACTTCACCTGGTCTATCATGGAGGCCGTGAGGCCAGAGCAAGGGGAGAGGAGTGGGAGAGCAGGCAGGGAAGGACCACAGGGGCAGGGACGGGCCACGGGGGCGGGGCCACGGGGGGCGGGGACTGGCCGCAGGGGTGGGCGGGGCCACAGGAGTGGGCGGGGCCACAGGGCAGCCGGGGACTTGGCTTTTCCCCCTGGACTGAGGCAAGGAGGTGCTGCAGGGCCTGAGGCGGCTGTCGGGTAGCAGGTAGAGGCAGGCAGCTCCCGTGTGTGCCCGGGAGAGCCCAAGGTTCTGGACAGGGGACCAACTGCAGGGGAATGACGTCACCGATCCCGGAAGCATCTGAAGGCAGAGCCGAGGGCGCTTCCTGATGGCTCGGGTCTGGGTGCGAGAGAAGAGCCCGGGGTGTCCACGGGTGCTGCCCCGGCCCCCAGAAGGCTGGAGGTGTCAGCCCCAGGGATCAGGAAAACCCAGGCCGGGGGAAGCAACCTGCACAGTCACAGGTGGCCGGGGCCCGCAGGGGTCCTGGAGCCTGGGGCCCCTCACCTGCCCCCAGCCTGCTGTGGTGCCCTCACGGTTGAACTTCCAAAGAGAGACTGTCAAGAGCGCGCACGAGAGCAGGGAGGGGGTCACCCTGGACTGAGGACACGATGGCGTCCAGGGCCCACAGGAGGCACAGCCTCGGGCAGGGCACAGACTTGGCTTACAAAGCACCCCACTGCAGTGACAGCGAGCCCTGGGACCTCCCTGGGTCTCACTTTCCCAAGGGTAAAACAGAGGAAATGACAGCAACTGCCACCGTTTACAAAGCAGGGCCTGGACTTGCTCCAGTTACCCTACCAACAGCCCTCCAAGGGGGTGTCAGTGTCCCTGTGTCACTGATGAAGAATCTGATGGTCAGACAGGCCCACAGCTAAGATCCCACAGTGCTGGGATTTGAACCAGAATCAAATGGACACTGGGCCCTGGGTACTAGCAGCTGCTTTGCCCCGCCCAGGCTGTCCAGAGAGGGCACGCAGTGGGCCTTCAACCCCTGCACATCCCCTCCCTCCCTCCCTGCCCACCCATGGTCGAGCGTGGAGGCCTCAGCCTCTCCGTCAGAGCCCGGGGAGGCTGGTGTGCTGAGGTGCCGAGGCCCAGCTGCCCCTGCATATGGCTTGGATGGCTTTGGCCTCCTGCAGGCAGGCCCGCTGTCTCCTGCCGGGTCCCAGGGATGGGGACAGCACCCTAAGAGTGGCATGGCAGCTCCGGGCACTGCCAGCTCGGGCACTGCCAGCTCCGGGCACTGCTGCCGTGGAGAGGAGCCACCTGGCCTCCACGTGTCTGGGCAGCACAGCTGGCGGGGCTCTGCCGTGCCCTGAGCCCAGGCCGGGCATGTCGGTGTGGGCAGGGGCGGGGCCTGGGGATCCCGGGCTCCGCCCAGCCTCAGGGGGTGCCCAACAAGCCCTGTCAGCAGCTCGCCCAGCCCACCGTGCGGGGGCCTGTGCCAGGCCGGGCTGCAGGAGGGGCGCGGCCAGCCTGGCACCCCAAGCCACTGCGCTCTGCTGGCATGGCCTCTTCCCAAGCCCAGCGCGAGGACTGTCCGTCGGGCTCACGATGCCCATCCACTGTTCCAAAACCCCGAAAACACGAAAGTCTTCATGAATTTGTCCCCAAAGCTCATTTGGCAAGTCCCAGCCCCACTACTTACTAGCCCTGAGGTCTTGGTGGGCAATTTCCTCCCTCCGAGCCTTGTCCCATCATCTGTAAAGTGGGATGACACCATTGTCACCTGGTGCCATGAGGTCCCCAGGGCTCCAGAGGTCCTGACACGTACTGGTATTTGGGCACCTCTCTCTAAGGCCCCCACGCCACTCCCCTTCTCCACAACCTTCCGTGGCTCCCTGTTGCCCTCTGCGTGAAGTCCAAAGCCTAGCCCGGCCGCACTGACGGCCCGCCTGACTGACGGCCTTTGTTTTCTCCACTTTGACATATTCGGACACGCGGGTGAGGAGGCGTCAGGGAGCCCGGGAGGAGACCCTCCCTGGAGTGAGGTGGTGAACGGCTCGTCTGCCTTTTAGAAGCTAAGACCCTGAGAGAGAGCGGGACGCGGACTCCAGGCCCGGGTACCTGAGGGCTCCCGCGGGCACCAGGCAGAGCACTTGGAGCGGGTGACCTCATTCCGCCCTCTCGGTGACGGGGCACAGGCGCAGCTGTCACCCCTGGTGGGTAGAACTCTGAGGCTCCCAGGTGTGAGGGCCGGACCCCGACCGTGGCCGGCCTCGCAGCAGCCTCTCGTCCGGTTGGACACAGGCGCGCCTCGGCCAGCGCAGGCCAGCAGGGCGGGCTTCAAGTGCTGGTCAGGGTCTGCGGGCAGGTTCCTGGCCCCAGGCCCCTGGAAAGCACGTGGACAGCAGATGGCTCTGCTGAGCGTGTCGGGCTGTTGCTGCGGCCCTGCGCGGCCGGCCCGGGCCTCGGGTTTTCCCTCTGGTTCGTGTTCTGACGGGACCCGGGTCTGGGGTGAGCTCGCCGCAGCCCAGCATTCCAGAGCGAGTTCCGCCGGCTGGCTGCGAGTCCACACCCTCCCCAGCTGCCGGCTGGAGCTGGAACACCAGCAGAGCCACAGGCCTGCGCCCGCAGGAATCTGCAGAACTTTCTAGAAGCTGGCTGGCCTTCCAGTGGGAGGAAACAGTCTCTGGGGTTGATTCCAAATTCTGCTTCTTGGTTCTGCAGCGCCTTTCTCCACACTCTCTGTTCCAAGTCACCGGCCTCCTGTCCCACCGAGGGCTGGCTGTCTGACTAGATGTCCCCAGACATCCCAGGGCCGGGTTCCCCTCCTCCCCTCTGCACCCCACCCAGCCGGATCCGACCCTTCACTCCCGCCTCCTCCCTGCGGGCCTTCCCCCCCTTCCTTCCTGCTCCCGAAGAGAAAGATGACGTTGAACGTTTCATAAGTAATTGATTTACGTTTCAAAAACAAAATTACAGCATGATTTCAGGTGAACAGCATGTCAAAGAGACACCAAGGAGAGAAAAGGACAAAGAGGAGGCAGGAGCGTGTGTGTGGGCGTGTGTGTGTGTGTGTGTGTGTGTGTGTTGGAGTTGGGGCAGGCCGCTAAAGTGGTGACATTTAGGCACAGACCTGCAAGGGAAGCGCAGGCCCTGGAGCATGGCACAGCAGTGCGAAGGCCCTGCGGAGGCCGAGCAGGGAGGCCTGCGTGGTTTGGAGCAAGATGGGGAAGGCAGACTGGAGAGGAGCCCAGGGCCACACTGGGGAGGCGGTGGCAGGTCCTGGTTTAGCGGTGTCTTTTGCGGGGAGAGCGGAGCGAGGTTGGTGCGGGTTTGAGAAGGACACAGGGCCCGTGGCAGCTCCAGCCTTTGAGGCTGAACTGCTTGGGAGTCATGAAGGCCGAGGGCGGGAGCGGTGGAGCAGAGATCCGCAGGGAAACTCGCGAGCTGAGCGGGCACCATGGCGCACGCCCGCAATCCCAGTTACTAGGGAGGCTGAGGCAGGAGGATGGCAACTTGGCAGACCCGGCTTCAAAATACAAGATAAAAAGGGCTGGGGTGGGGCTGGGGTTGTGGCTCAGCGGCAGAGCACTCGCCTCCCATGTGCGCGGCCCGGGTTCGATCCTCAGCACCATGTAAACATAAATGCATTGCATTGTGTACAACTAAAGCAAATAAATAAATATTTTAAAAAATAAATAAATAAAAAGGGCTGGGGTGCCACTCGGGGGTGGAGCACTTGCCTGGCGTGTGAGGCCCGGCCCCACCCCGGTGCTGCAAAGCCAAGTGAACCAAAAACCCCAGAGGTGCGCCTGGGCTCCACACACGGAGCCTTGTGAGCCCTGGACACAAGGCCAGGCCTGCTCGCGCCGGCTCCGGGCGCAACGGGTGGGCTTAGGCAGGGGGTTCTGGAACCAGGGAGACCTACTGCCTCTTGCAGCCTGACTCGGTCTCCCCCATATTTTGTTTCACCTCAGACACCTGCTGCGTGCGGGGCGCTGGGCTCCTGTACTAGTGCCGCTGTGTTAGTGATGACGATGGACCACTGTCCTGGAGGAGAGGCTCAGAGAGGGACAGTAGCTGGCCCAAGGTCACACCTCAAAGGAGCGGAGATTTTCAGACCCAGGCGTCTGGCCCCAGGTCTTGGTGTCTAAGCATTGCACCCACCGACCACACACACACACACACACACACACACACACACACACACACACACACGGGCCAGCCTGGCTTGGTGTGCACGCCTCCTTTCTGTGTTTCTCCATTTGCTAGATAAATATTTACATGTGGAGGCCTGGCCAGGGCCGTCGGGAAGCCAAGCTGAGGAGCCCTGCTCCCTGTGATGGGGCGGGGGCAGGGAGGTGGTGGATTTAATGGGGCGGGGGTGCTCAGCACCTGGGCCAAGGAAGCCACTCAGACACCCAGGATGGACCCAGGGTCAGAGCCGGGAGCACCAGGGCTAATGGCCTGTCCCAGGGGTGCCCCGACTCTGGGTGACCGTGGACAAGCCTCCCCACACTCCTGGCTTCCGTTTCTGCCTGGCGGTGACGGGGACAGCTTCTCCTTCTCTCCTAGAACTTTCGAGAGAGTTCCATGAGAACGTTCGCAGCCCCAGACTTCTGATTCTTTCTTTCGCTTCCCCCCCGGGGACAGCTGCTGCCCCAGCATCCAGCGAAGAAACCCAGGGCTTCTGTTTCTCAGGCTGGGCGTGAGGCCCCCGGTGCCTGGGGTTTGCTTTATTGTTTTGTTTGTTTTTCTGAGAAGTTCCTTTGAGTCTCTGCAAGGCTAGGGAAGAAGGGCTGGCAAGGCCGGGTGATGGGTCTGGGCAGTTGACACCCCTCCAGCTCCCCACCGGTCACTGGTGGAGGACAAGGGACGGCATGGCTTCTCAGCCGCACTGGACTCAGCGATCTGGGGCCCTGATTTTGAGCCTTGCCCTGACCTGAGGCTGGACCCCCCTTTCCTCCCTGTGGTAACTCACTGCTCCCCCAGGTGGGGAGCCAGAGCTCTGCAGGCAGCAGGCCCCTGACCTGGGACTCAGACCCAGAGCCCAGCCCCTTCCTGCTGCCCTCCTGCCAGTGACTGGCCAGGTGTGCCCAGGCCCTGCAGGGAGCAGCTGGGAGGCCAGCTAGGGACCCAGAGGGGAGGAGAGCGAGGGAGGGAGGTGGGGTGAAGACTCTTCCTCCTGCCAACTCTTCGGAACCCAGGGCTTCACGGGAGCGGGAGTCCTGACTCCCCAGGGGGCAGGGCCAGAGACAGCACAGCAGGCCGGCAGTTCCCGCCCCCAGGCCAGGCGAGACAGGCTCCACGCCCGCGGTTTCCTTTCTATGTCTCCTAATGTTCTCCACTGAAGATGCACGAACTACTATTAAAATCACAGGGAGCCGGGCGCAGTGGCGCACGCCTGTAATCCCAGCACTTTGGGAGGCTGAGGCAGGAGGATCCAGAGTTCAAAGCCAGCCTCAGCAATGGCGAGGCACTTAGTAACTCAGTGAGACCCTGTCTCTAAATAAAATACAAAAAAGGGCTGGGGATGTGACCCAGTGGTCGAGTGCCCCTGAGTTCAATCCCCGGTACCCACAAAAAAAAAAAAAAAAAAAATCACAGGGAACGGGCTGGGGGTGGCTCAGCGGCAGAGCGCTCGCCTAGCATGTGTGAGGCCCTGGATTCAACCTCAGCACCGAATATAAATGAGTGAATAAAATAAAGGTCCATCAACGTCTAAAAATACGTTTGGAAAAAAGCACCTTTTAAAAAATAGGAAAAAGGGGCTGGGGCTGGGGCTCAGCGGTATTTTAGAGCGCTCGGCTAGCACGTGCGCGGCCCGGGTTCGATCCTCAGCACCACGTAAACGCATTGTATACAACTAAATAAATAAATAAATGTTTAAAAAAATAGGAAAAGAAGCTCAAAAAGAAACAGGATGTCTGTTTTCAGATGTCAAGTGTGTCGAGTGTAACGTTGAAAATCAAGAGCAACCCGTAGGAGCGCGGGGCACGGGTGCAGACCGAGGGTGCGTGAGACGCGACTGAATGACGGAGCCCGCAGCTGAGCGCCACGCCCGCGCCCGTCGGCCGGCGACTGGGGAGGCTGAGGCAGAGGACCTCAGGTTCAAGGCCAGCCAGGCAACTCAGTGAGAGCCTGTTTGGAAAAGAAAAGGGCTGGGATGTAACTCCGAGGTAAAGCTTTCCTGGGTCCAATCCCTGATACCACCTCCCCTCGCCCCCGGAAAAAAAAATATATATGGAAAAAAATCATACCTATCTATACATCTATATGCAGAGCTGTCCTCTGTCCAAACGCGAAGTCCCCCAGAGGCAGGTGGGGCCCCATATCCCTGCGAGGCCCACTTCAGCTCTGGCCAGCCCTTTGCCACTGCCCTGTCTTGCAGTCCTGGGTACTAGGAGGCACCCCACCGCCCAGGAAAAGTGTGACCTGCCCCTGGGTCCCTCTGAGGACGCGGCACATGGCAGGCACTGACGAGTGTTTCAGGATGAGCAAGGGAATATCTTCTTTAAAAATGAAGATGCCGCGGGGCGCGGTGGCGCACGCCTGTCATCCCAGCCCTTGGGAGGCTGAGGCAGGAGGATGGCGAGTTCAAAGCCAGCCTCAGCCATGGCGAGGCACTTAGCAACTCAGTGAGGCCCTCTAAAAAAAAATACAAAAAAGGGCTGGGGATGTGGCCCAGTGGTCGAGTGCCCTGAGTTCAATCCCTGGTACCAAAACAAGAAAAAAGGAAGATGCCACTAACACTAAGCAGAAGGCCCTGGGAAACCGAGAGCAGGGGCGTGTCCTCTCAGTCGCTTCTGGGGCGGAGCCAGCGCCAGCTTCGCAGAGACGACTTTCAGCCGTCCAGGGGCTGCTGGCCCGCTCTGGCCCTCCAGGCAGAGGTGGGCACAGATGACCTTGCCTACTGCAGTACTGTGGGCCACTGAGAAAACAAGCCAGAGGCGACAAGGTTGTGTGCCACGAAGCCTGGGACCGTCCCCAACAGCAGACGGAACCGCAGGGAGCAGGGGCGCCTGAGGACAGCCCTCCAGGGGGACCGAGGTGTCCTGCGGACGCGGCTCTGCCCTCTGCAGCCCTGCCCTGGGGGACCCACCCCGGCACTCCAGTGCTTGCTGTAGACGGAGTGGAAGGTCCATCTTGTCACACGTCCGCCCCTGGGCCTCCTCACCGGGGACCCCAGGATGAGCAAGCGTTCGGCTTGTTTCTAGGAGGTTCCAGGCACAGCTGAGCCCTGCTCAGGAAGTCCCGGGTCCCTGCGCAGCTGGGCCGCCTTTCAAGCCCCCTCCTGACTGTCCAGATTTTCACTTGGGGAATTTCTTTTTCCTGTGAATGAGAGAAGCCGACTTCGAGATAAACAGCCAGGAGAAGCGAACACGTGCATCCAAAAATGTGTGCATGGCGCGCCGGCAGGGCCTTCTTCAGAGCCAAAACGTGGAGACGGCTCCGACGCAGCAGGTGAGAGTGGCAGGAGGGACGGGCCGGCGGGCCGCAGAGCCTTTGGCATGAAGAGGAGTGAGGTGCCCTCGGTGCCACGACTCGGGGCCTTGAGGCGCCACACAGGTGTCTCAGAGGACCACCAGGAGGTGAGGCGTCCAGTGCAGGCGTCCGGCAGAGGGCGGGGCAGGCTCAGGGCCGTGCCTGCTGCTGGCTGGGGAGTTTTGCTTTGGGGTGACGAAAAACGTCCTCAAAGCAACTGGTTGTGGGGATGCATGAAGAACTACCGCCTGGCACCTTTCGCCCGAGTGGATTTCGCGTTGTGTGGATTCCATTTCCACAAGGCTGCGCTACACGAACCAGAAGGAAGAGTACTTCCCCTCTCGAGGGCCCAAGTGTCCCGAAGTCGATTTCGCAATCGTGGTCGGCTTTGGTCTACGAGTGGGATTTTACTTCCAACAGCTCTGAGCTCGATCCTCAAGGTCCACTCTGTCCCCAGGAGCCTCCCCTGGCTCCCCACCGCCTGTCCCCGTCCAGTAACCCTGTCTGTGGCCATCGGCCTCCCCGCCCCACACCCAGCCCTACCCACCCCACCCCCCGTGCCCCCCACACTCAGCTGCTGCCAGTTCCCGGATGCCGGAGCTGCCACCTGGGGCCCTGGCGACGCCGGCCACGATGTTGTGATGTGTTTGGGTGCCGGGTGCGTTTGGTGCCAGCGTTGCCAGGCTCAGAGGGTGACTAATCCCATCTGCATTTTGGTCTCAGCTGCCTGAGCTGTTCGGCTGAAGGACCTCACGGGGTCACCTCCGCCCAGTCGGGAAGGCCCGAGCTCAGGCCCGTCCTGCAGGCCCCTGGCCACTCCTGACACAGCCGGGTGTCCAGCGAGCTGAGCCGGGCTGTGCGCTGCACGCGTCCTGAGGACTCGGGTTCTCGCTTCAGTCCAGTAACAAAAACTACAGAGTGAAGAAAAGACGGGAAAAAGAGAAGGTGGCAGAGGGGCTGCCCAGATAAAACCACAGCGCAGCCAACACCAGCCGGGCCAGTGGGCCTCCGTGTCCGCGGTCAACTAACCACAGGCCAAGAAACGATTTTTTCAATCACATCTGCACTAAAACACGCGCAGGCTTATTTTTCTTGCCATTGTTCCCTAAACGATTCAGTATGACAACTGTGGACTCAGCCTGCCCTGTACGGGCGCGGGAGGCGTCTGGAGGGGACTGCAGTGCATGGGGACACGCAGGTTTCTGGGCAGACCCAGGCCTCACAGAAGGGCTTGATGCCCTGGAGTGCAGGAGCCCTGTTTGGGGAGATGGCTATGATTGCGGTTGACTTCAGGCCATAAAGTTTTGGACATTGCCGCCTTCCGTAGTCTCACGAGACTTGGCCCGAGATCTCGAGAGACTTGGGCCGAGCGCGGAGCGGGTCGGGGCCATTTTGGTTGTTGTTTGCTGGTGTGTGGTGCGTGTTGGAGTTGTTAGAGCCAGAGAGAGAAGCTGACAGAATAAAGATCCTGTTTGTTTCCAGTCTGCCTCTGAACTTAATCCCACGGCTTTGCTGCTCCAAGTGGCCATCGCTTCAGGCGGCAACACTGGAGTTCTGTGGCTGTGGGGGTCCTGGAGCTGGTGCCCCCTGGGGACACCAAGGCCCAGCCTCTAAGTAGAAGGTCTGCCGGCTGGGTGGCCAGGGTGGCCAGGAGGCAGCCTCTCTGGGAGGTAACTGAGGAAGAGCCCTGTGGAAAGACTAGGAAAGGACGCCCCGACCAGGTGCCGGCCTCTCGGCCAGGAGCAAGTGCAGGAGCCCTGTTTGGGGAGATGGCTTAAATTGCGGTGGACTACGGGCTTTGGCTTTGGACATGTTTGGGCATTGGCGCCTTCCGTACTTGGCCCGGGATCTTACGAGACTTGGCCGGAGATCTCGAGGGACTTGAGCGAGATTGCGGAGGAGGTCTGCGCCATTTTGGAGGTTAGAGGAGCGTGGACGGCGTGTCGGGGTGTAGTTAGAGCCAGGGAGAAAAGTTGCCAGAATAAAGAGCTGTTTGTTTCCAGTTCGTCTCAAAACTTCTTCCCGCGGCTTCTTTGCTCCAAGCGGCCATCGCTTCAGGCGACTACAAGCAAGGACAGCCCGGGAGGCTGGAGCGGTGGCTGGCCAGATGACCCAGGGCCTCTCTGCTTGCCGGGTGCCGCAGGAAGCCGCAGAGGCTCACGGGAGATGGGGTCTGGCTTCCAGCCTGGAGCCCTGCACTTCTTCACTGTCCTCGGGAGGCCCACAGGCTCGCGGGAGCGTCCACCTCGTCCCAGGAGACCCGGTGGCCATCTCAACACCTCCATTGCCCCCGAAAATTCCATTTAAATCAGTTGCTATTACTTTTACTTAAATAACTTACCTTTTAAAGGAAATCATATCACAGCTAAAGGTCATGGTTTGACGCACAAATTGTTTCTTCCTTCTAATTCACATTAATGTGAGCACACAACTATTTATTGAAGTTCTAAAACTAACATGTAAACATCATCTAAGACCAAAGATGAATAGTGAAATTTTAAGAATAGAAGTTCACTAGGAACACATGAGAATGACACATTGATCATTTTTTTCCAGCACATAGTAAATACTCAATTTTTACAAGAGCATTTAATCCAAGTACCAGTGTGAATCTCCTCCTGTGGTTTTGGACCAGCAATGCAAGTGACTGACCAGGCGACTTCCTGCTGTGTGACCTTAAGCTGGTTATCTCACCTCTCTGAGCTTCAGTTTCCCGTCAGGGAGGTGGGGGTGAGGAGAATCTGGACGTGTGAGGTTGTGTGAATGTACAGCGAGTGTCTAAACAGCCACGGAGGCCTGGCCCAACCCACGCCGTCGTGGGTCTGGGCATAGCCACGTGGCAGTGACTCCCACCAGGCTCCCGCACCTCCCTGGACTGGGCCCCATGTGGGGCTGAGGTTCTAGACACAACCAGGAACAGCCCCTCCCCGGCTTCTGATCCTCTGGCAGGGGACACGGACACCCTGGCCTGCTCACTGTGAAGAGGGCCCGTAGTGGGGCGTCCCGGGCAGGGTGGCCAGAGGGAGGGGTGTGTTCTGCGCAGGGCACGGTCCTAGGCAGCTTCTACGAGAAGGTTTTGAGGGATGCCCAGGAGTTTGGCAGGTGAACAGAGAGGGTGAAAACCCTGCAGGCAGAGGGCGTAGCACAGCCACGGGGTGGAGGCCAGAACAGGCCACCACAAGGGGACAAGGTGCAGGCAGTAGACCTGGAGGACACGCCCCAGGTGCCCCGGCCTCAGGCCTGGAAGGAGCCCGCAGTGGCTCGAAGGTGGGTCGAGCCCAGGCCCCGGCCCCTGCGCCCGCTTTCCTGTGAGCCTGAGGAGAGCAAAGACGGACGCGCAGAACAGGTGGCCCTGGGCGTGGAAACTCGGTGGCCCTGGCCAGCGGGTCCTGCCCCCACCCCGTGATGGGAAGAGGCCCTGGAGCCACTGGAAGCACAGCCCCTTGGGCACGCAGAGCCACCCCGGGCCTGGGCACCTGCTGTCCCTGCCTCCCGCCACAGCGCCACGAGCACGCCCGCCTGCACTGGCCGGACCTGCTGGGCCAGCCGCCCTGGCCTGGCCCCGCCGTGCCCCCGTCCACACCCAGGCAGTTCCCAGGCCACCAGCTGGGCCTGGCCCTCAGGTGGGAGCCACAGCCAGTGAGGAGCGAGCGTCTGCTGGACACAGCTGGGCCTGGGTGCTGGGCCTGCACAGTCCCAGCAGGAGCCTGAGCCACCCCAAGCCTCCGCGGGAGCAGCTGGGCCTGGGTGCTGGGCCTGCGCAGTCCCAGCAGGAGCCTGAGCCACCCCAAGCCTCGCGGGAGCAGCTGGGCCTGGGTGCTGGGCCTGCACAGTCCCAGCAGGAGCCTGAGCCACCCCAAGCCTCGCGGGAGCAGCTGGGCCTGGGTGCTGGGCCTGCACAGTCCCAGCAGGAGCCTGAGCCACCCCAGGCCTCGCGGGAGCAGCTGGGCCTGGGTGCTGGGCCTGCGCAGTCCCAGCAGGAGCCTGAGCCACCCCAGGCCTCGCGGGAGCAGCTGGGCCTGGGTGCTGGGCTGCACAGTCCCAGCAGGAGCCTGAGCCACCCCAGGCCTCGCGGGAGCAGCTGGGCCTGGGTGCTGGGCCCGCACAGTCCCAGCAGGAGCCGGAGCCACCCCCAGCTCCCGCCGGAGGCTTGCTCACGGCCACCCAGCAGAAGCAGGAGCTGAGCACGGGCAGGCCCAAGCCCTGGCCTGCAGCACCCCTGTCCTGTCTGTGCGGAGCTTGTCCTATGCGCCCACCAGGCCCTCTTCCTCCCCGCCTTGGCCGTGGCGGGGCGCCCCCGCAGATCCTCGCGGTCAGCCTAGGTCACTTTGGCGCCTTCTGCTGTCCTCGGTCCAAAGGCCCTCCCCTGACCCCGCTCAGAGCCTCCCGGTGCTCGCCCGCCCGCCCCGGGGCCCAGCCCATTGCCACCACCTCCAGGAAGCCCGCCCTGAGCCACAGGCCAAGGAGCCCCTCTCACCCTCCCCCTGAGCACAGGCATGCAGGCAAGGGCTGGGGGCACAGGAAGGAGGGGACAGACCGGGCAGGCAGTCTCTGTCACTGACACTTTCTCAATGAACACATGGCAACTCGCCAACCAACTGCTTGCCTGCTGCACACTCTGAGGACAGCGATGGCTGTCAGGAGGAGAGTGTGGCACCCAACGCGTGGCCAGGCGCGGCCTCACAAAGCGTGTGCGAGGCAGTGCGAGCGACTCTCTGAGGCGCCAGCGCCAGCCTGTCCCCTGCTGTTCAGGCCATCGGGGGTGGAGCACAAACGGCATGGCCTTTGCACTCAGACACACTCAGGTGCAAATCCTAACTTGACCTCTTACCTGCTCTGTGCCCCCACGAAATGAACTCCACCTCTCTGAACTTCTATGGTAAAACAGGAACAGTCCCCCATCTCACGATCCTCGAAGGCAATAGGAATGCCTTGCTCATGGTGGTCCTGAGAGACTTTCATCACCGTCCTCGGACTCGGGAGTCCTTGCTGTCGCCGAACTTCCTGACTGTTTGCCTGTACAGAGGGCTTCAGAAAGCCTGGGTCAAATCCCAGCCAGACGGGCTGCGAGATCTTTAAGTCCTTGCTCCCAGCAGTCTGGGCCCCGGGACCAGCCCTGATGCACAGAGTCAGTGCTGCTCCTCGGGGACCTTTCTCACCGGGCCCGTGTGCCTGCATGAGACTGTGCACTCGAGCACTGGGCACGGGGGAAGAGACTGGAGGCAGCAGGCGGACGCCGCAGGCTCGGGTGGGCCCACACTGACGCCCAGCTGTCAATCTCCTTACCGCCGTCCCAAGGTAAAGGAAGAGGAAAAAAGCTCCGAAACAGCTTGGTTAGTGGAGCAGCTGGGGACCAGGGCACAGAGCACAGGAAATGCATTTGCCCAAGATCTCAGGTGGCCCAAGAAGCAGTGTGACAGGCACCTCTCAGGACACAGTGGAGACGCTGGGTCTCTGTGGAACCCCTGGGAAAGGCTGGCCAGACCCTTGCTGGAGGGACCCCGAGGGACTGATAGTGTCAGTTCCCGGGATGGAGAAGAGTCGGGCGCGGGAAGAAGGCACCAGTCACAGGCAGGTCCTGGAGTGCTTTTGAACCTTTGGCCACAGACATGATTTAACCTGATGAAATGAAAGCAGCCCATTTTTTTTTTAAAGTATTTTTTTAGTCGTAGGTGGACACAATACCTTTATTTTATTTATGTGGTGCTGAGGATGGAACCAGGGCCTCACCTATGCGAGACGCACGCTCTACCGCTGAGCCCCGCCCCAGCCCCGAATGCAGCCCATTTTAAACAAGATCGTACAGTGCTGGCAGCAGGATGCCGTGCTGACTTGCTGCCTGACCTTGGGCAGGGCGCGCTGCCCCACCTCTGACATGGAAGGGCCAGCTCGAGGAAGGGGCTCAGGTCAGAGAGCACCGAGGTCAGGGCCACGGCTGGGCCAGAGCAGCCGCTGCTGAGTCTACTGGGGGCCGAGCCCACCGGAGGCCTCTCATCCCGGGTGGCACGTCAGCAATGCCAGGCCACCCTAGACTTGGACACACACCCTGTGTCCCAGCAACAGGGCTCCGTGTTGTGTTGATGCCGTCTCCAGGCGGCAGCTGCAGCAGGCCTGCTCAGGGGCTCGTTTTAAACACTGGATTGGGGCAGACAGAACGGCAGGTCACAGCCTGGCGGCTGCAAGGCTCACACTCTAAAAAAGATGACCCTACATGCCCAGAAGAGCGGAGAGCCAACGTCGCTCCTCACCCCACACGCTGCCTGCCAGGAGCCCCGGGCAGCTGCAGGGGGCAGGGCCCTGGGGGGCTCCTCTTGCCCTAAGTCAACAAAATCACCTGATCCCAGAGTCCCCCCAGACCCCAAACGGGCGATTCTCAGGGTGCCATCAAACCTTCCTGGTTATTTTATAGTGGCTTTCATTTGTTTGATTTGTTTCAATTAAAATCCTAAGGGAGTGTCCCTGTGATAACTGGCTGAAGCGTCTCTAAGTCTCCTTTACTCTCTCCACCAGCCTTCACTTACTTGTTCCTGTATTGTCCCCACCCCCATCTGTAGATGACACCACTGTTTATCTACATTTACCTGCATTGTGTCCAAATCCAAACTTTGCTGGCTACAGTATACCCCCGTGGTGCCACTTAACCCGTTCCTCTGTCCCCTACAGCTCCTGTACAATGTGGGTTGGACTCAAGGGCTGGATCAGGCTTGAGACTCCACAAGACTGTTCCGTGAGTGGTGCCGTGTTCTTCTCTCTGGGCTCAGGTTGCCAGCATCCATGGCCACCCAAGGCCAAGTTCTGCTCCTTTTTTAGAGGTGGATCAAGGAGCCTCTCATCTCATCGTCCCTTTTGCATTTTGGTGCAGGAAGAAGTCTATAAATAGAAACGTCCCCTCATCCCCGCAGGAAAGGCATTGAGTTGTGACTTTTCTGTTTTAAGAGTTTAAATCCTTCTTGGTACATTGCTTAAGCGCTTGCTGTGTGCACGGGCCTATTCTTGGAGCCTCTGTCTCCCCGCCTATAAAATGGGCACGCTGGCCGGCGCCACCTGATCCCAGTCCCAGGAACAGGGTGCTCTCTCGTCGGAGGCTCTGTGCAGACCTGTGCGCTCCACAGACGCAGGGGGTCTTCAGCCTCCCCCAGTCCAGCGCACTGCTGCAGAGGGCCACCCTGAGTAGGGAAGCCACAGCAGCCCTCGCAGGTGGCAGGGCACAGAGTGAGATAAGGCAGCCCCCCCGCTCACAGCCCTCTGCCCTGGCCCTGGAAGCTGGGCGTCCAGGGCTCGCTCATCCTTCTCCCCCTCTCTCTCTCTCTCACGCACACCCTCCGTGCAGCCCCGGCAGGCAGCCAGCAGCCCGGTGGCCCATTGTTCGGCCACTTCCCCAGGCGGAGCAGGCGCTGGGAACTGGGGCGGCCCTGCCCTTCCTGCCCGGCTCTGACGAGAGGCCTGGGAAGGAACAGGGTCCCCAGGGGCAGGACGCATTCCATTCATGCCCTGGCCGGCAGCACGCACGTCCGCACCTCCACACCCTCCCAGCGCAGCCCCCCGCTGCTGTGGTTCCAGTCACTTGGGGACAGAGGGCATGGGTGGAGGAAGGGGAGCGACCACGTGCCCTCCCGACCCCTTGAACTCTTCCCAAGGCCTGTGAGGCTGCCCACCAGCCCCCCATGGAACCAAGGAAAGTGGAGCCTGGGGCGAACAGGGGGTGCAGGGTGGGCATTCCTGGCCTGCCTCTTCCTCCCTCACAGTCTGCCCGGGGTTGGGGGTTGGGGTGGACGGGGCAGCGATTCAGGCCTTCCCACCAAGTGAACTTCACAGTCTGCACCATCCCCCAAAGAGCCAAGAGTGGGGACCAAGCCACCACCTCCCGAGCACCAGCCCCGCCATGACACCGTCCTACCTGAGCCTCGTGACATCCTGGCCAAAGAGGCTCGATCCTTCCCAGGCCCCAGGCCTGGAGAGGAACTTTGGATCCAGGTTCTCCCGGGGCCAACGGCGCTGGTTCTCCGTAGAGTATAACGCAAAGCTCTGGCGTCAGAACCAGGATTTAAATGCTGACTCCAAGCCCGAGTGGGGGCCTGTGCTGTGTCCCCAGCAACTGGGGGGCTGAGGGAGGAGAACACAAGTTCAAGGTCAACCTGGGAGGCTTAGGGAGACCCTCAGAAACTTAGCAAGACCCTGTCTCAAAAAATAAATAAATAAAGAGGTCTGGGGATCGGCTCAGTGGCTGGACATCTCTGGGTTCAAGCCCCAGTACCAAGCTAAAGAAAAAAAGTTGCAGGGCTGGGGTGGTGGCTCAGCGGCAGAGCGCTCGCCTAGCACGTGCGCGGCCCGGGTTCGATCCTCAGCACCACGTAAATATAAATGCATTGCATTGTGTACAACTAAAGCAAATAAATAAATATTTCAAAAAAAAAAAAAAGTTGCACACGTTCTGTGCTCTGTTTCCTCTGTGTAAAACAGAGGTGGTAGCAGCGCCCTTTGCATTGTTTTATTGTGAACATGCTAGAAGGCGATGCAGGGAGTTTCATTTACAGCTGTTGTAGTTTAGCACTTAGACTCAACAGGACTAGAAGGGTCCCGGGCCACAACCCCCCCTGAAGGGTTTCCCAGGATGGAACTTTTGGTGCCAAAACCAGATCAGTCCAAGGTACGCCAGGCAGGATGGTCACTCCTGATGAAGCTCATGTTCTTATAGCCCACTGCCCTCACAGGTCAGGAAGAGGGCCGCTTCATGCTCTCTGAGCTGGTGGACTTTCCCAGAAGCCCTTGGGCCTCCGGCCTTGGTCCTGGGCTGCACACTCTGCCCTTGCAGAGCCAGAGGGAGACCGGACATTCTCGACATGGAAATTTTCCACGTCCTTCAGGGCAATCTTTTGGTGCCAGAAATAGTCAGCAGGATTTGGGAGTTAGCCCAGGCCACTAAAAATAGCTCCCATCACCCCCCGGAAGGCCTGTGCCATGTCGGCCCAGATGACCTGCCACCTAGCAAGCCGCCTGCCCTGGCTAGCACCTTAAATGACCACAGCGCTGCTGGCCCGGCCCATTGAGGACACAGAGGAGACCAGCGCCCACTCAGCTTCCTCAAGCCAGCGGCCAGGCGTGGACCACCCAGGCCCCCCACCCAGACACACCTCTTCCACCCCATGCACGCCTTCCCACCTGCCCAGCAAGGGCTGGGCGGTCGCAGCGTCCACACCTGACAGTCACAGCCACGGCCCACCCTCCCGCCTGCCTGACTCTCTGAGGGGGAAACAGAAGAGGAAGAGAAGGTGCGTTCCAAACCAGCCCACCCAGGAGCAGAGGCCACATCTTTGTCCCTGTGAAAAAGCAGAGGGCAGAGTTGAAACCTCTCTGCTTGGCCCTGGACACTCATTCATCATACAGTTGTCCAAACCCACAGAGCGTAAGGCACCAAGAGCCACCACGGGAACCACAGGTGTTGGGTGACAGGCTGTGTTTGTGCAGGCTCACGGTGTGCAGCCACGGGCCACTCTGGTGTGGGACACCAGCAACAGAGGAGACAGTGCATATGGGACATCTTCCTCTCAGTTTTGTACCTTCCTCTCAGTTTTGCTGTGAACCCAAACTGCTCTAAAAAAATCAATTAAAACAGAGACTTTCAGAAATCTACTGGGAGAAAACACGTGGATTAGTCTAAAGAATGATGCTGATTGAAAACAGCCAGAAACCACCGAAAGCATCCCAAGTGCCGCTCCCCATGGGAAACTCCAGGGGTCCCAGACATTCTGCAGTGACGGAGCATATCCCTGGGCCTGGCTGGGGAGGGGACAGTGACTGGGAAGGGCACAGGAAATATTTGATGAACACACTATTTTGAACATGTTGGTAGGTATAACACAGGCCACATACATTTCTCAAACTTAAAATATGTATACTACTGTGCATTTGTGAAAATTCATTAATCGTTAACCTTCAACTAGACGCATTTATTGAGATGGGTTTTATCTCAACGTGGTTAGCAAAAACAGGGGAAACCCCACCAGGGCTAATGACCGGCGTCTTTACATCAGAAGCATGGAGGCTGTGAGGGTTTTGGATTTGTTTTGTTTTTGTTTTGCTGCTTGCAAATCCATGCCTGATCCTCCGTCATCTGCACTGATCTGGCAGAAGACACGGGACTCATGGGTCAGAGACAATGGACTTTGCTACTCACAGAGCGGCAGGCAGTACAAGTTCCATCTCAACACTTGTTCCCTTTGCCCCCAGAGTTCCAGGAGCCAATAAAGACTGAGACAGATGCTGTGCACATAGTGTGTGCCAGCTGACGTATGCAACAGTCCCTTCTTATCTGCAGCTCTATTTCCATGGTTTCAGTTTCTTGCAGTCATCTATGGCCCAATAATATTAAATGGAAAATTTCAGAAACAAACAATTGATAGATTTTGAATTGCACATTGTTCTGAGTAGTGGGGTGAAATCTTGCACCTTCCTGCTCTCTGTCCCATCTAGATGTTGATCATCCCTTCATCAAGTGTATCCACATTATATATGCTACCCACCCATTAGTCACTCAGTAGCCGTCTGAGTTACCAGATCAACTGTCATGATGTCACAATGCTTGTGTCCAAGTAACCCTTATTTTATTTGATAATGACCCTAAAGCTCAAGAGTAGTTATGCTGGCAATTCAAATATATCAAAGAGAAGCTGTAAAGTATTTCCTGCAAGTGAAAGGTGAACATCTACCATACATATTTATGTAGAGAAAAAACAGCACATACAGGGTTTGCAATACCTGCAGTTTCGGGCATCCACTGGAGGGAGTCTTAGAATGTAGTCCCTCCGTATAAGTAGGGAGTAATGTACTAAGCCTAAGAAACACCCAATCTTATAAGAGGCCGCTAGCAAAACTAGCCAACATTTGCCCTGGAAAAAGGCATCATCTGTATTATCCTGTTCAGGAAACAAATCTGTCTTTTGCTCCAGAGAGAGAAACAATCTCTCTGTTCTATCAGGCTACTTGCCATGCAAACGTCCTTGAAAAGATGGTTCCAGGAGAGAGGTGTCACAAGACACATAAAAATGTGATGGGGAATTGCCCCTCCACAGTCCTCAGAGCACTGCGCGGCCCTGTCAGCATTCCCAGCATTTTGAAGGCCATTCAAAAAATCTGCTTCCCCTCTGGCTCTCTCTCTGTGTCCCAGACAACAGGAAGGACCAGAGGGGTAAGAAAAGCATTCCCTCTCTCTTGAAGGACACTCTTTGGAAGTTGCTATGACTTGGGCTTCAAATGGTTGCAAGGGGAGCTGGGAAATGAAGGTTGTATACTTAGCTAAAACTATTATTAAGGAAAAATAGGGGCCAACCAGCCTCTATGCTCTGCCAGGTCAGTGTAGCAATGGTCTGGATTCACTGAATGCTGAGGACACAGAAACACACAACCTGCCTTCCCAGGACACCCGGGGACCACCCTCAACACTCCAGGATCAGGAGTCCCCATGTCACCTTCCAGGGCCTGAGGGCCACCTCGCTGCGGATCCTCCCCTCTTCACGCTCCTCCCTGCATGCCCCCACCCCCTTGCCCTGACCACACCTCCTCCACAGGTCCCAGCCTCTCTGCCAAATCATGGGTCAGCGGGTCAGTAGCAGCCTGACCGTTTGCACAGACAGCCTGAGGAGAGGGGTGTGTCCTCTCCATCTCTGGGTGCTGGGTCGGGCTCAGGCCCCACCACCACGCCCACCAATACGGGGAGCTCATTGGTTTAGAACTGGAGTGGGCGGAGCTAGAGCCTGAGTCTCCGCCCCTGCCCGCGCAGGACCCCATCACCTTAAGGTCGCACCGCCTGAGGCTGTACCAGGCTGAAAATGCCCTAAAACGGGGTCTGGAGCCCCCCAGAATGCTTCTTCCTGTTTCGACCCCTCACCTTCCCAACAATGCTCGAAGCCTTGAAGAGGTTCTGGGGCTGAGAAGCGCCAAGGGCATCACTGCCCGCAGGGGACCACGGTCTGGAGGCGGCCTCAGAGGTCCTCTCCCTGTCCTCTCCCCATCTCTGCCCTTCTTGATTGGGCGACAGACAGAGCGGCGAGTGCCAGGAAGCTGGCAGCTGGGCGTCCGTGGGGTCCAGAGGAGGAGCCCCGTGGCCAGGGACGAGGCCCATTTCCCGCGACGCGGCGGGGACGGCAGGCTTCCTACCGGGAGCCGCTGAGTCACCGCGAGCCGCCCCCAGACTTCCCCGTGAATCACCGCGCCCGGTGTCCTCGTCCAGGCGCAGGCCTGGGGAATTCTCCCTCCGACAGACGAGGCCGTGGGGGAAGTGGTGGGAGGCGGGGGCCGAGCAGAGGCCCAGGGCAGATTTCCCACCGGGTCCTTTCCAGAACCACAGCCCGAGGGCAGCCACCGAGCTGGGGCTGGCGGCCTGGGGGCAGAAGCCTCCAGGTTTCCTGCTCAGCAAGGCTCCGCGCACACCCGGTGAGCGCAAGGCCTCCAGGGGAAGTTGCCTCCTGTGGAAGGGAAACTGCTGCGCAGAAAGCAGTGGCCTCCCCGCTGGGGCCCAGGACCAGCCTGGAGCAAGGGAATCGCCCCAGCCTTGACGTTCCTGTGCACACTCAGCACGAGCCTGGGGCACCTAGGCCACCTGCTCTCAGACCAGGGAGTCTGGCGATGAGCAGGACAGACAGGCCCAGAAGCCAGTAAGCAGCCCTGGGTGGCGACAAGCCCTGGGAAGAGCAGAGAAGGGGCTGCCTGGGCTTCCCAAGAGTGGCCACTGGTTTCAGTGGGCGACCGCCGGACAATGGCCGGCCCACCTGGTGGCTGGCTATTGAACAGAGCTAAAGGAAGACAGGGGTGGACCCGCAGGGCAGGAGGAAGGTCAGTCCAGGTGGGCAGCTGCCACCGAACTTGGCCTTTGAGAGAAAGAGGGTTGGGGTTGGTGTCTGCAGTGGGGCAGCAGAGGCAGAAGAGGAGGCCGGAGCCAGAGCAGGAGACAGGCCACTCCGGGTGGCTGACCTTTGTAACACTAAGTGAGATGGAAGCCGCGAGAGGCTTCTGAGAGGAGAAGAATGATCTGATGTATTCAAAGTTTCACTCTGAAATTTTATTTATTTTAAATGTAAAGTAGGTGTATTTTAACGGATAAGAACACTAAAAGTGTATATATATATATATATTATATATATATATATATATATATATATTTATGGGGTACCATTCAGTGTTTTGATACATTGTATACAGCATACGATGTTGACAAGGTTAAGCGCCTGTCTCCCCAGCCACTGGTCACAGAGAAGGCTTTCCAGATCCCTCTCCGAGCTTTCAGGGCGCACAGAACATGGTGGTTTTCCAGGGTCATCATGCAGTGCAACTGCACACCGGACCTCCTTGCTTAACTTCTTTCTGACCACAACTTCGAGCCCACTCATCAACTCTCCCCATCACTCTGAACTTGTGAGCGTCTACTCCCTCCCAGGGCTGGAAGACCACACGGTTCAGGAAAACCCCACCACTGAGAACAAGGAAATAGGGTGGGGAATATTTTAGAATAGTTCTGTGTCAAGGTATTAGAACACTAAAAGGGCAGAGGGGGATCATGGGATCAAGATCTGGAAGAATTACACCCAGAGGAATGATTGACAGTACATGGGGCCCCCTTTCCCCAAAAGAGGAATTGCCAAATTTGATATTTAAAAAATTGAAAGGCTAAGAAGCTGAGCAGAGCTTTTCAAAGATTCATGGGTCTAATAGGAAAGAACAGAGTTCAGAGTATACCAACCAGAGACCTGGTAAATCTCCCAAGCTGTCATCTGAAATTCCAGAGGGAGATACCCTCCAATTAGGAATGAGCCAGTTATCTCAGGGTCTAAAACCCAGGTTCAAGCCACCCAAGTCCTCGCAGTCTCTGATTGGATTAAAGTTATCTGGGATTCCTGAGATCTCCAAGACCTGCGATAAGGTAAATCCTCATTAAGGGGAGATAACGTCACCTTAAGCCTCCAACAATCTCCAGGAATTTTCACATACAGCACCTAACATTCAGTCAAAAATAACCCAGCATTTAAGGCAATGAAAAGTGACCAGCCGGGCGTGGTGGCGCACACCTGTAATCCCAGCACTTTGGGAGGCTGAGGCAGGAGGATCGCGAGTTCAAAGCCAGCCTCAGCAATGGCGAGGCACTTAGCAACTCAGTGAGACCCTGTCTCTAAATAAAATACAAAAAAAGGGCTGGGGATGTGGCCTAGTGGTCAAGTGCCCCTGAGTCCAATCCCCAGTACCAAAAAAAAAAAAAAAAAAAAGAAAAGAAAAAGAAAAGTGACCAAAATAAAAAGAAAATAATTGATGATAGAAATAAACACAAGAGCTGGGCGTGTGGCACATGCTTGTAATCTTGGTGGCTCCGGAAGCTGAGGCAGGAGGATTACAAGTCCAAGGCCAGCCTCAGCAATTTAGCAAGGCCCTGAACAACTTAAATGAAAACTAAAAAATATCAGGGGATATAGTTCGGTGGTAAAGTGCCCCTGAGTTAAATCCTCAGTACTCTCCCCCCCTCCCCCCCCAAAAAAAAAAAGAAGAAGAAAGAAAGAAAGAGGATTCAGAGAGTTATGGATCACAGATATTAAAATAACTATGTTTAATATGCTAAAGAATGCAAATGGAAAATAATAACTGAAAAGTTTCCAAGGCTAATGAAAGGCATCAAGCCACAGATCCAAAGCACCACAAATCACAAGCAGTATACAGAGGAAGAAAACAACAGAGGGACATTACGATAAACACCAAGACAGAGAGAAATTCCTGAAGCAGCCAGAGGAAAAACACAAATTATCCTCAGGGGACAACAATAAGGTAATTATAAGACTTGCAACAAACAGGATGAAAATCTGAAGACAATGGGATGTATCTTTAATGTGATTAAAGAAGTCAGGTCAAGCGCACAGTGACGCACATCTCTAATCCCAGCAATTAAGGAGTCTGAGGCAGGAGGGTTGCAAATTCCAGGCCAGCTTCCACAATTTAGTGAGGACCTAAGCAATTTAGAGAGCCTGTCTCAAAATAAAAAGGATTAGGGATGTAGCTCAGTGGTAAAGTGCCCCCTGGCTTCGATTCTCAGTACCATTTAAAAAAAAAAAAAAAGTCAAAAACTAGAATTCTTTGCCCAGTGGAAACATTCTTCAATAACGAAGATAAAGACAAGCACTTGTAGGAAAGCAGACACTGATATGTCATCAGAAGATATGTACTAAATGCATTACTGAAGGGATTGCTCTTGCTGTAGTCAAGAACAGGGAAGGATAGTTCGGAGGCCAGGAGACCAGTACAGAGGTCACTACAAGAGCATGGGCAGGACGTGATGGTGTCCAGACCAGAGAGGTGGTCTTAAAAGTGATGAGAAGTTGCTGGGCACCATGGCGCACACCTGTAATCCCAGCAGCTCAGGAGGCTGAGACAGGAGGATCACAAGTTCAAAACCAGCCTCAGCAATTTAACAAGGCCCTGAGCAACTCAGTGAGACCCTGTCTCTAAATAAAATACAAAAACGGGCTGCAGATGTGGTTCAGTGGTTCAGTGCCCCTGAGTTCAATCCTCAGCAGGAAAAAAATAAAGTGACGAGAAGAAGATATATTTTGGAAATGGATATGTTTTGAAAATGACACTATCTCAGTTTGCTGCTGAATTAAACATAGATTATGAGAAATGTGAGAAGTAAGGGCGTCTCCAGAATGCTGGGCCTGAACTCCCTGAGAAGCGAACTTGGAACTTGCTGTTCAGGAAGGCGGCACCCAGCAGGAGCTGGTGTGGGCAAGTCCCAGGCTGGCTTTCGGAATTGCCAAGCGTGGGAGTGTATTTGATAAACAGAGGCATGTGCCTAGAAACCTACTGATATTCAAGATCGCAACTGGTGAAAGTCTAGACCAGAGGGTAAAATCTGAGAGCTGTCAATACAGATTTGTTTCCTTTTTCCATCTTTCCCTTAGAACAAGGTTGGTAATGACCGTGATAGTTAAAATAGCTCACAGCCTTCACTCCGGCACGTTGCGCACTGTGAGCAACGTCACGTGTGCGATTTCATTTAATTTTGACAACTACTGTGGGGGAACACTCGTCACGCCTTTTCACAGATGTGCAATCTGAGGCTTTGAGGGAGAAATAACCCAGACACTGGGTGACCTATCAGTTCTGTCGCAGCCATTTGGAACCGAGGCTCAGAATTTCCTCTGTTGGTCTTACTCTAACTTCTACTGATTGCTAAATCAGTACTTAGGACTTAGTACCTGTTTACTGAGTGGATGAGTGACTGGTGTCCATCATGGTGGACATCTTCAGTCCCATCTTCACTGTGGTGCCCAGGCTTGGAAGAGGCATGTGGGCCAAGGGGTCCAAGAGCAAGTGACGCTCCCACAGACCCTGCAGGGGCCCCATTCTCACCAGGTCCAGTCAGGTCTCCGAGACTCTACCAACCCACCCGCCAGAGGCCAGGGACCTCTTGCTGCCCCTCCCCAGAGGGGGTCTGTTTTCTGCCCCTTTTGTCTTCCAGACCCTTCCAAGTGAGCCCCAGGGATTCCCGAGCCTTCCCAGATGGACTCTGGGGGGCTGCGCGCGGGCGGGCAGGGAAGGGCTGGGTGAGGGCACGTCAGCTGCTCCCACAGAAGAGGCAGCTGCCTTGCCAGGTCAGTGGGACAGGGCTGGTGACCTCATGGCTCGGCGGCTGCTCCGGACAGCATCACCCGCATGCGGCCAGCTCATGACACCGGCAGGACAGTCACTTCTCTGTTTCCCTTTGCCAGGGTGCTCTGGGGAGGGGCAGTGCTGCTCGGTGACAGAATGGGGGCCGGCTGAGTCACAAGAGGACAATGAGCCTTTCCCAAGCCTGTCTGAGGCGCCTAGAGGTGACTGCCTTTCATTTCATCCTAAAGGGCTTCGGGAGGGAGGAGGTCACTGGGCCCGGTCACTTGGGGAGACTGAGGTCTGGGAGTCTGGTCACTCAACAGAGCTGCTGGGTGGCAGAATTGGGACGGGAACACAGGTCCAGCGGCCACCACGTTGAGTGCTCTGGTCATGAGGCTACAGAGCTTCGCTGCCCTCCTGGCCTGTGGCCCTCTCCCGGCTAAGCCCTCAGACAGGAGCTGGGCTCCATGGCCCTGGCCTCAGGGCGGCCAGCGCCCCAGGTCTGCTCTCCTCCTTCGCGGCCTCCTCCTCCTCTCTTGATCAGCTTATCTCTAGACCCCCTGCCCCGGGCTACTTAGCAGCAGGCGGCCTGCCTGGCACCACGGTCCCCTGGGCCCAGAGAGGGATGACTGTCTCTGGCTGTGTCCGTGGCGAGTGGGGGGCAGGCAGAGTCTTAAAAAGCCACCGAGGAGGAAGGGGTTGCGAGGGGTCTCCCCTAGCAGAGCGCCGTTTTGTCAGGGCCGTGGGACCCTCTGTTTTCCGCGGGACGAAACACCGGTCCTGGGCCGCCACAGGAGAGCCCCGGCCCAGCTGGACCCAGAGGTGGGCAGGCTCCTCCCGCTGTCACAGGGCAACAGCCTGCCCAGGAAAACAGTCCCAGGGGACCTGGATCCACCGGCGAGGGGGTGAGATGCGGGAAACCCGGGCTCCGGGCGGGGCAGCCACGCGGGGCCACTGTTTGGGTGTGTGTGGGCCACCCGAACACCAGCCAGCACCTCTCCCAGGCACCCTGCCCCCCTGGCTTTAATCTCCTAGACTGATTTGTCAGCAGCAGGAAGTGACATGACAGCTTTCCTCACAAAAGGGAAACTCCTCCGCGTTACCATGGGGACGGAGGCCACTGCAGGATCACAGATTTATATAATCTTAAAGGTGTAGGCACCGTGATGTCATCCTGAGATGGGCCAGGAGGGAGGGGGCGGATGCCAGCGGCTGCAAACCAGAGCAGATGAGCAAGACACACGATTCCAAGGAAAGGAGAGGATGCGGCGGGGGTGGAGGCGGCGGAGGCTGAAGAACCTCGTCCAATAGTGGATGCCTGGAGACCACAGGAGATCATGAAGCTTCTGATGCATTCGCCACATCTAGAAATAGAGAGGGAGGACCCTACCCCTCAGAGCCAGTGCACCCGGTCACCTCAGTGGTGGAAGGCAGACTCAGGACGGCCAGGGTCATTAGGACCAGGGCCAGGGGATGGAAACTCCAGGTACTTTACATTCATGGGTCCATTTCTTTCTTTCTTTCTTTCTTTCTTTCTTTTTTATTTTTTTTTTTGTTACCAGGGATTGCACCCAGGAATGCTTAACCACTGAGCCACATCCCAGCCCTTTTTATTTTTCATTTTGAGATAGGGTCTTGCTAAGTTGTTTAAGGCCTCCCTAAGTTGCCGAGGCTGGTTTTGAACTTGCAATCCTCCTGCCTCAGCCTCCTGAGCTGCTGAAATTACAGGCATGCACCACCATGCCTGGGCTCATGGGCCCATTTCTTCCCCACAAATGAAGCAACTTGTATTTTCTTCATTTCAGACAAGAAAACTGAAGCCCTAAGGGATAAATAGATCTTCCATCCCAAAATTCCACAGTGCAACCATGGTGCCGTGGGGGTCAGCTGCCATCCTTGGCCTTCCCACTCCTTCCAGCTCTTCTCTGGACCGAGCTGGACCTTTGGTCCTGTCTTCTTTTAGGCCTGGCCTCCTGTCTCTGCAAGACTGTGCACTTGCTGGATGACCTTGGACATGTTACTTCACCTCTCTGAACCTCGGTTTCTTCCTCTGGAAAATGGGTATTGCGGTTGAGTGTGAATGTGCACAGCCCTTAGCAGTGCCTGACTCATGGTGCTAACTCTAAAAGTGACAGCTGTCACTACCTCCTTCTCAGTATTCGCTGATGAAGTTGTCTCTATTTCAGGCTGTCTCTGGCAAACATTTTAATAGAGTAAGTATTTCTTTTCAATGGGAGGTACTGATTTTTTCCCCAAAAAAAGCAGTGTCAGGTCAAATGTGACGTTTTCTGGAGGGCCTGGACACTGCCAATCTGGCGTGTGGGTCTGTCCGGGTTTGCAGGGGGCTGAGCTGCGGGGAGTGTCTGAGCTGTTCTCCCAGGCGGCTCCTTCAGGCGGCGGCTGTATTCTTCCACTGCGCGGATCACACTGCAGATTAATTTTGGCTCACCCCTGCCAAGTCAAAAGTGAAGGCCAAGCCCACAGGGAAGTCAGCCGTGACATCTGCCACCGACAACGACGTCGCTGGTGCATTTCCATGAAGGGAGATGTTTGCGATAGTGAATTTCTAGGGTTTGATGAAAACAGTGGGTGCAGTTTGTTTTGAAAGGCATGAGCACACTCGAGAGCCGCGAGCCGGAAACCCAGCCAGGGAAACGAGCTCGCCAGACCCCGGGAGCCTCGCAGCTTAGAACACAGCGATCCAGCAGGCCCTGCAGGTCAAGCGCCAGGGGTGGACCAGCAGGGAGAGGTCAAGGACACCGATTGTGTCAAGCCCTTGAATGCCGGGGCTGGACGAGGACCGTGGCACAGGACGCTCCTAGATCACTGGAATGGCGTTTCCTTTTCTGCTTCCCACAGCACTTTGTCTAGAGACAAGCGGGGGAGGGGGAGGGGGCGCAGGCACCCAGGGCCCACAGGCCCGAGAGCCCCGCAGTTATTTAATTCATCATTGTGCACTGGATTGTGGGTTGGTAGTCAATGACACCATCTCCGTCTTAGCCTGCTTGGCAGAAGAGTAAAAATTCAGAATACTGTTCAGTAGCAAGTCAGGCTTAATTGCCTACCTTCATTGAAATTACCAAATCAGAGTAGCAAGCCACCCAAAGAAGGCAGCAGTCAAAATGCTGTTTCTGTCTGTGGAGGCTGGCGTGGAGGTCCCCAAACGTCATAGTGGTTGGTGGGGGTAGGGCCTGGCAAAGGTTTTTCTGGATTGTACCTGCTCACAGCGCTGGGCTTTTTTTTTTTTTTTTTTTAAGCCATTTAATATACTAGTTTTGCAAAAACAAAGCCTTTCAAAAGCAAAAAGAGACAAGCAGGTGATAAAATGCAAAGCTCATAGAAATAAAAAAACAGGTTCCAACTGCCTGCTGCTGCCACGCAGCTGTGCGGGGTCCCAGCCTCCTCTTTTGCAGATGAAGCTGCAAAAGACCTGGCTAGGCTCTTCTGGAGCAGACGGCACCCGCTGCCCTGCGCAGAGCCGCACAGTCATGTCATGTTCTGGAAAAACACCATTTCCACAACTGCAGCTCAGCTCAGAGAGGGAGGGAGACCTGGATAGTAACCAGAGGGAGGCAGCCCAGGCCGATGGTCTTTTCTTCCTTGCTCTGGTTCTGGGGACACTTAAGACTCCCAGTGCCATCATAGGTTACGAGGCTGCTGAAAAGGACACAGCAGGGGGTGAGGGGACACTTGGACCCTGTACTGAGCTTTCTGCCTCAGCACTGGTGTCTTGCCCTAGGTCTCCCTTGTCTACCTCCCTGGCAACCCAGTCACCTCACGGGACCCAGGGGCCACCAAGGAGTGCAGGATCAGATCCTGGGGCCCTGGTCCAAATGCTTCCCTGTCTCACTAGCAGGACAGGGATCAGGCGGGGTTGCCAAAGAAACAAGCATTGAGATTTTCATAGAAATGACATAATTTATTCTGTTGTATAAAAAAAGTCATCCTTATGTAACAAAATGTCTTCTTAGAAGAAGGAATATATTATTTCAGGTCATAAATAACCAGCAAACACACAACTGTTGGCAACTAAATAAACCAACACTGGTGTTTTCCACCAGTGGAGAGAACAGACCTGCTCAGATCTATTTACAAGATAGTACAGTACTGGAACACAAAAGTTGAGGTATTTGGTTCTTCTAGGAGTAGAACTGACATTTGTGAAGGCGGATCGCCTACAGGAAAATAAATAAGGTATATTCTCATACATATATGTCGTCGGGAATGGTAATACTGGTAGGTATGTCAAGCATCAAGTTTCTAGAACAAACGGAGGCAAGCAAAAAGAAACCAGCTCACAGGAGTCCTTTCTCTTCTGCCCTGTTTTGTCAGAGGGACTTGATGTACCCACTGTATATTGGTCCGCAACGTGCTGAGTTCAGCAAGCGTCTTGACACTGTTACCATGGCGACTGCTTAGAACCCAGGGGAACTCGGGTGAAATTAAATAAATAAGGACCAGCACCCTGGAAGAGCCTGGGGTCCTGGTGGGATGGGAACTCCTCGCCTCCAGGGCCTTTCAGCAGCTGGGGGAGGTGGTGATGGGGCTCTGAAGGTAGCTGAGGGCACTGTTCGTGGGGGTGGACGGGGATGGAGACGGGGAAGTTGAAGACGGTGGTGGTGGAGGCGCCTCGGTCGAGCACAGCCATGGCCGGGCTCCCGGCCTCGGCCGAGCAGTGCGGAGCCAGCACCTGGGACTCGAACTGCAGCAGCTGGCCCATGAAGCTGAAGTTGGGGGAGATGATGCTCCGCCGCTGCTTCACAAACTCAAAGGCCTCGTCCAGCTTCACCCGGTTAGTCCTCATGAGGTAAGCGAGGCAGATGGTGGCTGACCGGGAAATGCCCGCCTGGCAGTGGACGAACACCCTTCCCCCTGCATTCTTGATGGAATCTGGAAGACAAAGGACAGCCGGTTACTTGAGAGCTCAGGAGAAGGACCCCAGCCAAGGGTGGGGTGTCTGCAAGTTACCATGTGTGTCCTAGCCAGGGGGTCAGCATCGCCTCCCGTGGCCACATGGGCTCTGTGCATGGAGGGAACGTGGGTGGAGGTTATGCAAAGGACAACGAGGGAGTTAACCCAGGCCAGTGTGCCCACTTAGCAGAGGCATCGTCAACAAATCCATGCACCTTCCTGAGCCTCTGTCAAGTGGGACATCAATTCCACATTTTGTAGGGACTCTGTGACACCAGGATTTGTACCTAACATCTGAAGGCTTAGATGGGAATTGTTCAGGTGAGTCATTGCCAAAGGGGCTGAGCTGTCACCCAAATGGGGAGAGGGGCAGAAGTCCCAGGTGGTCCTGCTCACCTATGAAGTCGATGGCCTCATTGAACCAGGAGCTGATGTCGGCCTTGTGGCTGTCCTCCACAGGGATGCTCTTGTACTGGTAGTGGCCCTCGAAATGGTTGGGGCAATTGGCCGAGACATTGATCAGAGCGGTGATGCCCAAGGCATCCAGCATGTCCTTGCGGGAGGCATGGTAGGCACTGCCCAGGTACAAGAAGGGCAGGATCTCCACTGGGCCACCCTGAAATCCAGAAAAATCCAGCACTCAGCTAACCGGTTCCAAGCCAGCACCAGAGCCCACACCCACAAAACTCCCCGCCAGAAAGTGAGTTCCAGATTCTGGGGGCCCTTCCCAGCTCCACTAACGGGGTGTAAATAAAGAGAGCCGAAGCCCATGTGCCCAGGGCAAGGCCAGTGCGGTCACTTCTGCAATGCCAGCAATAAGGGACTCCGCTTCATCAGACCCCTCAACAGTGGAACAATAAGACCAGGCATTGTCCCTCTTACAAAGCTGCAGTCACTTTCTACATTCTCACTGGCACCCATGTCCCAGGCCTTGACCAGCTCTTTTACTTCTTTTCCTTTTGGCGTGGGCCCCTACTAACCTGATCGTAAAGTGGGGTGCTGCAGGAACTGCATCCAGATTCTGCGCTGTCAGGGACACTGGTACTCAGGGGGAGGCTGAGCCCCATGGGGGTCGACTGTTTGCTACACAGCTCCGGGCAGGAAGCTGAAAAAGCTTCATATCCTCCTGGGAAGACAAAGACAGTTTTTCCATTAGCACCACGGGAAGAGAGCACCTTGAGACAGCTCCCCACCCACCAGGGGCTGGGGGTTTACATCCAAGAGGCCCAGGCAAGTCTTTGTTCCTAGAGCCAAACAAAGCCCGTGGCTTGTCCCCAGAGACAGGACGTGGGGGGCCAGTGCCGCAGGTGGGGCAGCCCCCGCCAGGAGCCGAGGGCCAGGGGTCCCCGTGCGCGGCCGGCCAGGCGCTCCGCGAGGGCGTACCTTTGAGGAAGAAGACTTGCGCGGCCCGCGCCTCGCGACAGAGCGCGCCGGCGGCCAGGGCCAGGGTACTGTCGCGCTTGGCGCCGTCCAGGGCGACGCTGCGCTCGTCCAGCAGAACCACGGCGTGGTAGGCGCCGGCCAGCAGGCGGCCGCGAAGCTCGGCGTTGGGCACGATGTGCTCCAGGCCCATGGCGCCCTTGGCACGGCGCCGCACGATGGTGCTGAAGCGCACGTTGACGGAGCCGGCGATGTGGCCGGCGTTGAACGCGAAGAAGGAGCGGCAGTCCAGCAGCAGGCACTGCGCCGCGCGCTCCCGCAGCAGCGCCCGCAGGCCCCCGGCGTCCAGCGTGCCCACCTCCATGACCATGGCCGGCCCCAGCGCCCCCAGCGTGCCGGGTCCTCGCTGCTCTTTGTCTTCGGAAGCCAGGGACAGGGCGGCGGCTTTCGAGGAAGGGCACGACCCTGGGTCTCTGCGCCGAGCCAAAACCTGCTCTCGGACCTAGCGCGGGTGCTAGCGGGACTCCGGGCCTCGCCCGCTCGCTGCCGCCCCGCTCGCGCTCCGACCGGCCCGCGGCGCCCGGCTGTCGGCTCGTCTTCGCACTGCGCTCGGCCGGGGGCGGCGCGCTTATAAGCGGCCTGTGGCGGGGCGGGCCCGGCGGGCCAGCGCGGGGGGAGGGTTTGTTTGTTTGAATGGTGGTCACGTGATCAGCGGTGACGTCACCGCCCGCTCGGGCCGGGCGCCGAGCAGCCAGAGGCAAAGACGTCATCGGCCTCGGAACCGGTCCGCTGCGGAGCCCTGGCCCGCGTCCCAGCCCCCGCCCTGCTGTCCGGCGGCGCCCTCCCCGCCGCCCGCGTCCCCCAGGACCGGCCAGCCGCGCTCCCCCAGGCCCGCGGGAGAAGGCGGCGCGCTGCCAGCCTAGGGCTGCCTCGGGCGCGTCCCGTGCCACCTGCGGGCGCCTGCTGCCCTCCCCTGCCTCGGCGACCTCCTCCTCGACCCCCTCGGCCGCCGCCCCGGCGAAAAGGGGCTGCCTGCGGTTTTGTGTACCTGCGGGCCCCTCGCTCACCCCCTCCCACCTAGAGGTGGGGAGCTGAGGCTCCCCGAGAAGTGATCCACTTGCCCAGCCTCACGCTGCCGGGGTGGGGGCAGCAGGAAGGACCCAGCGATGAGGGCTAGAGAGAAGACCCCGACTTCGTCCTCCTTTCCATTTCTGCTCCGGACGGCCGGAGTGGGTCGGGCTGGAGGGTTCGGCAAATGTCCTCCTGTGGCCCAGCTCCTACTGTTGCTTTAAATGTGTACTGTTTTAACAATGGACAAGGAAAATGTCCCACTAAAACAATGTCGTGCCTGCTCGGGTGGTCCCTAGACGAGCGGAGCCAAGGACGGGTCGGGGGCCGGGAGTCGGGGCGGCTCTCGAGGCTGACTGCGGATTGCGGGGTTCAGCATGTGGGGGAACCCGGGCGACCCACCGCGCGGCCCGACAGCGCCCCCCAGGGGCCGCCCGGCACGTCTTGTCTCCTGGGCCCGAGACCACCCCTCTCCTTCCTCCACAGCTCTGCCGACTGAGCTCCCACTGTGCGCCGGGTCGTGGGGCCTCCACCCCGACCCGAGCCGGCGGCCCCGCCGCCACTCGGTGGTCGCTGCCGGCTGCCCAGGCCGCACTCGGAACCGCACCCCGCAGCGCTCTAGGCGGTCGCGAGGACCTGCACCCAAACGCTTGGCAGGACCCCCTGCGGGATCCGCGCCCCCAAGCCCGGGCCCCTGGGCAGCCCAGCCCGCGGCGGTGACATCGACGCGCTAGATACACAAACATAAACATTGCGCCACCCGGGCTGGGGTGCCGAGTCAGGAACCTTCTGCGGTTTCCTCTTCTGCCCGGGGGGAGGGGCTCTGCTGGCCACCCTGCGTCGTGGCTGTGGGGATCGAATCACCAGCGGCAACTTCTGCTTTTGCCTCCCTTAACTCTCATACCCTCGCAGGCGCCAGCTTTCTGCCTGGATTCTTCTAGAAGTTCAGGGCACTGAGTGCCTGTTTTTGAAAGGGCGTTTTCTACCTTCCTTGGACCATAGGTCAAGGAAAACACCAAAGAAGCCTTCGTCAGAGCTGCGCCCTCCCTGTATCTCCAAAGAGAGGGAGGAAAGGGGAGGAATTCTTTATTAGTTTACCCTACTTATTCAGCTGAGGACCTCAGCATGTTTTTTGCGTTGACTCATTCAGTGTCAGCTGCTGGTCTTCACAGCATACCAACTTGATTCGTCCCCGTTTTTTTTTTTTTTTTAACCAACAGCATTCATTATGCCTTCCCCTGCTCAAATTTTTCAGAAAGGCAGCTTTTTATACAAAGATCATGGTGGTGGCCCAGTCCCTCCCTGGAGCCGGGCGTCTGTGGCCTCTGGGCTGGCTTCTTACCCCTTGCTGGAAAGGGCAGAGAGGAGGCTGGAGCCCTTCTGCTGGTTCACTGCCGGGTGACCCCGGGACTGCTCCTCTGCTGAGTCCTAGTGACACCGCCACTTGTCGGTGACGAGTTCTGCTCCCCCAAATGTTGAAGTGTGAACATTAGAGAAGCACGCCGAGGCAGGCATATAAAGCAGGGTTAACTTAAAAGGGGTAACATAGACTTCTTCCGGGAGGGAGAAGGGGGCCATAGCTGGTGTCCTGGTACCCCAAGAAGCGAGGAAGCTCTGCCTATTTATGTGTCCCAGGCTTCCCTTGTTCGCCTGCCCCCTTCCCCTCGTTTCTCTCCTTCCTGGTCCTCGATCTGTAGATGGCCAAAAGGTGGGAAACCGGTGGGCTGAAGGGGGAAGGGCAGGATGGTGCAGCCCAGGGCACATTAATTAACAACCACGCAGCTCCCTGCAGGGAGGGGCCGTTCCTGGGACTGTTACCTTGGTCTTGATAAGGGTGGAGGAAGGGCTCTGAGGGAATTAGCATTTCAGTCCCTCGGGGACAGTCTCCAACTTCCCCTCCAGGGCCACGTGCACAGGATAGGCCTAAGCTGCCCACCTTGTGGCTGGCGTGAGGCCCGGGGGTAGGTACAGGGAAGCAGGGTCTAGCTGCCCTTCTCCTTAGGATTCGCCCAGTCTGTTGGGTTTCCCTCTAGCACTGAGTTAGTTCTGTTATCATGCCATTGTTTTAGGGTCTGGCATCAAAGGTCACTGCCAGGCCCAGCTCTTGAGAGACACTCAGAGACGTGGGTGGGACAGCTCCGCTCAGGAAAGCTTCGTCCTTGACCCCAACCATCCTACAACATGGGTGACTGGGCCACCTGCACAGAGACGTAGTAAAAGTGTAGCCGCCCAGGCCCCTGATGACCCAGGAGCTGGGGACGCTGCCCGTGACTGTGACAGGGCCAGAGAGAGAGGCTGGTGTTGGTTCTAGGCAGAAGGCTGCGCCTCCCAGGCAGAAGGCCACACCTCCCCAGGTGCCTTGTGAAAAACTACAGCTCCCGGGATCCTCAGCGTGACCAAAAAACCTGACTAGCAAGTCCCTTGTCCACTACCACTACCTCCCCCCCATGACCTCTGCTGGCCTATAGGACAAGGACTCACTCCAAGGGGTTTTATGGCCCCTACTCTATTTAAGCCAGCCCCGGACTGAAATCGCCCCTTGTTCCTGCCGCTCTCTGTTCCTGCTCTCTGCTCCCGCGTGCTCCAGCTCCCGTCCGTTCCCCGCGGTTTGTCCCCATCCCCTCCACGTATTTCTTTGGTAATTCAATAAACCCCTTCCCTTTTCCTGTACGACAGTTCGAGCCTCGGTCCCTTCCTGCAAATTTCGCTAACAGCTGGCACAGTCAGGTGGCCAGAGACCAGAGTCGCAGGAGCAGGGCAGGACTTGTGGGCCTGGCTGTCGCAGGAGCAGGAGGAATCAGTGGACGTAGGCCCAGGCGAGAGTGGGGACTTTCTCACCTGATTCTCCGTTCTTAGTGGGCTTGGGGACAAGCCTGGTGGCCACAGGGGTGAGAAGAGGGGGAGCCTGGACTGCCCACCTTCAGTGTGTGGCCTGAAGCCACACCTGGCTGAGCCCCCTCAGTGACGGGTGGAGGGAGGGAGCAGTGCGCTCCTGGCCTGCTCCGAGCTGGCTTCGATCTGTCTTGGGATCACGGGGGGGGGGGGGGGGGGGCCTCCCCCAAATGGCAAACAGGAAGCGGACCTCGCCGCTGTCCGCTGGTGCCCGTGGGCAGGCAGCTTGTCATTTCTGAGCCTCAGCTTCCCCCTCTGCAGACTGGGAGCGATGTCCACCTAGGACAAAGACAGACTGGGACACAGGGCCGGGGTGGACCACACCGGGGGCCGCTCACAGGAGAGGGGACAGCGCCCAGCCGCGTGCTCTCAGAGTCCGCAGCCCCTTCACCGCGGTGTGGTTGTGGGGCTCAGGGACCTCCTGGGGCTCTCCATGTCCACCTGGGGCACGGCCTACCTGGCTCTCCCTGGGCCGCCCGGCCCTCAGCTCCTGCTCCTTGCGGTCAGCCTTGGGTCCCGGGAACCCTCTGGGCCTGGTTCCCCTGATGTTCTCCTTCCCCTCCTGGACCTTGGCTCACTCTGCCCGCCTCGTCCAGCCAGAATGCCACCCGGGCTTCCGCCACGCGGACGTCAGGCCGGAACCGCTGCCAGGAGACTCCCCCGTTTCCTCCGCATCTCCCTCCCCGGCCCTGGAGGACCTCATCCTGATGTCCATCCTCTGATCCCGAGCAAGGGTGAAGGCCACCTGCCTGCCTGCCTTTCCCCCCTCCCTGTCCCCCATCCTGGTGCCTTTGGTGGCGCACAGTAAGTCCACAATGTGTGAAGAGGTAGGATTTTTTTTTTTTTTTTTTGAGAAAAAGGAAAAAGAAGGTTTATTGCTTTTCTGGCAAAGGAGAAACACAGGGGACTCTTTTCCCAGAGGCTGCGATTCTGCCCATCAGCAGGAACAGGGGCTTTTAAAGAGGTGATTCAAAGGCTGTTCTCCACGGGCTCTCTGTTAGAGTTGGGTTCACTTGTTGATTTGGGAGATGGTCATTTCTGAGGTCCTCGGGAACACCCCCAAGTCTGGACTCCTCCGTTCGGGTTGGTGGGTGTGTGCTCAGGGACTGATCGCTCTGCCTGGGATGGGGAAGAAAGGTAATCCTGTTTCCCCTGAGATCAGGGAGGGGAGCGGTTAGGGAGGAGCCCGGAGAGAGGAAGAGAAAGAAACACGTCCATTTGAAAAATAAATCGCAGTTAAATGAATGGGTCGGGAAACTGTGGTATATATACACAAGAATAGCACTCAGCCTTAAAAGAGAATAAAATCATGGCAGTTGCAGGTAAATGGATGGAGTTGGAGAAATAATGCTAAGTGAAGTAAGCCGATCCCAAAAAACCAAAGGCCCAATGTTTTCTTTGATATGAGGATGCTGACTCATAATGGTGATGGGTGGGGGGCATGGGAGGGATGCAGGAACTTTAGATAGGGCAAAGGGGAGGGGAGGGAAGGGAGGGGTCAGGGGGGTAGGAAAGACGGTGGAATGCCAAGGTCATCATTACCCGAAGTACAGGTGTGAAGACACAAATGGTGAAAATACTCTGTGTACAACCAGAGACTTGAAAATGTGTGCTCTCTATATGTACTATGAATTGAAATGCATTCTGCTGGCATATGTAACAAATTAGAATAAATAATTTAATAAGAATAAATAAATATCTTTAAAAATCAGCTGCCGTGGCCCAGCATAACGTGGGCCGCTGCTACAGCTCCCCACTGTCAACCTCTCCCTTCCATTTCTATGGAAAAATGGGCGATGACATCTCCAAGCTGCTTCCTGTGGAAAGGGAGCAAAGTTGGGGGAAGTGACCCAAAGTCCTCGTGGGGCGTGGACACTCAGCATCAGAGCAGTCCAGAGGTCCACAGTGGCAGATGGCAGGTGATTGACAAGGCCTACACAGGGCAGGGGTTATGCAAATGGCCAAGGGTGTCACGGCTTTACTGAGTTCAGTTTCCTTTTTCTCAGTGTGGACCTCAATGGGGCCGCCTGCTCTGGTCAGGGAGAGCGGTAGAATTTTTTAAGTGTTTAAAATTACAGAAAAGAAGGGCTGGAAGCCGATGTGTATGGAGCCTCTCCCCATGCCGGGCCCCAGAAGGTGTCCTTTCATGAGTTCGTGGGAGACCCTGGGGGTGCTGGTCGACCTCGAGTCTTAGGAAGGAAATAGGCCCAGAGGGGTGACCTGCCCAAGGTCAGGCAGCTGGTAACCATTAGACACAGATCCAAACTGTCTGGCTCAAGAGGTGGAGGGGCCCAGGCATCCCGCCAGGTCACCCCTGCTGTGTTGAGGCCTCAGTCCTTCCAGCTGAGGCCAGGCGGCCCACTGGCTGAAGCCTCTGCCTCCCAGATGGCCCTGCACTCTCCTCCCTGAGTAGGGAGGGCGGTGCCTGGAACCAGCATGGGGCCTCCTAGGACCTAGGCTGGAGCCTGAGGGCCCCTGCACCTTTCCACAGTGTCCTGGTGGAGCCCTAGGCCGGGAGACTGAGCAGGCACCTAGGCCCACCCTGAGTGACTGGCAGGGGCTGACCTCACCCTCCACACCCAGGCATTAGGACAGAGCCAGCTGCTATTGCACAATCCTTGCAAACAGATCTCCACAGTCAGGCCTGGGAGGGCTGCAGAGCTGTGTCATCCCATCCAGCCCCCTTATGTGAGAGACAAGGACTCAGAGAGGTTAGGCAACTTGTCCAAAGTCACACAGTGTTCTGAACATTGTAACTAGTCAGTATGGGTGAGCCCTGTTTTCAAAACCTTTAACACTGTTTCTTCTCTGGAGGGTGGAGTTACTTTCCTTTTCTTCCTTATAAATCTGTATAACTTGATTTTTTTTTTTTAACTCGAATGTGTAATTTTGGTAACCAAGAGGAAAAGGAAAAAATATTTCAAGGTGACCATATTTAGGGCAGCAGCGTTCTTAAAACCAAGCTTGTTGTACTGCGGGGTTGGAGCACCAGCTCGTCCACTTACCAGCTGTGTGTGGTCAGCAAGTGGTTTCTGTGACACTCCTTGGTTGATAAAATGAGAATAAGAAAAGCATGTCTCTTGCCAGGCCAACATGAAGAGCTCCGGAGACAGAGATTGGCAGCCCACAGCCCACCTGCCAAAGGCACACCCCCCCCACTCTTTCTGCACAACTCACAGGAGTGGCTTTCATAATCTAAATGATGGGGCAAAAAAATAAAAAAAAAATTTAAAAAATCGAAGGAAGCCTCGTATTTTGTGGCAGGTGAAAGTCACAGGAAATTCAACTGCGGTGCTTATAAATAAAGTTTTATCGGCACATAGGCCCACACATTGTCTGTGACAGAGACTGTGATTCACAAAGCATTAAGTATTCACTTTGTCGCTGTAAGGCAGAGTTTGCTGACCCCTGACCTGCGCTGAGACCCACACCTGGCCCGGGAAGGTGTCTGTTGGCAGCAGGAAGGGCCAGCCTTGTGCCTGTGGTCACTTGGGTTTGTAAGGCCCTGTTCAAGGCGGTCAGGGCTTCTGCTGAGCGTTTCAGTGTGTGGAAGGCACGATGTTCCCAGGCAGGAGTGCGACTTAGGAGTGGGGGCATGTCCCCCTTCAGTGACACAGCAGTCCATGGCGGTTTTCTTTCTTGGTGGTGCGAGGGCTGGTGAAGGGCTGGTGAAGGGTCCTAGAGCCAATGACACCCTGGGTCCCGCAAACCCAGGCAAGGCGGCAAGGCCCAGCGTGGGAAAGAGTCCCAGCGCTGCGGCCACCCGGCCAGTGACACCCCGTGGGGATCAGGCCCCTTTGCACACAGCACCCGGGTAGAACGCGGGGGACCAGGGAAGGGCCCGGGACAGGCTGACGCAGAACAGGGACATCTGGTGGCAGCACTCTGGGCGGGGGGCCTCCGTCATCTCCTGCCTCCTGGGGGCCTCAGTTTACCGCCCTGTAAACTGGGAGCAGTGACAGCCTTGAAGTCCCCTGCTGAGGGTCCACGTGTGGAAATAACAACCCCAGGATTCCCGCGGGGAGCAGGCCCCGTGACGTCCCTGCCCTGGCCCCGGGGAGCAGGGACATGTTTCCGCCCCTTGGTCCCCAGCACAGACCTCAAGGCAAGGTCTGCTGGACAGACCCAGGAGGACGGCATAGCAGCCGGGGCAGGCAGCAGCAGGGCCTGGTGACTCACAGAGGCTGCTGCCTGGACGGGGGCGCGCCTGCCCACCGCGGCCTAGCCACACCCCTGCTGTTGGCTGGGGGCCTACGCCTGGCCCAGAAGTGACAGCCCTCTGTGGGCACTTTCTTTTTATTTTTTTTTAAACAGAGTACGCACTGAGATATAATTTCCTTTTCATAATTAGAAAGCGCTTAGTAATTAACGCCGCCGGAGCAGGTGAGGTCATACTTTATTCCGAACTCTTCCCGGGGGAAGGAGGAGGAGGAAGAGCTCCGGCAGCGGGTTCAGGATCCTGGTGAGGACTCCACAGGGTGAATGCCAGCTTTGCCTTTTTGGGTAAGTTATTTGGGGGCAGTTCCTGTGAATAATGGTGACGCTGCTTCGAACCTGGCTCTTCACCAACACTCCTCCTGGGAGGAAGACTGCACCCTGTGAGGCAGGGCCCTCCCACCCCCTTGTGAAGACAGCGGGGCGCCCAGGCCCAGAGAGGTTCAGGAGCTTGTTCAAAGGCGCACAGCGAGCGCTCGGTCCCTGCTCGCTAAGTCCTTGTCCTTATCTCGCCACAGCACACGCAGGCGTGGCACAGGGGGGCCGTCGCCATCTCACTATTTCTTGGGGTGATAACTTGTAGGGGGTTGCTTCTAGGTTCCAAAGGAAAGGGGGAAGGAGATGTCCCCGAGCTCGGGCTTTCTGCCCCACACCCAACTCGCTGGGCCACGGAGGGCAGTGAGTCATGCGCTGGCCTTGGCCTTGGTGGGTTTGGCCACCCGTGCAGAGCGAGGTCACCCCTCCGGTGCCCAGAGGTGCTCACAGCCTCCTCTTTCACCTGCGGGGCAGGCGAGGAGCAGGCCTGGTGACCTGCTGGGGCCAGGGCCAGGGCGCCAAGTGTGCGGGATGAGGGGTCGGATGACACCACGGAGTTCAGCCCGCTGGGGTGTCCCCAAGCCGTGGCCGGCTCACTTCTGGCCTAAGAGGCCTCCAGGGGCCTGCGTTAGCCTGCCAGGGCTGAGTGCTGTGGACAGGGTGACCCAGCCACGGAGGCTCAGGGTCCTGGAGGCCGAAGCCTGAGGGCAGGAGGAGGCCGGCGTGGCACCTCCTGGCGTGGCACCTCCCCAGGGCCTGGGGAGGATCTGCTGCCTGCTTGTCACGGGCTGCTGGTAGCTTGCTGGCCATCTCTGGTGTTCCTTGGCAGCTTGCAGGAATGCCACCCCACCCCTGCCTTCATTTTTGGGGGTACCAGGGATCGAACCCAGAGGTGCTTACCCACTGAGCCACATCCCCAGCCCTATTTTGCATTTTATTTACAGGGTCTCACTGAGCTGCTTAGCACCTTGCCATTGCTGAGACTGGCTTTGAAGTAGCGATCCTCCTGCCTCAGACTCCTGAGTGGCTGGGATCACAGGCATGCACCATTGTGCCCTGCCTCAGCCCTTTTTATTTTTTATTATTTTATTTTAGTACCAGGGATTGAACTCAGGGGCACTCAACTGCTGAGCCAGATTCCCCAGCCCTATTTTATATTTTATTTAGAGACAGGGTCTCACTGAGTTGCTTAGTGCCTTACTTTTACTGAGGCTGGATTTGAACTCATGATCCTCCTGCCTCAGCCACCTGAGCCGCTGGGATTTACCTTTTATTTTGAGACAGGGTCTTGCTAAATTGCTGAGGCTAGCCTTGAACTTGTGATCCTCCTGCCTCAGCCTCCTGACTCACTGGGATTACAGGCGTGCATCACCACACCTGACTTCAGCCTTCATCTTCACGCGGGGTTCTCCCTGTGCGCACGTCTGTCTGTCTGAACTACCCCTCCTCCAAAGGACACCAGTTATTGGGATTAGGACCACCCTAATGAGCTCGCCTTAACTTGGTTACCTCTGTAAAGACCGTATTTCCAAATGAGGTCAGGTTCTGAGGTAGGACTGAGTTTATAACTTGGGTTAGGACTCGAGTGTATCTTTTTGGGGGACACAATCCAACCCATAATAGGGCCCATTCCTCAGAGACCCCATATCTGCGCACAGCGGAGCTGCGTGCCTCATCTTGACCGGGATGACTCCACGCCCAAAGGATGTCCGTTTGGCCCAGGTCAGTAGGTCTGTCTAGCACAATCCCTTCGAAAAGAATGAGGGTGGGCTGTTTTGTTTTGTTTCATTTTTTCTCCTGGAATTAAACAAGTTGATTGTGAAGTTGATGTTAAATAATAGACAATCAAAAATAGCCAGGACAATAAAAGAGGGCCGCCGTGGCCTCCAGTCGGCCGGGACACACACCTCAGAGCCTGCTGTGACACGCTGGGGCTGGACACGGGAGGAGCGAGAGGGGGCCCAGGGAAGGTCCAGAAGCGGACCCGAGGACACCGGCAGGACTCCCCACGTCTGGAGCTGCTGGAGCAGGGTGGCACGAAGCCACCAGGGACCCGTGCATTTGGGAAAGCAGGAAAGAGGATCCAGACCTCACGCCAAAGCCCCAATAGACACCAGGCGCACCAGAGATCCGGAACCTAAAAAGAAGTCTTAGGACTTCCCCAAGAAAACGAGAGGGGATTCCTCTATAAACCAGGAGTAAGGCAATTTTGAGTCTATCTAGGACTCCAAGTCCAAAAACGATCCAATAAAAGCTTCATAAATTCAGCTAGACAACAATAAAGCCCATTTTTTAGCCGACTTTTATGCCTAGACGCTCCATAAGCAAAAAGACCAATAGGAGAAAATGTTCGTGACTTGTAATTTGTACAAAAATGTTTGCAGGGGCTGGGGTTGTGGCTCAGCTGTAGATAGAGCGCTTGCCTAGCACATGCGCAGCCCGGGTTCGATTCTCAGCACCACGTAAAACTAAAACCACATTGTATACAACTAAAGCAAATAAATAAATATTTTTTTAAAAAGTGTTTGCACAACATATTTGCAATTTGTTAAGGAGTTAAGGAGTTCTTAAAACCAGAGGTGAAGAAGGCAAAAATATGATTTCGAAATGGACTGAAGCCATGAGCAGATATTCATGGAACAATGAGCACAGTCCCTTTGAGCATGGACAAAAGATGTTCAATCTCCGTGGTAATAAGAGAAAAGAAAATCATACAAACACACCGGAGAGGCCATGGATCTGCTAGCTTGACCGTGGAGACGGCTTCTCCTAGGTGAGAACACCCCCTTGCACAACTTGGCCAGGTAGCATTTTCATGAAGTCCATCTCAGCAAAGCGGGGGGACCAGGGTGTGCGTGGGTGGATTCTTCCAGGCTTTCCGGATGTCTGAAACTTTTCATAATGAAACGGGGCGTCCAGTTACATGGCCTTGGGAGGGACTCAGGGGGACATGGGGAGACAGTGGTCATTCTTACCATGACCCAGTGCTTACTATGGGTGCCGGCTCTCTTTCTACTGCGGAGTCTTTAGTCTTTGGAGAGTCCCCATGAGGAGGTCCCCATTTACAGATGAGAAAACCGAGGACCCAGCATTCCAGTAATTAACTGTGCCAAGCCCAACGCGCGGCAGAGCCGTCCTGCTCTCCTGGGCTATTTTGATCTGATGTGTGACAAACAGCCCCTGGGAGCCACTAACAGAGCCCAGACCTGGGAAAGCGTTGTCGTTTCGTTTGGTTAAGAAAGTAACAGAGCAGGCATGCTCAGCGGTGAAGCAGACCCACTTAGCAGACGCAAGGCCCCGAGTTCAATCCCCAGCTCCTCCTTCCCCCCAAAAAAAGTAAGGAATTGAACCAAGTGTCCTTGATAAACCAGCCAGAGGGTGGACGGAGGTCTTCCCGGTGCATCTTGTTAGCACCAGCCCTTAGGAGCGGGAATGCTCTGTTCTCTGACTTGGACTCTGCGACTTCAGACGCTACCTGAGGCTGGCGGCTGATAAGCCAGCGAGCCCTCGGGGGGACGGCTGCACCCCCAGCCCACACCCAAAGGGAAGGCTCGGGCCGAAGGCGTGCAGAGAAAACGCAGCTCCACATGTCTCTCTCGGGACACCGATGGCTTGGACGCCACCTCGGGGGCAGGTTCCCCACACACCAAGCAAGCAGTTCTGCAGTGGATGCCAGCCTGGAGGTGGTGTCAGGCCCACAGGCTGAGGGCTCCACCCCCAAGCCTGCCCCCCCAGCCCCATACACACACTTTAGACACCAGTCGCAAGCCCCAGGTTTGCTACCTGTGCTTCTGACCGACCAGTACAGATCAGGGTCCCCACGGCCTTCTCTTTAGGCTCATGGGACCCCGGGAACCCCTTACAGCTGCCAGTCTACGGTGACGGATGTTGCAAAGGATGCAGGAGAAGGGACGCAAGGGCTGGACGGGGAGAGCCAGGTTCCCGCCCTCTCCAGGCCGTGCCCCTCCAGAAACCTCCAGCTCTCAAATGCCGCTGTGCACAGGCACGGCTGACCCGCGCGTGACTGCAGGAAAGGCTTGATCCAGTGCCAGTCACTGGGCTGGGGCCCAGCAGGGCTGTCTGTGCAGTGTCCGAGGCCTCCCTGGGCAGCATTCCTTCCCCCTGGGCATGGGCAGGACCCCTTCCAAAACGGGGTCTTAGCAATGCCACCAGACGAGACCATGTCTTGAACAGCCAGCTCCAAGACAGAAAGGTGAGGAAAGGTCTGTTTCCACGTGGCCCACCGTGGGAAGAGAAATCGGCGTTTCTGTGGCCTGCCTGGAGGAGGAAGTGAGAGCCAGGAACTGTGGACAAAACCTGAAATACATATACGGTCGCAACGTCACCTAGGGCTTTCTGTAAGTTGAGGCATTTGAACAAAAGAGAACAGGGCATAACAACTGAAGGTGAAACTCAACCCCTCCCAAAATGAGTCTAACAGTGTAGAGTGTTACTTACGTTAAATTAAAAAGTTAAAATGCCCTGTAATCCCAGCACTTGGGAGGCTGAGGCAGGAGGATCGCGAGTTCAAAGCCAGCCTCAGCAATGGCGAGGCACTGAGCAACTCAGTGAGACCCTGTCTCTAATAAAATACAAAAAAGGGCTGGGGATGTGGCCCAGTGGTCGAGTGCCCCTGAGTTCAATCCGTGGTACTAAAAAAAAAAAAAAAAAAAAAAAAGTTAAAATGCAAAATGGTTCACAGCTTAAAGGGAACTAGTGTGGCCTTGCCCCTGAACCCAGTTCAAATCCCAGCTGAGCTATATCCCCAGCCCAATTAAGCCACTTTTTTTGGTACCACGTTTTTTTTTAAAAATATTTATTTATTTGCTTTAGTTGTACACAATGCAATGCATTTATGTTTACGTGGTGCTGAGGATCGAACCCGGGTCGCGCATGCGCTAGGCGAACGCTCTACCACTGAGCCACAACCCCAGCCCCTGAAGCCACTTTTAAAAGAAAGATTCAGTTCAAGGTTCAGTTTCTTACGGCACGAAGTATATTCTGTCCATGAATGACAAATATGTGAGAACATTTATAGTATTAGTGCAATCAATCTAGGAGACATTCATTTTTTTTTAATATCTCAATTATGATTATTAATTTTAAAAGAGTCAAATAATTATGGTCAAGATTATTTGCTTGGTGTTAGCGTGTCTGTATGCGATTCAGTGTAAAGATTTGGGGCTGTAAGAAAGAACCCCTGATAGAATTCCGTCTTTTGAATATCTCGTGGGGCTGGAATGGCCTCTCCCGGGGTTCTGCTGCTGTGGATCTGTGGAGTAGCTTCCGGTGCTCACGTACGCGGAGCGGAGTGGGTCGGTGCTCGTGTTCGTTCTAAATGAGGGTCCGGGACCCAGGCCAAGCAGCCATCTGGAGGTAGCCAGATTCAGGGACGAGAGCCCACAGCTGGAAGGTGACGTGGAACAAATCAGGAAAGGACAAAGCCAGGAGGAGCTCTTTACGGCAAAGTCTCCGGTGGCTTTTCTTCCCTTTCCCCAGGGAGCTTTGGGGTGGGACAGAGTTCAAGGTTCTGTTTGGGATTCAGGTGACAGCTGACCCAGGAGACTGTGACTGGAGTTGGGGCGTTCTGTGGGGAGCACTGACTGGCCCTGACGCCCGGGCACAGCCCCACGCAGGCCGGCGTAGGTTCACGTCGGGGCTCCACTGTCCTGTCCCAGGACAAAGTCCAGCCACTGAGGCCTCCCGAGGCGGGCTCTGAATGTGTAGGTGCGGTTGGAGAGCCAGGGGCCAGCCCAGGAGACAGCACGCGGCCTTCTCTCAACTCCACGGGGTCTTGGAGACCTGCGATCACCTGAGAGTAAGATGGGGAAACGTCACCACATCACCGCCACCACACAGTGTGTTTAATGCAATGCGATGGCGTCCCGTTGGTGAGAATGTGGGACAAAGGGAAAAGTCCCCTGATGTGGGGATGAAGTGAGCTGGTCATCTGCTCTGAAAAAGACCAGCAGAGCGGGAAATAGGACGCAGGGACTGGAACCCTTCACTGGAGAATCTGGTGAAGCTAAGGATGACAAAAACATGCTCTATGAGGGAGGAGGGAGGAGGGAGGAGAGCCAGTATGGCTGGGCAGAGGGCAGAGCGGCAAAGTGACCGGACTGGTAGGACCAGGCTTCTCTGAGGGCAGTAGGGCAGCCTTGGAGGCCTGGCCGGGGCAGTGTCCTGTGCTGACCTCATCTGGGTGTGAGAAGATGACCTCCCAGAGGAGAGTCCTCTGCAGTGACACACAGTCAGCCCTGAGCCCCCGATCAGTGTCATGGCTGCTCTTTGATCCCTTAGCACCGGAGGGAAGCAGCCGGCCAAGGTGACAGCCGTGGGGGCCAGGCCCGCAGGCCCAGGCCTGGGTGGCTCTGTAGGCAGGCGGCTGAGGGCAGGGCAGACTGCAGGTGGCCCCGCCTCCTGGGCCTCTGAGTCCTTCCTCACGGGAGCTGGGGGCGGCGGGGCAGGCCTGCGCCACCCGGCCAGGCCTCAGCCAGCGCCTCAGAGGACCTCAGCTCCAGGTCCCTCACGGGGCAGGTGCTTGTTGACACGGGCCCTGTCATCCTGACAGTAGGGACACAGGTGAACAGGAGGGTGCTCCCCAGACCCCACCACAGAGACACACAGAGACACACACAGGGACACCCCCCAACACAGGCCAGACACACACACGCACAGAGACACTCACACTCACGAGGCCAGACACACACAGACACAGACACCCCAACACAGGCCAGACACACACACACACACACACACACACCAACACAGGTCAGACACACACAGACACACACATACACACACACACACCCCAACACAGGTCAGACACACACACGCACAGAGACACACCCCAACACAGGCCAGACACACACACACACACACACACACACACCAACACAGGTCAGACACACACACGCACAGAGACACACCCCAACACAGGCCAGACACACACACACACACACACACACCAACACAGGCCAGACACACAGACACACACACACACACACACCAACACAGGCCAGACACACACACACACACACACACACCAACACAGGCCAGACACACTAACACACACACACCCCAACACAGGTCAAAAACACACACACACACACACACACACACACCAACACAGGTCAGACACACACACACACACACACACACACACACCAACACAGGCCAGACACACACACACACACACACACACCCCAACACAGGCCAGACACACACACACATACACACACACCAACACAGGCCAGACACACACACACACACACACACACCCCAACACAGGTCAGACACACACACACACACACACCAACACAGGCCAGACACACAGACACAGACACATACACACACACACACACCCCAACACAGGTCAGACACACACACACACCAACACAGGCCAGACACACAGACACAGACACACACACACACCCCAACACAGGTCAGACACACACACACACACACACACCAACACAGGCCAGACACACTAACACACACACCCCAACACAGGTCAAACACACACACACACACACACACACACACCAACACAGGTCAGACACACACACACACACACACACACACACACACCAACACAGGCCAGACACACACACACATACACACACACCAACACAGGCCAGACACACACACACACACCCCAACACAGGTCAGACACACACACACACACACCAACACAGGCCAGACACACACACACACACACACACCAACACAGGTCAGACACACAGACACAGACACATACACACACACACACACCAACACAGGTCAGACACACAGACACAGACACATACACACACACACACACCCCAACACAGGTCAGACACACACACACACACCAACACAGGCCAGACACACAGACACAGACACACACACACACCCCAACACAGGTCAGACACACACACACACACACACACACACCAACACAGGCCAGACACACAGACACAGACACACACACACACCCCAACACAGGTCAGACACACACACACACACACACACACCAACACAGGCCAGACACACAGACACAGACACACACACACACCCCAACACAGGTCAGACACACACACACACACACACACACACACCTACCCCAACACAAACCAGACACACACACACACACACCCCAACACAGGCCAGACACACAGACACAGACACACACACCCCAACACAGGCCAGACACACAGACACAGACACACACCCCAACACAGGTCAGACACACACACACACACACACACCAACACAGGCCAGACACACACACACACACACCAACACAGGCCAGACACACACATGCACATGCACACACAGAGACGCTCACATGGAGACACACACACCGACACGCACCAACACACCAGCACACACACAGACACACAGACACACACACACACACACAAGCGCGCGCACGCGTGCAGGCAGCACACTGGGAGCCACCCCACTGTCACCACGACCCCGACCTGGTGGACAGCTGAGGTGCCCTGGCTGGCCGCTCGGGGCGCCCCGGGGCTCTCCACAGGCAGCCGTGCGGGCCTGGCTTGCACCTCCCCCGTGGACGGCTGCCTGTGCCTAGCAGGGAACCCTCAGGCCCCGGCTCTGCCTGGCCTGGCACAGCGCCCACCCCAGGAGGAAGGCGGGCTGTGCCACTTGATTCAACTGTCCCCGACCCATCCCTGGCGGTCCCCGGCCTTCCCAGGGTGAGGTGGACCCTGCGGCACGAGCCCCCACCCCGTGCCACGTGGGGGCCCGCGGCTGCCCCAGCACCAGGAGAAGCCCCGAGGGCTCAGCCCGGCTGCACCTGGACACTCCGCACCCCACGCCTGCGTCCCCCCAGAGCTCCGGCCGCAGCCCGCCCAGCGGAGGCCAGGCTCGGGGCTTCGCCATCTGCTGCACGGCGAGGGCTGGGGTCCCAGCGTCCTCAGCATCAGCCTGTGCGTGAGGGCAGGAGGCCAGCCGGGCGTCGGCGGAGGGCTGGGCGCGCAGTGGGCTTTCGGGGCCGTCCACTGAGCGGGTGGGGTTGTGCGTGGACCTGTGACCACAGAGCTGGTGACATCCTGGCCGACTCACGCGGGAGCCTCCAGAGGTGGCCGGGGAGGAGCCGGCGCGCTTCACCCGGGAGCAGACCGTTTTCAAATTAGTACTAACGAGCCGGGCGCGGTGGCGCACGCCTCTAATCCCAGCACTTGGGAGGCTGAGGCAGGAGGATCGCGAGTTCAAAGCCAGCCTCAGCAAAAGTGAGGTATTAAGCAACTCAGTGAGACCCTGTCTCTAATAAAATGCAAAAAAGGAAAGGGGCTGGGGGTGTGGCCCAGTGGTCGAGTGCCCCTGAGTTCAATCCCCAGTACCAAAAAAAAAAAAAAAAAAAAAAAAAAAAAAAAAAAAAAATTAACACTAACGAGAAGGGCCTGCCGGTGTCCAGCGCGACACTCCCTCTCCCCACCTGCTCAGGGAGCACGTCAGAAAGGAAAAGCCACCGTGGGCCCTCCGGAGCCCCAGAGTGACCACAGTGACCGAGAAGCTGGGAGTTACTCCAGCAGGCCCTGGGGTGGGTCGGGGCCAGCAGGTGGGGTGGCTGGCCGGCGCTCCGGGTCACACTGACGCGCCCACAGGTCGTCCTGGTGACCTCACTGTGGCATGGCCACCAGGCCGAGTCTGGGTGTTTGAGAGTGCTCCCCAGCACTGCCGCTCCGGGAGTGCAGACCCCACGCGGGGCCACGGGCGCTCGGGAGCATGGGTGGGACCCTCGCACTGCGCGGCACCACGGAGGCCAGGCTCAGAGGCCCCTGAACTTCAGGAGCCCACAGCGTGCAGGGCTCTGCCCACCACAGGGGACGCCCGTGGCCTGAAGGTGACTCTGGGGATTGAGGGTGACGCCCAGGAAGGCTCCCGGCCACCCCACACCAGCCCCGCAGCACCGAGAGGCCGCGCTCCCCACCAGCACGGGCTGGGCTGCGGGGCTCCTGCGCCCGGCCAGGTGCGCAGGGAGGGTGAGCCCCACCTGCCCAGGCACAGCGCTGGTGCCCCCCGGCTCACAGGTAAGAGCAGCAGGGTTCAGGCCACGAGGTCAAATGACGAGGGACCCAGGAAAGGGGCAGCGCCGCCCCCCGACCCTGCCGTGGAGGCCCACGGTCTCCTCAGCGCTCCTGATGGCTCTCCCAGGAAGCCCAGGCCCAGCTCCCAGCACGGCGGCCCCGCGGCGGCCTCAGCTGGGCATGGCCCCGGAGGCCAGGAGCGGCAGGCCAGAGAAGGCTCTGGAAGGAGAGCCGCGGCAGGCCTCAGCCTCCTGCGTGATCTGAGCCAAGCTGGGCTGGAGGCTGGGCCCCTCAAGGCCAACCTCCGGGCTGGGAGCCAGGCTGACCTCTGGGCCCCAGTCCCTGAAGCCAGGATAAATATGTCCCTTCCCGCCTCCCTCTTTCTTAGAAGGCCTCTGGGCCCCGGACTTCCTGAGGCTTCTGCCACGGTGCCAGCACCCATTAACCCTGCGTGTCCGGTTCCTCGGGAGCGGACTCCGGCACAGAGGGGCAGGGGTCACAGAGGGGCAGGGTCACAGAGGGGCAGGGCCCCGGGGTCTGGAGGACAGACGGCAGGTCTGGTCTCCACTTCCGCTTTGCCTCTTCCCCTGCGCCCTGAGGGGAGCCTCTGGGTCCCCGGAAGCTCCACGTCACAGCCGCAGTGGTTTGGACCACCCCCTTCTGGTGAGGAAAACTGGGGCTCAGTGAGGGGCGGTGCTGGCCAAGGCGCCCTGGGAGCACGGAGAGGGACCGGAACCCCCGACTTCACCCCAGCCATGTCCCTCGCCTGGCCGGTATTCCACCTGAGGCCACCTGCCCACCCCCAGGACTCGAGAGATTGGGGGCAGGGTGACTTCTGCCTGGTCTAGGCTGCCTCCCTTGGTGGTCTCCCAGTGGGCTCAGGCCCTGACGCAGAGCAGGGCTTGAAAATGAAACAATGTCCTACTGAGTGCTGGCCCCACGGCAAGCACCCCTTGAGCCTCATGGGCTGTGCACCAGACTGGAGGTCCCAGGAGTCAGACCACGTGATTCAGACGGGAGGTGACACAGGCAGGAGGAAGGGGCGCAGGCCGCGTGGAAGGTCACAGGCTCCGGGCCACGTGGCCCAGGGTCAAGGTCCAGCCCCGCTAGGGATTCATCTGTGGCGCGTTGCAGAGCTTCCTCGGCCCCTCTGCGCCCGTGTGCCGGGGTCACAGAGCGCCGGCCACCCGGGGCCAACCCCAGCACACGCTCTCACAGCACGGGCTCCCGGAGCGCTGGGTGGCTGCCGTGGCAGAGCTGTCACCCTGGCTCACAGGCGGAGCTTTCTGGAAGGCACGGCATTTCCCTGCTGCTGCTAACTCCTCCGGATCTTTCCAGATGACGCGGCCCGGTCTGAAGCCCCTCATATTTTGTGACATGTGAGCATCCTTGACCAAACAGCCCATCTGCTGCAGAGGAGGGCGCCAAGCCCTGTGGCTGGAGAAACAGGAGCCTCAGTCTTGGCCCTGCCCTCCGCTGGCCGTGGCCTCCCTGGGGCCGGGCCTTCCTTGCCCCTGGGCCCCACGTCCCCCTGGTAATACAAGGAAATGGTCTAAAATAAGCTGCTGGCCTCCACTGTCCCCGCGCGGCTAGTGCTTTGTGGGTCTATTTTTGCATTAATGGCGTCACGGTCCTCACTCTGCCAGCTCGCGCTTATTGAGCACCAGCTGCATGCAGCCAGAGACCAACCTCAGGGAACTCCGACATAGTTCCTATTGTCCTTGGATGCCACCGTGCCCCGGCCACAAGCAGGGTGCGACCTCACAGCCACCTTCTGGGTTGGACTGCGACTGCCTTGCCAAAGGATGACCAGGTGCCACTGTGAGGTGACCATATTCTGCAGGATGGCAGCTGACGGGGAGGACGGGAGCCAGGCCCCTAGCCACTGAACCTTGCCCAGGCCCTGGAGCCCCGGGAGGTAAGAGTGATAGTCTCCTCTTACTGATAACAGCAGGGAAGTGACTCAGCCCCTCAGTCACCCCTTGGAGATGACAGCCCTGCAGACATCCTGCCTCAGCTCTACCTGTGTCTCAGCCAGGCCTCGAGGACACGAGCTCGGGGTTTGCGACACTCAACCCCCACCCGGAATCCGGACTTCTGAACTTGGAGGCCTGACTGGCAGATAACAGAGGTTCCTGCAGGGACAGACTCCCAGAGGTCCCTTCTGGTGATGGGTCCCTCTCGGAGACAGCTGGGGCAGCGCAGGGCCGTGTCCCCTCGGCAGCCTGCTCCCGGGCTCACCCTCGTCGTCTCTGCTGCTGCGATTTCGCCAGCTCCAGAGGAAGATTTTCATTTTGCGGATGAAGAAATGAGGGTGTGTGGGGAGCGTGGAGGGGCCCGGGGAAGTCATGTCATCCAGGAGACTTTGTAAAATTCCAGCCGATTGTGGGATTGTGGGCTGTTTTTCCACTTTTGGGTAAGGAATTTGGACTGCAGGCCGCAGGCCCCGCCCTCAGCCAGGCAGAAAACCAGCTGGCCAGGAGGGCCTGGGGGCTCCCTGGCTGGGCCCTGTCCTCCCGGTGACCACTGGGTGCTGACGGCGGCCTCTCCACCACCCTCCCTCTACACGCTCACCTGTTGCTCTAGGAGCAGAGGAAAAGGAAGCTGCGGGGCTTGGCCAGGCCCAGGCGGAGCAGGATCTGCCCTGGAAGGAGTTGACTCATTCCCCGACCTGGGGACGGGGCCAGCTCGCGCGGAGGGCGCCATGGGAAGACCTGGGCTTTTGCTCCTTTGGGTACGAAAGTGAATCAGCCACCTCATGTAGTCACACTGGCCAGCCCCAAATGTTCCCGGGCAGAGCCTTTACCCTCAGCCTGAGGTGGGGACCCGTCACAGGAGGCGGCGGCGGGCGGAGCCGCCCTTGCTCTTCAGGCTCCGCGCAGCCCTGGGAAGGGCCCAGAGAGGACCCGTGCTCCCCGGAATGCGGTGGAGGCTGGAGACTGCCCCCGCCCTGCAGGACAGAGCTGCTTGGATCACCCAGGGCACGCCCACTCGGTCCGTGGCGGATCTACCCGACACCCCTGGGTGCTGGCACTGGCCACGCTCCCCCTTCTCCGGGCCCTGCTGGGGTGACCAGACCCTCACTCCACAGAGGAGGAAACCGCCGGGGCCTGGGGCCGCCCAGGTGGGGCCATCCCCAGGCCGTCTGCACCTGGCGTCTGGTGCCGCTTGCTGCTTTGTGGGCCGAGGCCTGGTGGGTGGGCACCCGCAGGCCCGGAGGCCCTGGTCCCGGTCACTGCCAGGTGGGTCCAGCAGAGCCGACTCCAGGCCTGTGTCGGAGGAGGCGCCGGCTGCAAGGAGCACCATGCTTGGCCCGGCCTCTGGGGCCTCCGCATTCCGAGGCCAGATGTGTGAGCCGGACCTCGCCCCACAGGCCGCAGCCCGGTCCAGGCTGTGCTCGGCTGGCCTGCGACCCGTCCCTCCTTGCTCTCTCCCCCTCCCTTTCCTCGGCATGAAGGACACTCTGGTGCTGGCCGCTGCTCCTCGGCATCTGGCGGAACATTCTGGCCTCGGGCTCCCGGGGACGGCCGGTGACTCATATTTCCGTTTTCAAGGCAGGGTCAGGCACTAGATCTTTCCATGGCCACCAGGACCGGCCATGTGGCATCAGGATCGAGGACAGGAGCGGTGATGGTAGACCGGCCCGAGTTCAAGTCCCCCTGTGCTGCTTGCTGGCTGTGCGACTCCAGGCAGCCAACTCACCCTTTCTGAGCCCGTTCGTAGAGGGGGGCCGCAGACGCTGACGTCTTTCTTGGAAAGCCCTTTTTGCCCTGAAAAATGCACTGTTCCCCTCCGGGTAGTTTTCTCTTTGTACGCCCATCCTTCATAATCCGAGGAAAGAGGAAGTTGGCACCAGGCTTTCTGAGACGGGTAGTCACGTTTCTACCCACTGTGCCCGGCTTGCGATGGCCCTGCTCCCAGCGGGCGCACACGTGCCCGTGCCACCGTTGGTTGCTCACCTTGAGTGTGGTGCCTGTCACTCTCACAAGACGTGCAGCATCTGTTGTGCAGCAGGCTTAGTGTTCAATGACCGTGCCCGATGGCAGGCCCGTGTGGGTGAGCCCTGCAGGCCAGCCTGGGCCACACTGCCATGCCTGGCGGGGCAGTGTCACGATGCATTCCAGATTAATGGTGTTTTCAACTCACGATGGCTCTACTGAAACGTGAAACTTGGTGAGTCAAGGCGCATCCATGCGCCATTTCTTGTGTGCTGGGGGTCAATTATTATTTGCTATTAGCAGAATTATTTGATAGGTGAGGAAACTGAGGCCCAGAGAGGTAAAGTAACTTGCCAAGGCCACACAGCATGTAAATGGCAGAGCTGAGAGGCTCACCTTGGCGGTCTGACTTTGGGGTCCATGCTCATAATCATTGTGCTGAGAAGTGAGGAAGACCAAGAGGGTTAAGGGCAGGGCCTGGTGCTGGGCCTGGCGGGCCCTGCTGCCATTGCTCCAGTGTCACATGACTGAGTCTCATCACGCCCAGGACAAGAGGCAGGACAGGACTCCCTGCCTTCTGGACAAACCCAGCAGTCAAGAAGCTCCCGAGCTAACGAGAGCTCATCTGTGCACCCCAAACGTGTGGGTCCCCCGCACGCGGTTGAATGCTCCTACCCTGTGGCCTCAAGCTACTGACTTGACATCTCTGGGCCCTCCTCTCCCCGTATGCCAAGTGGGGGTGCTCTTGCTCAGGCTCAGGGAAGGCGCCGGAGAGGCGATGCTGGGTGTGGACGGAGGCCCCGCAAGCGCCAGTCGAGCCGGTTGACCCTGCAGCCCAGGCAGCCTGGTCCGGAGGCCGGGCCTGACCACTGGGCTTCACTGCCTCCCCGGCCAACAGTCTTTCTGAACGCAAAGCTTGCGATACAGCCCCAAGCCCCCAAAACCAACCCGATGCTGGTGACGAAGGACCCATCTGAGACAACACCGCCCCCCGGGAGGTGTCAAGGCCAGGCCCAGGATTATCAGGAAAAAAAAAAAAGAAAGAATAAAAAAGAAAGCAGGTCATCCTTCTGGAGTGATGATGACGCTCCAGAGAGAACCGCGGGGACCTCCCTGTCACCTGCGCCGACACCCACTGCGTCCCATGTCCTCCCAGACCTTTCCCACCTCACCTGCCCTTCTTGTCACTCGCGGTCCAAAGGCCCGTCCACCTGGTGTTCCTGAGGGACCAGCCAGCCAGTCCTGGCCTCCCTTCCCTGCCCGGTCCTCTTTGACCAGGCGGGGCCATCGCCCGCTCTCTTGCCTTGTTTCCCCCAAGTCTCCAGCCTTGCCCGCCCTCGGGCACCAGGGAGCCCGTCCCCCGGCAGGACTGGGCGGGAGAGTGGACCTCAGAGGACTTCCCTGGTGGACCACTGGCCCTGAGCGCAGGCCTGGCCCAGGCACAGGTCTTTAAATATGTGTCCCATGACCTTGGGCAGCCTTCCCTGAGGGTCTGGTCAGCTCCACCGGAGGAATGCCCCAGGAGGCCGTGTCCGGTGGCGTTCTTCCCGAGCTATAGAAAGAAGCCTTCGAAGATGTCCCGCGAGGATTTCAGCTAGAGAACATGTGCACGGGACCCCCCCCAGGCCTGCCGTGCCCTTGCTGCCCTCCACGGGCATCGGTTGCTACCGAGCGCTGGACGTTGCAGAAATGCCACACTGTGGGGCTGGGCCTGGGGCTCCGTGGTGGAGTTCTTGCCTCGCATGTGTGAGGCCCTGGGTTCGATCCTCAGCACCAGAAAATAAATAAAATAAAGGTGTTGTGTCCACCTGCAACTAAAGAAGTACTTAAGAAAGAAAGAAAGAGAGAAAGGAAGACAGACACATGTGAAGGGCCACCCAGTGAAGGGACAGGGAGTCCCGGCCATCACTCAGTGTCCTCCACAGGACACCAGCCTCGTCTCCAGATAAGCGCAGCGAAGCAGGGAACAGGACGTTCCCTGGGGCCGCAGGCCGTAGGGAGCGACAGATACCAACCCCAGTCCAGGGAGGGCCAAGGGCACTGCAGGGACCCCACGCTCCCCTCGGGGCGTGGCCTGGAGGCTGGCCCGTGGGCCCAGCACCTCGGCCCCCTCGCCCACCTCCTGGAACCCCGAGCAAGGCCCGAGCTCCCAGGCCTCGGCTCAGTGTCTGGGAAATGGGAATCACGGTCCCTTTCCTCCGAGGTCGAGGTGGGAATTCTAGGAAGTGGCTTGAGTTGGCTGGCAGGGGACACGGTCGTGGCGATGATGATGAGGGTGACGATGCAACAGCCCCGGGTGGACCACAGGGAAAGCGGGAGGAGGCTCACTTCCCCGGCCAGCGAGGGCGGCCACGAGGGGGAGGAGGCGGTGGTGGCCGCGGCCGGCCTCGAGGCTGGGTCTCTGCGCCAGGGGGTGGGGAGGAGCAGACCAGCTGGAGCAGGGAGTGGGTGACCCAGGCGTTAACGTGAGGCCAACGAGGAATCTAAACCAAGTGACCGGGTCCCTTAAAAATAGGAACTCTGGCCGAGCCCAGAGCCTTAGCCAGGCGGCAGAGGCGGCTACTGGGAAGGTCCCTGCTTGGTGGGACGCTCTGGTTCCTGGAGCCTGCCCTGGCCGTTGCGAAACCCTGAGGGTCAGTTATTCAAACCCTGGGCCGGGAGCGAAAGGCCAGTGCTTGGAGCAGGATCGGTGTTAGCAGGAGAGAAAAGGCTCCCAAGGAAGCCAGGCAACCTCGGGGAGCCAGTGGCCACGCGTGCCAGCGGCAGCGGGGGTGGGTCCGCAGGCCAGCAGACATCTGTCCCAGGACCCCTGACCAAGGACGCCTGGAAGGCGGACGCCGTGCTCCCGAGCCCTCGTCCCCTCCTCCTGCCTGGCGTCCTGCAGTCTCACTCCTCCGCCTCTCACGCACAGGGACACGCCACCTTCCCTGCCCAAGTGGTGGAACTCTGCAGATGGGGCTCTGATCCCAGCTCTGCCACGTGCTTGCTGTGTGGTCTGGGGCAAGTCACCTCACCTCTCTGAGCCTTTATTTTCCATCTATAACAGGGGTCGCAATGTCCACTTCATTTACGGGAGGAACCCGTGAACCATGCCTGGCACACAGAGGTGCTGGGAACACGTTGGTCCCTGCACCTTCTCTCCCCTGGCCCTGTCCTCTCATGCACTGATGATTTCTTGCTGGGGACGCCCATGATTCTACAGGCCATCAGTCACTGGTGCCGTTCCTTGAAGTACATGACATGCAATCACTTCATCTAGCACAGCCCCGGGCTCTGGGTGAGGCCCGGGTGGTCATTAGGCAACTCTGTGGCCCGTTACTGTTAGATTGCCCGTGAACTTGGCTCCAGCTGTTCAGGATCTTCCACCCTCCGGCAGAGCCCTGCGGCCTCCCAGGACGAGGGTAGCTGCAAGGTCAGGGGAAGGAGAGAAGTGAGCTTCAAGCAGGAGGCTGCGTGGGGGACAGGGCAGGCCCCTTCCTGTTTCACAGGGGCTGGGCTCTGTCCCTCGTCCCTGGGTGGCACATTCTGTTCCCTTCCCCAAAGGAACTTCGGGGTCCAGCCGGCCTGATGACCAGGGCTCTGCTAACGGGAAAGCCAACCACGCAGCACCCCAGGTCACCAGCTGGCCCTGATGAGCCAGCCCTGGGGATTCCGCCGGCCCGGGGACTGTTTGAGAAGCAGGAACCCAGCGTCCGTCACAGGCTGTGTGGTCACTGCCTGCCAGGGCTGCGCCGGGCAGCGCGGGGAAAGGGCAGATTGCGGCAATGGCAGCGGGAACTGGGCGCTCGGGCTTCAGAGCCGCGTTCCCGGGATGTTACAGAAGCTGGTTATGTAACCGGTTCACTCGTGACTTCAACAAACAAGTATTGAGTGCCGACTGTGTACCAGCCACTGTCTGCAGGCTCTGGGGACCCAGGGGGCACAGATCCATCATTCCTGCCTCTGCGAGCGGACGCTGTGGTGCAGGTGAGGACACCCACAGTGTGGGTGTCCTCGTGCATGGATGAGTGCTTACTGTATGCCGAGTCCCGTGCCAGACGCAGAGCTAGCCTTCCCCTCATTTTGTCCTCCTGATCCCTGGTCACTGTGAGGGACACGTCTATGGCCTCCCATTTACAGGCCACACTGCCCTCTTTAGGAACCCCGGGCTCACCCCCTCCGCGCCCCGCTCACCTTCAGGTCAGGGCCTCTCAGGAGGCAGCGAGTCAAGGGGGCTGCAGGGTGGCACCTGGCCTGCCCCTCGGCGTGGTGACCTCAGGCGTCAGGACTCCAGGTAACAGCGCGTGCCCACCACGCTGTGCCAGCCCTGCCTGTAGGGGCTGCGCGGCCTGGGGCCACGTCCCTCTGGCCCTTCCTTCGTCATCACTACCTGGTCTCTCCTCCCACGGTGGAGAGTTTTGCTCCTTCTTTCTGGGCAAGAGCAGCCTTTGAGGGAACAGGCTGCAGGGAGGGTCTCCCCTGGACACTGCCGGCCGGCTGCTGGGCTGTGTCCTGTGCGTCCTGCTGTGAGCCAAGGCCTCGGAGCCCCCTGGGAGGCAGAGGCAGAGGCAGCCACGGGCAGGGGCCGCAGGGCAGGCAGGGAGCCCAGGGCCCGTGACCTCTGGTGGGCAGGTGGGGTGCTGCCCGCAGGAGTCAGCGCTTTGGGCCGAGCCCCAGTGGCCACAGGAGGTCATCTGGTCAGGGCTGTCCAGGCAGAGACCTGAGCAGGCTATGGCCTTTGGGGACCTGGACCTCGGCTGGAGCACGCCACCAGTTTGAGGCAGAACGGGGACCAGGCAGCAGGAAGGCCAGAACAGAGCTGAGGGTCACGAAAGGGCAGCGTGGACAAGGTCCCCACAGTGGGACTAAGGTGTGATCCCTCCAGGAGTCACTGATGGCCCGCGTCCACCCTGGGGCCTTTCTGGAGACAGTACTTGGAGAAGGGTGAGCAAGCCCCTGCCCTGACGGTGTCCACCTCTGGGGGGAGCTGGACCCTGACCGCACCTGCTGGCCAGAGGACTGTGGCGACTGGTCATCCCCAGGCGGGTGGGCTGGAAGCTGTCCCCAGTAGGGACAGACAATGGAGGAGCCAGGGACAGGGGGCCTCAGGAGCCTGGGCGAGGCCTGGAGAGGGAGGGGCCAGGCTGGGGGAGGGGCGGCGTCCTGGCTGCAGGGGCCCGGCAGGCCAGGTGTGGCTGCAGGAGGAGCCAGGCCTTTAAGAGGCCTGAGAATGCGGGTTAGCAGGGCCGGATCCCACCCAGAGGAGGAGGTCATGCACGGATCCACTAATGATCCAGGATTTAAAGGAAAGACGCAGGGAGACGGACACACAAGCCCAGACAGCAGCCCAGAGGACCCATGGGGAGATGGGCACGTGCAGGCTGAGGAGAGAGGCCTCAGGGGACTAGAAAGCTGTACCTCGACCCTGGACCTGCGGCCTCCCTGTCCGTGGGCCTCCGCTCGCCCTGCGGACCTGCCCCGGAGGGGCTGGAGGAGGGGAGCACCAGGGCAGGGGGCGGCCGGGCTCAGGCCTGCAGAGACAGCAGGAGCCCGACAGCCACCTGTGTGGCCTCCCAGTGAGGAGGTGGCCCGCGAAGGGCTGAAGCAGGGAGCCATCAGCAGTGACGTGGTTTTTAACGTGCTATTTGGGGCACATTCCACTGTGCACGTCATCAAATGCAGCGGAGGCTTGGGGACGGTGCGGAGGCTTGGGGACGGTGCGGGGAGAGAGATCCCGCTCAGGACAAGAAAAGCCCAAGGGAGCAAGGTAGTGGGTCTCAGGGTCGGAGCCACCACTCCACATGCCGTGAGCAGAGTCGCTTTCCAGACTCAGCTCAGCTCCGCAGACATTCAGTGAGCCAGCCCTCCTGTGCAGGCCCCGAGCCGGAGCGGGTTCCAGTTTCCAGGGAAGGGAGATTTAAAAGCAGCAGGCAAAAATCCCTGGAATGTCCTGGATTGCCAAGGACCTTTAGCGGTCACAGCAGAGCAGCATGGTCCACCCAGAGTGTGGAAAGTGAGAAAGTGACAGGTGGGCAGCAAGGCAAGGGGAGAGAAGGGGGAAGGAGGAGGGAGGGAGGGAGGGGAGGAAGAGGGAGGGAAAAAGGAAGGGAGGGAGGGGGAGGGGGAGAAGGAGACAGGGAGGGTAGGAAGAAGGAGGGAAGGAGGGAGAGAGGAGGAGGGAGGGAGGAGAGAAGAGAGGGACAGGGAGATGGGAAGGAGGAGGGAGGGAGGGGGACAGGAGAGGGAGAGAGAGAAGAGAGGAAGGGAAGGAGGAGAGAGGGGAGAGAGAAGAGAGGGAGGGGGAGAAGGGGAGAGGGAGGGAGGGGAAGGTGGGAAGAGAGAGGAAGGAAGGGTGAGGGAAGAAAAGAACTATAAAAAAAGGAGGGAAGAGGTGGAAGTCACCATACCCAAAAGGAACTGGCCACCTCTCTGCCCCCTCCTGAACGGAGGTCAGTCTCAGCCTAGCCTGATTATCTCCCCCAAACCACAAATCCAACTCTAAAATCTTGACAACTATGTGGATTTTAATTTTACGCGTCTTTATTATGAAATATAAGGAGTATGCACGTGGCCAGGCACGGTGGTGCACGCCTGTCATCCCGGCTAGACAGGAGGATCACAAGTTCACGGCCAGCCTGGGCAACTGAGTGAGACCGTCCAGAAATAAGAAATAAAAAAGGCTGGGGTTTGGCTCAGTGGTAGAGTGTGCCTGGATTCAATCTCCAGACCTGCAGGGAGGAAGAAAAATATGCATGATTCAACAAAGGGGGACGAAGGGAAGGGGGAGGGGGGCAGTGGGGAAGACCGCGGGACGCCCTGGCCAGCACTTCCCCGTGTCCACACACGGGCCAGTGAGACCACATCACGGCCAACACAGGAGTGGGGGTCAAACTCCAGGTACATATGACACGTCAAAACACATTCCACCATCACGTGTGGCTACACGGACACAATTTTAAAATGTAAAGAAAAGGAGTCTGCAGGCTCTGGCCCACACAGTGCCAGCCCGAGAGTCTCAGTGACAGATTCACACGAGCTTCCTGTGGAGTGGGAGGAGGCTGGTACCCTGCCCAGGCCCGCCATACTTTAAGAAGTGGGGCCTGGTGGGAGGCCTCCCAGTCACTGGCACACAGAGGGGACACTGGGGCCCCAGCCCCTCCCTCCTTTCTGCTTCCTGGCCACTTTTTCCGCAGCCAGGTCGTCCTATCTCGCCCCAGGCCCCAAAGTGATAGGGCCAACCAGTAATGGACCGGAACCTCCCTAACTGTGAGCCTCAATGAAGCTTTTCCCTGGAGAAGCTGATGATCTCAGTGCTGATGGTACCCCCGGGAAGGCCAGGGGGGCTTAGCCGCCATCTCCCACCCTGTCAAGGGTTTCTTCCATGGATCTATGTATATTAATTTTAAAAATATAGAAAAATGATTCCCTGCCACAGGGCTGTCCCTGACAATGTAGGGTCCAGAGAAAGACAGTGAAAGGGGGCTCCTGACCGTGCCGGCCCTGACCCAGCCTCTGGGCTGCTGACCGGGCCCCCCAGTGGGAACATGCTCTGCCCGCTTCCTCCTGCCCCAGCAGCCCCCGGCCTCCCCTGCCCAGGTCTACTTGAAGGTCAGACCAAGGAGAGGCTGACGGTGGGCCTGGAAGAGGACTGGGGCGTGGCTAGGTGGGAATCCAGGTCTGAGGGGCAGTGTGCACGGCCCGTGTGCCCGGTGAATTCCGGGTCCACCGTGACAGGAGCCCCGTGTCCTTTTCCTTCAGGTCCCCACATTTTATTGGGATATTTTATATCAAGCAAGACACTCACTATATTATGTGACTCAAGATGACCATGGAGTGGCACCTGGGGTGAGGGGCAGGAGGGAGGGCGGGCCAGGACGTGGGCTGTCCCTAGCACGTGTTTTTGGATGCTGTCATTTGGGGTCAGGGGCTCTTGAGCAAACCCGTGTAGTTCTCTGAGCCTCAGCCTCCCGCGCTGTGGAACAGCAATAGTGAGGACCACTTTTCAGGTTTTTGGAATGATTGAGTGGCCAGGCAAATGAGTGACAGGAAGGATTTTAAAATGTGACTATCACTGTTTTTTAACCATGCGTTGATGCCAGGAATGCTCTGATGGTCCTCCGAGGGTGGCTTCAGCGTGCTTACTTCCTGGTCACAGTCACTTCCTCCACCGAGAGGCTGCGTCATCCTCTCCCTCTCCTGTTCCTCAGCCCTGTCCCCACCCTGCCCCTCCCACCGGCTCATCACGTCACCGGGCCCCACCTTGGGTCCGCCCAGCTCAGCCCCAGCTCAGCCACGGGGAGAACTCAGCCAGCCCCACTTTCTCTGGCCGCTCTCTCGACCTTCACCCTCTCCCTGACCTTTTCAGACCCTCTAGCTCACCTCGACAGCAGCCTGGGAGCTAGAACCAGTGTGTGAACCCCCTCACCCTCCCCGGGGGCCATTTGTGTGTTAAACTGAGGTTTTAGCCAAGATCAGAGAGCCAAGGCGCAGGGCCAAACCCAACCAGCCTGGGAGGGGACACTTGGGTTAAAACCTTGGGTCTGGGCTTCCATGGGGGGGGGAGGGCGGCGGTCTCTGATGAGTCACTTCACCTCTCTGAGCCTCGGGGTTCTCATCTGTCAAGTGGAAAATGATTCCTGCTCAGCAACCTTGTATTGCAAATCACCAAGAACGTGTGTAAGACGCAGGGCAGCAGTGTGGTCAGTGTAGCAATTAGATGGAGGTCAGATCACGCAGGGACGTAGGAAAGCATATTAAGGGAGCTTAGACCTCATCCTGAGGGAACTAGGGAGCCAGGGAAGGCTTCAAGCAGGGGGCAGCACTATCCAATGGTGGGACTGAGGCGGAGGAAGTCTTGCTCAAGCGGCAAGGTTAGGAGAGCCGGGGCAGGGAGCTCAGGAGATGCCGTGAGACCTGAGCTCAGGAAGGACTTGGGGAAGGAGGAGGGAGGAGACTGAGGATCATCTTCAGAAATGGAGGGGTCCTTGCTGTCCACACAGATGGCAATTGGAAGGTCTGCAAACCCTCTGGCCAGCACCTGGATCTAACCTAGCAAGGGGGCAGGAGGAGAGAAGGTGAGATAGGAAACAGAAATCCTCATTCCAATTTTTCAAACACTGATTTCACTTAGAACAACCAATACACAGCAAAATAGAAGGAAAGGGAATGTTTTTGTTGAGAAATACTAATAGCTGGTTTTCACTGCGCTCCCACTAGGCCAGCCTCCACGCTAGGCATTTGACTCCATCATCTCAGTGATCACCTCACGAGGGAGTTACCCACCCCATCTCCACGTTAGCCATGTCTACACAGGCACACAGAGGTTCAGGGTGTGGCCCAAGCTGCCGGAGAGCGGGAATGGCAATTCAAGGTTGTCGGACCTCAGAACTCAAGTTCTTAGGGGAAAACTAAACAGCTAACGGCATTAGAGCAAAATCTAGAATGTCACAGGAGGACATTCACCCCTGCCTACAAACATCCGAACATCCTTAGTGAAAGATGGCGTAGTGTGATCCAAGGAGGGGGAGCCCATCATGGGCACTGTGACTGCAAACACACCTTCAGCAGACCTGCACACACAGAATTAAGACACCATTCAGGAGAGCAGCCACAAACATAGGGTACCCAAGATAATGTGCCTTTTCAAACAAAATCAGAACATTTTATCCAGGGTCATTAAAGAAAACCTGAATACCTGAAGATGCATACCATGACCATAGCCCAGAAGGCGCATCTCCTCCAAATGTCCTCAGACTATGTCAGCCAAAAGTCCAGCACGGCTTTCCCACAATTCAATCCACTGAATCTTCATTTTACGTGGAAGAACAAAGAACCAAGAAAGCAGAATTCTGGGCAGAAAACTGACTTATCAAATATCAATATTTATGATAAGTAATCATAATTGAGATAGTATGAAGCTGGTGCAGGAAGTGACAAATAGGTGAATGGGACAGAATAAAGGGCCAATGTGCAAACACACGTATTAGAAAACGTGGCTCCTAATAAAGGACACCTCAAGTAAGGAAAGAACTGATGACTCCATGAATACAGGTAGGGTGATCAGCTGTCCCCACAGGAGAACTAACACCCCTTAGCACACACGCAATTAATTCCAGGTGGATCAAGCCCTTAAACATGAAAGAAAAACCTTAAAAGTCATAGAAGAAAATATCTTTGTGACAATTGTTATGACAGGTGTCTTAAGCAAAATACGGAAATTATAACCAACAAAAAAAGACTGATAACCTTTAACTAAATAAAAATAATTTCCGTTCATAAAAAGGCATCATAAGAGTTGAAATGACAAGTCACAAATCTGAAGATATTTGTAGAATGTAACTGATAAATAATTTGAGTCCAGAATAGATAAAAAAAGTGTTACAAAAGCATGAGACTAAGACAAACAATCCAATAGAAAAAAGGGACAAAGGGCAGAGGTTTTACATAAGAGGAAGCAACGTGACCAAGATGTGTGTCACAAGAAGCTCAAGTTTCATTCTTACTCATGCAAATGCAAAATAAGATCATAATGAAATATCACTCCATATCCAACATGCTAATGAAAACTCGGAGTCTGACAACAGTTAGCACTGGGACAAGGAGCAGCTGGGAAGACCGTCTCCTCCTGGTGACAGCATACGGTGCACTGCCACGCTGGACAATAACACGCATATCTTAGCTCCCAGCAATCCCGTTCCCAATCATGCTTCTAGAAACATCTTCCACACATGCGTCAGGATATATGGACAAGAATAGCTGTAGCTGCTGACTAAAAATCCTGGAACCACCTCACATGTACCAGGATGGCTAGTGTGTTTTTTAAAAACCACCAGGAATCAGGGGCTGGGGTTGTGGCTCAGCGGCAGAGCGCTCGCCTCGCACGTGCGCGGCCCGGGTTCGATCCTCAGCACCACGTAAACATAAATGCATTGCATTGTGTACAACTAAAGTAAATAAATTAAAAAAAAAAATAGTAAAAAAAAAAAAAAAAAAAAAAAACCACCAGGAATCAAAAAGTGCTGGTGAGCCTAGGAGAGGCCGGACCCCTCGCACTCGTGGTGAGAACGGGAGGCGCTCGGCTGCTTTAGAAAAACAGAGTGGTGGTTTCTCAAAAGATCAAAAATAGAGTCACAGCGTGTCCTGAAAGTCAGCTTCTGGTGTGCACCTAGACGTCTGTGCACCTGTGTTCCTAGCAGCATTCTCCACAGGAGGTAAAGGTGGAAAGGCCCGAGAGTCCACCACAAGTGAGTGGACGGACAGAGTGGGGCCACAGCAGGTGTCCCTGATGTGCCCTGGCTGGACCCGGGGCTTTTCAACTTTCTAGAGGCACAGAAGCAATGCACATTCAGCAGAACCCGCACTTTGAATCTTGAGTATTGGCCTTTTCCTAGGCTAGCTATCTGCCAGACAATGCTATCTCCTGACACTGGGCAGTGACAAGGAGCCCCAGCTCCCGGTCAGTCCTGTGATCACAGGCACACGATGGGTCCTCCAGCATGATGTCACTGACCTGGGCATTTTCTAGCTCAGGCGGATTCAGCACATTTGACTTGTGACCTTTCCAAATTATGATGGGTTTATCAGGCTGCAACTCCAGGGCTAGCATCTTTCTATACAATGGAATATATATTATAAATATGTAAGTATGTATACTTAAATTTTTTGGAAAGGAAGTAAAAAGATCTTCATTCATGGTATTTCTACATTGAAAATCCTGAGTTCCAAAACAAATCTACCAGAAGTAATAAATGAGTTTAGCAGAGTTTCAAGACATAAGTCTAACATAAAAATGTCCCTTGTATGTCTCTAAATTAGCAATGAACAATTTGAAGAACCTAAAAGTAAACTTAACACAATACATACAATGGAATAGCACTCAGCCTCAAGAGGAAGGAAATTTTTACACATTCCACATCATAGATGAACCTTGAGAAATGATGCTAAATGAAATAAGCCAGTCACAAAAGAACAGACACTGGATTTTTCCATTTACCTGAGGTCCCAAGAGTGGCCAAATCCATAGAGGCAGAAAGTAGAATGGTGGGGTGGAGTAGGGGTGGAGCCATGGATTGATTGGTACAGGGCCTGAATTTGGGAATATGGAACCTGTTCTGGAGGCGGATGGTGGTGCCAGTTACACAGCAACTGAATGCACCTAATGTCACCAAACTGTACACCCCAAATGATGAAAATGGAAAAAAATCATGCTGCATTTCTTTTCACACTAAGAAATATGTATCATGGATCGCTTAGGCTACTAGAATATTTGTAAGATGAAAATCCTGGAAATCACCCACATGTATGTCGTCAGGAGCATGAATAAGTTGGACTTTGGCACAGACACATACAGTGCACTTCGGTGGAGAAAAGGAAGACTCACACCTGCACAACTCAGAGTGGGCGGGTTTCACAAACAGAGTGAGTGAAAGACCAGGATCTGAACCATGCCTTCCAATTAGATCAAGGTCAAAAACCTGACAGTGTTTTGGAGTATTTCACACACACACACACACACATTATAGAAAAGCAAAGGAATGAATGGTTTCCACAAAATTCAAGATGGTGGCTACCTCTAGGTGGGCTGGGAGAGACACATGACCAGGGAGGGCCACAGGGGCTTTCTAAGCTGTTGATGATGGTCTGTTTCTTAAACTAGGTGATGTATACACGGGTATTCATTCTCTATTTGGTCTTTAAATTGTACCTGTGTGTCACCTACACCTTTTGGTATGTATACAATATAACGTGATTTTTTTTTTTTTTTTTTTTTTGGTGGTACCAAGGATTGAACTCAGGGGCACTCAACCACTGGGCCACATCCCCAGCCCTTTTTTTGTGTGTTTTATTTAGAGACAGGGTCTCACTAAGTTGCTAAGTGCCTCGCCATTGCTGAGGCTGGCTTTGAACTCGCGATCCTCCTGCCTCAGCCTCCCAAAGTGCTGGGATTACAGGCGTGTGCCACCACGCCCGGCTTACAATAGTACATGATTTTTAAAAAATCCTCCTTGTAGAAAACAGATGGGAAGTGCTGTGGATGGGATGGTGAGCTGGTAGAGGAACTCTGTTACTTTCTGTCTTTTGAAAATTCTCTTGTACTTTTATAGGAAAAGAGCATTAAATTATGTTAAGAAAAATAATAAATGAAGAGAGCTTTTCCCTCAAATTTATTTGGAGAAAAGGGAAGTGAGAGGAGGCGGGTGAAAGCCTTGGGCTTCCCCCACTTCTACCAGTCACAACAGGAGATTGGAATCTCGAGACAGAATGCTGCTTAGAGATAATGGGTTTTAACCCTTATCTTGAGTGGGTGACTGTTCCTCCAAAAGGCGATCTCGGCGTCCCTCTTCTCGGAAGTCCCTGCTGGTGTGTGGAGTGGGCAGAGGGTTCTGATACTCTCCTGGAACCAGCGGGCACAATAAGGAGGTGAAGCCACAGGACTCAGCCAGCTCTTGCCAGGACTGATTCTAGATAAAAACCCGGCACAAATCCCCTCTTCACTGCCTGAAAGACCAGAGGAAGATGAAAAAGAGGAAGGTGACCAAGCTGAATGACATCTTTGAGCTAGGAAATGATTCGAGAAAACACAAAGCCCTGTAGTCATGGCACAGCCGGGCGCGGGGGCCCACGCCTGTAGTCCCAGAGGCTCTGGAGGCTGAGGCAGGAGGATCGCGAGTTCAAAGCCAGCCTCAGCAATGGCGAGGCACTAAGCAACTCAGTGAGACCCTGTCTCTAATAAAATACAAAATAGGGCTGGGGATGTGGCTCAGTGTTCAAGTGCCTCTGAGTTCAATCCCCAGTACCAAAAACAAACCAAAACAAAACAAAAACCTGCCTTTTGGGTAAACCTATTCATGAGGGTTGGGGTTTCTCTTCCCATCCTACATCTGTGTTCCTAGTCTCTCCCTGCAGCCCGGAAACTCCCAGCACACGATAGCTCACTCAGCCATTCACGCTTCCGAGGCCCCCATCCCCTTCACCACACAGGCACACCCACCAGGTGGGCCTGGAGACACAGAGGAGTGACGCAGCGACCCCCCTTCATGGAGGGAGGCAGCAATAGTGGCCCTTAGAGTAGAACTGCTTTGATAAGACTAGGTCCCCGACGTGGCCGGGTGCAGCTCACGGGTGGAGTGCCACCTTCGCAGGTCCAAGCCCTGGTTCGTCCCCAGCACCCACAAAACCATAGCAACACAACAGAACATGCACAAGACACTGCAGGCCGGAGGGGGACCTGGAGCCTGCCTGCGTAGCAGGGAGGTGATCCACAGGAGAGGCCCTGTGTCATGTGACAGGTGAGCTGTGGTGACCTCCGTAAGGAGGGCCAGGACAAGAAGGTCTTCCAGGGAAAGAGCCGGGCAGGGAGCAGGAGCAGGGACAGTGCATGGTGTGAGGGGCCGGCGAGTTTTATTGTTGTTGTTTGGTTTTTGTTTTTACCCTGAAACTGTGACTGTGTGGCAGAGCCTGGCCAGGGGAGGATGGAGAAATCACCAGGAACTATGCCTATACCTATAGGTCCTTTCTCTCCAGATAGAAGGACTTAGACTATGTCCCCGGAGCACTGGGAGCCGTGGAGGTGTTTTAACAGGGGAGGAAGATGCAAATAAGTCCCTTCCATCATGATCAGTCTGCCATTTAAATTGCCCACTTGATGAGATCACAGGCCAGAGGAAACCTAGGGTAACCGCCACTGGCAGATTAGGTTAAGGGCATTGTGTTAGTCAGTTTTCTGTCACTGTGATAAAATACCTGAGGTCCAACAACTTGCAAGGAGGAAAGGTTACGTGGGCTCACAGTTCCAGACCATGATGGCTTGGCTCTGTTGTCTTGAGACTGTGATGACGTGGTGCGTCGTGGCAGAAGCACAGGCCAGACAGACCTGTTCACCTCTGGGTGGCCGGGAGCAAAAGGGGAGGCAGGACAGGGCCGGGTTCCCAATACCAAGGGCACCCCCTTTGACGTAACTCCCTCCCATGAGACTCCACCTCCTGAGAGGGCACACTGAGAGCTGACCTTTCACCCGTGGGCCTTGGGGGGCCGTTCCAGCCCCAGCCCAGAGAAGACACACACTCCCGACTCAGGCACAAGTCCCGCCCGGCACCGCCTCACACTCGTCCGCGTGGGGAGTCCGCAGAGGAGGCCTCCGCAGCTCGCCTCCGACGCCCACTGAGACCCCACGTGGGGGCCCTGGGCGGAGGAGGGCGGGTGCACCGGCACCACCGGATCCAAAACGCAGCGGCAGCATGGGACACGGGACACTGTCAACCGCAAACGACCAGTCACACACACACACACACACACACACACACACACACACACACACACACACGCACGTGGAATGCAGAGGAAGAAGCCGGAAGCGTTCACACCAAACCTGGAAACAGGGTCACAGCTGACGAGGTGGCAGGAGGCGGAGCTGGAGACCCCGCCCCGGTACGCTGGTCATTTTTGCAGGGACAGGGGCCCCTCCACGACATGTGCACTCGAATACAGCAGAGCCCGGCCTGCCCGGAGCCTGGACAGCCAGGCCTTCACGGCTACCTCCCTGACACGGGAGGCCCGTCTTTTCAGTTCCATTTCCTAATCCACCCTGACTCCAGCCCCAGGCGGAGGCCACAGTCATTTCTGGCCTGTTACGATCACTCGGTGAGTGTTGGTAGACCCTCTTGCCCAGACCCCTGGCTCTCTTGGAAGTAGGTCAGAGGTCTCTTGTGCAGACCCCTGTGCCCAGGCTGTGCAGCCGGAGACTCCCGGGGGTCTGCAGGGACCCTGAGGAGCTGCCTCCCTCTCGTCTTCTGGAAGTCCCCCAGCTCCTCAGAACACCTCCTCCCTAGACGCAGCGCCCCCTGGCTGGGAGAGCACGCCTTCCTCCAGGGCCTCCCCTAGAGGCCAGGCCTCCTGCACACCAGGGGGCCCAGGCCGGTGTCAGATGGGCCTCACTCTCCCCGGCAGCCCCGTGTTCCTGTTTGAGTATCTTTCTGAATGTGTGGCCTTTGAAATCAGATGCTCACTATTCCTTTAATTGGATAATTAGTTGGTTCAAACCCAAAATAGATTTCACAAGAGCGAACTCTGTCTCAATGACTCCGAGGCCAGATGAGAGGCCGTGGGGCCGTGTGCGCTGGGGGAGGGTGGACAAGGAGGCCCGCTCGGGGACTCCGGGCTGGACAGGGGTGCTGCTCTCCGGAGGGCAGGTGCAGTCCTTGTCCTCCTAACGTGGAAGACGCCTCCTGGGACTCGCCTGAGGGCTGTTTTGAATGCGCATGGTCCAGGCCGTTGCTTGGAGAGAGAATGGGGTGAAGCCAGGGAGGACAGCTGTGGCCAGCATGACTTCAGAGAGGCCTCGACCCCCAGATGGGGCAGACTGGAGACCTGCTCAGACCCAGGTCCAAAGCAGCGGAGGTGGGGTGCCAGGCGAGCCCTGGACCAACACCCCAGCCTCCCGGGACTGCGGGACGTGGGCACCAGTTCTGCTTTGCAGAAGAAGACACCGGGGCCCGAGTGGGGAATGGGGCACCCAAGAGTGACCGGGCAGGAACGGACGGCGCTGCGGTTGGGATCCCGGGCTCCGCCCTGAGGCTGTCCCGAGCTCGGCCCTCCAGGTCCCCCTGCAGCTCCTGGTGACCTGGTAAAACAGCTTCCACCAGCTGGTTCTTCCTGGGCTGGAGCTGGCCGCAGGCCCCTGGACAGCACTGCCGCTTCTGCCGTGAGCTTCCTCCATGAGGTCCCTCGCCACGTCACCACAGGTGTAGAGGGGACAGGGCCAACGGAGCACGGAAGGCGCCTCCGGGATTTTGAGCAGACCAAGGCTTCTCTCTCTGTGAGTCCGTTGTCTCAGGTCTGTCACAGTGACGGACGCTGATGACAACCTCCAGTCCCTATTCAGAATCCCGTGGCCGCTTCCAGGGCTCTGTGTTTGTGACTCCTGTCCCCAACAGCAGGAACTCTGCTCCAACGGGCCCCAACTTCCATCGGCGACGGACCGCCCGGACGACGGTGGCCCGGCAGGATCTCTACTGCCTGGAGGTGACGCAGCCATCCTCACGTGGTCTCGACACGTCACTCACACTGGGTGATGCTGGCGTCAGCGAGTCTCCTGTGCTGACAGTGCGCAATGCACAGCTAGGCACAGTGCAGGAGACTTGATAATGACAAGGACATTGGTCCTGGCCTATGCATTGATCATGCTGTGACCTTATCATCATTTTAGAGTGTACTTCTGCTAACTTAAAAAAATAGAAAAGCTCACAGGAGCTGCTGTGCCGCGGCAGCCACGGGGCTTCGCGCCCCTGCAGCGCCGGCTGCGTCTCTCACACCTGTGCTCCGTTTCTTCGCGTGTTTGGGTCTTCATGGTCCTAGGCTCCTCAGGCCCAGGAAACTGAGCTGTGTGAGGTGTCAGAAGAGCTCGGATTATTTTAGAGACCAGGGTCTGACAGTTTGGTGACCTTGGTACATCTCCCCGTACCTTGGGCTGTGACCCAGGAGCAGGAGAGGAATCACAGCAGAGCTGGGTCTGGGGCACTGCAGCTTCAAGTCATCTGTGGCCCTCGTAAATCTCAAGTTCTGAACTTGAGGTGAGGGGATTCTGGGGTGCTTCAGGTACCCGGCCAAAGCCACACTGAATCACCTCGGGTCTAAGATCATTTTTTATACCTACTTTAGTTTTCAAGCACAATTTTCAGCACATTGCCATGAGAAGACAGGACACCCTGAGAAAAACCAAGGAGAAATGACACTCGGGGGGACGTCAGACAGCAACAATGATGCAATTATGCTTGCCACATTCAAGGACACTAGGAGCCAGGCCTGAGAACTCTAAGGAAACTGGGATCCACAAAAAGTAATTGTTGCTGGGTGAAATGGCGCATGCCTGTAATCCCAGCGGCTTGGGAGGCTGAGACAGGAGGATGGCAAGTTCAAAGCCAGCCTCAGCAAAGGCAAGGTGATAAGTAACTCAGTGAGACCCTGTCTCTAAATAAAATACAAAATAGGGCTGGGGATGTGGCTCACCCCTGAGTTCAATTCCTGTAAGCTGCCTGTCATAGCCAGCCACGGCGCCGCGGGAGGAAAACTCAGAGGCAGAGTAAAGCTATTACTACTTTTACTTCTACTTTCTTAGATAGAGCTTAGAGAGAGAAAGAAAGATTTTTCTTCTTCTTAGAAAGAGCTTAGAGAGAAAGATCAGAGATAGCTTTTTCTTCTTTAGAGAGAAAGATAGAGCTTTTTCTTCTTCATCTTCTTAGAGATTAGAGAGAAAGAGAGAGAGCTTGAAAGAGAGAGATTTCTTCTTTAGAGAGAGAGAGAGAGCTTAGCTTTTAGAGCTTCTTTCTTCTTTGTTCTTTCTTCTTTCTTCCTCGGGAGCCTCGGCCTGACTCTGACCAGGAATTACTTCTTCTATCTGGTTTCTCTTCTGTAACCGCTCTGCCTACGTTCTGGCCGCTCTGATTCTTTTCTTCTTCTCCGACCCGAACTCTTCTTCTGACCGAGCGACTGCACGACTGACTGAATGAATTCATTCTTCTTTCTCCTGACTCCGACCGCTTTCACCCGGTTATATACCTTTAGCTTTGCGGGTGCCTCATGTGCACTTACAGGTGCATCACATACATACTTATTATCAGGTGGAACTTATGGCTTCCAGCTGACCGCAATAGCCATCTCCCTAATTGGGGCTCCTTCAAATTCCTGGTACCCACCCCCCAAAAAAGTAACTGTTGCTGTGTGGTGGGGCACGCCTATAATCCCAGAGGCTTGGGAGGCTGAGGCAGGAAGATCACACATTCAAAGACAGCCTCAGCAACTTAGCGAGTCCCTAAGCAACTTAGTGAGACCCTGTCTCTAAAAAAAAATATAAAAAGGGATGGGGATATGGTTCAGTGGTTGAGTGCTCCTCTGTTCAATCCCTAGTACCAAAAAAAAAAAAAAAAAGAAAAGAAAAGAAAAGAAAGATAAGAAAAAGTAATTGTCAGTGAAATTGATGGCATACTCTAGTGGCTAGAGGAGAACTTACAAAAGGGTGTTTTCAATACATTTGGGACCTTGGAGCTAATAGCAGAGGCACACTAGAGGCCTGAAATGGTGGAGAGAGGGAGTGGATGCTGGAACTCGGCAGGTTGGAGCCAGGAGGAGAGGGCTACCTGATAGGAACGGGGTGTCTACTGAAGGACAGAGAACCAGTAGAGTGACCATCTGCAGTAAAGCTGAGGGACACATACCAAAACTTGACTATTTTCCTTCTTCCAATCTACTACAGGCTCTCTCCACAGGCCGAAACCAACCAGAGAATAAGAGGGCCGTGAGTGTAGGTCAATCTCCCAACACACAGAGAAGGCAGGAGAAGCAGAGTTGCTCTGGAGGCTTGCACAGAAGGCATCTGAGACAACAACCCAGAATACCTGCAAGAGAAGCAAATTCAAATTTCAGAACTGAAAAGTACAATGATTAAAATAAATAATTAAATGAATAAGTTTGATAATAGACTAAACACAGCCAAAGAGAGAATTAATGAACTGGAAAATTGGCTCAAGGAAGTTTACAAAATAAACAGAGATCAAAAGCAAGACAAAATAAGAGAAATAAAGAAGAGGTAATGTTTAAAAATATGGTTTGGTGATAATTTTCCAGAGCATTGAAAAAAATCAATTCACAGATTCAATTTGAGAAACCCACAGGTTGGAGCTTGAGGAAACTCAACTCATACCCAGACTCATTCTAGTGACCCTGCAAAGACAGAGAGGAGTCATGGGTGATCGCAGAATAATGGGCACCTGGAAGTTGATGGAGTTGCCAAAAATTGAGATGGGAGAGTGAGACATATTTGAGAAAGTTGAGGAATTACCTGCCAGGCCCCGTTAAGTTTGAACCCCTGACCTCTGGGATACTTCTAGGAAGCTTGACAAGAGGCCACTTCACTGCCTCCAGACCCTCTCCTAGCCCACAGATTTGAGTCCACTCCCCTTCTCTTGCTTGGAGATGGCAGCGGCCTCCTGCCTGGCCTCCCACCACTCAGCCTTCACATTGGCCACCAATCAGCCTTCTAAAAATTGCACATTATCACACGAGGATGTACTTCCCCACTCCTCTGGTTTCCATGAGGAAGGATTTCTCCTTAATACTCTGGTGGTCCCCTGACCTCCACCAGGTGGTGGTGAATTCTGACTTTGAGTTAGGGACTAAAGGCTGGCACTGTGGGGCCAGCTCCTCTTTGCTATTTCCTTCTGGGCAGAGGCTGCTTACAGGGAGTTGTGTGCGGCTCTGTCCTCCCACGTCATGCCCTGGGAGGGGGGGGGCTGTGCTTTTTGTGCCCCTCCTGTGCCTGTTTGGGCCCATCTGCTGAATTCTGTGGTTCACCATTAGGAAATCCCCCTCCCCCATAGAAGTTGCTTTGTTCAGAACACAGGCAGGAAAAAGAAGGCTGCATACCGTTCCCTCCAACTCCAAAAGTGAAATGTTCCCATGCAGCCTAACTTCAAGCGCTTCAGGGCCCCTAGCTGCCTACAGAGCACGCACTCAACGTCTTGACCAGCCAGCACCCCTCCTCACCCCACCAGCTGGATGGACATCAGCCCAAGCTGCAGCCACACTGTCCTCCTGCCACGGGCCTGCACCTGATCCTCACCCAGCCTGCAGACCGCCCCTGGGAGACTATTTCAGGAGTCTCTCTCTTCCCGTTCACACACGAGAGACGCCATGCATGTGACAAATCACCCAGCACTTAACACTTCAAAGGCAACACAGTATTGAGAGTCAGGAATCTGGGACCAACTCGGCCAGTGCTCCTGGCTAGGTGGAAGCTGCATCCTGAAGGCGCCCAGCGGTGGAGGCTCCAGGATCCCTCCTGTGGCTGTTGGTTAGAGGCTTCATTTCTCCCCACGTGGACTTCTCCAAGACACTGGTCGTGACAAGGCGTGAGGTGCTCTAGGGAACCGCTCTTCATCCTCTTCATCCCAGTCCGCGTGCACAGGAGGGGGCTGGCTCCTCCCCAGGCTGTGGGAGCCGATGACCAGCCTAGGCCTGGCCCGTCAGTGTGCCCATTCCCTGAGGCCACCACTTAGGGCTGTGTGGCCTAGGCCAGGCCCTTGACAGTCAGCCTAGGAGCCTTTGCAGGAGGGATTGAGAAAAATCAAATCTTTGTCTGTGGAGGTTCCTGGGTAGAAAAGTGTCAGCCTGGAGCGAGTTCTGCCAGCACAGGTAAAAGCCCACCTTGGGATGAGCCTGGGAGAGACAGACACCTGATGTGACCGTTGAAGGACCTGGATTCAGCTGTGCCTGAAACCCACATCTGCTCCACTCCTGTGCTTTCCCTGTCACGGGCAGTGTGTATTGATTCGAGGTGATATCTGTCACCGTCAGCTGAGAAAGTTCAGGCCAATTCATCCCCATGGCTGGCATCAGGGACCTGATTCCAGGGGCCCCAGAATTTTGTGCTTCCCGGGAGACTGCACTTCCTCCACGAAACTGCAGCAGACATTGGTAACCCTGCTGCTGATTTTTGCAGCAGAGTTTGCTCGCTCCTCCCTATCTCTTGACCTCAGAGCGAGGCCAGGTTCCTTTCTTCTTCCAGAGCACCTGCCCCCGAGATGAGCTCAGTGAATAGTCTGAGTCATTGTAGTGAACGAAGGCGTGTCCCTGCTGGGTCGGAGACTTTGACAGAGTGAGGAGCCACACCTTCAGAGACCTGCTTGCTACCAGACCCAAGTCACCCTCGAGTCCTCGCTGAGACAACAACGCGTTATCATTTTTCAATCTCTCTTCATAAGGACCATGGCTGAGCCAGCCCCACCCATGAGCCACAAACCAGTCTCCCACCACAGAAAAACCAATCTGGCCCAGGCATTCCCCTGCTGGGATCAACGTTCAGTGACATTTTTGGCAGCAGTGTATGGAAGGGAGTGAGCCTGTGGGTTCAGGAAACTTCTGCATCACAGGACATTCTTTTGTTTTTTGGTGGGTTCATTCAGCAAGCATTTAATTGGCACCTACTATGTGCCAGGCATTACACGTGCACCTCATCTTCCTGACAGGCATTTAGGGCACAGTACGGGCCATCTCTGGCTGCACTGCCAATCACCCCAAACTTAGGGGCTGAAAACAAACAGGAATGCAAGCGCAACTGAGCTGGACGCCGCCTCTGGGTCAGCACACGTCAGAGCTGCCGCAGGCACGCTGTCCACCGGCCACCCTGGGGCCCTGGACCTCAGGATCCTCTCCAGGCTCATTTGCAAGGTAGGTGTGGGGCCTCGGAAGATCCCCTGTGAGCTCACTCGGTGGCTTCCCCAAGGCAGCAGTCTGCTCCTGGGCCGCTGATCTGGGAGACGGTGAGGAACAGCGTCCCAGACAGAAGTCACAGCCTCACAACCTCCTCTGGGAAGCAGCTTACCCATGGCTCCTGCCACATTCTGCTCACGAGAAGCGAGTCAGTAAGTCCAGCCTCCACTCCCAGGGAGGGCGTCATGCCAGGGTACAAATGCCAGGAGGTGGAGTCACCGGGGCCACCCCAGAGGCCACCTGCTGCAGGGAGCACTTTCATCCTGCATTTCATACCCAGACACCGGAGGTTGGGCAACCTGTCTAGCTCACCAGCTCACGAGTTTTCTAACTCTAAACGTGGTCTTCTAAGTCCCCAAGCTAGTTGGGGGTGAGACAAAGGAAGGAAGGAAGAAAATGCTGATAGAAAGAAATGTCACCAAGCCGGGCGCGGTGGTGCACACCTGTCATCCCAGCACTTGGGAGGAGGCTGAGGCAGGAAGATCGCGAGTTCAGAGCCAGCCTCAGCCATGGCGAGGCACTTAGCAACTCAGTGAGACCCTGTCTCTAATAAAATACAAAAAAGGGCTAGGGATGTGGCCCAGGGGTCGAGTGCCCCTGAGTTCAATCCCTGGTACCAAAAAAAAAAAAAAAAAAAAGGAAAGAAAGAAATGTCCCCAATCACCCATGGCTCAGTGGCTTAAAACAAACATTTCTCTTATCGTTTCCATGGGTTTGGACTTCAGGAGTAGCTAGCTGGGTGGTCCTGACTCAGGGTCTCCCCTGAGGCCGTGGCTAAGCTGTGGCCCTGGCAGGGGCCTGGGAGCCCCACCACATGGTCCCCTATGACGGCTACGCTCAGCACACTCAGGACATGGTGCTGCGGCTGCCCCAGAACAAAGGGGCCAAAGAGCCTCCGCAGAAGGCTCGGTGTCTTGTGTGACCTGTCACTTCTGCAACACCCTGTTGGTTGGTTACACAGGTCAGCCCACTTCACTGTGGGAAGTGATTACACAAGGGCACGAGAAAGCCAGGAGGTGCAGCCACTGGAGGCCCTGAGGACCTCTGGCTACCACAGGGCCCTGCGGGATCGAGAGTCCCCTCTCTAAAAGATCCGTGTGTCCCTACCTGCTGCCGCGCATGACCTGGTCTCCCAGCCACCTGCCGCCGCCGCCGCCTCCTGGGAGCAGGGACCCTCTGGGACTGACAGCTTGGTCTGCTTCCAGCCCTCGGGGTCCCTGCAGAGACCCTTGTGGGTGTGCCCCTGCTCAGGGAGGCCCACCCCTTCAACATGCATTCCTGTGCCCCCTCCCCACGCAGGCTCCGGTGGGTGCTGGGCCGTGCTGGTCAGCACATAGACCCCTCCCTCTGAGCGTCCACTCAAGGCGGGGAGGTAGGTACCGACCAGGTAGGAACAATCTGATCACCAGTTGTGCTAAGTTCTCCCAAGGAACCCCATAGCACACCGTGGCCTCGTGTAACAGGGACTCCCTGTTTCACGCGTGGTATTCGAGCAGTCAAGTAATTGACGGGGCTGGACAGGCCTGCTAGCATGGGGTTCAGGCACGAGTGTCCAAACCCCAAAGCAACAGTAGCTGAAACAGGTAGATTCTCCTTTCTCTCTCGGGTAAAAGCCGGGTAGGTATTTGAGGACAGGGATGGCACCCAGCTTCTGTTGCCCTGTGACGCCCAAGTAACTGGTCTGTGGACCACATCTGGAAAAGGGAGGACATGAGGTCAAGTGTCACCTGCACAGGACGTCGCTCCACACAGGGCCAGCAGTCTGCTTAGGCACCTGTCCTATAGGCTGAGCTGCAAAGGCCTTCCCGTCCCTATGGGGACAGACTGAAGACAGTGAACCCTCTGCTCCCACTGGTCACCCTCCAATTTCCCCGTGGCTACTTTAGCAAACCTAAGTACATCCTGTGCACTTCCGTTGGTTGTTCTGGAAGACCTAACCTTCCACGGGAGTCATCCTGGGCAGTCAGTCCTAGGTGGCGGGGCTTATCGTAAAGGGACATGGTGACTCACCTCCCTGTCTTGTCCTCCTTTTCTTGTACTCTGCCTCCACCGTCTTGGTGTCCCTGACTCCTACCTAATGGTCCAGCTTTGGGGACAGCAGCCCCCACCTTCTGCCTGGATGTTTCTCCATGGTACCACCACCTGGAGGAGGGCCAGCACCAGAACCCTGAGAGAGGTCAGAGGTCAGAAGAGCTTTCCTGCAGGGCCTGTGTCTGTCCCACCGCCAGACCCCCTAGTCCTGCAATCACTCAGCAAGCTGCCCTGCACTTCTGTGACAATGGGTACTGCCACCTAAGGCCAAGCCACAGTGTACACCGTGTGCCCCTGGCAACCCTGCAGGTCCTGGCTGGGCCTGGCACTCTGCAAATACCCGGTGAAGCAAGGACTAGTGGAAGACCTGGCCAACCGCATAGCTTGGTCCGGAGGAGCCCTTACCAGGTGCAGGACCCTGCTGAGCCAGCCTCCCCAGAAACCCCACCACCGGTGAACAGGGTGCCGCGGGCTGCTGTGTGCAGGTGTGGGAGGGAGATCTGAGACGCCCAGTGATTTTCCAAGAGAGGCACAGCGGGGTAGGCAGGGGTCCGACGACCCATCTCAGCCCTCCTGCCTCCCCCCGGTGTCAGGCCCTCACTTGGAGCCAGGCACCGCGCACGGGCCAGACCCGCACCTCCCCATCTGATCTTCGCAGCTCAAAGAAGCTGTTTTACAAACGCCAAGATCAGGGACCAGGAGGGGCAGCGCCACTGCCCCGCCACCCAGAGGGACGGACGGAGGCCCGAGAGGGGCTCCGAGGCGGGCGCGGGACTCTCCGGGGCTCGGCTCGCTCCGGGCCGCCCTCGCCGGGCGGAAGGGGCGGCGGCGGCGGCGGCCACGGGCGCGCGGAGCGTCACTTCCCGCGGCGGCGGGGGCGGGGCGGCGGCGGCGGCGCTGGACCCACGCGGCGCGGCCCGCCCGGCCTGAGCGCTCCGGCCCGCGGCGGCGGCACGATGCCCTTTGACTTCAGGAGGTGAGTGCGGCGCCCCGACCCGGACCCTCCGGCGCGCCCCGCCGCCGTGCACGCCGCGGGGACCGCCTCGCGCGAGCCGTCCCGCCGCGCCCCCTGCATCCCCTCCCCCACCCGTGGGCCGCGAGCGTCCCTCGCCCTCTCCCCAGCCTCCCGTAGTGGACCCCACCCAGGTGACAGGTGGGGCCGGGGCACCTCGCAGGAGCCCTGGCATCCGCGGCGGCCGGCAGCCTCGGCAGCCTGGCAGCGGCGGGGAGGGCTAGTGTCCATAGCCCGAGGCCCCCAGGCAGCGCAGAGCAGGAGGCCTGTCCCGATGAAGGCCTGTCCCCACCCCCACCCGGCCCCCAGCCTCAGGCCTGTCCCTGTGCTCTGGGGCTGGGGGCACTGCGGAAAGGGAAGGGAAGGGAAGGAGGCCGGGCAGGCCTGGAAAGGGCTCTGCAGAGGGCCAGCAGGGTCTGGCCTTGGCTTTTTGCAGTCACAACAATGGGCCCTTTGTGGGGTCCAGCGGCCTCACCGGCCCCTGTCGTGCTGGACCAGGCATTCTGGAAGCCTGCCCAGGCAAGGGTCTCCACCGCCGCCCCTTGAGGTGTGGAGCTCCGGGGGATGCCCTTGGCCGAGGCTGGGAAGATAGCAGGGCTTTTTAGGAGGAGCTGGACTCGCATCCTGGCCTGCTGCGCACACCAAGCAGCAGCCGTGGTGTATTCCAGAAATCAGGGGCAAGGTCTCTGGGTTGGGACCTCCCCTCGCTGCTCAGCCAGCTGACCCCAGCAAGTGTCTGAACCCGCTCAGCCTCTGGTTTCACCCCTTGCAAATTGGGGCTAAAAATAAGGTCCCCACCTGCGAGGCCCGGGTTCAGGAGACAGCTGCACAGCTGCACGGCTCACCGCTTTGAAGTAGGGCATTAGTGCAGGAGGGGCGTCTCTGTGCCAGCCTCTGGGGGCTGGTCAGGAAGAGTCAAGCACAGGTGAAGTAATCAAGTGACAGTCCCCCAGAGGGGAAGGTCCTAGCCTGCTGTGAGCCATGGCATGGGGCATGCTGGGTGCAGGTTTGGAGAGGACATCGGCCTTCAGCCTCTCGACAAGCTGACGTGGTTTTCCTGCCCAACCTGGGCACTGAGGCCACCTGGCAAACATTTGCCAACTTCCTGCTCCTTCCGGGCAGCCCTGAGGCTGGCACTGAGGTCCCTGACACCAATGCATGCAAACTCAGGGCAGTTTTGAACCAAGAAAGCCCCTGTGATGGAATTCAGGGCAGTCCTAATGCTGACAGTTACTGTCCTGGCCACTCCAGCCGTTGCACACCCACACCTAGTTCCAAATGCCTCCCTTACCCGGAGTGGCAAGATTCCTGCTCCCCATCTGTCAACTGATTTTGAGCTGGCTGGAGAGATCACTTCCTCTGGGCATTTAATCCTTTCACTTTGCAGCCCCATAATGCAGAGAAGGAAGTCGAGGCTCCAGGGTGAGGGGCATACCCTAGACTTCCTGGGTGCTGCGGGGCAGGGTGGGCCTGGATCCTGGTTGGAAGTTTGCAGGGCAGGAAAGGTGAAGTAAGAAAACCAAGTGATGCCAGCCTTTGGCCTTGGAGGCACTTGCCTGTCACCAGCATTTATATATATATATATATATGTTTTTGTGTGTGTGTGTGTGTGTGTGTGTGTGGTACTGGGGATTGAACTCAGGGGCACTCGACCACGGGGCCCCATCCCCAGCCCTTTTTTGTATTTTATTTAGAGACAGGGTCTCACTGAGCTGCTAAGTGCCTCACCATTGCTGAGGCTGGCTTTGAACTCGCGATCCTCCTGCCTCAGCCTCCCAAGTGCTGGGATTACAGGCGTGCGCCACCACGCCTGGCTTTGAAGAGCTCTTAACCAAAGGTTCCAGGACTCGGGCGCTGAGGAAGGTCCCCTGTCTTCACGCACCTTCCTCCTATTCAGTGTTTGCTCATCAAGTGTTTGCTGAATGTCCACACCGCGCTCAGCCCTCTGCCGCGTGCCCCACATGGGGAGGCAGATGGCAGGTGGCCCAGCCCGCTCAGCAGCCCCAGAGGAGGAGGGAGGAGGGCTAGTGGGGCCCCAGGACTGGAGGTGCCGCTGGCACGCAAGGACCATCTAGCCTCGCACAGGGAGACTTGACCATCCCCGTGTCACCTGCGAGAGGGGGCTTGATCTTCACTTTAAAATCAAAGGCGAGGGAGACTCCCAGGTGGGACTCTCTGCCCTGGGCTGTGCAGCGCGAGAGGTCGTGAGGCTGGGACTTGGCGTGGGGCAGGTAGCTTCAGAGCCTGAACTTGGGGGGAAAGGAGAGCTGGAGGGTCCCACCACCTGCTGCAGGAGAGCTCAGAGGACATGCTCTGTTAGGACTCCCCAGCCCCAGGGCCTGTCCAGTTCAAGGCCATGTAAACTAGGCTTCCTGGTGCTCTTCCTGTAGCAGGAGAAGGAAGAGACGGAAACCTTGATCTTGCTGCGCTCCTCATCTCTTGTTGTCCTTAGGACCTTGTGCACTTCTGTGGCTCCAGGTGCTTCCCGCAGGCGTGGGGTGCTGCAGGGTGCGGGCCTGTAGCTTCCAGCTGCTGTGGGCTCTTTGTGTAGTTCCATTTCAACACCTTTCGCCCTGCGCCCTGTAATTTACTTAATCATGAAGCTATTCTCCTTCCCGTGCTCCGTGGGCCCCCGAGGGCAAGGATCTGCCTCTGTTTTACTCCAGCTCAGCACCTGCGACGGTGCCGGGGCCAAACCCGCTGGGCTTGCTGTGTGCTCCCTGCTGGGCACTGGGCAGGTTGGCAGCTAGTGACGGGCCAGTCTGCCTCCTCCTCCTCCTTCCTTCCTTGTTCCCCAGGGATGGAACCCGGGAGCCGAGTGTGAGCCCTCCCACTGAGCTACCCCAGCCCCTCCGCCTCTGTCCTTGAATTTGTCCTTTCTGAATTGTTTTGGGGGTGAGGGAGGGGGTGGGCCCAGGGGAGCCATCCTGGACCTGAGGCGAGTCCTGTGTTTGCTTTGCCCCTGCCCACGGGTCCACTGATACCTGGGCACTGTACTTGTGGAACTGGCCTTGTGACCTAGATCCGTGGGTGTTGTCCCTAGTTCCGGCTGGCCCAGGGCCAGAGGCACCTGCCAGCTCTGCTGCCTGGGAGGTGGGGGGAGAGAACAGCACGTGGCGTCCCCGTCCCCGAGCCAGTGGAGCCTGAACCCTCTCGGGAAGGAGGCGCAGGTGGCTGACTCCCCCACCAAGGCAGTGCCCAAGTTCAAACCCCAAGACCTGGGGGATGCCGCTGCCCACCCTGACCCGTGCCCTGCCCTGGGACCAAGGACTTACCTTCCAGGAGGAGATGGGAGTTGGAGGGACAAGTGGGACACCCCTGCACTGCAGGGCCAGCCCCTTCTGGAGGAGTGTTAGGAATTTCAAGATGGCGGCCACGGGGCATTAAGCCAAGCGTGTGGCGAGAGTGGGCCCCTGTGTGACAGCAGAGGCCGCAGCCCGCGGTGCTGGCCCTGCGTGGTCCCTTGGGCACCTCTCACTCTGGCCTCCCAAGGGGTCTCTGCCTCCTGGGAGACCCCAGACCTCTACAGGACCCCACGGGAGCTTCCCAAGGTGGATTGGTACTTTCCCATCCTGGGGTGGCCTTCAGGTCTGGCCGGGGGCCGCGCGGCCTGGTGTGCTGGCCCTGCGGCCGCGGCCGCCCGGCTCTCTGCGCATCTTTCCGTGCCCTAAATCCAGAGAGAGCCAAAGCCCCTTCTCCGGGGGGTCCTTGGCTTCCCCTTTGCTGACCGTGTCCAGCTGGGCTCGTCAGGAAGCTTAAAGCTTGCAGTCTTTTTTTTTTTTAAAATTCTCACGTAGTCTGACCCCGACTCTGGAATCCGTGTTCTCAGAGCCCTCGCACCGGCCGATGACGGCTCACGCTGGAAGGCCGGGTCTGCATACCGCGCCTCTGGACTTGGCACGCAGGGCAGTCGCTGCCCCAGGCCTTTGGATCCCTGGCTGTGATCTCCTGGTGGCAGTGGCCTTGCACTCCGCATCTGCTTTCCTTTCTGTTTTGCCCCCTGCGGTTGCTGGCGGCGGTTTCTAGAGACCCGGGAGAGCCAGGCGGGGGCATATGGAGGCCCTGGGGTGAGGCTGAGCCGGCCCCTCTGAATGGTGCACTTGACCCCGGCTGCCATTGGGATCATTTGAGAAGATGTAAAAATCCCCACACTCGAGCTGTACCCCAGGCCCAGAGGTCAGGACCCCAGGGTGGGGCCTGGGTACTTCGAAAGCCCCTCTTGTGATTCCAGCGCTCTGTGTTGGGAGAACTGGTAGCCAGCAGGGTGGGGGGTGGAGGGCTGAGCCCACCGTGGCTTCCTGCGGGACCTTCAGCAAGTCCGTTTCCACGGGGAGAGCGGTGGGCGAGGGGTCTTTTCTGTTGGCATCCTCGATCTTCAGAGAGAGGTCCTGGGCCAGCGGCTCCAGCCTCTCCGGGGAGCGCCTGCGGAGTCTGGGTGCCCACCTGCACCGGAAGCTGGGGTTAGCGCAAGTCCCCGCGCTCTGGGAGGCGGTCCCGTGGAGTCCTCCGTGCACGCCCAGGGCTGGAGGCGTCCTGCACGGAGGACCCACAGTCCCTGGGTGCAGCCCAGTCTTGCCTGATGAGTCCGCGGAGGCGCCCTGCTGTTTCTGGAGTGCCTAGAACACAGTTTGGGAAACACAGCCCTAATTGTCCTTAAGGAGCGGTAATTAGCCTAATTGCCTGCTGCAGCTTTAACGTGGAGACCTGCTGACCTAATTACCTCGGCAGTGTGAGGGCAGGAGGGAAGAGCCGCCCACGCCCACACTGGTGTTTTAAATCCGGGGCTGCGCGGGCACCGGGGGTGCGGCCTGTTCACATCCGGGGACTCCGACCCTCGGACACTCCGGGTGTCGGCTGGGTGCCTGACCCGGCTCCGGGAGACCGAGGCAGGAGGGTCGCCCAAGCCAGGAGTTCGAGACCAGCCCCGGCGACACAGGAGACCCAGCCCAAAGACAGTAAAAGGAAAAGAAATGCTGGGTCTCCCGGTGGTGCGGCAGGGGCCCTGGGGACCGGGCCCACCTGACAGCGCCGTCTCCTGCCCTTGTCACCAGCCTCCTGGTGACGGGAGCCTGCCCTGCACGCGGCTGTTCAGGAAGCAAGATGCGCTTGAGCCGGACTCAGCCTGCCGTGTCCCAGGGGTGGCCCTGGACACGCGGGCGGCGCTCGCCTTGTTGGTCCTGCCTGGGGGTCTGGAGCCAGGAGCCCTGTGCCGAGCGCCGCTCGTGACTCGAGGCTATCAGGACTTTATTATCTATTTTTGTTTTGTTTTATTTTTAAAAATTAGCATACAATAAGCTTGACTCTTTTGGGGGGGTATACTATGGAATCTAAGACATATTTATCACGTGATCACCACCTGCAGCCGGATACAGGCTAGCCACGGCCCCCAGACTCCTCACGCTGTCACCTCCAGTCACACCATGTTAATGCAGGGTGCAGTCAGAACGCTGGAGGTCGGCCGTCTCACCACACCCCAGGGCACGATGCAGCGGGGCCAGCCGCAGGCAGCGCCGCCCGCAGACCTCTAGAGCAGGCCTGAAACCTCGTGTCCGTGGAGCATCTCCCAGAGTCCCTCTCCCCCACCCCGCAGCCCCATCCCTCAAGCCTGCCTGGTTTGGAAGCCTCGTGTTGTCAGATTCAAACAGCGTCTGGCCTTCCGTGCCTGGCTTGCTTCCCTTAACATGCTCCTGGTTCATCCGTCTTCCTGCAAATGACAGGCTGCCCTTCCTTTTCCCAGGCTGAGTAGTACTCCCGCAGGTGGGCATGCCTTCATTCGCCTGATGATGGGCGCTGAGGTCGATGCCTCGTCGTGTTCTGGGAGTGGTGCGGCCGTGAGCACGGGGCGCGGCCTCTCTTTGACACCCTGATTTCAGTCCTCTGGACGAGTCCTGGTCGTGGGGTCGCTGGACCCTGGGGCAGTCCACTTGTGGGCTTTCCAGCAGCCTCCGTGCTGTCCTCCACGGTGGCCGCTCCGTTTCCCCTCCCACCAGCAGAGTGCGAGGGAGCCCTGTCCCCGTGTCCTCGCCCGCGCTGGTCTTGCTTCCGTGTCCTCCTCTTGCTTCCCTGGTACAGCCGACCCAGCCCGTGTGGGCTGATGGCTCAGGGACTGACTTGTTTTTTTTTTTTGGTACTGGGGATTGAACTCAGGGGCACTCGACCACTGGCCACATCCCCAGCCCTTTTTTGTATTTTATTAGAGACAGGGTCTCACTGAGTTGCTAAGCACCTCGCCATTGCTGAGGCTGGCTTTGAACTCGCGATCCTCCTGCCTCAGCCTCCCCAGTGCTGGGATTACAGGCATGTGCCACCGTACCCGGCTTCAGGGACTGGCATCTATTTTCCTGGTGACAAGCCATGCTGAGCATCTTTGATAAACCTGGGGACTGCTGCTCGGCAGTCCACCTGCCCACCTTCCAGAACGTTCCCCACGGTGAGTCCCACAGCCTGGGAACGTGGCCAGGCTGCCCTGGGAGTAGCCCTCGGGCGCTGGCTTGGCGGGTCTCGGGCCGCGCCCTGCCTCGCTGTCTGCACCTGCGGGACCCTGGGCAGAGACTCGTCCCCAACCCTCAGCTTGCCTTGTCTGCAAGTCGGAGTGTCGGTGCTGTCCCCGAGGGGCGGGGGACGGGACAGGCCCTGTGGCCTTGAGAGGAGCTCCCGGGGGAGGGAGAGCGTCCCTCCCCGTGGCCTCTCCCGCAGCACAGGCCCCACGGCCCTCACAGTGCCCGTGGCCCCCCGCGGCTGGTCATCTGGGGACGGCCCCAGGAAAGCCTGGGCCCCTCGTCTGCAGGGACACTTGCGTGAGCGCACCTCAGTGACCAGGCCTGGAGCTGCCCTGCTTCCTTGGTGGCACCCGCAGGGACACGGATGCTGGACCCCAGTGGTGTGTCGTCTGTGTTGAGGAGCCGTCGGACGGCTGCCCAGAGCCGGGCACAGCCTCGGCAGCCCTTGCCTCCCCTCTGCCCGCCAGCTGGAGGGCACTCCTGCCCCTCGAGCCCGCCCGGGGCTGGCGAGGTCCCTCCTGGGGCCACAGCCTCTGCAGGACCTCTCATGCCTCCTCCCCCAGGGCGCCCCCCTCAGGAACCTCCCGTGGGGTGGTGACCAGGGGTGCCCAGGGTAGCCAGCTGTTATCCAGGGCCCGGCTTAGACTCCTCCGCGCACCCCTGAGGCAGGATGCTGGGGCACAGAGGGGACAGAGGGGACACAGCTCTGACTCACACGCTGTGACATCAGGCTGGCCTTCCTGACCCCGGCTTCAGCCCCTGGCGGGGGGGTTAACACCTGCACTTTCTGGGGGACACCCCGTAGACACCGACGTCATCTGCCGTCCGCTTGGCTGTGTTTGTCGCTGGTTGCCATGGGAGCCTGGGTGACTGGGAGGAGGCCGGCTGGTGGCCCTCTCCGTTACCCTGCGTGGCTGCGGCAGGAAGCCACCGTGGAGCCCCGGCAGCGCCTGTGGTGAGCGGAGGAAGCCCTGGCCGTCCCCGGCCGCTGCAGGCCAGGCGGGCGGGCGAGGGTCGGCTGCCCTCCGCGGTGCTCGCTGCGGCTCTGCCAGGCGCGGCCTGGACGCTGGGTCAGCGCTGACCAGGCAGGGCCTGCCCCCGCCTCGCGGGGCTTGTGCATCGGATTTTCCAAACCCCGGGGACTTCCAAGTTAGAAAAGATTCTAGGTGTGTGAGAACGAGTGCAGAGAGGGCGGGGCTGCCACGTGCCCCGCGTCCGCGTCCCCACGGTCCTCGCCACACGTGCCAGGATGTGTTCACCCCGCTGGGAAGCTGACCTCGGTCCTCGCTCTCCCTCCTCTCGCTGTGAACCGCCCTCCTGGAGGGACGTGGACCAGGACGGTCCCGGGCACGGGCACCTCGGCCGCCCCCGGCCTCGCAGCTTACGGGGCGTGGGGCCAGCTCGCGGGCGCCCGGCAGGCCACGGGCACCAACCTGCCGGAGCAGGTGGCATCTGTGCCTGGAGCGGGAGTGGCAGGGCTGGGTCAGCCAGTCCCTCACCCTGCAGCCCTTGTGGAGCCGATGACAAGGGCCCTAGGACCCACGTCACAAGGTGAACCGGAAGGGATACTTCCCCCGGCACTGCAGGGTTTTAAGGGGCCTCAGATCCCAGAGTCTAAGTCTTGGGGAAAAAAAATCATGTCCTGTGTATTTAAGATGGACAGCACGATGTTTTAAAACACACGTGGTGGGGCTGGGGCGGGGGCTCAGCGGCAGAACGCCTGCCTCGCACGTGCGCGCGGCCCGGGTTCGATCCTCAGCACCATGTAAACATAAATGCATTGCATTGTGTACAACTAAAGCAAATAAATAAATATTAAAAAAAAAACCACACACACGTGGTAAAATGGTTATTATAGTGAGACCGGTCAACATGTCCGTCCCATCACACGGTTACTAGATTGGTCTATTTTCCAGGGCTGTAACAAAGCATCTGAGGCTGGGTAGCTTATAACTACAAGAGGTTTACTTAGCTCACAGTTTTGGAGGCTGAGAGAGCCGATGGCATTGCGCTGGCTCTGTAAGGGTGCCCTGGCTGCTCTCCTCGTGGCTGACGGCACATGTGCAAGAGGCAGAGATCAGACACATGGAGAGGTCAGTGGCCGGGAGGGGCTTTTGTGACAACCCTCTCACGGGAGCTAACTAGGCCCAGGAGAACCACCTTCACCTCTGACCCCTCCCTGCCACACCTGGTAAGGGTTCCACCACTTCGTGTTGCCGAGCTGGGACCCGTTTCCCTCCCGTGAACCTTGGGGACCAGCCGCCTGCACGTCCCAATCAGCAGTGACCCATGTCTTGCTCCTCTGTGGCGAGAGCAGCTGTAAGGGACTCACGTGGCGGCAGCCCTGGACACTGGGCAGGGCGCCTGCTACCACCTGGGCCCGGTCTCTCCGGCTGGTTCGGTTGGATACTTTGTATCCTCTCACTACTTCCGCCTGTTTCCTGTTTCCTCCTGCACCTGATCCTGGGACCATTCTTATTCTCTATGTATCCGACCTTTTTAAATTTTTAAAATTTGTTTTAGCTAGTTATACATGACAGTAGAATGCATTCATTCTCTGTGACATATCATACATAGGTGGGATATAATTTCTCATTTTTCAAAGTGTAAATGTAGCAGAATCACATTGGTCACGTAGTCACACGTATACATACAGTAATAATGTCTGTTTCATTCCACTACCTTTCCCATCCCCACATCCCCTTCTTTCCTTCCCTTCCCTTCCCTTCCCTCTACTTAATTGAAGGTAGCGCTATTTTTCCCTAGTGCCTCCTGCCTTAATGTTAATTAGTATCCACATATTAGAGAAAACATTCAGCCTTTGGTTTTGTGGGATTGGCTTATTTCGCTTAGCATGATATTCTCCAACTCCAACCATTTACTGGCAAATATATAAGTCCACCCTTCTTTAAAGCTGAGTAATATTCCACTGAGTATATATACCACATTTTCTTCATCCATTCATCTATTGAAGGGCACCTAGGCTGGTTCCACAGCTTAGCTATTGTGAATGGAGCTGCTATAAACATTGACGCAGCTGTGTCTCTATAGTATGTTGATTTTAAGTCCTTTGGGTATAAACCGAGGAGTGGGATAGCTGGGTCAATATATTGACCTTTTTAATAGGAAACAGACGCGTGCCCGTGAGTGAGGCCGCAGGGGGACGTTTCCCTCGGCGCATGTCCTCTGGCCCATCCCTGGTGGCAGGTGGCAGCTCCTCCTCCTCCTTGTGGCTGGACACTGTCTCTTTGTGTCTGCTTTTGGCTTCCGTGTCCACTTGGCCTTTGGTGGACACTTAGGTGTTTGCCTAACTTGGCGCCTTTGCCGGGTGGTGGCTTTGCGTCCTCTGGGTGTGCCCAGAGACATCGCCGGCCCGCAGGGTGGCGGGACCTCCCTCCTGCTTTCCGCTCGCCGGGCCAGTCTGCACCCCCAGGTGCACAGGGTCCCCCCAACTCCCTCACCAACGCGTGTGCGCTCTGTCGTCTTGGCAGCAGCCGTCCCCACAGGTGCGAGTGATGTCTCGGGAGGTCCTGCTGCATCTCTCTGGTGTCCGATGGCGGTGACACCTTTCCACAGACGTGCTGGCTGCTCTTCCTGCTAAAATGCCTGTTCAAGACCTGTGCGTTCTTTTTTTTTTTTTTTTTTTTTTTTTTTTTTTGTGGTACCGGGGATTGTACTCAGGGGCACTCGACCACTGGGCCACATCTCCAGCCCTTTTTTGTATTTTATTAGAGACAGGGTCTCCCTGAGTTGCTAAGTGCCTCGCCATTGCTGAGGCTGGCTTTGAACTCGCGATCCTCCTGCCTCAGCCTCCCAAAGTGCTGGGATTACAGGCGTGCACCACCGCGCCCGGCCCTGCGCGGTTTTGATGGGAGACGCAGGTGGGGAAGCCTGGGGTCTCGCGGCCCGCAGCCTTCCGTCCCTCTGATGCATCTGCCTGGAGCAGCCTGGGGACTTCATTGTTTGTAGGTGGTGCTGAGATCGAACCAGTGCCTCGCACGTGCCAGGCAAGTGCGCTGCCGCTGAGCCCCAGCCCCAGCCCGCCAGTGTATTGAGGAGACTGCTGCCCCTGTGTCCCCCGGTGCCCGGTCAGGTTGGTGGCCGTGTATCTGGATGTCCCCTCGGCTCCGCCGTGCTGTCTTCGTCGCTGCGGTTCTGTAACGGGATCTGCAGTCGGGGAGTTGGGTGCCTTCCACTTTCCTTTTCTCCAAGTTGCTTTGGCTCTTTGGGGTATTTCGTGGCCCCATACAGGTTTTAGGGTTGTTTTTCTGATCGCTGTGAGGAGTGGCGTTGGACTTTTGGCTCGAGTCTGCGTGTGCTTTTGTTGGTGGGTGTTCTGCGGCGTCACTGCTTCCGTCTGCGAGCACGGACCGCAGCCGTGTCCTTTTCAGTCTCCTTCGCTTGCGCTGCGCAGCCTTCAGGACTCGGTCGTGCCCCTCCGTGGTTGAACTGGTTGAGTTGTCCCTGAGCTGTTTTGGTCCAGCTCTCACGCGTTGGTGGCTTCTTGATCTCCGGGAGGCCACCGTCTGGGTGTGGACACGCGAGCCGTGTGTGGCTTCTGGACCCCGCAGCTTACTGGAGTCATTTAGTGGCTCCGCCGTGAGTGTGACATCTGGGGTCTGCTGCGTGCAGGGTCGCGCCGCCTGCAGACGGCCTTGCGTCTTCCTTCCGGTGTGGGTGCCGCCTCTTTCCTTCCCTTGTCTGATTGCTCGTGGGGCCCCGAGGACCGAGGACGTGGACTAGTGCGATAGGTCTGGACGCGGCTGTTTCCGTGTGATCTGGATTTCCAGTGCTGCTGGGGGCGGGGCGGCCCACGCTGAGCCGAGGAGAGGCCACCCTGGAGGCGGGCATGCGGTCCCCAGGTCCCCTGCTCCTGGCTGTCTCGCAGCCAGCCTGCACCTCCCATTTACAAGACCTGCACCCCGCTTCTTAATGGGCTGGTTTATGAGGACGAGGTCTCAGGCAAGGGTTGAGTTGGACGGCGTCCTGGGGGGCCCTAGGAGTGGGAAGGTGCGAAGCTGCCGGCAGAGGCCGGGGCCTGGACATGAGGGTGTGGTCAGCTCAGGCCTCGCAGCCTCAAGGGTCTCTCTGGAATGTGAAGACTGTCCAGCAGTGAAACTAGTGGAGAAGTGGTCAGTGGGAGCCCAGATTCCCGAGGCAGACTCCCTGCCTGAAAGTGTTCCCCTTACCTGCTCTGTGACCCTGGGCAGGTGACTAAACTTCTCTGTGCCTCATTTTCCTCATTTGCAAAATGAAACTCAGGTCCTTCCTGCGTGCTCCAGTGCCCGGGCTGCTCTGGCCCACCCCAGGCAGTCTGCCCGCGGTCTTTCTCCCCTTTAGTGCTGGGGAGCAAGCCAAGGGCCTGCCGCGTCAGGCCACGCCCACTCGAGACCTTTGGGGGAGCTGGTCTGTGGTCCCAGAGGGGCCCTGGGTCTGCAGACCCCGCCTGTGGACTGGCAGGGTCCGGTCTTCTGCTCCAGGAGCGGAATGGGACGCCCCAGGCGTTGGCACGTGGCCACACTCCCCAGGAGAGGTCAGGGCCGGTCTTGGTGCCTCCACTTTGAGCCCAGTGACTAAAGCCCTTCAAGGCCACCACCCCATGGAGAAGGGCACACCAAGAGCGTGGGGCCCAGAGGTGGCATCTAATCTCCCAAAACAGGCGCGGCCTTCCTGGGTGCCTTGTGGCTGCTGACCAGCGTCCAGGACGTGGTTTTGCTGGCCGGTGTCAAGGAGGCCTCCTGGCCTCTGACCCAGGCCACCTCCTGTCCAGGTCTTCTGCTGGGCTTCTTGCTGGCAGTGGACTTGGGGACCTGGGCAGGGAGGTCTCCCTTTGAAAGGAGCTGGTGGCCTTTGGGAAATAGTAGTGACCAGCCACCAAGAGCTGGGTCTCCAGAGGCCCTGCCAGGGGTGGCTCTGCCGTGTCTGCCGCGGGGCCTCCAGGCCACCCAGGACAGCGCCAGGCCACTGCGGGCACCACACAGGGAGGGACCACAGCCCCTCCGTGTGCAGGTCTGAGCTCTGCCCCTGCAGGCTCCCGATGTGGTGGCACCTTAGCAGGAATGGGGACACCTTCCCTGGGGACGGGAGGGGTCACTGAGGTGACACTGGCACCCAGCCCCGGCCAGTTCTCGGCACGGGGGCTGGGGCTGCTGGTGGGTCTGCCCGGGTGTTTGCGTGCTGAGACCTCGACGCGGTCACCACGGGACTCTGCCGCTGGACTCTGCCGTCTCTGGGCGGGGCCTTGGCAGGCTGCAGGGGTCACTCTGCCCCCACTGTAGAGATGGCCGTGCTGACGCCTGGGGACGCCAGGGGCCACTTGGCCACCAGGGCTCTGGGCTCCCACGATGGCCCTTCAGTGGGCTGCCTGGGCTGTCCCATGGGCAGGGCAGGTGTGGGGTGGCACGCCCTGGGTGGGTGCACCGCCGCCCAGCGGCATTTCCCAGAGCTCTGGGACACCGCAGGACGGGGGATGGTGACACCAGGTGCGGGAGGGCAGTGGCGGGGGAGGGGAGCTTGCCCACCGGCCCCCACCTCTGGTCTGGAGACCCCCGGCCCTTCCTACCTCTGCAGCCCAGTCTGCGCTGGCGGCTCAGGGGGCCCCGCCGCTGCCCGGCTCTGCTGCTGGGCAGTCTCCCTGCCGCGGGCACCTGTGACCGCGTTTGCTCACCTGCTGGGCCCTGTGCCACCAGGGATGGAGTGACCCCCAGGGACGCGGATGCTCATGTAAAGCCCACGCTGGACCAGAAGGAGGAGTGGACGGGGCGCCTCCTGCAGCCGGGGCTGAGGCGAGGGGTCTGCACGGCTCCACCAGGTCCCCTGACCACGCCTGGAGCCACGGCACCTAGGTGGCCCAGAGTCCTAGTGATGGCGCAGAAGACAGCAGGTGACAGGACTGGGTGTCCCTGGGGCTTGGGGCCGGAATGGGGGGATGCTCTGCCGAGTGTCCTGCCGTCACATGACCACTCTAACCCAGCTGCTTCGGAGGACACAGGTGAAGTCTGTGGTGGCCCCGCCAAGTGCCAGCCCAAGTTCATCATCTCCCTCTAGGCCCCCTGTGCCGTGGGCAGCAGCCCCTGCTGTCCAGAGGAAAAGCAGGCTGAGGAGCTGGCCCAGGGCCCCAAAGTGCCTGCGCTGTGCCAGGTGTTCCTGAGCCTCAGGGCCTGGGGGAGGGCAGGGGACAGGGGCTGCTGGACGCCAGGGCCGCAGGCCAGGCCGGGAGAGCCGCGAGGCCTGGACCGAGCAGCCGCTCAGAGCGCGATTCGGGAGGCTCCTGTTGGCTTCCTCTAGGCCACTGCCCAGACTCCCTTCGTGGGGTCCTGGGGTGCCCAGTTTTGGGTGGGTGGTGGGTGGCCTTAGTGGGAGGCCTCCCGCACCCTGTCACCCCGTCCTGGGCCGCGCAGGGCCGTCCCCTGTAAATACCAGTCCACTGACGTGCTTGTTCCTCCCACGTGACTTCCCTGTCCAGATGAGACACTGCTCTGGGCTGTACAGGGCCCCGGGAGGGGACCGAGGCCCGGATCGCAGCCAGCCGGTCACTCAGGGGCTCGGCTTCAGGCCGGCCACGCTCCACGAGGCCAGCACCTCCCACTGTCATCGCCTCCCCGCCGGCTGACAAGCACCATCCCAGGCCGGAGCAGCCTCGCCCTCCTTCCTGTTTCCTTCCAGACCGAGCCGTGAGGTTGTGGGGGCTCCGGCCACCCTGCGCCCGGGGCAGGACTCACGCTGCTGCAGGGAGGGAAGGCAGGCGGTGCTGCTCAGCGCGTCAGTCCCTTGGCTTGAGTGACAGATGCACTGAGCACCTACTATGTGCCCGGTGTGGAAAGGAGTCACAGAGGCTCACGCCAGCAACTCAGGAAGCTGGGGCAGGGGATCCCAAGTTCAGTGCCAGCCTGGGCAGTTTAGCAAGACCCTTTCTCAAAATAAACTCTTGGAAAGGTCAGGGTGTGGTCAGTGACAGCAGGCTTGCTGGCACCGCAGGCCCTGGGCTCCATCCCCAGCGCCACAGGAAACCTCTCGGAGGCAGCAGTGCTGCCCACCCCCGGAAGCGCAGCCGCTCCCTGGCTCCGTGTGCAGGTTACAGCTCAAGGTCAGAGGCTGGCGCAGGTCACCCTCGGCCAGCCCGGGGGTCACTGTAACAGCCTGCCTTCGGTGGGCTCCCGAGGCCCCTGCACCCCTGACCCTCCTGGAGTGGGCCTGGGCCAGACGTCAGCCCTTGCTCTGGCCTCGGTCAGGTGCCCGTGGGCGGGGGAAGAGCCCGCCTGCTGCCCCTGGGGCCTTGCCAAGCTGACTGCCAGCCGTGTCAAGGGTGGTGGCTCTAGGATCGGAAGCCGGCTTTCCCTGATGCCAACACCAAGCTCTGGGGGCTGGGCGGTGGGCGGTGCCCAGCCTGCCCGGAGGCGCTGTTCTTGAGAGCGTTTGTCCTGAGTTATCACAAGCTCTTAATCTCACCTTTGACGCACATTTGTCCCCTGCGCCTCCATGTTGGTCGTTACTTATCCAACAGCCAGGGACAGAGGTGAGCACGACGTGTCCCCTCCTCAGGCAGCTCGGGCACATGAGGCAGTGGGCTCAGGACCCTCCTGGGGAGCAGCAGAGGGTGGGAGAGGCCTGGCAACCCTTGATGGTGGTGGTGGTGGTGACAGTGGTGGTGACAGCAGTGATGACGATGGTGGTGATGGTGATGGTGGTGGTGGTAGGGATATGGTGGTGGTGATGTTGGTTACGGTGGTGGTGGTGTTGGTTATGGTGATGTTGGTTATGGTGATGGTGAAGATGGTGGTGGTGGTGGTAGGGATATGGTGGTGGTGGTGGTGATGTTGGTTATGGTGATGGTGAAGATGGTGGTGGTGGTGGTAGGGATATGGTGGTGGTGGTGGTGATGTTGGTTATGGTGATGGTGAAGATGGTGATGGTGGTGGTAGTAGGGATATGGTGGTGGTGATGTTGGTTACGGTGGTGGTGATGTTGGTTATGGTGATGGTGGTGATGGTGATGGTGGTGGTGGTAGGGATATGGTGGTGGTGATGTTGGTTACGGTGGTGGTGGTGTTGGTTATGGTGATGTTGGTTATGGTGATGGTGAAGATGGTGGTGGTGGTGGTAGGGATATGGTGGTGGTGGTGGTGATGTTGGTTATGGTGGTGGTGATGTTGGTTATGGTGATGGTGATGTTGGTTATGGTGATGGTGGTGGTGGTAGTGATGGTGATGGTGGTGGTGGTGGTAGTGATGGTGAAGATGGTGATGGTGGTGGTGGTGATATTGGTTATGGTGATGGTGAAGATGGTGGTGGTCGATGATGATGGTGATGGTGATACTGGTTATGGTGATGGTGAAGATGGTGGTGGTGGTGATATTGATTATTGCAGGAGCCCTGTTTGGGGAGATGGCTTAAATTGCAGTTGACTATGGGCCATGGAGTTTTGGGCATTGCTGCCTTCCGTAGTCTCACGGGACTTGGCCTGGGATCTCACGGGACTTGGCCCGGGGTCTCGAGTGACTTGAGCCGAGATTGCTGATCGGGTCAGCGCCATTTTGTAGTGGTGTGTGGTGCGTGTTAGTCATTGTTAGAGCCAGAGAGAAAAGTTATCAGAATAAAAAGCTGTTTGTTTCCAGTTCGCCTCTGAACTTCTTCCCGCGGCTTCGTTGCTCCAAGCGGCCATCGCTTCAGGCGGCAATAGGTTATGGTGATGGTGGTGGTGGTGATAGTGATGGTGATGGTAGTGTTGGTTATGGTGATGGTGAAGATGATGATGGTGATATTGGTTTTGGTGATGGTGAAGATGGTGGTGGTGGTGGTGATGGTGGTGGTGATGGCCAACAGTGGGGCTGGGAGTGTGGATCACTGGTACAGCACAAACTTAGCATGTGTGAGGCCCTGGCTTCTGGCCCCAGCACAAAAATAAAAAATAAAATTAAATTAAAAAACAGAAGCAAAACAGTGGGCCGGCACCCTGAGCCTGCCTGCGTACCCCGTAAACATCTGTTGATTCATTCCAGCCCCACGGCCTGGTGCCGTGAGCCTGCGGAAGCCGGGGCACAGAGAGGCTACTAACTGCCCCAGGTTGGGCCTGAACCAGCAGCAGGGCTGGGGCTTGAACCCCGGTCCCCTGCTCCCAAGTTGGCACTCTGACCACTGCGCCACACTGCAGGGGTTGAGGGCACTGGAGAAAGGACCCAGGACTGCATTTGCCCAGCTCAGAGCCGTGGAGCCCACAGGCTGCCCCAGGCCGGCTCGCGGCATGAACGCAGGCTGTGGGGCGCCAGAGAGGAAGCTGTCTCTGGACTGGTGCCGAGCAAGGTCCTGGGTCAGGGAGGGGCACTGGCCTCCCTGGGGCCAGAGACCCACAGGGACTTTAGATGCCCTTGGTGGGGAAGGGGTGCAGGCCGCGAGCCGCCCCGTCCCCGTGACCTGGTGTCTGCGGCTCTGCCTGAGGCCTGAGCAGGCGGAGGCCGGGCTGGACCTCAGCGGGGGCTCGGCTGGGCCGCTGGCCGCTGGGGCCACTGGGGTAGGGCCTGTCGCTGCGCCCGGGCACTCGGTGCTCTGCTTCAGACCCACCATGGAAGCAAGTCAGAATCCTGCCCAGCCTGCGGGCGCCGGGGCTGTGCCTGCCTGGCTGACCTCGTCCTGTTCGGCCCCCGCACTCCGGCCACAGTGGCCACGCTGCTCTCACACGGGTCCCTCCACACCCTCCGTGGGCCTCTGCCGAGCACTGGCGGGCCCTCCACTTAGGAAGCGTGTGCAGAAGGCTCTCTGTGGCGGCCTCGTCCCTCCCTTCAGCTCTGTTCAGAGGCCCACTTGGCCTCCTGGCCTCCAGCAGCTTTCCTGACCTCCATGGCCTCCAGCAGCCAACCTGGCCTCCTGGCCTCCAGCAGCCCTCCTGGCCTCCTTGCCTCCAGCAGCCCGCCTGACCTCCATGGCCTCCGGCAGCCTGTGGCTCCGTCCACCAGCCTGCGTCCCTGAGCACTCTGCCTGATAGGTCCAGTCTTCAAAGGCCCGGGCTTTGCCATCACGTCCACTCCTGCTGCCTGGTGCCACCCAAGGCCCTGACCTGTGGATTCCACGCTGCCGTTGGCTGGATGAAGGACCCGTGGCCTCATTCCTGAGCTGGGAATGGTCGGCGGGTCTGCTGAAGCTGGTGCTGTGTCCTGAACATGTCTGTCCCCACTGAGCTCAGGCCGAGGCCCCGTTCCTCGCTGTGGTGGTGCTGGGGGGTCAGGAGCTGCCCGGGTAGTGAGAGGGGCTCCTGCCTGTCTCGGCAGGTCTCGTCCTCACGGGACCCGACCGGTGACTGCAGGCTGGCTGCCTCTTGTGCTCTGTCCTTCCCACCGTGCCCGCCCGCCCTCTGCTTCGTGCCACAAGTGGGAAAAGCAGCCCTCGGCCTCGGCCAGGAGCTGAGCAGGCACTGGCACCTGCCCCGGGACTTCCAGCCCCCAGAACCTGTGCCAAAGTAAACCTCTTGTCTTCCTAAGTTACCCAGTCTCAGGGGATGTGTCACAACCACAGAAGACGAGCCAGGCCAAACGTCAGACAAACCCATTTCAGGGGACATACTGGCAAATGATGGACAGGTGTTCTTTGGGAGCGTCCCCATCTGAAAGACAAGGAAAGATGGAGGAACTGTCAGGTTGGAGCAGACACAACTAGACGCAGCGTGGGCTCCCCGACGTGAGGGGAAAGCCCGCGTGAGTTTGCGGTTCAGCCGACGGAGTGGCTTCAAGGTGCACGTCTGGGTTCAGAGGATGTTTCTGTCATGTCACGCGGCGGGAAGCCGGGTGAAAGGTGCGGGAGCCTCCTGTGCTACTGGTACAGACGTCCATGAGACCAGCTTTGCAGAGCCCGCTCAGGCGCGGGGGAAGGGGCCGGCAGAGAGGACCCTAGCGGAGCTCCATCATCACTAGGGACCACACAGATGAGTGGCCTCGCCCCAGCCCCACGGGCTCCGCCTGCCCAGACTCGGCCAGCCACAGACGGGAAGTGTCCAGGGAAGGACACCTGGCTGCACAGCTGCAGGCCTCCGCCTCCTGTCTATCCACTAAACAGCAGGCGCCACAACCGTGCATGGTTACAGGAAGGGCGGGCCGGGGCAGTGATGACCCAGGAGCCTTTCAACTCTGAAATCCCATTTCAGCAGTGATCTCCCCGGCAACTTGATGCCAGGCGACGGACACCTTCCCGGCCTCAGGCCTGGGGGCTTTAACCAGTGCTGCCCAAATGACAGCCACTGCCGGCCACCACCACGAGGCCACATCAACCTCCACAGGGCCACCTGTCAGACGCATCGTGGCTGATTAAATGGTTTCACTTTTTAAACCTCGAGTGGATGCGTTTTCAAAGGCGGCCACTGTCCTCACCCCGGGAGTGGAAAGCCGGCCTCACCGGCTGTGAGTCCACGGGACCGTGAGACGTGGCGTGGGGAGAAGAGGGCTCCAGCTAGGACTGCGGAGCCTGCTCCTTTTTTTGACTACAAGTGCCATCACCAGGACTGGGCGTGGCTGAGCGGGACTGGGCGTGGCTCAGCAGGACTGGGCGTGGCTGAGCGGGACTGGGCGTGGCTCAGCAGGACTGAGCGTGGCTGAGCGGGACTGGGCGTGGCTCAGCGGGACTGAGCGTGGCTGAGCGGGACTGGGCGTGGCTGAGCGGGACTGGGCGTGGCTCAGCGGGACTGGGCGTGGCTGAGTGGGACTGGGCGTGGCTCAGCAGGACTGGGCGTGGCTGAGCGGGACTGGGCGTGGCTCAGCAGGACTGAGCGTGGCTGAGTGGGACTGGGCGTGGCTCAGCGGGACTGGGCGTGGCTCAGCAGTGGAGGCCTACCTGGCACAGGAGGCCCTGGGGTCCATCCCAGCACAGTGGGACTGGAGGTGTTAAAGGCTGCTGTCACCCAGTGATCAAGAGAAGGGAAAGGTGGCCCCTTCCTCCTCCCTGAGGGACAGGTAGGCAGGACCGCCATCAGGCGGGGAGGCCGGGACCCTCGGTGCCTGGCCTGCCTCTCTCCTCCCTGGGGCCGGGTCTGGAGCCCTGCAGGCAGCCTGTGGCTCTTCCCTGGACCCGGCAGCGTGTCAGTCCTTGGGACGTGCAGCCTGTGACCTCGGTGGGGCGCTTCTCACGGTGTGTCTGTTCCTAGGTGCCCCAGCTGCCGCTCGCGCGGGGCCGTGCGGGGCTTTTGGCTGAGGCCTGTCCTGCCCTAGACATACTCTTCCTGTGGTGACCCACGGGCAGGCGTAGACTGGGCACAGTGGCCTTCCTCGAGGGTGGTGCAGGTAGAATTCTCCTGTTCTGCGCTAGTCTTGTCTCTTTTTCTTTTATGCTGGTTGCAGCCCACTAAATGGATTTCTCGACCCACTAATAACCACAACCTGCAATTGGCAAAACCTTTTGGGGGGTCCGAGTGAGAATCCTATTAACAGGTCGCCTTTTTCAAGCAGCTGCTCTCTGGCGAGCACAGTGCTGGTCCCTCTCCCAGTCCATCCTCAGCGCACTTTGTAGATCAGGCCCCGAGCTCAGAGAGGGACACCACTTAGTGCAGCTCACACAGCAGGGGAGGGAGATTGCCTGGGGGCCTGCCGCAGGGGCCTGCTTGGGGTCGCTCCCAGGAGAGGTGGGCGGTGGGAATCCGAGGGAAGAAACCCTGAAACCGTCTCTGCCACGCGGCCCTCTGGAGGTGCAGGGGAGCCCCGAACCTGGCTCACGGCTCGATTCTCTTTAGTTTTATGATTTTTAAGTTGAAGTGTGGCCCATGACAAAGTGCACCTCTGAAACGGGTGGCGCTGTGGCCGTGCGCGGGTCGGGTGCCGCCCGTTTTCAGCACCCCGGGAGGCCACGAGGTGAGCAGGCTCCTGACCCCGGCAGCGGGCGTTGGTTGTGCGTGTCCTTCGTGGCCACGTGAACGGCCTGCGCGGGGGACTTCTTCCTTCCGGAGCACATCTGTGATGTCACCCACGCAGCTGTCCACCAGCCCCCAGGAAAAGCCGGAGACCCCCTCCAGACCTTGCAGCCAAGACCTGGCCTTTTTATTTGCCTTAGCTGTACACAGGCCTTTATTCTTACGTGGTGCTGAGGATCGAACCTGGGCTGCGCATGTGCTAGGCGAGCGCTCTGCCGCTGAGCCCCAGCCCCAGCCCAGGACCTGGCCTTTGGAGAGTGCCCAGCGGGTGCCAGGCAGTCATCCCCGTCTCTGAGCCCCCACAGGAGGGACGCAGCCCCTTCCCCCCATCTTGCATGTGAACAGGCTGAGCCCAAGAGGGCCGCCTGCGGTCAGCAGAGGCAGGTGTGAGCCCAAAGTCCCCGTGCTGCTCTGGTGGAGAGCCACGTGGCGAGTCCCCCAGTGGTGACTGCCACAGGGCCAGTGCGGTCCAGGTCGTGGCTGACCACTGCTTGCTTCGTGCAGCGACTGAGCCACCCGCGAGGCGGGTCTCCAGCTGTGGCCGCGCTCCCTGGTGGCCAGGACTTCACCCCTCCACAGAAGTCCAGGGAGTCTGCGCAGCCGCCTGCAGACGCGGAGGCCCGGTGCCCATGCAGGAGCTCCCCAGCTGTGACGCGAGGGCACCGCGTGCACGCCGCTGACCAAGACGCCGCGACAGCCTCGGAGCTGTGTCCTGCTGTAGGAGAGGCCACCCTGGGGCCCGGGAAGGACCTGCTGTGCCTGGGGGCTGGGGCTTCAGGGGCATGGGTTTCAGGAGAGGGAGACCGCTCTCTTGGGCGCTGTCCCAGTGGACAGATGCCATTGCATGTGCATCCAAGCCCAGGGACGCGCGGCCCTGGGACGCCGCCCGTGGGAACCGTGCACATGGAGTGACGGGCGGCCTGGCCGGCCTGCGGGGGACAGGTGCGCCTTCTGTGTGGACGTGGACAGCGGAGCCGCACACCTGTGGGACGGGGAGGGCGGGGGCCCGCGCACCGGTCACTTTCCTGTGAGCCCGAAGCTGCCCCGCAGCGCAGGGCTGGGTGGAAATGGGGACGGGCCCACGGGCGCTTGGTGCCGGCCGTCAGGGCCCCAGGCTGGCGGGAGGGGAGGGTCTGGCTCCACCCTGGAGGCGTCCCCCAGCCGTGGGCCCTTCCTTGCCCTTCCTGCCTGCAGGTGTGCACGGCTGCAGTGGCTCCCGGGAGGCCTCTGTTGGGTCTGGCTGGCTTCGGGGGTCCCCAGGAGGTGGGCCGTTCCCACCATTTGGGCGGAAGAAGAAGTTTCTAGCAAGGACTGCGGCTGGTGGGAGGCTGTGCAGGAGGCAGGAGGAGGCCAGGGAGGCGGTAGCTCCCATTTCTGCCCCCGCTCCCCAGGACAGTGGGGCTCCGGGCGGCTGGCCTCACCCTGCCAGGGCGCTGCACACCCAGGCTCTGCTGAGCCAGTGTCCTTCGGAAAAGTCCATTCTGCTCGGGAGCCAAGTGAAGCTGGAGGCTGTGCAGCCAGCGCTGCCGTCGCCGGGCGTGACGCACACAGCGGGAGGGAGGGAGGGCCTGAGGCAGGCTCTGCACTCAGCTGGCGCCAGGGCCAGGCGCCCCCGGTGCCAGGCCCCTCGGCCAGCTCGGGCCTCGCTGAACAGCACGTGCCACAGGCCGCGTCGTCGGAGGGCTTCGTCAGGGCCAAAGCCCCGCACGCCGCCTCAGTCATGGGTGGAGTGAATCACCGGGAAATCAGGTTTTCTTATTGACTTGCCTTTTGGTTCAGAGATGGCGTCAGTCCAGGGCGAGTCTGTGGTAGGTAGCAGCTCCAGAAGCCGGCAGATTCGGGGGCATCTGGACGTCCTGGGAGGAGTCCCAGACAGCTCTGGGCCTTGCTCGTGACACGGGTAGTTCAGTGCAGCTCGCCGGACACCAGGTCCTCGGCTTTAACATGGGTCTAGACTGAAACAGCCCCGGGAACCCAGAAAGGGTGCGTCTCCTGTTCCCGTGCCCCAGACCTGGGCAGACATTGCTAGTCCATCCCAGCACTCGCACACGGAGTCAGGCTCGGTCGTAGCAGCAGGTGCCCCTCCCCGGACCCCTGGGAGTCCTCTTGGCCACGGCCAAGGTGGGTGGGAGGGCCCGGTCCTACAACCCTCTGGCTCTGCAGCTCTTGGGTGTCTTTGCCCTTTGGCTCTTTTCAGTTTGACTCTCTGTTTTGATAGAAAGACTGCGTGTTCAAGATTCAAGGCCAAGTACACAATCAGACCTTCTCCATGCCAAATCTGACCCCTGGGATGTTTTGCTTTGCATATTTTTTTTTTCAAGTAGTCAGTACTATTTTTAAATGGGTGATTTCACTAAGACCTCAGAGCCACTGCTTCTGCTGCCCCAGGGCCTCTGCTCCTGCTGCCCATGAGCCTCTGCTCCTGCTGCCCCAGGGCCTCTGCTCCTGCTGCCCCAGGGCCTCTGCTCCTGCTGCCCCTGAGCCTCTGTTCCTGCTGCCCCTGAGCCTCTGCTCCTGCTGCCCTTCCTGCCTCTGCTCCTGCTGCCCCTGAGCCTCTGCTCCTGCTGCCCTTCCTGCCTCTGCTCCTGCTGCCCTTCCTGCCTCTGCTCCTGCTGCCCTTCCTGCCTCTGCTCCTGTTGCCCTTTCTGCCTCTGCTCCTGCTGCCCCAGGGCCTCTGCTCCTGCTACCCTTCCTGCCTCTGCTCCCTGCCCCAGGGCCTCTGCTCCTGCTGCCCTTCCTGCCTCTGCTCCTGCTGCCCCAGGGCCTCTGCTCCTGCTGTCCCTCCGGCCTCTGCTCCCTGCCCCAGGGCCTTTATGGATGCTCCCCCTTGATTCAGATCTTCTTTACTTGCCTCCTTGCTGCATGAGGCTTCTCCAGCACCCCACAGCCCCCCTCTAACAGCCCTCTTAAAGCTGACAGCACTGAGACGTGCCCACGTGAGAACAGGGCACAAGTCCCCTCTCGGCCAGGCCAGCCAGGGGCCGCTCAAGTCCCCTTCTCCTGCCCTCTGCAAGGGGTTGTAAGAAAAGCCTCACCTTTTAGCTGGGAGGGACCTGGGCCTGCTTCCCAACTCCTTCCGCACCCCTGCCCCTCGCCATAGGGAGGGGCGTGTCCACTGTCCTTGGGCTTGGACACATGGTGAGCCCTGGTGGGAGCCGTCCTGTCCCCCTTCCTCCGCCTGTCCCCACTGGCCTTTCCAGAGTCGAGGTCTTTCTGACCTGTTTTCTTTTTCTGTGAATGGGGGGCTGGACTAGTTTGTGCCCCTGAATGGTGCTGGCCATCTGAGGCCTTGTGGCCATCTGAGACCTCGTGAGGGAGTGAAGCTCTCCGTCCCCCTAAAACCTTCCTCCCGCCCTCTGCGTTTGCCCCCTGGCCAGGCAGGACTGGGCTGTGACTGACCCCGAGCTCACTGGGAACAGTGTCGGAGGTGCTGTCAGAGCGGGGAGCACAGGGAGCCCAAAGGGCAGGGAACTGGGCTCCCCAGAGGGACGCTCCCCTAATTTGCTCCTAAACTTAACTCCCCCCACCCCCCAGGCCACCAGTGCGTTCCTTTCAAGCCTCTGTGCAGGGCCAGCCTGGCGGGAGCCGAGAGCCCAGGCCCTGAATAGCTCTCAGTCCTGCCACTGGCCATCGGTGGAGGCCGGCTGTATTTTTGTCCCATGATGGGTCGCTCTGACAAGCCCGCCCCGCCTGCCCCTCTGAGATGCGTTTCCACTTATAGCATGGGGGGGTCTGTTGTCCTGGCCTGGAGGTGTCACCCCCACAGGCACCGCCTGTGCCCTTGGCCAGTGGGAGGCCAGACGAGGCCACGCCCAGCGCCTCTTCCTCCTGTGCGGACTCCTGGGCTGCAGGGTGGGGCAGAGGGATGGGGGCGGGGCCTCCAGCCGTGTTGACAGGACCCCCTGGGGGGGCACATTGCACCCTTCTGCCTCCCCTTCCCCCTCGGCTCCCTCTGCGAGGGCCGCGGCCTGCTGTTGGCACCAGGAGGCAGCTCTGAGCGTGGACAGCCAAGGCCTGGGGCTGTGTGCAGTGGCAGGAGGCCAGGGAGGAGCTCCGCGCAGCCCCTTGGTCCCTGACCAGGGGTCCAGCCCCGCCGGCCTCTCGCTGGCTGTGTGCCCTGGGCTTGCCGCTTGCCCTCTCTGAGCCCCCCTTATACTCACTGGTGCGTCCTGGTGGGGGGATTCGGTGGGATGCAGCGGTCAGCTGTCTAAGTGGGGCGTGGCCCCCGGAGCAGGCGCCTGGGAAATGCCAGCGCCTTTCCCCGTCCCTCTGTTGACCTGTGGTGACTCGGGGCCAGCTGACAGCCCGAGGAAGCAACTTGAAGTTGGAAGTGAGTTGACCGCGTAGGCCGGTTGGGGGAATGTCACCTTGTCACCCCTGAAGGCTTCACGTCCTCGTGCCTCTCCAAGGAGTCCCAGCGTGACCATTTGTATGAACTTCCAGTTTCTCCGTTTCTTCCTGCAGATCTAAACAAGGGTGTGAGCCCACTTTCTGACTACTCCCCGCCCCCCCAAACACGCTCAGTGATGGGGTCGCCTGCTCCCTGCTGCTGTCCCCTGGAGAGTCCCTGGTGGGCGTGTGCAGGCGTCCTGGCCCGCAGGCCGTGCCCTCCACGTTGTGGCCAGGTGTCGGGGGCCTGCCCCTGCCCTGCCCCTGCGTGGTTGGCCAGTCTCCGGCCTGAGCTGGCAGGGCTGGTGCTGTGGACACAGCCTCCTGTGGACGTCACTTGGTATTTGTTGTACCCAATTCGCAGGAAAAAAGTCTCACAAGCCACTCATGTAATAGCCAATGAAGCCTTTGTTCCGGCCGGGGGCCCCTTCCACGTCCCGCACAGGCAGGGTGGTAGACAGTGGCGCCTGCTCACAGCAAGGGCAGGGCTTAGGAAGCGCGGGTGGAGACACCCCCAGGCCCTCGGGTGGGTTGATGGGCCACCCGTGAGACTGTTCAAGTCGCCGCTGCTTATTGCACATTTTCACCTGGCATTTACTGGGTGTCAGCTCTGCACGGCCCGCAGGTGACGCAGGGACAGATCCACTTTGGCCCCTCCGAGCCAGAGCAGAAGGGCTGGGGACCTGTGTGCAGAGCCGGGCCCGGGAGGCCGCCCGGGGCTGGGGAGCAGTGGCCGCCCCGGGGAGCGGCAGGCGCCCCCCCCCCCCCGCCCTGCCAGACTCGTCTTTCTTTGTGGGAAGCAGGGGAGGGTTCGGAGGACCCCGGGGTCTGAGGTCAGGTGTGGGGTGATGGGCAGAAGCACGGGCTGCTGGGGCTGGGGACCGCTGAGGGGGCACTGGTGACATGGCCTCCCCCAGGCTTCCTCCACCTCCCAGCCCCGTGCCCTGGGGAGGCACGAGGCCCCCTGGCTAGAAGCATGTCCCCCGGCCAGATGTCCCAAGGTCAAGCCCAGTCCTGCACCTGGGAGAGTACATGGGGACGGCGACTGCCTGCCACACAGGTCACCAGGGCTGTGGGACGTGGGTGGTGAAGGCCGAGTTCGAGGCCAGGTGCCGAGCAGCCCCCACCGTGGGGACACCCGTCCTGCTGCCGTAGCAGCCGACCTTCCTCCTCTCCCAAGGCCCCTGCACCTGGGGGGACAGACGGCCGGTTCCAGCTGACAGCGCAGGGTGGCTCGAGTGCCCATCAGCAGCCTGAACGTCAAGGTCGAGGGTCAGGCCGGGAGGGACTGCTCTCGGGGCCACTCGCGGCCTGACGCAGGCGTCCAGTGCTGGTGGAGGTCAGCAGGCAGGGGAGGGGCGGAGCACGCGTGCCTTTCACCCTCACCTGGGCCGGGCACCGGGCTGCCCGGGGCTGGTGGGCAGGGCTGACTAGGCTGGAGCGCCCGCCGAGAGCCTCTGGCTATTTTAGGATGAGTGACCCCCACTTCCAGCGACTTGCTGCCAAGAGGCATCGGTTCCATTAAAGCCTTGGAGACAGTGACCTCACAGCCTCCTGCCCGTGGCCACCCATGGGCGGCCACAGAGCCAGCCAAACGTACCTGCAGGAGTGGGAGAATGGGGTCCAGCGTCAAGTTACAGCAGCAGAGCGGGGGAGCTGGGAGCTGGGAGCTGGGGGCCTGGGGGGCCTGGGGACCTGGGGAGCTGGGAGCTGGGGGCCTGGGGACCTGGGGAGCTGGGAGCTGGGGGCCTGGGGGGCCTGGGGAGCTGGGACCTGGGGGCCTGGGGGGCCTGGGGAGCTGGGACCTGGGGGCCTGGGGAGCTGGGACCTGGGGGCCTGGGGGGCCTGGGGAGCTGGGACCTGGGGGCCTGGGGGGCCTGGGGAGCTGGGAGCTGGGGGCCTGGGGGGCCTGGGGACCTGGGGAGCTGGGAGCTGGGGGCCTGGGGGGCCTGGGGAGCTGGGAGCTGGGGGCCTGGGGGGCCTGGGGAGCTGGGACCTGGGGGCCTGGGGGCCTGGGGAGCTGGGACCTGGGGGCCTGGGGGGCCTGGGGAGCTGGGACCTGGGGGCCTGGGGGCCTGGGGAGCTGGGACCTGGGGAGCTGGGAGTTGGGGACCTGGGGAGCTGGGGACCTGGGGAGCTGGGGGCCTGGGGAGCTAGGGAGCTGGGAGCTGGGGGCCTGGGGACCTGGGAGTTGGGGACCTGGGGGCCTGGGGAGCTGGGAGTTGGGGACCTGGGGGCCTGGGGACCTTGGGACCTGGGGAGCTGGAGGCCTGGGGACCTGGGGACCTGGGGAGCTGGGAGTTGGGAACCTGGGGGCCTGGGGAGCTGGGGAGCTGGGAGCTGGGGGCCTGGGGAGCTGGGACCTGGGGAGCTGGGACCTGGGAGCTGGGAGCTGGGAGCTGGGGACCTGGGAGCTTGGAGCCCGCTGGTTCCAGCTTCTCGCGGGAAGACGAGTGTTTGCTTTGGGCCGTGAGGAGCTGACCTCACCCGCTGGCCGGGGCGGCCTGTGGCTCCCATCCTCTCTCTGACTGCACTGCCCGCCGCCCTGTGTGCCTGTGGCCTGTTTGAGGCTAAGGTGTGAAGCCAGAGGGGGGTCCTGCCCCCTTTGCGTGGCGGGGACCTTGTGCTCGCCACACCGTCCTGGTGAGTGGCGGGCACGTCCAGGTGGGCTTCTCTGTTCCCGTCTGCTACTCTGCCCGGTTTTCTCTCTGGGGCACAGAGCAGAAGGGACAGGGAGGCCGCCTGACACCAGGTCCTTCTCTGGGGGCCTTGGCTCCCCCGCAGGAACTGAGCCCCAGGCCTCTGAGGGAGGACTCGGGACGGCTGGGGACGGGGCTCCCGCAGGGGCAGGCGTTGCTGCACGTGACAGGACCTCGCACAGCACCGTGGGCCCGGGGCCTGTGGCCCTCCTGTGGCGTCCTGACCTGGGCACCTGTCCTGTGTGGCGGAACCCTGGGCTCCTCCCTCTCGCACCAATGGCACCCCAGCCAGGGCCGTGACGGCCACGTGTCCCTAGACATGGCCCCGTCCCGGAGGCACAGGGGTTCCTGATGGAGAGTCTCTGGCCCACGACTTCTAAGGACGTGAGAGAGGCCAAGGGCTCGAGCGTTTCTCACGGCTTGTTTTGTTTTAAAGACTTTTTAAAAAAGAGAGAGATGGGCGTCAGGTCCTCATGCCCCCCCAGGAGCTGGGACTGGCAGTGTGCCACTGTACCAGCTCTGCTCGCGATGGTCCCCAGCTTCGTCACCTCCAACGGCCACGTTGCTGTCTGCAGCTTCTGCTGTTGTGCAGGAGCCCTAATCAAGGAGAGGGCTAAGATTGCGGTTGGCTGTGAGCCATAGAGATATTCGAGCATTGCCACCTTCCATGGTCTCGCGGGACTTGGCCCAGGACATTGCGGATTGGGTCAGCGCCATTTGCCTGATCTCGCGAGACTTGGCCCGGGACATTGCGGACGGGGTCAGTGCCATTTGTGTGTGGTGTGGTGGTGGTTGTAGGAGTGTGGATGGTGTTGGAGTTGTTGTTGGAGCCGGAGAGAGGAGCTAGCAGAATAAAGAGCCTGTTTGTTTCCAGTCCGCCTCTGAACTTATTCCTGTGGCGTTGTTGCTCCAGGCGGCCATCGCTTCAGGCAGCAACACTGTTGGTCCTGCAACGTGAGTGGGTGGGTCATGTGGGTGACCTCAGGGAAGCTTCTAGCGCTGATGGCGGCAGGCACCAAGGCCAGGGGGCCTCTCAGCCTCCTCTGTAACACAGGACAACGGTCTCTAACTCGCAGGTCACTCAAGAGAACTGTATGAGAGCATGCCACTTGAGGACCTAGCATGACCCCGGCACACAGTAGGTCCACACCAGGTGTCCCTCTTCCCTCCCCCATTCTCTTCACCCGCTCCTCCACATTCTCTTGATGGTGGGGTGGCCACAGCTGATGGCATCACCGCAGCGAGGGCTGACTAATGCGAGCGAGGAGGAGGGACGGCTCACTTCCTGATCCGTCACAGGCCTGGGTTCTCACCGGCCTTCTGGTGGCCCAATTTCAGTGACATTCACCACTGACTCACTTGGCTTGTGGTCAGCTCTGAAATCGGGGTCCTTCTCCGCCCTTCCTTCTCCGCCCCACCAGCCTCCAGCTCGCCTCTGGCGTGGGGAAGGAGTTCGTGGACGTTGGGTTCAGGTGGTCCTTCCCGCGGAGCCCAAAGCTCTGCCGGACGGCAGCTCCGTGAGGGCAGGGGCCGTGTCTGTCTGCCTCGGTGGCATTTCCCTGCCGGCTGCACCGCTCAGTAAGTCGAATGAACACGTGTGTGTCCTGCAGAGGTGCCCGCCGCTCGGGGCAGTGTGCGGGCATCCTGAGCCCCTGGTGCATTCAGCAGCAAGCGAGCCCTGACCTGGCTCCCAGGAGGACCCCGGGCTGGGACCCCAGAGCGGGGTGTCCACATCCGCTGGCATCCGGCTCCACCCGAGCCTCAGTGTCTTCTCTGGAAAAATGGGTGCCAGGACCCGCCAGGGTCACTGTGGGAATCAGAGGCACATGCGTCTGTCCAGGCGGACGCGCTGGCGGGAGGGATCGCGGCTCGGTGTCCCCTGCTCTCCCAGCACTCCCCACGCCAGGCACCTGCTGCTCTGTCCACGCCTTCCTCCCGTGGCTCTGTCAACCCTCTCCCTCCCGCCCCGTGCTGCCCCAGCACGCCCCACACCGGCTGGTGCCCAGCCCTGGGTGCAGAACCCGCAAGGACCAAGCCTGTAGGGAAAGCGGGTGGGGCTTCACGGGCCGCCCCTCCTTTGGCTTTCAAGATGATTCCCACTGGATTTTGAAAGCTACTTTTGTCTTGAATAATTTCAGACTCACCCCCAAATTACAAAACTAGCCCAGAGTTCCCGCCTGCACTGTCCCAAGCTTCCCCAAAGCCTCCCTCTTACATAACGACTCCCCCCACCCCCCCAGGAAGGCGGCACCAGCCCATCGTTGGCCAATCTGCAGAGTCGTCTGTCCCGCTGATGTCCCTCTGCTGAGCCGGGCCCTCAGGTCTAGCCGAGCTCTCTCCTGGTCTCAGCTTGGTGTCCCTCGTGATCAGACTGAAGCTGCGCCGTCATGTGTGCGTTGACACGGTGGCACCGGCTGATGCTCTCCGAGGGCTTCTTACGTGCTCGGTTGTTTGACCCTCGTCCTGCACTGTGGGGTAGCTGCTGTGGTGGCCCCACTCCACAGAGTAACCGGGGCACAGAGAGGTTGAGCAACGTGCCCGAGGTCACCCAGGGACGCAGTCACAGTTGAGGCCAGGCGGTCTGACTCCGCGGTCAGACTGCTCGACCTCTGACGTCCACGGCCAAGGGCCCACCTCTTCAGAGAGAGAGGGGTGGGCAGTCACAGGACCCTCTCCCCCCAGCCCTCGTTCCATTGCCAGGAAGGCAGCAGAGAAAGCGGTGCCCTTTCAACCTGGCCGCCCCCAGGGGCCGGTCCTTCTCCCCCGGGGTCTTCGTGTGACTGGCAGAGTCAAGTGTCGGCCCTTAGGCAAGACGTCCAGGCCAGTCCACGCCTTGGGTTTAGCAGGACGCTTTTGTTTCCCAGTCACCAAGGAGGAGCCAGGCCCCTTGTCACCAGCCTCTCCACCAGGCAGGCCCCACCCTCCAGAGCCTGGCACCTGTGGGCAGGACATGACCTGTGTGGGGCAGACCTGCCTGCCCCGCAGCTCCAGGGGAGGGAGGGAGGCCGGCGCAGAGCTTCTCAGCGCACTCGGTCCGCGCAGGTCTAGGAGTAGGAGGCCCGCCTTGAAAGAGGAGGAAAGCCGAGACCAGAGAGGCCAAGCCTTTTGCCTACAGTCACACAGCAAGGAGGAGGACCAAGATCGGAGCGGCCGATTCCCAGGCCCAGCTCTTACACAGCTGGGGTACAACAGCCAGAGGGAAAGCCGTGACCCTGGGTTTCCTGCCACCCAGCCCGACTTCCCTGAGCTCTGGTGCGAGGGATCCTGGGTGGAAGGGCAATGGTGCTTCTGGGGAGGAACAGGGGAGACAGCCGTCCCCAGCTGGTGCCGGCCCCAGGGCTGCAGGCGGGCGTTACAGCCACCTCGTGCGTGTGGAGCCGGCCGGTGCTGGCAGGGGCCGCAGGGGAGAGTGGAGACCGGAGGAGGCAGCGGGGCAGGAGAGGGAAGGCGACGGCAGGAAGGCAGCAGCCCCAGAGCAGGGGCCCGCTTCCTCTAGAGTCACCTGAGTCACTCCACAGTGATTTCTGCAGGGCCTGCTCTGTGCCAGGGCTTGGGGACGCGGCCAGGGATGCACCACAGGTCCTGCCCTCAGGGAGGTCACGCTTTGATGGGGGAAGACCCACCTGGAAGCACAAACAAGCCCAAGGAGCCCACAAGGTCACCCAGAATGACCTTGGGTGGCAGGTGTCGGGCGGGAGTTACCATGAGGACACCCTCAGAGGCCATGCGGGGTGAGGCCACTTAGGAGGTGGCCTGGTTGTGGGGGGCCGCGGCTCACTGCCCCCCCCCCCCGCCTGCCCTCGCCCACGCTTCTGCCCTCACCGCTGCCGTTTCTGCCCACAGGTTTGACATCTACAGGAAGGTGCCCAAGGACCTCACACAGCCCACCTACACTGGGGCCATCAGTGAGTAGCCTCCCTCTGACCCTGTCCCCACCCTGCGTGCACCCCTGGGCACCTGCGCCCGTCCCCTTCTGCAGAAGGATCAGGGGCAGGAGAGAGGAGGTGCCCCTCCCTGCCTCCCACAGGGTCTCTCCTCCTGGCCCTGCGAGGGGTCCGCGCTGTCCGCTTCTACAAGGGTGCACAGGGAATCCTCCGTGCCGTTGAGGAGCCCTAGCCTGAGATCCAAAATGCTCCAAAATATCTTTTGTGGTGCTGGGGAGAGAACCCAGCTGCTGGGCACACGTGTTGCACACCGAGCCGCACCCCAGCCTCCCCCTCCCCAGCCTCCCTGTCCCCAGCCTCCCCGTCCAGACCCCTCTGAGCATCGACGTGGCACCCCAGGTGGGAAGTGGCAGCCCCCTGGGATGCGCCAGCCAATCACGGGTGCAGTGAAGGTCTTGCACTGGGGCTGCACGTGGGAGGCGCCGGTGACACCCAGGTGACACCCAGGTGGATTCCGTGTTTAGCCTCGGGCCCGTCCCCAGGATGCCCCATGGTGCCCACGCAGGTGTTACCAGACTCTGAAGACCAGCAGTCTGAGAGCGTCCTGGACGAGGGACCCTCAGCTGGTCGAAGCTGCCTGGGAGGACCTGGGCTGGGGGATCTGTGTGCGTAGCTCTGAGACAGTGAGTCCTCGTCACTGCTCTCATAATAAAAGCCTCAAGCTCACCGGGGGTCTCGTTTCCGGAGACCACTCTATGATAAGAGGGACCAGGACTCCCTAGAGAAGCCGCTGAGCCCAGCGGGAGGTGGCTGCGGGCTCGTGCTCGCAGAGCCAGGACCACCCAAGGCCGGAGCCGGGGGAGTCGGAGTGACAGCACCACCAGTTTAGGACCCAAGGGACTCAGAAAGAGGCGTGCGAGTCTGCGCTGCTACGAGCGGCGGGGGGAGCCGGGTCTTCCTTACCAGGGCGCCCCGACAGTGCGGGCAGACCCGAGCACAGGCCCGCTCCTGGAGTGCGGCGCGCGTCACCTCCAGAACAGCGTCACGGTGAGAAATGGAGGCACCACCTCAACCCGGTGAGGAGGGTTGGCACCACCTGTGCAAGTCACCCGGATGTCACGTACCCCTGCGGGCTGTGTAGAGGCCCCTCATCTCCCTGGGATCTTCCTCTGAAAACCACAACCAGGCCCATTGTGGGGAAGCATCACCGTCCCACGCGGGGGACCTTCCAACGGGACCCTTCCGCAGGACAGGGACTGGAGGACCTACCACCCAGCACAGCAGAAGGACCCAGGATGAGTCAATGTGGCGTGGGATCCTGGATCGGTTCCTGGAGCAGAAACTGAGCGTTTTTGGGAAACTGGTGGGATCTGAGCACAAGGCTGAGGCGGACTCTGTGCGGCACCGTCGGCACACTCTCCATCTTGGCAGCTGTGCCCGGGCTGCGTGGGCTGTTCCGGAAGCCAGGTGGAGACGGTGCGGGAGCCCGTGTTGTCCCCCGCGTCCAGTAGGAGTCCACGGGGGAAACCTGTGTTTTAAAACGATGCTCAAAAGCAAACCAAAGCCACGCTGCACGCGGGGCTCCACAGCACCACAAAGGATATTTTGGACCCAAGCCCAGGGGCTCTCATAGACTTGAGCCTCAGGACCGGGTGTCTCTGTAGCTGCTGCATTAGTTCGTTCTTCACTTGAGAAAATGCGCCAAGTCAAAGTGATTCCCCTGAAGTTCACGGCTTGCAAAAGCAGAGCAGGTCTAGGACCTGGGGCCTCCTGGGCCCTGGCCTCCCGGAGGTTGGCATGGGAGAGGGCCTCCCCACCGAGGCAGTCAGCGTGGGCCCACGGCCTCCCGGCTCAGCCCAGTCTCAGTCGCCCGGTCTCAGTCTGGAAGATGACCTTGGGACCAGTATTGGGGGGAAAAGTGCAGATAGGTAAAGATACAGGTGTTCCTAGACTTCAGTCCCCATAACACCCGGGAACTGAAAACACCCCAAGCGAAGGCTGCGTGGGTCACCTGGCCCAGTGAGCGCCAGCATCTGGCACAGGACTCAAGGAGGTGGCTGCTTCTCGGGTGCTCGGGCTGATGGGACCCGAGGCTCACTGCCACCAGCCAGTGTGGAGAGAGAGCCCTGTGCAGCCCTGGCCTGGGTGAAGTCCAGAGTCAGTGTGTGGGCATCGCTCTCGTCCCCTTGTAGAGTTGAAAAGTCCCAAGTCCAGTCCTTGCAAGTTGGGGACCCCCGGCAGCTACAGCAATGGCAGCAGACGCTCTGCCTCGGCCCTGGCATCGGGGAGGCGGGAGGGAGTGTGGGGCCCCGGGGAGACTCGTCTCAGGCCCCCTGTGGGGACAGGGCTGGGTGCTCTGCAGAAGCCGGAAGTTCCGATTCCCACCTGGAATCTCCCGATGTGGACTCCACGTTGCCCAGGCGTGCCCCTCAAGGCCAGCAGGACACCTGCGTGGGCCACCCGTGGGCAGCCTGTATTCGAGGCTGACCTGGACACTGGAGGCCCCAAGGGGAAAGCCCTCACAGGGAGGGCCTCTCTGACCCCAGGGTCGGATCAGTAGTGAGGCCGGGAGGAAGAAGGGCCTTTGGAGGGAGTGTCCGGGCCTCAAGCAGGTCTTCTCAGGCCGCAGGAGGGGCAGGAGGGCTGAGGGGCCTCCTCTGCCAGCGCCTCCACCTTGACGCTCTGACTCTGTCTTGCAGTCTCCGTCTGCTGCTGCCTCTTCATCCTCTTCCTCTTCCTCTCGGAACTCACCGGCTTCATCACGACAGAAGTGTGAGTCACCCTTCCCCGGGGACGGGGTCTTCTGAGCTCCTCCAGGCCCCCCCGTCCGCAGCCGCTGGACCTGGAGCCGGGTGGGCGTGGCTCTGGGCACGTGCAAGGGCCCCGCGGACCTCCTGGGCCCGCGGCGAACAGGGACTGTGGGCTCAGCTCTGCGCTGTCTGGCCTGGGCCTCTGTCCCCTGAATCAGCTCTGGTCATCTGCTGCTGTCCGGAGTTGTTGGGAGGCTGGGAGGGGGCAGCTTCCTGGAGGGGGGCAGGTGGCTGACATCAGGCCCACGCAGGGCGGGGTCAGCGTGGGCTTCCTGGCAGCCCTGACACAGCGTCCATCTGATTCCTAGAACTGCCCGCTGTCCGGCTCGCAGGGCTGCAGGGTGTGGAGCGCAGATGCCTTTGGAGTTGGTCAGCCCCTCCCAGCGCCCCTCAGGGCCGCCGGAGACCCGGGAGCTTCCTGCCTTTGGCAGGGACTTAAGACTTCAAAGGCTCCTTTCTGTGTTCACACCCCAGAAAGCCTGGGGAGCTGGCCGCCCCTCTGTCAGTCTGGAACTTTCTTGTTCCACTCTTGGGGTCTCTTGTCCCCTTGGCCCTCCTCTCAAGAACAGTGGAAGCTAGAGACAGCTGCCTCGCCTCGGGGCCCTGGACGGCAGACACCACCACCCTGGACCCTCGGCCCCGAGGCAGCTCTGCTGTCCTTACAGAGGAAACGGAGGGTCAGAGAAGTGGAGGGACTTACCACAGCCAGCCGCTGGGAGGTGTCTCCCAAGCCACAGAGGCACCCGTAGGCCTCCCCGTAGCTTCCCACCCTCTCCTGGGGGGACAGTGTGCCTTGCCTGTCGCTCCGATTCTGTTCATGACCCTCTTGGCACCAGAGCCCAGGGGGGTCTCATAGACCCAACTCAGGACGGGTGTCTCTGTAGTCGCTGTGTTGCTGTGTGACCCTGAACAAGCTGCTGAACCTCTCTGAGTCTCAGAGCCTGACTGAATGAGGGAAAGCAGCCCAGAGTGAGAGCTCCTGATTCTGGGAGAGACGTCGCTTGCTGAGACATGGCCCTGCAGGCGGTGCAGGGGCCCGGACAAGACGCGTGCCCCAACACTGCCCGTCCCCCACTGGGGGCCTTGACCTGGTCCAAGGCAAGCAGCTTCCCCCTCGCACGTGGGGCTGCCGGGTATCTCAGGGGTTGCTCCGTCATGAATTAGAGGTGGGAGCAAGAGGTGCACACCAGCTGCACTGTGAAGCACCTGCTGTATACCAGCTGGCACTGCCAGCCTAGGGCTCGCCCTCTTCCTGGGGTGGGGACCTCTCTGCAGACCTGCGGTGATCTGAGTGGGGCAGGAGCAGGACGGCAGGATGGCAGCCAGGACCCGCCCTTAGGCAGGTGGCTCCCACGCTGCGGGCAGGAGTGTCAGCGAGTGCAGGGTCCTGAGGCAGGGACTCCTGGTTCCCCAGGGGCAGGAGACAGCTGGGGAGAGGCCGCGGGCAGGAGGTGGCGTCGGAGCCAGGCCCCGCCCATGCCGGTGTCCCTGGGCTCGTTGCCTGACCATGGGCGCCTCCCTCGCTGGCCACGTGTCCATTCTCTGAGGAGCCCACTGTGCGGGCCTCAGACACAGGTGGTCAGCAGATAGAGAACACTAGACGGCAGCCGTCCCCCTGCGTCCCTGGGGTTGGCTCAGGCCCCCCAAACATAGCTGCATCTCAGATGCTGACATTCCTACCGTGACAGGGCGTCCCCGTGCTCGGAGCCCAGTGCACCCTCCTGTTTAGCTAAGCCGCCTGGACTGCTGTCCAGCGTCCCCGCTGAGTGGTGGCCACACTGTGTCTTCTCCATTCTTCTTTTTTCCTGGAGCTGGAGTGAAACCCTGGGCCTCCCCAGCCTCCCCAGCCTCCCCCAGCCTCCCCAGCCTCCCCAGCCTCCCCCCGGGTTGGTCCAGTCCGTGGCCGTGGAAGTCGCGACTGGAGGGGCGGCTGTGTGTCAGTGAGAAGTGCGGGGTGCGCGGAGCACGAGGGGCTGCAGGGAGGCGAGGCTCCCCGAGAGAGACCAGGCCTAGCCGGGCTGGCCCCCGTCTCCCCAGGCGGGCACCAGCACCTGCCCCACCCCCACGCAGCGCCAGGCGGGCTTCAGGGCTGCTGTGCACATGGCGGGTCCCTGTGCCCGGCTGTCAGTTTCCCCGCCCCTCCTCCCTCTCTGGCCTCCCCAGGGACACCGCGGTGGTGCCATTACTCAGCCCAGCCGTGGGGAGGCGGGCGCTGGGGCCGCAGACCAGCGAGCGTGACGTCAGGCCTGAGCTGGCGCGGGCGGGGCCCACCTGTGTGCGCCTGCCCGTGCCGCGGGCGTCCGGTCGGGCCTGCAGGCAAGCCCAGGCAGCCGCGCTGTTGACCAAGGGCAGGGCGGGCTGCGTCTGCGGAGCACAGTGTGTCCCGTCCCCTCCTCCTGCTCCAGGAGTTGCCCTTGGTGGCTCCCGGGGCGTCCTGGGTGCTCTGGCCCCACCGCAGCTCTGGAGAGGAGGAAGGGGCCAGGAGGCACGAGCCCCCAGGGCCCGCTTACAGAGGGCTCGCCTCGCGTCCAGCCCTGGATAGCCATGGGCCGTCTTCAGGGTCGCAGCTGGGCAAGGCAGGAGGTCGGTGGGGGACAGGGCTGCGCAGAGGGGCCGCCTGCCCGCCTGCGGCTCTGCCAGGCTGCCGGAGTCGCCCGTTGACGAGGACTTGGGAACCGTGGGCGTGACGGCCGCCCTCGGGGTCTTAGGTTCGTGGAGGCTTCTCTGGGCCCAGGGAGGCCTGCAGGCTTGGGAAGAGCTGGGGTGACCATCTCCCCTTTTCAGGTGGCTGGCCTGCTCTGGTGTTCGGATGACCACAGCGGGTCAGCACCTCCCTGTCACCATGAGCCTGTAGCTCAAGGAAATGAGGTCAGTGCTGGGGGGACCAGCCCTGCTCCGGCCCAGCCTGTGGTCATCAGTGACAGAAGGCGCCTGTTCCGGCCCAGCCCGCGGGGAGGAGGCGTGTGTTTGGGTGGTTGGTTCCGACCTGGGCTTTGCACAGGCCGTGATCATCCTTGGGAAAGTGGCCCCACAGATGTCCTGAGGTTCTGCTTCCTGGGGAAGGTGGCCCAGACTGCTCCAGGCTTTGGCTGACCTGGCTCTGACAACTTCCTAGCAATCGGCCCTGCGAGGACGGGGACTTATGCTAATGAAATGTAGTGACTGGAACTCTCCCCCGTGACCTACAGCACGATGGCGCGCCTGGCGCTCCCCAGTGCGGGTTATCGCAGTGACCACCCGTGGTCAACACGCCCAGGTCAGGGCGGGCCGGCTCGGGTAGAGGACGCGCCTGAGCCCCCGCGCCCCACACCCAGATACCGCGAGCCCGCACGCTATGGTGGTCATCCGTGCAGCCTCACAGAACCTCGTAGCTACGCGTTTCTAGCTCCACTTCAGAGCTGGGAGAACGAGGCACCAGGACCCTGAAACCCCACAAGGCTGCTGAGTGGCAGAGTCAGAGTCAGGACCCGAGTCTGTGGGACACCGAGGTCCCGCCGGGGCACCGCGCCCTTCCTGGAGCCCCCTGGAGCCCCCAGCTGACTGGAGGACTTGGGTGCTGGGGTGGGGTGGGCCACGCAGGCAGATGCAGCCCCAGGGAACAGGAGCCTGGAGGCCACCTTCAGTGACACCCCCTCACCCTCCCCAGAGCAGACTCATGCGGGGGGACAGTCGCTAGCCAAGGGAGGGGCGAGAAGTCTCCGTGAGCCTGGAGTGCGGTCAGGGCTAGGCAGACAGCCAGGAGGTCACATTCAAGAGCACTAGGGACCTTGCTCTTAGCAATGGAGGCCCAGGCCTCTGAGGGCGGGTGACAGGTTTGTGTATTGGAAAGGTCACCTCTTGTAGCTGGGTGGCCCTGGAGCCTGGGCCCTGGCGGGGAGCCAGGTGGTGGCCCAGGCTCCCTGGCTCTGGAGCAGAGCTGGGGCAGGACTTGGAGGCTGGCTGTCGAGGGACACATTTTGGTGGACGTCCCTCTAGGTGGCAGATGCCTTGCTTGCTCCAAGAGTCAGGACTTCAAAGTCAAGGTCGGGGGCGCCTGCGGACGTGTCTGCAGCCGCCCGCCCAGCCCCCGCCTCGCTGTGCCCGTAGGTTTCCACTGGACCAGACTTTTAAGCGTGGAGGTCAGCGGCTCTGGGCAGGAATTCGAGCTATTCAAGTCTCTTCTAGAAGCAGATAAGATTGTTCTCTGTGGATGTCATTGGCTCTTGTCTCAGCCTAGAACGTCAAGGCCCTTAGCTCCAGCCGCCTGCGTCCCGGCACCTCCCGGCCCTGGCCCTGCTCTGCCCGTCTCCCTACAAGGTCAGGTCCCATGGCCTCCTGCCTGCACACTCTGGCCACACTGGCGTGTCCACCGTCCCCCACCTGGAATGTCCCCCACCTCCCTGGGGCACACCCACCCCGCTTCCTGGTGGCCGAGGCCTCCCCCTGTGTTCACGGTCATCGTGCAGAAGTCTGGGAGCAGCCGTGCTGAGGCTCCCAGGGGCCTGGCCCACACGGGCTGGCCGTGAGTACAAAAGGAGGTGCCCTATGTGAAGGCCCTGGTGTCACCCTGGCCGAGCGGGAGGCCAGCTCAGCGGGACGTGCCCTGTCCCCCAGGGCCGAGCCCAGCCCGCCTGTAGCAGCACTTTCACGCCTTGTGGGGCGGTGGGGTGGTCCTGGTGGCCTCCCTGATAATCATGACTCACTGAATACTGAGTTAATGATGGTCAAAGTCGTGGAGCTAGATTGAGCGCCTACTGTTTACTAAGACCATGTTTAGAGTTGCTCTCATCCTCATCTAACCCTCCCCGCAGCTCTGTTACAGACACGTCATGCTTTAGTGTCCTGGGGGGGTCAAGGCTGAGACCCCAACCCAGGCCAAAGCCCGGGGATGCTCAGGTCCCTCCTGTGGGAACCGCAGGGAAGCTGCCCACTTCCTGTGATCTTTGAGCATCTCTAGATGTCTTTTTTTGGTACCAAGGGATTGAACTCAAGGGGCACTCGACCCCTGGGCCACATCCCCAGCTCTTTTTTGTATTTCATTTAGAGATAGGGTCTCACTGAGTTGCTTAGTGCCTCGCAGTTGCTGAGGGTGGCTTTGAACTCAAGATCCTCCTGTCTCAGCCTCCCAAGCTGCTGGGATTACAGGCGTGCGCCACTGTGCCCAGCTCATTTTTTTTTTTTTTTTTTTTTTTTTTTTGTGGTACCAGGGATTGAACTCAGGGGCACTCGACCACTGGGTCACATCCCCAGCCCTTTTTTTTTTTTTTTTTGTGTATTTTATCAGAGACAGGGTCTCACTGAGTTGCTAAGTGCCTCGCCATTGCTGAGGCTGGCTTTGAACTCGCGATCCTCCTGCCTCAGCCTCCCAAGTGCTGGGATCACAGGCGTGCGCCACCACGCCTGGCTTCTAGATGTCTCACCTATATACCACGACCCCCTCGCGCAGTCTTGACGTGGTGGAAGCGTTACACTATGTTGTTAGGGAACGGCAACAAGAAAAAATCTGTATGTGTCTGATAAGTGCAAAGCCAACTTCTGTGTTTGAATATTTGTTGGTTGGACCTGAGTTCCTACAACGTGCAGACACGGAGGACCGACTGCACTGGGACAGTCCCGTTTTCTCTCTGGAGAGGCCGGGGCCGACGGAGGCAAGGCCCTTGTCCAAGGTCCGCCGGGAGGGAGGGCGTGCAGCCAGGATCGGTCCCTGGCTGGGGCTCCCCCACGATGCTGTGCTGGCTTACCAAGAGCTGTGCTAGACAGACAGACAGACACAGACACACACGCTTCTGCCGAGGGGCGGCCTCAAGCTTGGTAGCCAGTCCTGTCCCTCTCCTCTGGCCTTCCCTTCCTCCCTCTTCCTTCCTCCCCTCCTGATTCTCTCTCCTTCCTGGTAGTCGAGTCTGGAGCCTGTGTGCAGGAGGGCGCTTGTGTGCGGGCGAGGCCTGGTGCACTGTCGCCGAGGTCGCTCCGCGCGCCCACCGTGCCCACCGTCTGGTCCCGGTGCACTGTCACTGAGGTCGCTCCGCGCGCCCACCGTGCCCACCGTCTGGTCCCGACGGTGCACTGTCGCCGAGGTCGCTCCGCGCGCCCACCGTGCCCACCGTCTGGTCCCGACGGTGCGTCTCCACCACCGAGGAGCTTCCCTCACAGCCCTGCGGTCAGTGTCCCTTCCACCTCTGTGCTGACCCCGACGGCCACAGATTGATTCTGCCTATTTTCGAACTTCCCGGAAGCTCCCCGCTGTCCAGAGGAGGAGGCTGAGGCTCTGCGAGGCGGAGCAGCGTGCCTGGTGCCCCAGCTGCCAGGTGGCAGGGCCTCGCCATAGCCCGCGCCTGTCCGCCCCGCCCTCGGTCTCTCATGGCCTGTGCTAGGAAGCACGAGGTGCCAGTCCCGCGAGAGCCCCCGTCCGCGGTGAGTCCCGGATCACCTGTCTTCCCTCCGGGTGGGCCGGTTTCCGGCAGCCTGTGGCCGCTTTCTCTCAGTCCAGAACCGACCCACCAAGCCCGTCTGCCTCGCGGGCCCTGCCGAGGGGCTGCTGTGGGTGGGTCTGGGGGCTGCCGGGGTGGCGGGAAGCCAGCAGGCCTGGGCCGTTTGCCTGGGTGCGGCCGGCAGCTGTAGGGATCGCACTCGGTGGTGGTGCAGGACTGCCCACACTGCCCACGCCTCCGGGCATCTGGCCCCGAGTGCCGTGCCCAGCGCCGCGGCCCCTTTCCTCTGGGCGGCCCTTCAGCCCGGGCAGCTGCCGTCTCTGGTTTTTCTGGCTCGGGGACGGGAAGCCAGGCCTGGGAGAGGCCCTCTGGGGCCTGGCAGGTGAACTCACCCGGGCCACACCTGGGATTCACCCTGCTCTTCGCTGAGGTCACCTCCCGCTGTTGCCAGGGATGACATCATCCCATAATCCCTCGGGAGTGAGGAGGCCCAGCCTCACCAGGTGGGAAAGGTGAGCAGCTGCGAGGAGGAGTCGGGGCAGGAGGAAGCCGGGCTCTGCCTCTGCTCCCCCGGCAGCCTGGCGACTCAGCCGCCTCGGAGTGGTGGACCAGGGCCGCAGGAAGGGGGTGCCCGGGGCGAAGGAGGGGTGTCGTGTGGCCGGAGAGCTCGTCCTCCTCCGGTTGACCTGCTACCCTGCGTCCAAGGCCCCCACCCCTGCGCCTTTGTCCCTCCTGCTCGTGTGACGTGGCCCAACGATGCCAGCGCTGCCTGGCATACGCCCCTGCCTCCCCGTGGCTTCCCGTGGGCAAGGCCTCCCTCATCTTACCCTTGACCCTGCCTACTGAGGAGTGGGATGGGCCAGTGGGAGCCGTGGAGATCCTGGGCTGTGGCTGAGTCTAGCTGGGCCCAGGCGTGGTGGCGCACACCTGTAGCCAACCAGCGGCTCGGGAGGCTGAGGCAGGAGGATCGCGGGTTCAAAGCCAGCCTGAGCAACTGAGCGAGGCCCTAAGCATCTCAGTAAGACCCTGTCTGTAAATAAATGACAAAAAAAAGGGCTGGGGATGGGGCTCAGTGGTTGAGTGCCCCTGGGTTTCAATTCCCAGTGGCCCCCCCCAAAAAACAATGTCTAGCCGAGCCCTTTCCTGGCCTGTGACCCGGATGGGACACACCCTCTCTGAACCTTGGTCTCCTGGTGTTAAAATGGAGATCAGGACATTTCACAGAAGCAGATGGGTCATGTGCATGCGCGTAGTAGGCCTCCCCAATTAGCTTCCCACCTTCCCGTGAGCCCACTAAGCCGGGGGTCCAGCAGGCTGAAGTCCCAGCTTCCTCTGTGGCTGGCATGTCCCCAGGAGTATCCCTGTGGCCCCCACAAAGAGTGACTGGCTGTCTTTCTGCGCCCCACAGTTCCTGGTTAACTGAGCACCAGCTGCGCCCCCAGGTGCCAGGAGCCCACAGGGGTGCTGGTCGTCCCCCCGCGCCCCCGCCAGCTCCTCTTCCCCACAGGACGGACGTCCCACACTCCTGCGTCTGATGGTCGAGCCCAGCCTGGGGACAGGACCCAGGACACCTCATAAGAGCGTGGGGATTTCTTTTTTTTTTTCTTTCTTTTTTTTTTTTTTTTTTTTTTTGGTACTGTGGATTGAACTCAGGGGCACTCGACCCCTGGGCCACATCCCCAGCCCTTTTTTTGATTTTATTAGAGACAGGGTCTCACTGAGTTACTAAGTGCCTTGCCATTGCTGAGGCTGGCTTTGAACTCGCGATCCTCCTGCCTCAGCCTCCCGAGTGCTGGGATTACAGGTGTGCACCACCGCGCCCGGCTTCTTTTTCCTTTTTAGATAAGTAATAATTGTGTGTGTTTATGGGCGACGAAGTCGTGTCTGGGTAGTTCGCTGCATTGTGGAATGGTCAGTCTCGTGAGCACAGCCTGCCCCTCGAAGATTTATTGTTTCTTTGTGGCGGGAACATTTAAAGTGCTCTCTTAGCTAATTTGAAATCTGCAGTGTCTCACTGTTAACTCCAGTTCTGGGCACTGGAGCCTGGGAACGTCCATCCCAGCGAAGTGACCACAGCCCAGCCGTGTGGCACCCCCTGGGGCTGCCTGCTGACACCCCCAGAGATTCTGTTTCCTCTCCCTGTGGGGAGTTACCTGGGCTTGGACTGAGCCTTCCGACTCCTCTCAGCAGCTCCTCAGCCTCCTCAGTTCAGAACAGCCTCTGCAACTCGGTGCCTGTCCCTGTCCCTGCCCCACAAGTTCCCCAGGGGCTCCTGGCCCAGAGAGTCGGTTCCGCTAGAAACGTGGCCTTCTACCCGCGTGCCTGCCTCGGCCCACCCCACCGTGGCCACCCGCCGTGAGTCCAGCCTGCTCTGCGCTGCGCCCGGCCTCCTGTCCGTCCCCACCACACCCATCCTGGCAGCCTCCCATCTGGTGTCCCTGTCACAGGACGGTCCCTCCGGAGGGAACCCATTCAAGTTTGCAAGCCTGGCCATCTGGCTGTGCTGTGCACCAGCTCTGAAGACGGTGGCCTCCGGGCTGGCCCTGGCACTCTCCAACCGTGTCACACGCACGCCACGCTTCCCCTTGCTCCACGCTGCAGCCTCGGTGACCTTCACTCAGGTCCCACCCAAGCTGCGTCCTCCCCAGTGCCAGGCCTTGGCATGGCGCAGGCTGCCAGGGTCCCCCCAACCCCCTGCAGGGACCCTGCAGACCTTGGCCCACATCCCAGGGAAGCCCTCTACCAGCTGTCCCTGGAGACCTGTCACCCCGCGCGCGTCGCTCTCATGACGCCCGGCAGCCCGCTGTCCCAGCACTGATCTCAGCTGGTGGCCGCGTGCTTGTCCAGGCGGCACGAAGTCTGTGTCCCACACCTGTGCGCCCCACGAGGGCAGAGGCCACGTCCGTCGGCTTCGTCTCTCTTTCTGGTGCCTGACAGGTAGCAGGTGCCCCAAAATGTTTGTGAGTACATGTGTCACTACCAGGTCCCGACCTGGTGCCACTGTCCCTGTCAGCAAGGTGATGTGGCTGTCTGGAGCCACATGTCCCCTAACTGTGGCCATTAAAAGCAGCAGAGCATCCAGGCATTGTAGTGTGCGCCTGTAATTCCAGAGGCTCTGGAGGCTGAGGCAGGAGGATTGCAAGTTCAAAGCCAGCCTCAACTTAGCAAAGTCCTGAGCAACTTGGCGAGACTTTTGCCTCAAAATAAAATAGAAAAAGTGCTGGGGATGCTGCTCAGTGGTTACGCACCCCTGGGTTCAATCCTCAGTACCAAATAAAGTAAAAGCAGCAGAATAGTGACCCCCTGCCCCCAGCAATGTACACATCCCTGTCCCTGCAACCCGTGGCTGTGTCCTTATGTGGCACGAGGAGTTTCACAGGCACCATTGCATGAGGGTCTGGAGGTGGTGCAGTGACCTGGCCCATCCAGCTGGCCGGGATGAGGCCACAGGAGTTCTTAGATGGGGAGCAGGTGTCCGAGCCCAGGAAAGGGTGACGCGTCTTGATTCTGCGAAGCCGTGCTGTGTGCTGACTGGTTCCAGCGGCCAGGTCGCCTGTGCCCACAGCCCGGGGTCCAGGCCTAGGGCTCTGGAGGCATGAGCTCCCTGGGGTTCCCAAGCTCCCGGCTGGGTGGGAGAGATCCCAGGAGAGGGGACAGGTGGTACTGGGTGGTCGTTGGTGCCTGGCCCCGAGCCCTAGCAAGACCCCCGTTTCTCATTTTAGAGTTCACACCACCCCTTAGAAATAAGCAGCGTTATCTGCATTTAACAGCTGGGCTCGCAGAGGTGCCTGTGGAAAGTGCCGGCACCAGGATTTGATCTTGAATCTGTCTGATCTGAAAGATGTGTCCTTGCCTCCCGCGCCCCTCCTCCCCCCACGCAGTAGGGCAGCGTCGGAGAGGGTGCTGGAGCCCAGAGCCCGCTGCCCCGGGGCCTGCGCGCACACAGGCTCGACCGGGGGTGGTGGAGTGGTGGGAGGGGCAGGAGGGTCAGGGTCATCCGAGCACTGGTCACCAACGAGGCGTGGCGTCCCGTGGCCAGGCTCCGTGCCTCCCTCTTGGCTAAGGCTCTGCGCTGGTCTCTCCCGCAGCGTGAACGAGCTGTACGTCGATGACCCGGACAAGGACAGCGGGGGGCAAGATCGACGTCAGCCTGAACATCAGCTTGCCCAACCTGCACTGCGAACGTGAGTGTTCCCGGCCCCGCCGCGCCTGGGGCAGGTCCGTGCGTGCGGAGGGGGCCAGGGGGCCAGGACGAGCCACGTGGACAGGCCAGCGGCAGTGCCCTGAGCCTTTAAGGTGCCCGCTCTCTGTTTTAGGAGAAGGTACCTTGGAGGCTTGTTGGAATAAGAAACGCAGGAAGCTCCTCGCGGGGGCCCCCACCCCGCTGCTGACAGCCACGTGGGGCCGCGGAGTCTCTGGGTCCTGGTCGTGAGAAGCAGGCCTGAGAGTCTCTGCAGAGGTTTGCTGAGAGGAGGAAGGAGGATGCAGGGCAGTAGGTGGCCAGGACGTGTCTTCAGGGACAGGCCCGCCTCAGCCCGACCTCACGGCAGCTGTGCCGTGTGATGACACCATAGAGTTTTGTTCCAACGTAGCGATGGGACCAGGCTGTCCTCTGTCCCTGGCTGGTGGCTGCAGGCTGTGCAGGTGGGAGCATCAGAGCCACCAGCCTCCAAGCATCTCGGGAAGGGAGCCCAGAGCCACCGACACCCAGAAGAGGGCGGGCACCATCAGCAACGGGTCCCCACGATGTCCCTTGTGGGGAAGGTCAGGAGACTTCCTCTTTGCTTCAAACCTACTTTGGGTATTTTAATCAGAACAATCGACTACTCCTGTACAACAGGACTCGGTCAAGGTCTGATTCAGAGTCAGATCCTGCGCCTTCATTCACAAAAACTGTGACCATAGTTAGATTGGTCTCGTTTCCTCAGCCATTGGCCGGCGACCGCCTGCGCGTCACCGGGGCTCCTCCCTCCTCTTCCCCACCGCCCCCCTGTGAAGGGCACAGCAGAGGGCAGAACGCCCAGGGGCCTCCAGCCAGAGGCAGGGAGGTGTCAGCCCTGTTCCTGCTTTTGGTGAGACTGACGTCACACTTTTGAATCCACATTGAATCCACAGTGGGCCCCGCGCCAGAGAACTTATTGAAATAGGTCAGTTTTATTTATTTTCATTTAAAAAAATTTTTTTTTTTCCTTCCTCTTGGAAAACAATTCGTTTGGCAGCTTCCTTCTCCTTCAGGAGCTGAGCATGAAGGAAATTCTTAGTCAGCCGGAGGACAGGGGCCAGCGGAACAGGGAGGGGACGTGGTGCTGGGCTGTGTCCCAGCTCCTAGCAGTGGCCTAGAATGCACCTCTGGGCTGCTGAATGTGTTGGCCCCTCGCTCCTGAGTGGGAGCAGCTAGCCCTGGAGCCCAGCACCAGGGCTTCTTGTTCAAAGAACTTCAGGGCCGGGGTGTAGCTCAGGGTAGCCTGCCAAGCACGCAGGCCTCGGTCTCCAGCACTGCAAAATAAAATGGGAGGGAGGGAGGGAGGGAGGGACTGACTTCACATTTTTATCATAGTCAACAGTGCATACTGTGGGCTGGGTTGGGTCTGGGGCTTAGTGGTAGAGCACTGACCTCACATGTGTGAAGCCCCGGGTTCAATCCTCAGCACCATATTAAAAAAATAATAAATAAAAATATGTCCATCTATAGCTATATATAGATAATTTTTTTTTTTTTTGGTACTGGGGATTGAACTCAGGGGCACTTGACCACTGGGCCACATCCCCAGCCCTTTTTTGTATTTTATTAGAGACAGGGTCTCACTGAGTTGCTAAGTGCCTCGCCATTTCTGAGGCTGGCTTTGAACTCGCGATCCTCCTGCCTCAGCCTCCCCAGTGCTGGGATTACAGGAGTGTGCCACCGTGCCTGGTTAAAAATATATTTAAAAAAAAAAATGCTTGTCTGTACGTTGGAAAAACCAGAGGAGCAGAGACGGCGTCTGTGGACACACTGACGTCATTCTGTCCACTTGGCCATCCCTCCTTTTCCTTTCTAAATGCTGCTGAGATCATGCTGCCTGTATGACCTCATACCCTGCTTTTAAAAGTAATATTCTTTATTGCACAGTTGATTCAGGAAATTTTTTTTTAAAGACACACATTCAAAGTACAAAAATACGTAAAGAAGAAAGTTAAAATGTCAGGGTGCCCCTCTTTTATTCCCTTGCGTTATTGCCCACTGTGCCATGGTCCCCTGAGGAAGCCTGTGGGCAGTAGGGCCCCTTGCCTGCCACCACTCAGTGTGTGCATGTGCGAACACGCACAGTCAGCCTTCCATGCCTGTGGGTTCCACACTCAGGGATCTGACTAACTGCAGATGGACAACATTTGGAAAAAAAGATGCGTCTGTCCTGAGTAGACCTTTTCCTCGTCATTATTCCCTAAATGACACAGCATAAAAACTGTTTGTATTCGTCAGCTGTCTGTTACTGTAACAAATCCCTGAGACAAGGGACTTACAAAGAGGAAAGGTTTGCTCAGGCTCAGTTGCGGAGGCCTCAGGCCTTCACTGATTGGCTCTGGTGCTTTGGGGCTGTGGCAGCACATCGTGGAAGGTGTGTGTGTTGGGGCAAGCCTGCTGCTGGCAGGAAGTGAAAGAGAGAGGAAGGGGCTGTAGCCTCCTCCCCTTCAGGACACCCCCTAGTGACAGTGGCCTCCCACTGGGTCCCACCCCTCCCAACAGTGCCAATCCAAGGACCAAGGCTCTTTCACAGGGGCCTCGGGACACCGCTGTTTATGGAGCGTGTTGTGAGGTGGCTTAAATAGACGGGTGGAGACGGTGGGCCACACGCAGATGCCACCCCACGTCACCGACGGGGCTTGAGCAGCCTCAGCTCCGGTGTCCGTGGGGCTCTTGGAGCCAGTGCCCCACGGATACCCAGGGACAACTGCACCAGGGTTTTTTTTTCTTCTGACACAATTGGGACCCCACAATATGACAGTAGGGGGCTTTTCTGGAGGGCTCTTTTTGGCTGCTCTTGTATCACTGAGGATATTAGTGAGACAATAACAGCCGCCATGAGCCAGCCCCTCCTCCGGGCCAGGCCCGTGCTGACTACGTGGCTACCGTGGTCCCCGCAGGGTGGCTGAGGGGGGGCTGTGGCGCTGGACTTCCTGGCTGCAGTCCAAGCCTTGGGGTTTCTCGGCCGGGAGACCCCGTGCCTCGGTTCCCCGGGTGGGCTGGGCTGACAGCAGCAGGTCCCCGCAGCCGTCTTCCAGGGGCGTGCTCTTGATGACAGCACTGACGAGAGCAGCTAGCACACAGTAGGTGACGAGAGCAGCTAGCGCACAGTAGGTGACGAGAGCAGCCAGCGCACAGTAGGTGACGAGAGCAGCTAGCACACAGTAGGTGACGAGAGCAGCCAGCGCACAGTAGGTGACGAGAGCAGCTAGCGCACGGTAGGTGCTGTTTCAGGTTTCTTGGCTCCTCACGACCAGCCTGTGATGGAGGAAGAAACAGGCACAGAGAGGGGAGGTGACTTGCTCGAGGCCCCAGGGCGGCTCCTCAGGTGGCCAAGGGACCTCTCGTACTGGCCACTGCCCCGCTGGCCAGCAGTTGGGTGCTTGCAGTTGTCCTGACTTCAGATAAGGCCGCCCGGAGAGGCCTTGCACACGTGTGTGGACACGAGTGTCTGCGGGCCAGGCTAGGGGTGGTGTGCTGGGCCCAGCAGGGACCTGCCTGGGCCCTGTCAGCCTTGCCGTCACGACACCCGCATCTCCCACGCTCTGCAGACCTGGGTGTCCTCTCTGGTGGGCAGTCACACCCCCCGCCCGCGCCCACTGAGGAGCAGGGCTGGCCTGACCTTCTCCTCTACGGTTGTCTCTCTCCAAAATCTCTCCAGCTGGGCTGTCCCCGTATCACGCCCCCCAGCCTTCCTGCAGGGAGGTGTCCACGCTGCCCTAGTCACAGCGACCTCCCCCGCCTGCCTCTGCACCATGTCAGGGACCGCAGGAGACACTGGCCTGTCCTTTTCACAGATGGGGAAGCCGCGTCACACTGAGGTGACAGAGTCCCACTGAAGCCGGGACCAGGACTCGGGCCGCAGGTGTCCTGTGGGGTCTGAGGCGCCTAGACAGAGCAGTGGGGCTCCGGGTGGGCCGCCCGTCCTCCCCGCGGGCCTCCTGGGTGGGGGGCAGCAGCGCAGGCCAGGGAGGAGCGGCCTGGGCAGGAAGGCCTGCCTGAGGGCCGTGCGTGGGCGCCAGCCTGGGCACGCAGCGAGCCCCGAGTCGGAGCTTCTGGAGGGCGGACGTTGCTGACCGCCCAGCAGCCCTGCTCTAAGTGCCACTGGTCCTCCTGACCTTCAGGGAACGTTCCACCTCTACTGTCCCGTTTCCCAGGGAAGTAATGGGCGCGGAGAGGTTCCTGAGGGCCTGGCCAAGGCCGCCCTGCTGGAAAAGTGCAGGGCTGGGGTTCAGCGCTCCAACAGGCAGGCCCAGGGCCCCCCATCCCCGCCACCCCTGCCCGCCTTGGGCCTTGCTCTAGTGGCCACCCGGCCCGACCTCTGCTTCCCCAGAGGAGGCGGCAGGGCCTTCCTGGATTCCAGGTGTCGCTTCCTCCCAGCCCTGAGGCCACTTTCTCCCCTACTGACCCAGCAAGGCCAGGGCCTGGGCTCCTGCGAGGGGCCGCTTCCCCTCTGCCGCCTGGGGGGGCTGACTCTGCCCTCCTCGCTCCCGCAGTGGTCGGGCTGGACATCCAGGATGAGATGGGCCGGCACGAGGTGGGCCACATCGACAACTCCATGAAGATCCCGCTGAGCAATGGGGCCGGATGCCGCTTCGAGGGGCAGTTCAGCATCAACAAGGTAGGACCCCCCCCCCCCTGAGGGGCAGTTCAGCGTCAACAAGGTAGGACCCCCCCCCCCCGAGGGGCAGTTCAGCATCAACAAGGTAGGACCCCCCCCAGGGGCAGTTCAGCATCAACAAGGTAGGACCCCCCCCCGAGGGGCAGTTCAGCATCAACAAGGTAGGACCCCCCCCCCGAGGGGCAGTTCAGCATCAACAAGGTAGGACCCCCCCCAGGGGCAGTTCAGCATCAACAAGGTAGGACCCCCCCCCCCGAGGGGCAGTTCAGCGTCAACAAGGTAGGACCCCCCCAGGGGCAGTTCAGCATCAACAAGGTAGGACCCCCCCAGGGGCAGTTCAGCATCAACAAGGTAGGACCCCCCCCCCGAGGGGCAGTTTCAGCATCAACAAGGTAGGACCCCCCCCCCGAGGGGGGCAGTTCAGCGTCAACAAGGTAGGACCCCCCCAGGGGCAGTTCAGCATCAACAAGGTAGGACCCCCCCAGGGGCAGTTCAGCATCAACAAGGTAGGACCCCCCCCCAGGGGCAGTTCAGCATCAACAAGGTAGGACCCCCCCAGGGCAGTTCAGCATCAACAAGGTAGGACCCCCCCCCCAGGGGCAGTTCAGCGTCAACAAGGTAGGACCCCCCCCAGGGGCAGTTCAGCATCAACAAGGTAGGACCCCCCACCCGAGGGGCAGTTCAGCATCAACAAGGTAGGACCCCCCCAGGGGCAGTTCAGCATCAACAAGGTAGGACCCCCCCACCCGAGGGGCAGTTCAGCATCAACAAGGTAGGACCCCCCCCCCCCCGAGGGGCAGTTCAGCATCAACAAGGTAGGACCCCCCCCCCGAGGGGCAGTTCAGCATCAACAAGGTAGGACCCCCCCCCGAGGGGCAGTTCAGCATCAACAAGGTAGGACCCCCCCCCCAGGGGCAGTTCAGCATCAACAAGGTAGGACCCCCCCAGGGGCAGTTTCAGCATCAACAAGGTAGGACCCCCCCCGAGGGGCAGTTCAGCATCAACAAGGTAGGACCCCCCACCCGAGGGGCAGTTCAGCATCAACAAGGTAGGACCCCCCCAGGGGCAGTTCAGCATCAACAAGGTAGGACCCCCCCAGGGGCAGTTCAGCATCAACAAGGTAGGACCCCCCCACGAGGGGCAGTTCAGCATCAACAAGGTAGGACCCCCCCCCAGGGGCAGTTCAGCATCAACAAGGTAGGACCCCCCCCCCATGGGGCAGTTCAGCATCAACAAGGTAGGACCCCCCCCAGGGGCAGTTCAGCATCAACAAGGTAGGACCCCCCACCTGAGGGGCAGTTCAGCATCAACAAGGTAGGACCCCCCACCCGAGGGGCAGTTCAGCATCAACAAGGTAGGACCCCCCCCACCCGAGGGGCAGTTCAGCATCAACAAGGTAGGACCCCCCCCCCATGGGGCAGTTCAGCATCAACAAGGTAGGACCCCCCCCCGAGGGGCAGTTCAGCATCAACAAGGTAGGACCCCCCCCCCAGGGGCAGTTCAGCGTCAACAAGCTAGGACCCCCCCAGGGGCAGTTCAGTGTCAACAAGGTAGGACCCCCCCAGGGGCAGTTCAGCATCAACAAGCTAGGACCCCCCCCCAGGGGCAGTTCAGCATCAACAAGGTAGGACCCTCCCTCGGCCTCCCCCGGGAGCCCCCTGGGGGGCTTGCGCTCCCAAAGCTGGACCCCGACAGCCCTGGGCGCCCCAGGAGCCGGGCCAGCGCCTGGCGGTTCCTGCGTGGCACAGCGCCTGCGGGTGTGAGCCCGCGGCCCTCCAGGAGCCCTGCCCTTCCCCAGAGCCGCCTGGCGCTGGCTCCTCTCCCAGCTCCTCCTCGTGACCCGCAGCGCTCCCCAGGCCACCTGGCCTGGTTCCTGCAGGTTGAGGTCGTGGGGTGACGATGACACGGTGCTGCCCCACCTCCAAAGCTCTGTGGCAGCTAAGGGAGCAGTTAAATGAAGGAACACCGACAGGTCCCTTCCCTCCAAACGCGTCCGGCACCTTCTCGCTCGGCTGGTTGGGGCCAGCCTCGCGCAGCGGGCGGCGTCTGGTCCGGTGCAGGGAGCAGGTCAGCTGGTGCCCAGGCTGTGCTGAGGACCGAGGCCCCGCAGAGGGGGTGGGGCGAGCTTGAGAGTCCCTGTTGTTTGGTCCCTAGAAGCAGGACCCGGTCCCAGGTCAGGTGCACCTGGGAGGGTGAGGAGCTGGGAGCCAGCAGGGCCGTAGGCACAGGCTCTACTCTGCTCAGCTCGGCATTGTCACCGTGAGCCTTGCAGCCATTTACAGGGTGCCTAGACCCAGCTGTCCCCATGTCCCACAGCCACCCTCCTAGTGCCACCCAGACAGCCCGTGGCTCCTGGCTTCTGCTTGCCTCTTGCGGCCTCTGCTAGAATGCCCTTCCCGTGACCCCTCCCTGGTAGCCTGAGCTGGAGGGTGCTGCCCACTGGCCACACCCAGCACCAAGCAAGCTGTGTTTTTCCTGTTCCGCATCTGAACGCATCAGAGCTGATACGGAAAGATCCCAAGTGTCCACATTTCTGACTCTTAACCACTCTAGGAGCTGGGTGCGGTGGCGCACGCCTGTCATCCCAGCACTGGGGAGGCTGAGACAGGAGGATCGGGAGTTCAGAGCCAGCCTCAGCAATGGCGAGGCACTTAGCAACTCAGTGAGACCCTGTCTCTAATAAAATACAAAAAAGGGCTGGGATGTGACCCAGTGGTCGAGTGCCTCTGAGTTCAAACCCCAGTGCCAAAAATAAATAAATAAATAACTAGACACTCTAGCCAGCACAGTGGCCACATTTATAATCCCAGTGACTCAGGAGGCTAAGGCAGGAGGATCACAAGTTTGAGGCCAGCCTCAGCAACTTAGCAAGACTCTGTCTCAAAATAAAAACTAGAAAACGCCGGGGGTGTAGCTCCCTCCTACCTTCTGCCTTCTCTAGGCCTTCTTGAAGCTTGCCGTGGGGACATTGTGCTATGGGGGACACTGTCACTTCTGATGGATTTACAGGTTAAAGTGCTGCAGTCCGGGAGCAGGGTGGGAGAGGACTCTGGGGGCGGGACCCTGGGAGGCCTGGTGTGCACTGGGGTGTGTGTGCTGGTCAGCCGCCACCCGGGTCCTCCTGCGCCCTGATCTGGACTGTGGTGGTCCTCGTGGTTTTAGCAGAGAAGCCACCTAATCAGAGGAGTGCTTTACAGCCACACTGCCCCACAGGTGGCACGGACGGCTCCTGAAACTTTAATTAGCTAAAATTAAATAAAATATGGAACTCAGTCCCCCAGTCTCGCTAGCCACAGGGGCTGGCGGCCACCACGTCGGCCCAGATGCAGGGGCGTCTCCTCACTGCAGGGCTCGCTGGGTGGCCCGGCTGTGTGGGGGCTGACCTCGGGACCTGGAGCAGGGCGCAGCGACAGTGGCCGTGGCAGTGGATTGGGGTGACGGGGTCAGGTTAGGGGCGTGGCGTGAACAGATGCGATCACGAGTCAGAGGTCAGGTCAGGCGTGGACGAGGAAGCCTCCTGGTGCTTCCTTGGTGGCGGGCGGTTCCCATTCCCTGATGTGGGATCAGGGACAGCAGGGCCCGTGGAGGCCTGCGGTGCTGGGGTCCAGGGTGCGGTTACACTGTCCTTGGGGTTTCCATTCAGTGTCCCCTGGAGACGCTGTGTTGAGGCTAGAGCTGACCTGGGGGTGGCACTGAGCCTCCTTCTACCCCTGGCGTCCACGGAGACAGGAGGAGGGGGGACTCCCCTGCAGGTGCCCCAGGGACAGCAGGGTGACTTCAAGGGCCCATGATCTTGGACAGGGATGAAGTACAGCTTTATTTTTTGCCAAGCTCTGACTCAGATTCAGCCCCTCCTTCGGCAGTGAATGCAGGCAGGAAACCGTGGCTGTCACCAGGGCCCCTTGCTGTCACTGATGTAAACTGACAATGGGTGCCACATCACAGGCATCTCTGCTTCGAAGTGACAGCTGTCACACACCCCCTCCCTGTCTTGTTATTTGATGCATTACTAAAGAAGCATGTTCAAATGTATTTTTAATTATTGTTTAAACATATTGGTTTTTCCTTTGTAATCCTGGGATTTTGTGCATTAAAAACATTTTGATTTTAAAACGTAAGAGTAGTCAGCCTGGCAAAAGGGTCACCAAAACCATTGAGAACGTAAGGCCTTGCAAGAAATGTACCCGAGGGCTGCTTTCTGGTGTACTCCTTCATTGAGAAGCGGGGAGATGGGCAGCATAACAGACATGAGAGGGGTGGTCAGACGGGCGGCAGCAGGGCTGGGCAGTTACTGGAATCTAGAAAACACATTGGGTAAGTCAGTTTTCCTGTAATGAAATACCTGAGGCTAGGTACTTGAAAAAGATAAGAGGTGTCAATAGAGGAACAGATTTTTGTTTCATGTGGCATATGTGCATCATGGAGTTTTATGCAGCCATGAAGAATATGATCTTGTTTTTCAGGAAAGTAAATGAAACTGGAGGATATCGAGTTAAGCAAAATCAGCCAGACTCTGACAGTGTGTTTTCTCTCATGTGGAGTCTAGAGGGGACAAAAGAGGGACATCAGGAAAGTTGAAGGGAGGCCATGAGGGTAAAGGGACGGGGCAGGGGAGGAGGGGCGAGGTGGGCACTGGGGACTGAACCTGAGCAGGTGGTGTCTCAGGAGCACGTCACGGGAGCCACCGCCGTGTGTGGTCACCAAGCACCACGGAAAAGTAAGTTTTCTTCCAAAAACAGAAAAGAAGGGGATGAGTGAGGCATGGTGGCCTGCACCTGCGGCCTCGGCTACCCTGGGGGCTGAGGCAGGAGTGCCACTGCAGCCCCAGAGTTCAAGGCCAGCGTGGGTGACCCAGTGAGACCCCGTCTCAAAACAAGGAAAGAAAGGAAGAAAGGTCTCTCCCGTCCTCGGATCTGAGCGAGGCCTCGTGACGGACGGCGTCGCGTGGTGGCAGCCTGCGTGAGGGAGGTCACGGCAAGGGGCGGGAAGCCAGGAGCAGTGGGGAGGGGCAGAAGCACGTCGGGCCCTCTGAGGGCAGCGCCCGTGACCGGCCACTGCCCGCTGCGCCCACCTCTCAAGCCCCGCCAGCCGCAGCGCCTCACAGGGGACCAGCCCGCAGCGCGTCCGCCTCCCAGACACTCAGCAGACCCCGGGCCGCGAGGGCCAGCCAGGGGGTGCGCCGCAGGGTGCCGGGACGAGGCGGGGCCGCTCGTCTGCACTGCGGGTGACCCAGGGAAGGCCGCGGGGGCAGAGAGCGGCCACCGCGGGGGCCTCACCTTGGGAGGCGAGGGGCAGTGAGGTCCAGGCCAAAGCCGGGGCGGCCTGGAGAGGGGCGCCCGGGAGGCCAGGGCGGGCTGGCAGGACTGGGGTGGGCCCAGGCTCCCTGCCCGCTGCCGGGGGTCTGCTGCAGCCCACGCCCCGGCGCGGGTCCTGTGGAGCCGCACTCCCCTCCCTGCCCGCCCCAGGGCTCTCGCGCCGCCGTCCTGGGGACCCGCTGTCCAGTGCGTCCCTGGGGACCCGCTGTCCAGTGCGTCCAGGCTGCTGAGCCTCCGCCCCTGGGCTGCAGGGCAGGGAGGAGTGGCCACGGTCCCTCCTTGGCCACTGTCTCTGCTGCGCAAACGGCCAGCGCTCAGGGGGGCACTCTGACAAGCCGACGCCTACTTTTGGTGACAGCCGTGAAGGTGACGGAGGGAGGCTGAATGGAGGGGACAGGAGGGGCTCCCGGTGGCCGTCGGCCTGAGGCCGTCCTGGAGGTGGAAGATGCTCACAGCCCCCAGTCGCGGGTGCCCTGGGGAGCCGTGGCCACCAGGGCCAGCGACCAGGAAGGGCCGGGGCCGACTCAGGTCTGCGCGCCCAGTGCCCTGGAGACCTCCAAGTGCCAACCTCCACCCCTGGCAGACGTGCCCCAGCTGCTCTGGGTGAACCAGAACTTGCCCTTTTGGGGTCAGAGAGACCCTGCTCAGAGAGCCTGGCCGGGTGCCACTGGTCAGAGACGGGCGCTGTGTCTCTCTGAGCCTCCGTCCCCCGCTGTAACCCAGGGTGTCAGCACTCGCGTCACAGGGTGAGCAAGGCCACACCAGGACACTCAGCCCTGGCCCACCCTGGCACAGGCGGTCGCTGTGAGCATGGGTGGACACAGAGGACGCCCAGCAGGCCAGGGTGGGGGCTGGGGTGGAAGGTCCCACCAGCCTCACGCTGTGGCCGTCCTCCACCAGCCCTTTCTGTCTGAGCCCAGAGGAGATGAACCCGGGGGTTAGTAGCCGGCTCAAGGACACGCGGCCAGGACCTGGACACAGGCAGCCTGGCACCAGGGCCCTGAGCCCGCTGCCCAGCTGCAGCCTTCCAAGTCCCTGGTGGTCCTGTGACCAGTGCCTCTGGGCCACCCTCTGCCCAGACCCTTGGAGAGCATGGAGACCCTGCAGCCCACCCACTGCCCGCCAAGGGCTGGTGCCTTCCGGGAGCTCCCGGCATGGGCAGCACGCGGCGATGGCAAGGACAGCCGCTGCCCCCCCCTCATCTCCCAGCCTCAGCGAGACTTGTGCCCCGGCCTCCTTGTCCGTCCGTCAGGAGGTACAGCCTCGTGGGGGGTCCACGCTCCCCACTGCCCCGGCTGAGGCTGACGCAGGCGGCCCCCGGGAGAACACTGGGGGAGCCCGTGCTCAAGCCCCGTCGGAGACGCTGACGCAGGTGCCGCGGTCACCGAGCGGGCGGCCCAGCGGGCGCTGGCTGAGTCAGCCGTGGTGAGTGTGTGCCGTGGGGGCCGGTCACTGAGTCACCGCCTCCGAGCTGCAGCGGGCGGCACTGCCCAGCCGGCCTCCACTCAGCCTGGGAGCCTGCGCCCTGCCCGGCGAGTCTGACTGTGCCCGGGGGCCCGTCCACAGGAGGCCCCGAGCCAGGGGGTCGCGCCCCAGGAGTGGCCTTGGGGGCTTCCCTAGCTGCAGGAGGGGCCGGCAGCAGGGGCGGGAGCGCTGGGTCTAGGGAGGAGGTTCTTGTTCTGGTCCGCAGGGTTCGCGGCACTGGGCTGCACCCAGGACCTCGGGCCTGCCAGGGGGGCGCTCTGCCCACCACTGGCTCCAGCCCAGCCCCGTGCAGATCCCGGGGGAGACGCGCCGGGCAGTCTTTATGACAATGGAGTCCGCAGAGCTTCGAGTCTAGTGTGGACTCCCGGCCTTCACGGCTAGTCTTCCAGGGGGCCCTTCTCCCCCGGCCCCACGACAGGTGTCTTCATCCCCCGAACCCCAGCCAGTGACTGCCGCTGCTCTGAGCCACCTCCTTTACTGCCTGTCTCCTGGTGGGGACACTGGGGCACCGGGTGGCCACAGCCTTGCCTAAGGCCCCCAGGAAGTAGGGCTGGCCTCAAGCCCAGGTGTGGGGCTCAGCTGCTGCTGCCCGTGGCTTCCTGGGCCCTGAGCAGGGCCAGCTGTCCCTCCTGCTCCAGGTGGCCCTGTGGGCTGCCCCCGCCACTGCAATCCTAGCCGCCTGGCCGTGGCCTTGAGCTCCCCAAGGCCGGCGGGCCTGACGCTCAGGCTGCAGGTCCCGGGAGTCCACAGCTGCCCTGAGCAGGCCGCTCTCAGGTCAGCACGGAGGTGACCGGCCTGGTCAGCGTGCACTTGAGGTCCTCGACACGTGACCCGCCCCCCTCTCGGGCCTCGCGGCCTCCTGCGGCTGCCGCCACCAGACCCCGCTTCTTGGGGCTCAGCTGCTGCAGCTGTGCCGTCCGTCAGCCGAGGGGCGTCCCCGCACGAGCCAGAGGAAGGGGCACGGCCAGGGACTCGGGTCAGACCGCAGCTCTCGACAGGGGAGCTCGGCGGTGTCTTCACTGCTGCGAGCCTCGGTCCCCTTCTCTGATGAGGGTGACCAGGTGCCAGCGCCGAAGGGTCAGAGGTCGTTCATTCATTCGATAAGTAAAAGCACCTGCTCCAGGTCAGGTCTGAGAGGGCAGCAGAGGACGAAGCAGACAGGTCCCTGCTGTGAGGGCTTGGAGTCCAGCAGGAGGAGATGGGGACAAGACAGAAGGCAGTGCTCTAGCAGGTAAGGGTTGTGGCGCTCTTGTGGACAGGTGGACAAGGAGGGCCTAAGAGGTGACACCTGAGCCTAGACCCAAGGGAGGTGGGACAGCCGTGGTGAAGAGGATTCCAGGAAGAAGTGGTAGGCACAAAGGCCCTGAGGTAGGACCATGCTGGGCAATGTCCCAGGCACAGCAGGGAGGCCAGTGTGGCAGACGTGTGAGCAGAGGTGACAGTGGTAGGGGACAAGGCAGAGAGGACAGGGCAGAGTGCTTACCAGTGGCCATAGCCCAGCATGTGAGGATGTGAATTTCAACTGTGTATCAGTTAGTTTTTCCTTGCTATACTGAAATATCTGAGGCTGGGATGGATATAAAGAAAAGAGGTTTATTTAGTTCAGTTCTGGAAGCTGAAAGCCCAGGATTGGGCAGCCCCGTCCACTTGGCTCTGATGAGAACTTCGTGGCCAGTGGCATCACAGTGTGTGCAAGGGGGAAGCCAGGGTGAGCAAGGGGCTGGCCCTGCTGTTTTTTATAGCCCTCTTCCAAGAACTGACCAGGGTCCCAGGAGAACTACGCCAGTCCCCTCTGACCTATGGACCTGCACGTGGCCCTCCTTAAAGGCCCCACCTCCTCCCACGTTGTCTAGTGAGGACCAAGCCTGCAACGTGTGCCCTGGGAGGTGACCACACCCACACCACAGAGGCCGGGCGAGCCGGGGGCCTGGGGGAGCGTGGCGAGGCCAAGTGGGATTCCGAAGGCCTCGCCCCTCCTGGTGGGTGGAGGGCCTGGACCAGGTGGGGGGCTGCTGTCTGTCCAGATCCTGGACCAGGGCCTCAGCGATGGCTGGGGACGGGCAGGCGCTGCTGTGATGGGAAGGTGGTGGACAGGGGTTCCTGATGGCCGGGGTGTTGGGGGTGACCCCAGGGCCTCGGTCTGCACAGCTGGCAGGGGGAGGAGGGCCTTGTGCGGAGCAGGGAGGCCTTGGGGATGTTGCCGTCTGTGGCTTGGTCTCTGGCTATCAGCAGTGGGCCCCGGTTCTGGCCCTGAGCCTCCCTGGGCTGGGCTCTGCCAGGCCTCGAGACCCAGGGAAGGAGGAGGTGCCACAGTCTGTCCTCAGGGGTCCCCTGACCAGAGCAGTGGGCGCCCTTGGGTGGGAAGATCCTGGTTGGAGTTCAGGGAAGCCCTCGGCCTGCAGCCCAGAGGCCGGGGAGGCTGCCGGGGAGGCTGCCGGGGAGCAGCCGCCGTCTCAGTCGCGCGCTCAGCGTCCGTTGCCCAGGTGGGCGCTTCACACACGTCCCCCCTCAGGGTCACCCCAGCCCCCTCCTCAGGTAAGGACTGTGAGTGCCCCTGCTCTACAAGAGGGGAGTCTGAGGCTTGGAGAGGTGAAGTGGCTCCTTCAGAGTCGCACAGCTGGAAATGATGAGCCGGGATCCGAGCCCAGGTCTGTCTGACTGCAGTGCCGGTGCTGCACCTGGATCACACAGCGCCTGAACCCCACCCCTGAACGGCCACACTCCTGAAACTCGCATTTCTCCCCCAGGTGCCCGGCAACTTCCACGTGTCCACACACAGTGCCACAGCCCAGCCGCAGAACCCAGACATGACGCACATCATCCACAAGCTCTCCTTCGGGGACACGCTACAGGTGAGCGGGGGACACTCAGGGCGGCATGGCCAGGAGTGAGGGTACAGGAGCTGTGTCACCTGGTCCCCTCTGTCCTCCTGGGCACAGGCCTCGCCTCCCGCTGCTCCTCGTGGTTCTCCGCGGGCCTGCCTGCAGTTTTGTGAGCAGCACCCCAACACGCGTGGGTGCCAGGGCTGACGGACAGCCATGGCCTTCGTGAGGAATCTGAGCTTCCTAGACACCTGCCACCAGCTCAGGGCCCGTCCGCCCGTCAGCTGTCTGTCTGTCTGTCCAAGAACTACTTCCCAAGCACCTACTGGCTGCCGGGAGGATCGGGCACCCGCCCTGCCCGCCATGCTGCGGCCCTCGCGCCCTCCTCCCCGGGGCCCCCAGGGCTCCGCAGGCTCCGCAGGCTCCAGCTCAGGCCGCTGATGGCCCTTCCTCCACGAGGCCCTCCGGGGTGTCTAGCTCCGTGGCCCTGCTAACGAACGGGGCCCCTGGTGGCATGCCCCACGTGCCCCGCCTCGACCTCGTGAGGCTCAGCTGTTCCCCACCAAGCGCCAACGAGAGGTGGGCATGGCCGTAGCCCACTCTGTGGCTGCCCCTGCCTGGTGGCAGCCTGCCCAGGTGCCCAGGAAGAGTCTCCACGCGTCTGTCTGCCCCTGCAGTGGACAGTGGGAGGCCCCAGCTCTGGGCACTCCACCTGGGCCCCTCCGGAGCCTCGTAGAGGAGCGCGGGATCCAGAGCCCTGGAGCCGGCGCGTCCCTGTGGGAAGAGCCCAGCTGGGCGCCCACAGCCTGGTCCGGCTCGCCCAGCCGCCCAGCAGCTGCCCGGTGCTGGACGAGCTTGGAAGCCTGTCCTGGCTGAGACGTGCTCTTCTGTAAAACAGGCCAGTGACACACTGTGAGGGCCATGCACGAGGCGACAAGGGTGGCCAGACAGCGCACCTGTTGCGGGGACAGGCGAGGCAAGGCACGGAGACGGCAGGAAACAGCTCTATTTGGCTGCAGCCGGGTCCAGAGGGCACAGCTCTCGCTGTGTCAATCAATCCCCTGAACCCCGAGTTCAGGGAGTTCCAGAACTTTATACCCAGCATGTAAGGGGAGGGCTCAGAAGTTCACCGTCTGCAGAAGTCCACGTAAAAGCAGCTTTTTCCTTCACTGTTCTGGGCGAGTTAACCCTTCAAGGACAGCACCTGAGGAGGGGGGCTTCTTCTCCCCTTTCTTTCCTCCCCCTGCCAGCTGCTTCCATGGAGCCCACCTGGTAACTTCTCTTCTCTTAGAAATGTAGACATCTCTGTGAGCTCCAGCTCAAGGCCAGAGGCCTTGTTAAAGAGCTTGTCCTTTTATTACCACACTTTGCATTTGCAAACACATTTCTACAAACTGCTATACTGGATACGTGTTTGTGAACAACAAGTAAAGGGGCGTCCAGCACCTGGGGTGCTGATTTCTTCCAGGCCAGTGGCCAGGTGATAGAGCAACAGGAAAAGGGAAGTTCACCTACACTGGCCTCTTCTGTAGAGGCTCTTTTGCTGACAGTCCTCAAGTCAGCCGTGGTGACGATTCCTGGAGGAGCTGAGTTAGGGTCTCCTGTGGAGGGGTGCCGGTACACACCTACTAGGCACTTGCAGTGGGAAGGCTGCTGCCTCCCCACCCGGCCCTCGCTGTCTCTTGCTCCCCACAACCTGCTGGACCCCCCCCCACACGAGTGAGCTCCCAGACCAGGCGTCCCTGGCCAGCGCCGCGGCCAGGCTGTCCCCTCGCTCACCGTGCCTCTCCACAGGTCCAGAATGTCCACGGAGCTTTCAACGCCCTCGGGGGAGCAGACAGACTCAACTCCAACCGTGAGTGTCCTCCAGCCCCTGCCCCGGGAGTCACCTACTGCAGGGGACGGGGGAGGGTAGAGGGGCTGGAGGGAGCGTGCAGGGGACGGCAGGGGACGGCAGGCAGGGAGGATGCGCTGCGGCCGCTCGCGGCTCTGCGTGGAGACGATGGCCTCAGCGTGATGGCCAGGGCCCAAGCCCACGCTGGCTCCGGGTGGCCACTGTGAGAACGGCTCTGGAGGTGGACAGGTGGCCACCCTGACTGCCCGCCCACCACCCACAGTGGCTCCTTCCTGCCTTCCCTCCCGGAAGAGGACTGTCACGTGCACACAAGGGCACGCACGCGGGCCTGCGGGCCTGTCCACTCTAGCCAGCCCCCTGCTGGACCGGTCCCCCTGCCTCGTCCTGAGGAGACACCCTCCACTATCTGCCTGCCACTCAGTCCCACCCGTCTCCCGGTCCCTGTGAGTCCTCCTCCTTGACCAGAAGCTGTCTTCATGTTTTCGGGGTGCAGAGCCGCGGCGCTGCTGAGTTCTGTGGTTGGCGTTATTACGCCCGGATGGTAAGGGAGGTGCCACCCGGGCCTCTCCCCGGGCACTGCCCAGCCCCCAGGGGGCTGGCTCTCTGGTCCCGTGGCCGCTCTGCCCAATGGCCTGGCGCGCGCCACTGGCAACACCCAGGTGCTCTCCGTCTGGGGTGACCGTTCCTCTGCCGCGGGAGGGACAGCCAGACGCAGCCCCTCCTCGCTGGCAGGTGCAGCTCCTTGTCGGAGCGCGAAGTCTGGACAGGCCTGACCTGTGGGGAGGGCCATTGTCGTCCTGCGCGAGGACAGCGTGTGTTCGGGGGCTGTGGGGAGGGCCATTGTCGTCCTGCGCGAGGACAGCGTGTGTTCGGGGGCTGTGGGGAGGGCCATTGTCGTCCTGCGCGAGGACAGCGTGTGTTCGGGGGCTGTGGGGAGGGCCATTGTCGTCCTGCGCGAGGACAGCGTGTGTTCGGGGCTGTGGGGAGGGCCATTGTCGTCCTGCGCGAGGACAGCGTGTGGTCGGGCTGTGGGGAGGGCCATTGTCGTCCTGCGCGAGGACAGCGTGTGGTCGGGGCTGTGGGGAGGGCCATTGTCGTCCTGCGCGAGGACAGCGTGTGGTCGGGGGCTGTGGGGAGGGCCATTGTCGTCCTGCGCGAGGACAGCGTGTGTTCGGGGGCTGTGGGGAGGGCCATTGTCGTCCTGCGCGAGGACAGCGTGTGTGGGGAGGGCCATTGTCGGGGGCTGTCGGGGCTGGGGGAGGGCCATTGTCGTCCTGCGCGAGGACAGCGTGTGTTCGGGGGCTGTGGGGAGGGCCATTGTCGTCCTGCGCGAGGACAGCGTGTGTTCGGGGGCTGTGGGGAGGGCCATTGTCGTCCTGCGCGAGGACAGCGTGTGTTCGGGGGCTGTGGGGAGGGCCATTGTCGTCCTGCGCGAGGACAGCGTGTGTTCGGGGCGTGATGGGGAGGCCATTGTGTTCTGCGCGAGGGCTGTCGGGGCTGTGGGGAGGGCCATTGTCGTCCTGCGCGAGGACAGCGTGTGTTCGGGGGCTGTGGGGAGGGCCATTGTCGTCCTGCGCGAGGACAGCGTGTGTTCGGGGGCTGTGGGGAGGGCCATTGTCGTCCTGCGCGAGGACAGCGTGTGGTTCGGGGCTGTGGGGAGGGCCATTGTCGTCCTGCGCGAGGACACGCGTGTTCGGGGCTGTGGGGAGGGCCATTGTCGTCCTGCGCGAGGACAGCGTGTGTTCGGGGGCTGTGGGGAGGGCCATTGTCGTCCTGCGCGAGGACAGCGTGTGTTCGGGGCTGTGGGGAGGGCCATTGTCGTCCTGCGCGAGGACAGCGTGTGTCGTTCGGGGCTGTGGGGAGGGCCATTGTCGTCCTGCGCGAGGACAGCGTGTGTTCGGGGCTGTGGGGAGGCCATTGCGTCCTGCGCGAGGACAGCGTGTGTTCGGGGGCTGTGGGAGGGCCATTGTCGTCCTGCGCGAGGACAGCGTGTGTTCGGGGGCTGTGGGGAGGGCCATTGTCGTCCTGCGCGAGGACAGCGTGTGTTCGGGGGCTGTGGGGAGGGCCATTGTCGTCCTGCGCGAGGACAGCGTGTGTTCGGGGGCTGTGGGGAGGGCCATTGTCGTCCTGCGCGAGGACAGCGTGTGGTCGGGGGCTGTGGGGAGGGCCATTGTCGTCCTGCGCGAGGACAGCGTGTGTTCGGGGGCTGTGGGGAGGGCCATTGTCGTCCTGCGCGAGGACAGCGTGTGTTCGGGGGCTGTGGGGAGGGCCATTGTCGTCCTGCGCGAGGACAGCGTGTGTGGTCAGGGGCTGTGGGGAGGGCCATTGTCGTCCTGCGCGAGGACAGCTGTGGGGAGGGTGTCGTCCTCGTGTGGTCGGGGGCTGTGGGGAGGGCCATTGTCGTCCTGCGCGAGGACAGCGTGTGGTCGGGGGCTGTGGGGAGGGCCATTGTCGTCCTGCGCGAGGACAGCGTGTGTTCGGGGGCTGTGGGGAGGGCCATTGTCGTCCTGCGCGAGGACAGCGTGTGTTCGGGGGCTGTGGGGAGGGCCATTGTCGTCCTGCGCGAGGACAGCGTGTGTTCGGGGGCTGTGGGGAGGGCCATTGTCGTCCTGCGCGAGGACAGCGTGTGTTCGGGGGCTGTGGGGAGGGCCATTGTCGTCCTGCGCGAGGACAGCGTGTGTTCGGGGGCTGTGGGGAGGGCCATTGTCGTCCTGCGCGAGGACAGCGTGTGTTCGGGGGCTGTGGGGAGGGATTGTCCGTCCTGCGCCAGCGTGTGTCGGGGGCTGTCCTGTCCGCGCGAGGACAGCGTGTGTTCGGGGGCTGTGGGGAGGGCCATTGTCGTCCTGCGCGAGGACAGCGTGTGTTTCGGGGGCTGTGGGGAGGGCCATTGTCGTCCTGCGCGAGGACAGCGTGTGTTCGGGGCTGTGGGGAGGGCCATTGTCGTCCTGCGCGAGGACAGCGTGTGTTCGGGGCTGTGGGGAGGGCCATTGTCGTCCTGCGCGAGGACAGCGTGTGTTTCGGGGGGGCTGTGGGGAGGGCCATTGTCGTCCTGCGCGAGGACAGCGTGTGTTCGGGGCTGTGGGGGAGGGCCATTGTCGTCCTGCGCGAGGACAGCGTGTGTCGGGGCTGTGGGGAGGGCCATTGTCGTCCTGCGCGAGGACAGCGTGTGTTCGGGGGCTGTGGGAGGGCCATTGTCGTCCTGCGCGAGGACAGCGGTTCGGGGCTGTGGGGAGGGCCATTGTCGTCCTGCGCGAGGACAGCGTGTGGTCGGGGCTGTGGGGAGGGCCATTGTCGTCCTGCGCGAGGACAGCGTGTGTTCGGGGCTGTGGGGAGGGCCATTGTCGTCCTGCGCGAGGACATTGTCGGGGCTGTGGGGAGGGCCATTGTCGTCCTGCGCGAGGACAGCGTGTGGTCGGGGGCTGTGGGGAGGGCCATTGTCGTCCTGCGCGAGGACAGCGTGTGTTCGGGGGCTGTGGGGAGGGCCATTGTCGTCCTGCGCGAGGACAGCGTGTGTTCGGGGGCTGTGGGGAGGGCCATTGTCGTCCTGCGCGAGGACAGCGTGTGTTCGGGGGCTGTGGGGAGGGCCATTGTCGTCCTGCGCGAGGACAGCGTGTGTTCGGGGGCTGTGGGGAGGGCCATTGTCGTCCTGCGCGAGGACAGCGTGTGTTCGGGGGCTGTGGGGAGGGCCATTGTCGTCCTGCGCGAGGACAGCGTGTGTTCGGGGGCTGTGGGGAGGGCCATTGTCGTCCTGCGCGAGGACAGCGTGTGTTCGGGGGCTGTGGGGAGGGCCATTGTCGTCCTGCGCGAGGACAGCGTGTGTTCGGGGGCTGTGGGGAGGGCCATTGTCGTCCTGCGCGAGGACAGCGTGTGTTCGGGGGCTGTGGGGAGGGCCATTGTCGTCCTGCGCGAGGACAGCGTGTGTTCGGGGCTGTGGGAGGGCCATTGTCGTCCTGCGCGAGGACAGCGTGTGTTCAGGGGCTGTGGGGAGGGCCATTGTCGTCCTGCGCGAGGACAGCGTGTGTTCGGGGCTGTGGGGAGGGCCATTGTCGTCCTGCGCGAGGACAGCGTGTGTTCGGGGGCTGTGGGGAGGGCCATTGTCGTCCTGCGCGAGGACAGCGTGTGTTCGGGGCTGTGGGGAGGGCCATTGTCGTCCTGCGCGAGGACAGCGTGTGTTCGGGGGCTGTGGGGAGGGCCATTGTCGTCCTGCGCGAGGACAGCGTGTGTTCGGGGGCTGTGGGGAGGGCCATTGTCGTCCTGCGCGAGGACAGCGTGTGGTCGGGGCTGTGGGGAGGGCCATTGTCGTCCTGCGCGAGGACAGCGTGTGTTCGGGGGCTGTGGGGAGGGCCATTGTCGTCCTGCGCGAGGACAGCGTGTGTTCGGGGCTGTGGGGAGGGCCATTGTCGTCCTGCGCGAGGACAGCGTGTGTTCGGGGCTGTGGGGAGGGCCATTGTCGTCCTGCGCGAGGACAGCGTGTGTTCGGGGCTGTGGGGAGGGCCATTGTCGTCCTGCGCGAGGACAGCTGTCGGGGGCTGTGGGGAGGGCCATTGTCGTCCTGCGCGAGGACAGCGTGTGTTCGGGGCTGTGGGGAGGGCCATTGTCGTCCTGCGCGAGGACAGCGTGTGTTCGGGGCTGTGGGGAGGGCCATTGGTCCTGCGCGAGGACAGCGTGTGTCGGGGGCTGTGGGGAGGGCCATTTGTCGTCCTGCGCGAGGACAGCGTGTGTTCGGGGGCTGTGGGGAGGGCCATTGTCGTCCATGCGAGGACAGCGTGTGTCGGGGGCTGTGGGGTAGGAGGGCCATTGTCGTCCTGCGCGAGGACAGCGTGTGTCGGGGGCTGTGGGAGGGCCATTGTCGTCCTGCGCGAGGACAGCGTGTGTTCGGGGCTGTGGGGAGGGCCATTGTCGTCCTGCGCGAGGACAGCGTGTGGTCGGGGGCTGTGGGGAGGGCCATTGTCGTCCTGCGCGAGGACAGCGTGTGTTCAGGGGCTGTGGGGAGGGCCATTGTCGTCCTGCGCGAGGACAGCGTGTGTTCGGGGCTGTGGGGAGGGCCATTGTCGTCCTGCGCGCGAGGACAGCGTGTGGTCGGGGGGCTGTGGGGAGGGCCATTGTCGTCCTGCGCGAGGACAGCGTGTGTTCGGGGGCTGTGGGGAGGGCCATTGTCGTCCTGCGCGAGGACAGCGTGTGTTCGGGGCTGTGGGGGAGGGCCATTGTCGTCCTGCGCGAGGACAGCGTGTGTTCGGGGCTGTGGGGAGGGCCATTGTCGTCCTGCGCGAGGACAGCGTGTGTTCGGGGGCTGTGGGGAGGGCCATTGTCGTCCTGCGCGAGGACAGCGTGTGTGTTCGGGGGCTGTGGGGAGGGCCATTGTCGTCCTGCGCGAGGACAGCGTGGGTGGTCGGGGCTGTGGGGGAGGGCCATTGTCGTCCTGCGCGAGGACAGCGTGTGTTCGGGGGCTGTGGGGAGGGCCATTGTCGTCCTGCGCGAGGACAGCGTGTGTTTCGGGGGCTGTGGGGAGGGCCGTGCGTCCTGGGCGCGAGGACAGCGTGTGGTCGGGGGCTGTGGGGAGGGCCATTGTCGTCCTGCGCGAGGACAGCGTGTCGTCGCGTGTTCGGGGGCTGTGGGGAGGGCCATTGTCGTCCTGCGCGAGGACAGCGTGTGTTCGGGGGCTGTGGGGGGAGGGCCATTGTCGTCCTGCGCGAGGACAGCGTGTGTTCGGGGCTGTGGGGAGGGCCATTGTCGTCCTGCGCGAGGACAGCGTGTGGTCGGGGCTGTGGGGAGGGCCATTGTCGTCCTGCGCGAGGACAGCGTGTGTTCAGGGGCTGTGGGGAGGGTCATTGTCGTCCTGCGCGAGGACAGCGTGTGGTCGGGGGCTGTGGGGAGGGCCATTGTCGTCCTGCGCGAGGACAGCGTGTGTTCGGGGGCTGTGGGGAGGGCCGTTGTCGTCCTGCGCGAGGACAGCGTGTGTTCAGGGGCTGTGGGGAGGGTCATTGTCGTCCTGCGCGAGGACAGCGTGTGTTCGGGGCTGTGGGGAGGGCCATTGTCGTCCTGCGCGAGGACAGCGTGTGTTCGGGGGCGTGGGGAGGGCCATTGTCGTCCTGCGCGAGGACAGCGTGTGTTCAGGGGCTGTGGGGAGGGTCATTGTCGTCCTGCGCGAGGACAGCGTGTGGTCGGGGGCTGTGGGGAGGGCCATTGTCGTCCTGCGCGAGGACAGCGTGTGTTCAGGGGGGCTGTGGGGAGGGCCATTGAGGGCCATTGTCGTCCTGCGCGAGGACAGCGTGTGTTCAGGGGCTGTGGGGAGGGCCGTTGTCGTCCTGCGCGAGGACAGCGTGTGGTCGGGGGCTGTGGGGAGGGCCATTGTCGTCCTGCGTGAGGACAGCGTGTGTTCAGGGGCTGTGGGGAGGGTCATTGTCGTCCTGCGCGAGGACAGCGTGTGTTCGGGGGCTGTGGGGAGGGCCATTGTCGTCCTGCGCGAGGACAGCGTGTGTTCGGGGCTGTGGGGAGGGTCGTTGTCGTCCTGCGCGAGGACAGCGTGTGTTCGGGGCTGTGGGGAGGGCCATTGTCGTCCTGCGCCAGGACAGCGTGTGTTCGGGGGCTGTGGGGAGTGCCATTGTCGTCCTGCGCGAGGACAGCGTGTGGTCGGGGGCTGTGGGGAGGGCCATTGTCGTCCTGCGCGAGGACAGCGTGTGGTCGGGGGCTGTGGGGAGGGTCATTGTCGTCCTGCGCGAGGACAGCGTGTGTTCGGGGGCTGTGCATGTATGGCAGCGGGGCTCCCCTGGCTGCCTGGTGCGGGAGGGCCCAGGTGTCAGAGCAGGTAGCGCAGCGGCCACAGCTTCCCTGCTCTGGGCTGCAGACAAGTCCTCTCCGGCCCCAGCCAGCAGGGGCAGTCCTGGCTTCCGTCTCTACCGCACCCCAGGCCAGTCCACCTGCTGGGCCTCTGGCCTCCGCCTGTCGATCAGGTCCCAGCGCAGATGCTGCCAGTTCAGAGAGGCCCTCCCGGCCAGCAGCCCCCACTCGTAGGAGCAAGCCCATTTCCCCCCGGCACGTGCCACCCTGGGAAGTGGCCTGTCCCCTCAGCCATCTGTTGCTCTTGGCTGTGGCTCCAGCAAGAACGTGAGCTCCAGAGCCAGGGACTCTGCCTCGCCCACTGCTCTGTCCCCAGGACTCAGCCTGGGCCAGTGACCACCAGGTGTGTGGTCACGGCTGGACATCACTTGCAGGAGCGGATGGCAGGTGGCAGTGTGGTGTGCTGGGGACCTCGGACTCCCAAGTCTGGCTGCACCGTGTCCCAGACTTGGCAGCTGTCACCCCTGAGCCTCAGTTTCTTCATCTGTAAGATGGAAGAGTCCCCGCACCTCACGCAGGGCGTTGCCGCGAGGATCGGCGAGGGGCGTGGAGAGGGCTTAGTGCGTGAGCATGCTGCAGGCGCCAGGGTGCCAGCCCGACCCTTCCTTCCCCTTCACGGTGGTCAGTGACCACTTTGGGGACAGTTCCGAGGGCCACACCTAGGCGTGTGGTGGCCCTGAGTGGTGTGCGATTCACACGCACGCACGCTGCTGGTCCAAGTGGGCAGGGCGGAGCAGCTGCTCGCGTGTGCAAGGCCTGGGTTCCGGCAGGTTCCGGCCCAGCACTACAGAGAAAAGGAAAGCGCAGCTTCGAAGCCAGCACCGCTGCACTGGTGAGGTGCCGAGGAAACAATGGCCGCCTTGGGAGGGAGCGAGGAGGGAGGGGGAAGATGAGCCTGTGGCGCCCTCCATCGCTCAGCGCCGGCCTCTAGTGGGCGTCTGGGGAACTGCATCAAAGCCTTAAGAGCGGCCCTAGGGCTGGGGCTGGGCTCAGTGGCAGAGCACTTGCCTGGCATGTGTGAGACGCTGGGTTCCATTCTCAGCACCACAAATAAACAAATAAAATAAAGGTCTATCAGCAACTAAAAAAAGTTTAAAAACAAAAAGTGGCCATAGCCTTTGAGTCTCTGGTTCTCCCGGAGGAGAGCAGCCGAGGAGATAACCAAGAGACCTAGGGGACACTGCTGCTGGGGGAGCTCGGGTTCCGGCCTCAGCCTTGAAAAGATGGCCTGAAGCTCACTCCTTGGAGAGGCAGACGCGTTGGTACGTGGGTGCTGCCCATCTGCCGTGGGCACGTGACGCGGCGCCCACATGCATCTGTGGTCGATCCTGAGAACGTGCACCAGTGTCCGCGGGAGGTGGGTGTGGTGTGACTGGGAGGTTCCCTGTGGCCGCCGAGTTTTGTGCACATTCTGACAAAGATAGTGCAGGTCTGGTTTGGGCAAGGCGTCCTATTCACTCCTTCAGATTTCAACGCTGTGAGCACTGGGGACACTGTGTGCCCAGGGTGGTCTTGGGCTCCTGGTTTAAATGCAGAGGCTGAGGCCCGCCCTTGGCCCACCGATCAGCTCTTCAGGGGTGAGGTCTTTCAATCCCCGCGCGTCCTAGCACGCTGGGCTGAGAGCCACTGAGCACAGGTGGAACCGGGCTGGGGGCTTCCTGGGTCCAGGTTTTCTGAGGGGTTGGCTGATTCCCTTCCTTCTGGAGACCCAGCAGAGGCCGGGAGGAAGTGTGTCAGGCGGGCTCCCTCCCTGCCCTGTCACCAGTGAGTCCAGGAACTGGGCTGTGCTCACCCGGTGAGCCGGGCTGGACCCCAGGCCTGGGTCTCCGTGTTGTCTTGGCCCTGTGGCCCAGCCCTGAGGTGCTGGACGAGGGCAGTAGCCTCTCCTAGCACCCCAGGAGGCCTGGGAGGACTCATTCTGCCCCGGTGAGATGGCGCTTGATGGGATGACCTCGTCTCAGTAGCTGACTCGCTGGCCCCCTTCACGCAGGGCCAGCGCTTCCCTCCATTCATTCACGCATGAGGGAGGCCAGGCCCAGGCACCTCCCCTTCCAGCCTGGTGGGGGCAGGGGCCGGAGTTGGGTCAGAGCAGGGCAGGGCAGGGCTGAGGTGCCAGGGTCCACGGGCCAGGCACTGACAAAGGGGAGAGGAATCAGCAGCTCATCACTGGGGCTTTTCTGGCTGGAAAGCTTTTTCTTTTTCAAACTGAAACTCTGTTTTCAAAGTGAAACTACTTAAGCAGTGCCCACAGTGAAATGGGGTCTTTCTCCAATCCCCAGGGCCGGGCTCCCAGAGCTTCCTGGGATCTTTCTAGATAATTCTTACATGTGCCCACGCGTGTTCGAGAGAATGTCTCCTCCTGCCCCCAGCTCAGGTCCTCGTGGTCCCTTGGTTCCTCTCGGAGAGCCTGCCCCCCCCTCCCCGCGCCCACCCTAGAGGCTGCCTATTGATAGGCATTGGGCTGTTCCAGGGTTTTTTTTTTTTTTTTTTTTTTTTTTTTTTTGGTACCGGGGATTGAACTTAGGGGCACTTGACCCCTGGGCCACATCCCCAGCCCTTTTTTTGTATTTTATTAGACAGGGTCTCACTGAGTTGCTAAGTGCCTCGCCATTGCTGAGGCTGGCTTCGAACTCGCCATCCTCCTGCCTCAGCCTCCCAAAGTGCTGGGATTACAGGCGTGCGCCACCGCGCCCGGCGCAGAGTTTTAATATAATGTACAGTTCAGGAGGACATCTCCTGATGGGTGGACTCTCAGGTCCCTGGCATCCAGGGGGGGATGGACAGGGGTCCCTGGTGGTGACACTGGGGAGAGCGCCCTGCAGTGCGGAGGTGCTAGGACTGAAGGACAGGAAGAGCTGCCAACCAGGCGTGCCCACCCCTGCTTCGTCCCGCCTTGCTTCCCGCAGCCCTGGCCTCCCACGACTACATCCTGAAGATCGTGCCCACGGTTTACGAGGACGAGAGCGGCAAGCAGCGGTACTCCTACCAGTACACGGTGGCCAACAAGGTGCGTGCGGGCGGCCGCCAGCCGTGGGCGAGGGCGCCCTCTGCCGGCGGAGGGCGGAGGTGGTGGTGGCGGCCCTGCGATTCCTGCAGATTGCTTTCCGGCTCTTGGGGTTGAGGGACTCTCCTCCGGCTCTGCCTCGGGGTGGAGGTGGAAGACCCAGTCCTTGCCATCGTGGCAGTCTCAGCGTCCAGGGGAGACGTTCCAGCCAGGAGAGGGGTTTGAGGTCCCAGAATTGCAGCCGCCTCGGGGTCTTGCCTCCGGTCCTGCGGGCCCAGAACCTGGCTGACGAGCCATGATGAGCCCTCCAAACCCCGAGGCCCGAGCGCTGTGTCCAAACTTGGGAGGCTGGGGAATCAGGCCAGGTTGGCTGTGGGATAAGGGGGTGGCCCAGGACCCCGGAACTCAGAGTCATGCAGAAGGAGTACCTTTTGGCAGGAATGGAGCGTGGTGAGCAGGAGCGGAATGTGGCGGCCCAACCGTTAGCGGCTTTGATCCCCGCGGCCTCAGGCCCTCCAGGGAGGGTCGGACGCAGGGTGCTGGCATCTGCTCGGCCTTTGGTGAGGCCTCCTTGCTGCATCAGAGCTGGCGGAGGCACCGCGTGGAGAGGCAGAGCAAGCAGACTCGCTTATAAAGCCACTGACGCCACCTGGGGCCCACCCTCGTGACCTCCCTACCCCCGTTTACCTCCCAACTCCAAACACCAGCAACACATGGCCTTGAGGGACACGTACAACAGCAGCATCTGCTGGTGACCCTCGAGTTCCGACAGCAGCTTACCAACGGAGAACGGGGTTGTGGTCTGAGCAGGAAGAGCGTGGGTGTCGGACCACCCCCGGTTCACGTCCCAGCTCAGTCGTCACCAGCGGTGTGACCTGGGACCTGCCATGTCAGCCCTCCGTGCCTCAGTTTACTTGTTTGGGAGATGGTGACTTTGTAGGACTGCTGTCCGGTGAGGCAGCGTGCGAAAGTGCTGAGCCACAGGGAAGGCCTTGGGTCGGTGACGCCTGCTGTGGCAATTTTTTGCTCCTTTTCTTTGTCCCTCAGCTCTGGCTGTGACCCAGGCAGACACACAACCCCGTCAGCTCTCCCCAGAGAAGCGGCTTTTCCTTGCTTCAGGTTCCTGCTCTTCAGGCCTGGCAAGTGCCCAGGGACAGAACAGCCTGCCCAGCGAGCTGTGCGGCCTCGGCCCCCGCCCGCCCTTGGCAGGGAGTCCGGGTCTCTCCCTCTTATCCCTGTGAGCAGCGCAAGATGCACAGGCCCCGTATGTGGGGTTGGGGGTCCCCCAGCATTGGTCTCCCTTTGCTGTGGACAGGGGGAATAGCCCAGAGGTGCTCAGCACCCAAATTGCCCAGACCAGAGTCAGCGCCAGCCCTCGGGAGTTGAGGTGGGAACCAAGGTCCTGAGGGAGGGGGGAGGGACTGGCCCAGAGCCACACTGTCGGTCCAGCCCCTTCGCCCCTCTCTGGTCCTGACCGCGGCAGGATAGGGCCTCTGGCTCCCAGGTCTGCAGTGTCGGGGGCGGCCGGGGCCTGCCTCCTTCCCCAGGCTGCAGACTGAGACCCGCTCTGGGAAAGGGGCTTCCTCCCCTCGGGGGCCCAGCAGCCTACGTGGCTGGGGTGCTGAGCCCACCATTGTTGAATTAATGAATGGGTTTTATGTGGCTCAGAAGCTCGAGGGGAAATAGGCCTTACTCAACCTGAGCCCCCCAAAATCACTTTTCCTCTTACATCTCTGCTTTCAAATTCATATTTCAATTCCTGTGCTGCTTCCAGGTCACATGGTCGATTCCCCACAGCTTCAGAGTCAAAGATGCCCCCCGGGGCGCTGCCCATCTGGATGTAACGCCCGTGGCAGGTCCAGGCCTGGAGAGGGGGCCGTGGGGTCTGCGGCGCGGGACGGGGAGAAGCCCCACCCCAGGCCCGGGGACCTGCAGTGCAGGCCCGCCCACCCGCCGGGCGGGTTTGTGCTTCTGATTCTCACGGCTGCCCCTCCCCACCGCAGGAGTATGTCGCCTACAGCCACACGGGCCGCATCATCCCCGCCATCTGGTTCCGCTACGACCTCAGCCCCATCACGGTCAAGTACACCGAGAGACGGCAGCCGCTGTACAGGTTCATCACCACGGTGAGTAGCCGGGGCCGGGGGCCAGCCGTGCTGCCTGCCGAGGGCCGCCTTCCTGGGCAGCCGCGCCTGAGCCCGTGGGCCCCAGGACGTGCAGGGTCTTGAGCACGTCCACAGCGATGGCCCCCACCTTGGAACCTCCGTCCGGCTCCAAGAGGGGCTGCTGGCCTTCAGGGGTTTTATTTGTTTATTTTTTTATTTCTATGTTTATTTTTGTTGAAATTATTCTTTGCAGGGTTTATCCTTTTCCTTTTCCTTTTCCTTTTTTTTTTTTTTTGGACCAGGGATTGAACTCAGGGGCACTCAACCACTGGGCCACATCCCCAGCCCTATTTTGTATTTTATTTAGAGACAGGGTCTCGCTGAGTTGCTTAGGGCCTTGCTAAGTTGCTGAGGCTGGCTTTGAACTTGCGATCCTCCTGCCTCAGCCTCCCCAGTTGCTAGGATTAGAGGTGTGCATCACCAGCCTCTGTGTAAATTTTACAGTGAAAATTTGGACTCATTTTTTCCAAGTCTTATTTCTGGGTATAGCAGCTCACAGGGTCAGGTTTCCCTCCCTCCCTCCCTCCCTCCCTCCTTTTCCTGCCCTTGTCCCTGCCTTGTCCTGTCTGCTCTGGGACAGCTTTAAGCTATTTTCTTATGTGCTTATTACTTCTAGTAGGCATACAATTTCTGACCTCCCATTCAAAAGGTCCTGTGGACAGAACATGAGGTCACAGGGTCCTGCTTCAGCCAGAGGCTCAGGGTTGGGGAAGCTAGGGTCACGTGAGGTGGAAGAGGTGGGCTGATCATCCTCACCTCGTGGATCTAGAAACTGAGGCCTAAAGGTAAACACAGCAGCGGAAGCCCTATCTGTATGTACCTGTGTCTGTGTGTGTGTGTGTGTGTGTGTGTGTGTGTGAGAGAGAAAAAATGTTTTAAGAGACACAGTCTCACCGTGTTCCCTAGGCTGGTCCTAACCTCTTGGGCTCAAGTGAGCCTCCTGTCTCAGCCTCCTGAGTAGCTGGCACTGAAGGCACGCAGTACTGTGCCTGGCTTCATACTTTTAATAATGGTTCAAGATCAGGGTCTAGTCCTGGTGCTTTGGTTTCCTGCCGTGACTAGGTCTTTGCTAGTCAGGACTTTGACAGAACCTGTGGCGCTGGCTGGAGGGGTACTAGGCTTAGGCATGGCCGGATCCAGCTACAAACCATGTCAGGAATAGGCCTCTCTCCATCTTGCGATCGGCTCTTCTCTGTGTTGGTTCCATTCTCAAGCAGAATAGACGAGCAGATAAAATAAAATGCTTCTTCCCTACTAGTTCCACCCGAGTCTCAGGAGGCTAGTGCTTTCATTGGCTCAGCTCAGGACCCCGATGTCCTTACAGCTTGGAAAATGGAGTCCCCTGGTTGGCCAGCCCTAGGTTTTGTCCACCCTGGAGCCAGGGCCATTCAGACCACAAGGACAAAGATTGTGCGGGGTGGGGTTCCTCAAAAGCAAGATCAGGGAGGGCAGGTCAGCACTGGGAGGCAGGCGGTCAGACGGGCGTGACAAGGTGTCAGCCTCCAGTCTGTGACGCAGGAACCATACTCCGCACTCTTGCTACTTCCCAGGCCCCGTGGGGCCCAAGGAGCTCATGAAAGGGGTGCTCTTTGCAGATACAAAAGGCCGGTAGCTACGAGGGCGTCCTCGGTCTGACGTCCGCAGACTTCAGAATGGCTCTATGCCCTCCTGTGACTGCACAGAGGGGACAGGCTTCAACAAGTGGCACCTGCCGCGAAGCTAGAACTCCCCGTGCAGATGGGGGGGAGAGACCATTGCCACACGTGAGGAAGGAATCATCTAGAATCTACATACAGAGAACTTAGTAGAGAAAGTTGCACAACCAGAGAGAAAAACGGGGGCGTACCTGGGCCGTGGCGTTCTCTAGAAGTTAGAGAAGTGAGATTCGAGCCAACAGACCCAGTGGACCTGCACACAGGGGACACGAGAAACCTGCCCACCCCCAGAGATGGCAGTGGGAAGCCATCTCTGGCCCCACGTGCCACTGGTACCCAGGTAACTTGTCACAGCCTGCCTGTCTGATAGCAAACGATTTCGCCCGAGGTCCCACGGGCTGGCCTACCCCGGCGGGCCTGGTGCTGACAGGTTCTCTTGTTCTGGTCCAACTGCATGCCCAGATTAGGCCAGATGCCAGGGCACACCTGGGTGTCCCGGCGTGTCCATGCAGGTGTGGCCTGCCCTTCAGGGACCCTCACCGTAGGCTGAGGAGGCTCTTCCACGTCCCCCCGCCCGTTCCTCACACGCCGAGAGCAGCTGGGCCTTCCGATCACGGAGCGAGTGGCTGAGAAACGAAGCCACTTCACTTACACATTTAGCGCGGCTGGACTCTCCACACGCCGGCCTGTGCTGGGCCGAGTGGCCGTGATCCTGACAGAGGCCCAGGTGCGGGAGGCTGGGTGAGCCCAGGATTGCAGTGACGGTGACACGGTGACGGCGACACGGGGCCAAGGGGAGGCGCCGATCCCCCTGGAAGCCCCCAGCCCTGGGCCTCAGGGGCAGGCGAGAGGGCCCGGGGCAGGGCGTGCATGCCCAGAGGCCTGCGCAGCACTTGGCAAGGCCCGTTCGGTCTCCTCCACGCGGACAGACCCCTCACAGGTCAGGCGAGCCACTGCCCTTCCCAGAGCTGACGTCTCCCATAGCCCCCCGAGAAGATCCCCCCAGGGACCAGACCCCCCAGGACTCCTGTCCCTCCTCCTCCCAGGCCACCCCTGTGCGGCCCAACACCTCCCGACAGGGTCCGTTGGCCTGGGGGCTGCTGGGGGCCCAGGCTGCCACTCGTTGCCAGAGCGCCCGTGAGGTCAGCGCTGCTGAGCCAGCCGGCGGGTCCCTGGCAGGTGGCGTCACTGTGGGGCTTCAAAGGCCCTGTCGGGGCCGCAGATGCCGGGATGGCGTGCGAGCCGCGTGCTCCGGGAGCCCCGCGGGTGGGGCCGGGCGGGGCAGACACCTGCTCTCCTCCCTCTCTCCCTTTTCAAAGCACACACTTGTGTGGGAAGCCCCAGGTCCAGTGGGGGCCTCTGCAGATAGCCCCGTGGAGGGTGCTGATGGAGAGGGCTTAGGCCAGGTGCCGTCATGTGGCGGCTGCAGGGCGGCGGGAGCAGCTGGGAGTGGCTGGAATGAGGGGTGGGACCCCCCACGCGTGCCCCCCGCTACCAGGGGCCTGGCTGGGCTGCACTGCCCCGGGGCTCCCTGCCTGCGCAGACTGCAGGACCCCTGAACCCTGCCTCCTCCGAGCCTCCCGCCAGCGACCCCAGCGCCCCTCCTGGGCCCGCACACCCCGCTCAGCCCTACGCTGTGTGCTGCCAGAAAACTCCGCCACCAAAGGACTAAAGAGGTGGTGCTTGACGCCAGGCAAGTGGCTCCCTCCCACACACACACACTTGTCCCCCGCCACCTGCTTTAGCCCTTCCCTGAGATGGCGACACGTGGGCCCTGCTGACAGATTGGATGGCTCTGGAGGTGTCAGATCTCTTTGCTTGCATGGTTTGTTTTATTTTGTGGGGAACACCCAGAAGTCATAGCTGTGACAGTTGTGGCCCGTCAGAAAGTGCCAGATGCCACTCACACGCTCCTGTTGAATGGCCCTCGGCACCTGGTATTCCTGCAGAGCTGCGTGTGCTTACTCCAGCAAACCCCACCCACCAGTGTGCTCCCCAACACTTTCCTCGCCGGGAAAAGAGCCCCCAAGCTTAAGATCGCACTCCATGGTTGCCAGGTCTGGCAATGACCTGAAGGCCTGATTCCCCTGTGTCCCCAGGGTCCAGCCTAGGGCTGGCCTGGACACAGGTGCTCACAAATACACAAGACAGATGCTTACAGAAGGAGCTATCGAGTTCCCTTATTAGACGCCTACTATATGCAGGCGGTTTTACAAGGATCCCCTTTGACCTCCCGGCCCCTCTGGGAGACTGATGCTGCCCACGCGTTGCACGGTTTCAGCTGAAGCTGGGAGAGCGCGGAGGCGCACCCAGGGTCGCCCTGAAAAGTAGCCACTGTCCACCCGAGGCTGGTTGGCTTCAGCCTGCCGGCTTTCCTCCCCTCACTGTCCTTGCTGCTTCTCCTTGGGTTTCTCCAGGCATCTGCCAGAAACAAGAGGTAGCCGAAGCAGGGAGCCAGCAAGGAGGGGCGGCCTTAGGGACTGACCAGAGTGGCCCAGAGCTGGGAAGGAGCCGAGGGAGCAGGCACGGGGAGGGCGCGTGCCCTAGCCATCGCCAAGCCCGGGTCTAGTCACATACACACACACAAGAACTGAGAAGGTCCTAGCCACCGGGGTTGTGTGGGTTGAGAGGCGACCACGGAGACCTGGAGCAGGGGCACACTCTCCATTCTGTCCTGGTCTCCATCTCTCTCCCGGGACCCTGAGCGCCAGGAAGCTGGTCTCGGTCCTCTCTGCTCTCCAGGCCCGGCCTGGGGCAGGCAGATGGATCGTACATAGTGACAAGCCAAGGTCGGGCAGATGGAGGGCGCGCCTGGCTCCTCCCCTCCCCGGCGCCCTCCTCTGCCCGTCTGAGCCGTAGAACAAAACCTGCGGCGGAGCCCCCACTCGGCCGCGACTGTGCAGGAGCTTCGGTTCAGACCCCGCTGGGCCTCTGAGCTAAGCCAGAGCTCGCCGCAGGTGTGGACTGGGGCAGGTTGATGCAGCTGGGCCTGGGCGCAGCGCTGGAGCCCCTGGCTCTGTGAGGCCGGGTTCTGGAGGAAAGGGAAGGTCGGGCAGAGCAGCCCACCGTGGAGAGGAGCCCGTCTTTACAGCCGTGCAGCTTCGCGTTCCCTAAGCTGCAGGTGGGGTCCCTTAGTCCAGGACATTTGGTACGCAAACCTCCTTCTCACAGAAAAGAGTCTCGTAGAAGCCCTCCGCCCAGGGGACAGGCACTGGGTGTCTGCGTGGGTGAGGCCAGGGAGTGTCACAGGAACAGCCCCCCCCCCAACATGCACACACACCTCCCAGGGCCGGATCTGGTCATCTGGGTTTGCTTTGGTGGTTCTGTGACCCTGGACGAGCTGGTCCCTCTCTGGGCCTCTTGTCCCCTCATCTGTGAGATGGGGGCACCTAGCAGTTGAATGAGGCCAGAGAAAGGGCCCCCCCACCCCGAGGCCTAGCACATAGACGGTGCTCAACCAAGGAGTTTGGAGGAGGGGTGGGTATTTTGCAGCTGAAGCCATTATAAAAGTGGCAGAGAGGGAACCCCACTGTCCCCACCGGGCTAGGGGTGAAGGCAAGGGGTCTGGCAAGGTGACGTGACTGGGCGGAGGCCCCACCCCTGCCCGCGACTCGGGTGTTCTCACCCGGGCTCCAGCCGTCTGCCGCCCGCAGCCTCTAATAGGACTCGGCTCATCATTTATTTCCTCAGACTCTGCCTTTTCCGCAGGCTTCGAAAGCCACAGTGAGGGGGGAGGACAGGGGATGAGCAGTTCCTGGCACTCGGTCACGCCCCAGCTGGACGGCTGTGCCGCCGGTGCCAATGGCATGACCCCGTCTCAGACATGGGGGGACTGGAGGCTCAGGGACGCCAACCTGGCCTCCCACCGGGGTCATGTGGGGGCTGTGGGAAGGGCAGGCCACGGTTCTTCACCCCTGCAGGGAAGCACGTGGTGGCCAGGAGGGGACAGGAATTGGGAAGGTGTCTGTGCTGGTGGAGCCAAAGAGGCCTGGTTGGACGCGTCCCTCCGTACCCAGGGATCCGAGCGCTGTCGTTGCGACAAATACACCCTCGGCTTCTCGAGGGAGGCCGGCCCGGCTCCGTGGAGGAGTGGCACCGGCGAGGCCCTGTCCCCCAGCCCCGGCCAAACCAAAACCAGAGCGAGATGAGCGACCTCATTGTGGTCACCGCACAAGGCCCGGCAGCCGGGGGAGCCAGAGGAGGCAGTCACTGAGAGAGTCCGGGGCGCTGGGGACACCGTCTGCTGGACGGCCACTCCCTCCACCCGGGGCCTGCGTGTCCACTCGCCCCTGCTTGCATTTCTGGCCGAGGTGGCCCTTCGGGCTCGGCAGCCCCGCCTGCCGCCCGCTTTGGGGCCAGGTGGAGAGAGCAGCACAGCCGTGTGAGGGCCCAGGGAACGGGCGCTAGAGTGTGCGTCACGCCATGGACGCCCCGGGGGGCACAGGGAGCCGGGGGGCGCGGGCTCATGGCGAGAGGGCCCACCGTGCCCGGCCATCTCCGTGACGGCGGCACCCACAGGGCCCAGCTAGGTGGGGAGGGTGCCCCTCCTGCCCCCCTTGGCATCAGCACAGCCCCCAGCTCCAGCTGGCACCCAGCCAGTGAGGGGGAGTCGCCGCCCCCGCCCCACCTCTCCAGGGCCGCCACCCCTTCACCCGCTCACTCTCCAGCTCCCCTCCGGCGCTCTCCCCCACTTCCAGAGCACCCCCCCGCACCTCGCTTCTGCTCCTCTCTCCTGGGGTCTTCAGGGAGCAGGGACTGAGGTGATGGGGCTGACGTGGGGCGTCTGTGAGAGCCGGGACGACCTGGGGCCCCAGGGGCCTGCTTCCCCGGCCTCTGAGGACGCGCAGTCTGGCCCCTCGTCTCCCCCAGGGGCTGCTGTCGGACTTCAGGGCTTGAGCACCAGGCCTGCGAGGAATCTTGCTGCCCTGTCCTTCCCTGAAGTGACCTGTCCTTTGCTTAAAGTGCCAGAAAGAGACTGAATATCGACACCCAAAGGCCTCTGGGAAATAAGTGATGTTTCACACATTTTTCTGTTCCAAGTGGGTCTCAAAGAGGTTGAGAAAATGCCAGATCTTAGCGACGAGGTTGCAGCCTGCTGCTCGGCCTCCCAGAGCCCTCTCTTCAAGGCCCAGCTTCCCCCGGGCAGGCCACTCACTGCGTACGGACGTGACCTTGGTGGCCGAGCAGGTGAAGCACAAGGTGCTCCTTTGCTGTGGTTTCAGGCCCACAGACAGCCACAGTCCAGAAATACTAAAAGGAAGTATTCAGACATGAAGAGGTTTACAAGCTTTACGTGACTTTTATTATAGTGTATTGTTAACATTGTTCTATTTGACTATTATTTATTGTTGATCTCTAGGCATGCCTCGATTATAAATTAAGCTCATAGATATGATCATGTAGAAAAAACAGTTTGGTATCCTTCATGGCTTCAGACACCCACAGGGGGTCTTAGAATGTGTCCCCCAGGATGAGGAATGGGATAATGGGGGGGGGTGCCTGGGGCAGGCTCCAGATTCTCAGCTATTTTTTTCAAATTTATTTTTTATTCTAAGTTGTTAGAAATGACAGCGGAATGTATTACATTTCATAGTATACTTGTAGAGCACATTTTTACAAATCTCTGGTTGTATGCAAAGTATATTCACACCATTTGTGACTTCATACATGCACTTAGGGTCATGATATCCATCTCATTCTACCATCTTAGATTCTCAGCTTTGAGGGACCCCTGGAATGTGCTGAGACCCCCACACACACCTCCTTGGTTGCCCGAGACCAGCCCCTGCCACAGAAGCAGGGTGCCGGGGACATTGCTCAGTTGAGTGACACCGGTGGCTACCCAGGGAGCTCACCGCAGGGTCCCCCTTAGCTTTAAGGCTGGTGAGGCCAGGTGCTTGCAGCCCCTGTGGTCCCAGGGCCTCGGTTTCCCCAGGCTGTTTCCCAGTGCGCATTGCCTCTGCTCCGCCTGCCGGTCAGAAAGACGGCGTCAGCCCGGGTGCCAGGTGTGCATGAGTCATAGGCACTTAGGTGCCAAACTGTGTTGATGAGTGCGGATGGGGGGGGGCGCGTGGTTATTTTTTGCTTTCCTCTCCGTTGCACTTAAGTCACATTTTCCTATCCTCTGATCCAAGCTCTAAAAGCATTTTGAGGTATAAAAATCTCCCATCATCTGATCCACTCCACCAAAATAAAACCAGCTCCCTGCCGTCACCTTCCCTTCCGAGAGCTCCTGCGTCACGCTGTGAGGCTGGCGGGGCGCGGCCGTGCCTGCTTCAGGACACTCAGCCTAATCCCCCAGCGTCCCAGCCTCTTCACTCCCTGGGGGGCTGCTCCGGCTTCCCGGGGCTGCTATTCCTGGCATGCCAGCTGCCCCACTTACCAGCCATCCGGACAGACCTCCTCTGTCTGTCCTGGGCCTTGTCAGCCTCTGCTTAGCTCATCTCACGGAAATGTCACTTAAAACACAAACACGGGCTCAATTTGCCCTTCCCCCCTCGCCATCGCTGGCTCCAGCCTCCGCCACTTGGCACCAGTGCATCCATTAAGTGCTGCCGTCTCTCGGAGCCCCGCAGGGTTGCATGTTAGTCACTGGTTGCCTTCTCCTGAGACCTGTAGTCATTTAAATGCCCTTAAACATGACATGAGGAGGAAAATAGGGGCTTGGGATGCAGACAGACATGCTGTGTGACCTTGGACAAGCTGTTTCCCTCTCTGAGCCAATGAGTGTAGCAGTAAAGAGCCCCTCCCTCAGGGGGCTCCTGCTGCCCTGTGCCTGGTAGGTGGGTGGCATTGGTACTTCTGAATGGCATGAAGTCGGTACTGAAGGGAAAAGACGTTTGAAATTTTCTTGCAAGCCCGAAGTGGTGGGCCGCATCTATAATCCCAGCTACTGGGGAGGCTGAGGCAGGAGGATCACAAGTTCAAGGCCAGCCTGAGAATATTAGGGAGATGGTGTCTCGAGGTAGGAAGGACTGGGGTGTGGCTCAGTGTGGAGAGCCCCTGGGTCCAGCCCCCCGTGCTGCAGCCTGCCTGCAGACCTGCGGTGACGTTCTTCGCTTTCCGTCATCTGTGTTTCAGTTCTTCTGAGTCGCGAAAAAGCAATTTTCAGACCACAGAACTTTCATCTTGGGGTGTCCATGGTAGAACGCGTGTTTAGCCCGCACAGATGCTCCTCAACCTGTGCTGGGGTCACATCCCAGTGAACCCATTGTAGATTGGAAAATATCAAATAAAGATTGCATTTAATAGTCACTTGTAACCCAGTGACTTGGGAGGCTGAGGCAGGAGGATTGCAAGTTCAAGGTCAGCCTGGGCAACTTAGTGAGACCCTATCTCAAAATAAAAAAATAAAAATAAAAAGGGCTGGGGTTGTAGTTCAGTGGTAGAGAGCTTCTGGGTTCAATCCATAGTGCCAAAAAAGAAAAAAGTTAATTTAATACCGATAACCCACCCAGCGCCATGACTTAGCCCAGCCTACCTAGAACACTCAGAACACCTCCGTCTTCCTGCCGGGGGGCTGCGCATCTCACAGGCTATTCTCTGCCGAGGCCCTGGGCTGTCTGGTGGAATTGCTGCAGACCCGACGGCCGTGCCAGCAGGACATTGGCACGGACACACTTTCACACCACGACGAGGCCGGCCATCCTGGGGGTGGACCGTCGCGAGTCGGAGACGGTGTGGCTTCGGCAGCTGGGGCTCTTCTGCCCGAGCTGCAGGAGGAGTCACCCTGGGGGCACAGCCTCCCACACCTTGAGCCCCGGCCGCTTCAGTGGCATTGCACAGGTGCTCCAGGGCCTCTGCGCCTCTGCACAGTGGGTCCAAGAGACCCAGCGTCCCAGGGGGCCCTGGGGGTTCCCTGAGGTCTGGGCTGCCTGGCACAGGGAAGGCGCCATCAGCATCGCCTGCTCGGCCGTGGTCCTCGGGCTGTGCTGGCGAGGTAGGAAGCTCGCACCTACAGGCTGCGGCCACTGTCTGCCCCTTCTACGCTGCGCTCTACCCGGGGACCTTGCACCTGCAGGGGACATTTGGCAAGATTTGGAGACATTCTGATTGTCACAACAAGGGGGAGAATGCAGTCTGGGTGTCACATGCAGAGAGGCCAGGATGCTGCTGGACACCCTCCACAGTAATGAGCCGTCTCCGGGGAGGGGGAGGGCGGGGGCGTGGCCGTGAGGGGCCTGTCCTGACTTCAGCTCTCCCAGAACCCCACAAGCCCTCCCTCCCTTGCGCTGCCTGCCTTGGGTTGGTTATTGGGGGGTTATTTGTCCAGGAGCCCCCCACTGAGACGGTGCAGGCCTCCAGGAGTGTGAGGTTTGCTTCCAGCCCCAGCCCACCTAGGCCAGCACTGCCAACAGCCCACCCCCCACCTCGAAGACCCGGCTCAGGTCCCAGGATTGCCACCTACTGAAGGTGTCAGACCTTGGGCCAGTGGCACTGCCTTTTAGACCTTCACCGGAGACTGAGGTCAGAAGTCCAGCCAAGGTAGAGTGGCCGTGAGGAGACAGGCTCCCCGCGCAGACACACCTGTGCTCGGGTCGCAGCTCTGTTGCCTTGTGAACTTGGAAGTGACCGGTTGATCCTCTGTTTCCTCACCTGTGAAATGGGCCTAATAATCCCTCAGGAAGAGGGTCCCGTGGGAATCAGGGGAGCTGGTGTTGGCGGCATTGCTTTCATGGTTAGTATTAAATTCGTCACCAACAAGTGGTGTCCTCTGAGCCCGAGTCCTCTGGACTCTGTTGGTGTCCCACGCAGCAAGCACGAGTGTCCCAGGCAGCGTGTGGCAGAGCCCGTGATGCGGGAGGGGTCTGGCTGGCGCCCCCTCCGGTGCTGGCGCTGACGCACGGCCCCTCTTTCAGATCTGCGCCATCATTGGCGGGACCTTCACCGTGGCGGGCATTCTGGACTCCTGCATCTTCACAGCCTCCGAGGCCTGGAAGAAGATCCAGCTGGGCAAGATGCACTGACACCCGCCAGCCAGCGGCCAGGGACCGGGGAGACCGCCAGCCCTGCCTCCGTCGCCCCCGTGGCCCGGTCCCCGACCCGGCTCTGGCTCCACCCAGCCTGCGCCAGGCACGGGGAGGCCAGGGTGGCTCGAGGCCCCGCAGCTACCTCTTTTCCCGTGTTTAACTTTAGATAAATCACACTGCCTGTAGTTGTGGTGTTCCTTTCCTGGGGAGCCCCCAAACCAGAGGCAGGCAAGGGGGAGGCTCCAAGATGCCCGGACCCCCTCCTGGGAGGGCTGCGGCCCCCCTCTGAGGGAACAGGCCAGCCGCCCCAGGCTTTGACAATCTCGTAGCCCCGTGGACACTGATCACCTGGTGTCTCCCCTGGCAGCCATCCTGGGCTCCCAGCTTGGGGACCTGCCCGCCAGAGGTCCTCCCGCCTGGCGCCATCGGCCCAGAGTGGCACTTTCCAGGCAAGCCCCTGAGATTTGGCGCTGTAGCTGGAACTCTCCCTTCTGCCCTGGCCCTCCCCGCCCCCCCTAGAGCCCAGGCCTCGTCCTCGTCCCCACCCCTGTCCTATTCTTCCGAGAAGCAGATGCTGGCTGCTTGGCAGCGGTGGTGGGGCCTTAGGTCTGCCCACTGGTCACCGGGCGGGTGGCGATTTCCCTTCCTCTCTTGTCCTGGTCCCTCTGAACCATTGTGCCTCAGCCTCTGTGCTGTGTGGCAAGGGCATTTCTTGGTGGAGGGGCTGGTCCCCCTGCCAGGCGCCCCCACTGTCCTGTTGGAGCCTGCAGTGGGGGGTGGGGTCTTGGGTCGGGAGTCGCCCTTGGAGAGCAGATGGTCATGGTTTATGCACTTACGTCCAGACAGAAGCTTCCTTCCCTGTGACCCTCAGAGAGGATGCTTGGCCTCTCCCGGACAGCCACCTCTGGCCCCAGGGCCCTAGCTGGGGGAGCAAAGCAAACCAGCCTGTCTCCGCCCTTTAGGCCTCCACCTCGGGCCCCCCAGAGTCCCAGTACTTGGACCTCTTCAGCCTGGTTCTGGCCCGCTTGCCATCAGCTGCCCACACCCTAACATGTTCCTTGCCCTGGGGTTGCCCAGTGTCCCCCCACTTCCTCCCGAGGTGGGTCCCTCCCCTGTGCTCCCCTCATGCTTCCCTTTGGGTCCTGACGGGGAAGGCCGTGGTCCAGACTTGCGTTCCACCCGGGGAATTCTAGCTATGCCCTCCCGGCCCAGAGAGCCCGCCTGGCTCCCATCTGTGCGGGGATTGTTTGCATACTTTTGTAATGAATGGGGAGTTTCCAGTAGAAAGATTTTTAGAATTATCTGTATGGATAGCTCAAGTCTCTGCCATTTGTAATTTTTGGCTCCGAATTCCAATGAGCAAAGTTTCCCCTTTTGCAGATGAGTTGACGTGCCCGTGAGCCGCCTTTGGTTATTTCTGTCGTCTGTGGCCACTTGGGTGGATTTTTTTTTTTTTTAAATCATTCCATTCCCAGTTACGGAAAGGAATCCCTTTGGTGTGTGAATCCGGTGCCCGTGGAGGACGGTAGGGTGGGGCGGGTGGGAGACGAGGCACACTCCTGAGTTAAAATCCCACTTTTATGCATTTTTAAAAAAAAAACTCTGAGGACATGGGGGACCGCGGTTTCCTATGGAAGGTCAGTTTCCTCTGACCTGTTATTCTTATAAACAAAATCTCAAGGGGAAAAAAATGTTTTCTTTCTCCACTCATAGGGTTCAAATAGATTATTAAAAGGCTGATTTTCAGAAGTATTGCTGTGAGATTTCTTATTCTTTTTTTAACATATTTTTAGATGTTGATGGACACAATACCGTTGTTTTGTTTATTCTCAGGTGGTGCTGAGGATGGAGCCCAGTGCCTCACAGGAGCTGGGCAAGGGCTCTACCCAGCCACAGCCCCGGACCTGCTGTGGGGTTCTTTCTGCCCTGGCTGTGGCTGGGGAACCTGGAGGCTCAAAGCAGTCAGAATGGAATTTCATTCCAGCGTTGGAAAGGCCGGAAGGAAGATCTTTGGGGTGGGGGTGGGGGACAAGAGAATCACGTAAAAGACTAGGGACCACGTGCCTTCCTGTCATCTCTGCCCTGGCCTCATCGCATCTGTAGAGGGGGCTTGGAAGGGCTCTAGAAATGGGCTCACTGTGCTCATGTTTGACCACTGGCACCCCAGTTCTATTTATGGATCAATGGGGTGATCATGACATCACTGAGGGTCCTCAGGCCAGGCAGCTCTGCTGTGCTAGACACCTGCAGACCTGACACTTGCACACTGTGGAACTCTAGGTGTTAAAATATCCACCCAAAAATAATAATAATGGTGATAATGTCTCCCACTGAGACTTAAGCACTAGCACCTTTTTGCTTTCTTTCTTTCTTTTTTTTTTTGGCAGTGCTGGGGTTGGGCCCTGGGCCTCTGGTATGCTAGGCAAGCGCTCTACCCCAAGTCACACCAGCCCCTAGCTCCTCTTTTGCACAGCTAAACACTGCAGTTATGTTCTGTGTTGGGCATTCTGCTGCAAGACAATAAAACAGGCCAGGCGTGGTGGCGCACACCTGTAATCCCAGCTGCTCAGGAGGCTGAGGCAGGAGGGCCTCAAGTTCAAAGCCAGCCTCAGCAACTTAGCAAGGCCCTAAGCAACTCAGTGAGACCCTGTCTCTAAATAAAATATTAAAAAGGGCTAGGGATGTGACTCAGCACACCTAGGTTCAATTTCCGGTACCAAAAAAAAAAAGAGAGAGAGAGAGAGAACAGGAAAGGGGGAAAGACCTGTGAGGATGATCCAAAGGTAAAGAGCCCTGGGATGGAGCCCCACCTTCGTTCCTGCACAATGTCCCTGGATCTGCTGTTTTCCAGCAGGCCCTGCTCTCCAGGCCTCTGAGACCTCCTGGAACAGCACCAACGTGCAGAAACACCATAGGAACAACTCGGGCATCCAGAAACTCACCCGGGAGACAGTCAGCCTGCAGGAGGTGCCTGTGAACCCTCCCTTGCTCTCTTACACCCCATCTGACACCCACAGCTGGTGGGCCAGCCTAGCACGCCCCCCCAGCCATCACCCTGTGTGCACCCAGACCTGTGGGTGCTGCCGCGTGCTTCATCTGTCAAGACGTGATTTAATGGAGTCCCAGTTAAGTCACAACACGCGACTGAAAAAGGAGCCCTGTGAGGTTGAGTGCTCTGGAGAGGCTTGATGACGGGGAGTTTGTCACCCCCTGGCCCAAATGCCCCTCAGCCACCTGCAGACTTGGCTGTGGGGATCCTCCAGGTGCCCAAGGTCTCGCTCCACCCAGAGAAGCCAAACCCTGGAACTCAGGTTGGTTTATGGGGAGACAGTTTCTGTCGGGACAATGAAGAACTACTGGGACTTCTCCAAGGGCGGAAGACCGGTGAACGTGTCTTAAGCTGACGCCCAGGGAAGGGATCAATGTCATTTTTATGATTTCTCCTTTCAATGAACTTTTCCAATCATCTAGCCAAATCTAGCCCCTTGTAAGGAGATTTCTGAGTGTGGGATTACAGGGCAGACCACAGAAGGGTAGGTCACAGGTTGGGAGCTGGGGAGGCTTCTGGGAGGCGTTGGTGGAGAGGCGTGTCCCAGGGAGAGAGCCCCACAGCCGGGGCTGGGGGTCTCACGCAGGGGCAGAGCCTGGGACGGAGTGAGGTGCAGCAGCAGGGCTCCTAAGTGGGAACTGCACTTGGGTTTTATTCCTGTGTCACACGTGATTTTTTTTCTTGCCTGCAATAATGTGGCAGGCCACTGGAGGTCGTGATCCCTTTTTTTTAAAATTTTTTATTTATTTTAATCAGTTATACATGACAGTAGAATGCATTTATGCACTGTGATATATCATACATAGGTGGGATATAATTTCTCATTTTTCTAAGTGTACATGTTGCAGAATCATATTGGTCATGTAGTCACATGTATACATACAGTAATAATGTCTGCTTCATTCCACCATCTTTCCCATCCCCACATCCCCTCCTTCCCCTCCCTTCACTTACCTCTACCTAATCTAAGGTAATGCTATTCTTCCCTAGTGCCCCTCACCTTATTGTGAATTAGTATCCACATATCAGAGAAAACATTTGGCCTTTGGTTTTGTGGGATTGGCTTATTTCACTTAGCATGATATTCTCCAACTCCAACCATTTACTGGCAAATTCCATAATCTCACTCTTCTTTAAAGCTGAGTAATATTCCATTGAGTATATAGACCACATTTTCTTTATCCCCTAGTGCCCCTCACCTTATTGTGAATTAGTATCCACATATCAGAGAAAACATTTGGCCTTTGGTTTTGTGGGATTGGCTTATTTCACTTAGCATGATATTCTCCAACTCCAACCATTTACTGGCAAATTCCATAATCTCACTCTTCTTTAAAGCTGAGTAATATTCCATTGAGTATATAGACCACATTTTCTTTATCCATTCATCTATTGAGGGACACCTAGGTTGGTTCCATAGTCTAGCTATTTTGAGTTGAGCTGCTATAAACGTCGATGTGGCTGTGTCACTATAGTGTGCAGATTTTAAGTCCTTTGGGTACAAACCAAGGAGTGGAATGGCTGGGTCAAATGGTGGTTCCATTCCCAGTCTTCAAAAAATGCGTTTGGGGCTGGGGTGCAGTTCAGTAGTAGGCTCCAGCCCCAGTACCAAAACCAAACAAATGACACAGAACCCGTGCCTAAGTCAGAAGGTTCCTTAGCTGCCCCGGCAGACACATAGTCCAATAATGTGAAAGGGACAAGAGGGGGCGGGGACATCACGGATGCCCCTGTCCCGCCCCGGCACTTGCCTCCTGCCCGGTGAGGTGCTGGCTTCTGTCTCCCTGGGGCCTGGTGTGCCGTGGCATCCTCTGTACGTGGTGACTGCTCCTTGGTCCTGCTGTTTCTTACAGATGGGAGTCCGTGCCTTTTTAGGAAGGAAGAAACAGAGAGACTCCCTTACCAGCGCGTCCTGGTCGCACGGCCAGCAGGTGGTGAAGATGGAATCCCAGCCCAGGTCTGCCCGACTCCAGGGTGGCAAGAATTGCGTGGTTCTGCCTCAGACCCAAGAGCTGCCTTAGGTCCAAACAGAGAACTGGCAGGAGGGGCTTTCGTTTCTTCCTTTAAAACGAGCTGTGAAGAAGATCTAAATTGCACGGGGGCAGGCCTGGCCTTCTCAAAATTTCAAAACCCTTAAGTTGTGATTTTGCGTATTCTGGGGATGGGAACCAGGACCTCGGGCATGCTAGGCAAGTGCTCAGTCTCTGAGCTACATCACCAGCCCTTAAAATGTGATGTTAAGGGGCTGGGGTTGTGGCTTAGCGGTAGAGCGCTCTCCTAGCACGTGCGCAGCCCGGGTTCAATCCTCAGCACCACGTAACAATAAAGGCATTGTGTACAACTAAAGCAAATAAATAAATACTTTTAAAAATGTGATGTTAATAATACAGATAATACATGTTCTTAAGCCCACTGCAGGAAAGACAGAAAATAGTATAAAATTTAAAAAGGGAAAATTAAAATCATTCATAATCCCACTAATCAGAGGTAACATTAACATTTTAGAGATGCCTTTCTGTAAACAAGATGGGATCATCCTGTTTATATCATTTTGTAGTTCCTTTTTTTTTTTCATTTAATAGACATCTAATATACCCAAAGGACTTTAAAACAGCATACTACACTAATGCAGCCACATCCATGTTTATAGCAGCTCAACTCGCCAAGGCGAAGCTATGGAGACAACCTAGGTGCCTTCCAACAGATGAATGGATGAAGAAAATGTATAAATACACAATGGAATATTACCCAGCCATAAAGAAGAATGAAATTATGGTATTTTCCAGCAAATCAATGGAACTAGAGTTCACACTAAGTGAAATAAGCCAGTCCCAAAAAAACGAAAGTCCAAATGTTCTGATCTTTGGATGCTAACCCAAAAAAGGGAGGTTGGGGAGGGGAATAATAGAAGTCCATTGGATTAGACAAAGGGAAATGAAGGGAAGGGAGAAGGGAGGGGAATAGGAAAGGCAGTAGAATTAATCGATCATAACTTTCCTAGCCTTATATTTATATACACAACCAGGGTAACTCCATATTATGTACAACCACAAGAGTGGGATCCTAAATAGAATAAGTAATACTCTACGTATGTATAATCTGCCAAAATCCATTCTACTGTCTTGTATAACTAAAAAGAACAAATAAATTTTAAAAATATAGACATCTACCTAGGTCAATAAATATGGCGTTCTCCCCGCCATCTGTGTGCGTGTGTGTGTGTGTGTGTGTGCGTGTGTGTTGCTGGGAATTGAATGCAGGGCCTAGTACACGATGCTAGGCAAGTGCTCTACCACTGAGCTACACCCTAGCCCTATATCTTGTTATTTTCTTCATTGTCTACAAGATATCAATAACCAGCTGGGTGCAGTGGTGCATGCCTGTAATCCCAGTGGCTCTGGAGGCGGAGGCAGAAGAATTGCAAGTTCAAAGTCAGCCTCAGCAACTTAGCGAGGCCCTAAGCAATTTAGAGAGAACTTCTCTCAAACTAAAAAATAAAAAGATCTGGGGATGTGGATCCTGGATTCAATCCCTAGCACAATATATATATATATATATATATATATATATATATATATATATATATATATATATAATCAATAACTATCATGAAAAGATATCAATAACCGTAATGAGCATCTAATGGCAGATCATGTTCATCCTTTGCTCCATCTCACTCAGAGCCTCAGTTTTGTCACAGGTAGAGGGATAATTCAAAGGACTTTTTAAAATTTATTTATTTATTTCAGAGGATATTTTTTCCTGGGGATTGAACTCTGGGGCACTTGACAACTGAGCCACATCCCCAGACCTATTTTGTATTTTATTTAGAGACAGGGCCTCACTAAGTTGCTTAGCACCTCTCTCTTGCTGAGGCTGGCTTTGAACTCACAATCCTCCTGACTCAGCCTCCCCAGCTGCTGGGATTACCGGCGTGCGTCACTGAACCCAGCAATTTCAGAGGACTTTTTAACAGATGAAATAAGGCATGTTTGTAAACCATTGGCACTATGCCTGACAGTGAACCTGCAGGCTGTTAGGGTCAGATGTCTTCATTCATCTATTCTTCAAATAATTTCCACTATTTGTTACATTCAGTGTGCCAAGGGCTAAGGGTTCATTTAATCCTGACCACAAACCAATGAGGTAAGTACTATTGTTATTCCTGATTTTCATACTAGGAAAGTGAGTGACCAAGAGGCCAATATCTCATCTAAAGCCACAGTCAGCAAGTAGTGGATATCCAGCCCTCAGAAATTCAGATGCCAAGGCATATGTTCTCCCTGCCTCTGCCTCTGAGAGAGGAAACTACTCGTGGGCATTTCCTCTGTGCTGGTGCTGGGGCTCCTATGCCAGGCCCTGTGCATGTTTCCAACAGTGCACGGGAAGCAAGGCTATAGCTGGTCCCCCTACACCATTACAATGACCCAGCCCCGGGCTCCTACCGTCTAGTGATGTCATTGTGCCTGTTTTAATTTTACTGAGCTACCCAGCTGCTAAAGAAATGCCTCTCCTGCCCAGGTTGATCCTGGATACTCCCTGACTGTCCTGAGTTGTTAGGATCTGTCCTCACGTAGGTATCAAATAAACGAATAAGCAAATGAATGAACACGTGAGCAAATGAGTAGGTGAATGACAATAAATGAATGGGCCTTTCCCAGCCAGTGAATGGACTGGTAGGGGCTGGGGTGAGTCCTGAGGGCTGCTCTGAAAAGAGACCGAGCCCTGTGGCCAAGTTGGCCAAGTCACCTGTGCAAAGTCTCCCTTTCTTCTGACTGCCTGGCCCCAGCCTCCCAAACCTTGCAACCTGGTCACACACACAACCAATGGCATTTCAGTTGTTATTGTCTCAACAATTCCAGCTCTGCTTGCTCGGCTGCCCCGACTTCTGCAGACACTCCAGGTGTGGTCTTCCTCCAAAATCTCCAACTCTGACTGCAAGGGTCTGAGGCGAAACCCAAATAGGACCCAGAAGCCGACCACGAGTCCTGGTGTCTAACAATTACATCACATGTCGTAGGAACACTGATAAACTGGGAAAGTGCCCAGGACCAGCCTCAGCGTGGCTATTCAACTCTGGGCAAGACGTCTTCCGTTCTGAATTTTAGGATCCCCATCTGTCAGCTGAGCGCTACGAACTCATCATACCCGGCCTCTGATACAAAGCAGGATAAATGGGAAGGCTAGAGATAAGGAACGATTGCCTGGCACAGAAAGAGCCCCTTGGTCCCTAGCTTGGAAGGCAGAGAGGTTCTAAGCCCCGTCCTCCCTCCCGGCTAACGCCGAGCCCAGGGAGGAGGCCCCGCACACGGCGGGTGTCTCCGGCGCGGTCAGAGGGGCGCGTGGCCAGCGGGCGGAGCCCAGGAAGGACCGGGCGGGGCGGGGCGGGGGGCGGGCCGAGGACCGCAGTGGGCGGGGCCGGGGAGGGGCGGGGCGGAGGCGGCGGAGCCCCGCCTGCAGAAGAGGTCCTTCCCGAGGCTCTCGGAGTGGAAGAAAGCAGAGGTCGCGCACCTCGCGCGCCAGCCTGCTGGCCCGTTGCAGGTGTTCACAACAAATGCAGACGCTAACAGCTGGCGTCACCAGGGTGCATGATGCCGTCGGAGGTGAGGCCCCCAATAGGCCGCTGCTCTCGAGTGCTCTGCACCAGGCACTGTTCTCAACACTCCAAGTGGGTCGACGCGTTCAAGCCTCGTTTAACCCTCTCAGGTGCCTGCTAAGATCATGCTCACCACAGATGAGAAGACAGGTTCTGGAATGCGCGGAGGCATCCCTGAAAGCCCAGCAACAGGAAGAGGCGCTGGGATCCTTGTCTGACTCCACAACCCCAGCTCTTCTGAACAAGGATAAACAATGCAATACGTTTCGCAAAGCTAGCTTCTTGGTTCACAGTGATCCTCAGACATTGGTGCGCTTTGAAAATCTTTGGGAGGGGAGTGCCCGGGGCGCATCTGAGCAGGCCTGTAATCCCAGCTGCTCAGGAAGCTGAGGCAGAAAGATCTCAACTTCAAAGCCAGCCTGAGCAATTTAGCGAGGCCCTAGGCAATTCAGTGAGACCCTGTCTCAAAATGAAAAGGGCTAAGGATGTGTCTCAGTGGTTAAGCACCCGTGAGTTCAATTCCTGCTGGGAAAAAAAAAAAAAAAAAATCCGGAGGGGAGAGAGTGCTTACTTAAAGTTCATATTTCAGGGGGCTGGGGTTGTGGCTCAGCGGCAGAGCGCTCGCCTCGCACGTGCGCGGCCCGGGTTCGATCCTCAGTACCACGTAAACATGAATGCATTGCATTGTGTACAACTAAAGTAAATAAATAAATATTTTTTAAAAATAAAGTTCAGCCGGGCGTGGTGGCGCACGCCTGTAATCCCAGTACTTTGGGAGGCTGAGGCAGGAGGATGGCGAGTTCAAAGCCAGCCTCAGCAATGGCAAGGCACTTAGCAACTCAGTGAGACCCTGTCTCTAAATAAAAAATACAAAAAAGGGCTGGGGATGTGGCCCAGTGGTCGAGTGCCCCTGAGTTCAATCCCTGGTACCACCAAAATAAATAAATAAATAAATAAAGTTCATATTTCAGGGGCTGGCTATAGTGCCTGAATGCTTAATATGTGTGTCGCCCTGAGTTCAGCTCCCAGCACCAATAAATGAATTCAGACTTGACCACAACTTAACAATGTCTAGTTTTGTAAGATTGTGGTAAGGCCTGCAACTTTGCAATTTGAACAGGCTTCTTGGGGATTTTGAAGAAGCCTGTCTGTAGATGGCATTTGGAGGGAGCATCACAGTGTTTAAAGCACCTGACTAATATATAGTCAGTCCTCTGTACAGGAAGTTTCCACATCCACTGACTCAACCAACCACAGATAGAAAATATTTAGAAAAGAAATTGCATCTGTACTGAACATGTGCAGATTTATTTTTGTTGTCACTATTCCTTAAACTATTCAGCATAACAACTATTTACATGCCATTTACATTGTATTAGGTGTTATAAGACATCTGGAGATGATTTTTAGTATATGGCAGGATGCGTGTAGGTTATATGTTTTGTGGGGGGAGACTGGGGACTAAACCCCTTTTAAACCCCTTTGGTATTGAGCTATATCCCCAGCCCTTATTCTTCTTCCTTTTTTTTTTTTTTTTTTTTTTTTTGGACCGAGGATTGAACCCATGGGCACTCAACCACTGAGCCACATCCCAGCCCTATTTCGTATTTTATTTAGAGACAGGGTCCCACTGAGTTACTTAGCGCCTCACCGTTGCTAAGCCTGGCTTTGAACTCGAGGTCCTCCTGCCTCAGCCTCCCCAGCTGCTGGGATTACAGGTGTGCAATGCTGCGCCTGGCCAGTATTAAGCCATTTTTTAAAGGGACTTAGCCGGGCGCGGTGGCGCACGCCTGTAATCCCAGCACTTTGGGAGGCTGAGGCAGGAGGATCGCGAGTTCAAAGCCAGCCTCAGCAATGGCGAGGCACTTAGTAACTCAGTGAGACCCTGTCTCTAATAAAATACAAAAAAGGGCTGGGGATGTGGCCCAGTGGTCGAGTGCCCCTGAGTTCAATCCCTGGTACCACAAAAAAAAAAAAAAAAAAAAAAAAAAGGGACTTGAACATTCATGGATTTTGGAATCTGTAGAGGGTTCTGGAACCAATCTTCCAAGAAACCAAGGACATATACACCCAGACGACCTCCTCCGTGACGGGCAACAGGGGTAAAGAAAGAGTTTGGGATGGGTGAAAGATTACTGACAGGTTCCCCCTAGAAGAACATCAATAAGAGGTTGGGGTGTAGCGCAGGGGTGGCGTAGGTCTTTCACATATACACATACACAAGGCCTTGGGTTCAATCGCCATTACTAAAAAAAAAAAAAAAAAAAAAAAAAAAAAAAAAAAAAGCATCAATAAACCCCTATTGCCAGCCCTTCAAAAGCAGGCTTTTCTGCCCAGAGATCCAAATTCCTAGGGGGCTCCCGGGTAGGGGGCAGGATACCACCCCAGGCCGCAGGGGGCGCCGTTCTGCTTCTCTCCGGCGGAATGGGGCGCTGGTATCTTTCTGCGCCTGCGCCGCGAGAAAACCTCACTTCCGGCTCTGCGCGCTCACAGCCCGAACTCGCCGCACTGCTAGGTGAGTAAAGGGTGGTGTTTTTTTCTAGGGCTCTGGAGCCCCCCGCCCCGTACGACCCTTACCCCAGTGTCACGGGGATGCGCGGCCCCCACCACGCGCTCCCCGAGCCGAGCCTCCCTCCCGGGGGCGACCCCGAGGCCAGCGCGGCTCCCCGCTCCCGACCCCTGCGCGGAGGCCTGCGGCACCCAGACGGCGCGGTCCCCGCCCTGCTCCCTGGCCCCTCCACCCACCGAGCCCTCCTCCCGCTCTTTGCAGACGGTCACCATGAAGTTCAACCCCTTCGTGACCTCGGACCGAAGCAAAAACCGCAAACGCCACTTCAATGCCCCCTCGCACGTGCGCAGGAAGATCATGTCGTCCCCGCTCTCCAAGGAGCTGCGGCAGAAGTACAACGTGCGCTCCATGCCCATCCGCAAGGACGACGAGGTCCAGGTACATGCGGGGCGCCGGGCCACTCGCTGCCTTGGCCCGAGGACATCGCATTGCTTGGTCCCGGAGGAGTCGCAGGCCCTCAAGTCCTCAGGAGCCTAGTAGGAGCCAGGCGCGGTGGCGCACGCCTGTGATCCCAGCACTTGGGAGGCTGAGGCAGGAGGATCGCAAGTTCAAAGCCAGCCTCAGCAATGGCGAGGTGCCAAGCAATTCAGCGGGACCCTGTCTCTAAATAAAATACAAAATAGGGCTGGGGATGTGGCTCGGTGGGCGAGTGCCCCAGAGTTCGATTAAAAAAAAAGCCTAGTAAGTACCCGGTGTGCAGATCAGAGATGGGCGCGGAGCCGCCCGAGAGTCCCCACCCTGTTTAAAATATTCCAGCCAAAGAAAAGTCTGCTTTTCCGTCTAGCCCGATGGCTTTTAGTTTGAGAGTTACTGTTCAGGGTGGTTCTTTGAGCCATTCTTTGAAGGGGAAAGTGCTCCTGTGAAAGTAATGTTTTGATGTCTTTGAGTTTAGTGGAATAGATGGACAAGGATTTGTGGGAGGCAGGCATGTAATGTACTAGTCTTGGCAGGGAAAATGGTGAAGCCACATCGAGTGAGAAGTGAAAAATTGTGAAAGGCTGTAGTCCGAGTTGAAAGCGTAAGCCCACTGTTCTCTGAATGGAGCGCAGGATGTGAGGGTGAATGAAACAGGTTGGGCTGGGTCATCCCTGGAGGGCGTATTTACTGAGCACTTCCCAGATACTGTTCTAGACACTGGCAGTGAACAAGGCTGATGAAGCCTTTGCTCTCATGGAGCCCACATTTTGGAGCAGGGCTTCTCAGCCTCAGCACTGTGGACATCTGGGACCCAGTAGTTGTGGGGAAACTGTCCTGGGCATTGTAGAATGCTTAGCAGCATCCCTACCTTCCCACTGGATGCTAGCAGCATTCCCCATCTTTGTCACTGTGACAAGCAAAAATATTTCCAGATATTGCCAGATGTCCCCTGGCAGACCCCAGTTGTCTCCCCCAGCTGAGAACCATTGTTTAGAAATGAAATGGGATGAAGTGAAGGGGTTTGGTGTATCATCTGAGATATTGGGACTCTCTGAAGGTTGAGGGTTGTGTTGGGCCTGAGGGTGTGGCAGGAGTGAAGTGGAATGAGTAGTTCAGAGGGAGAATCCAGAGCTGGAATGTGGCTCAGTGGTAGGGCACTTGCTTAGCATGTGTGAGGCCCTGGGTTCAACCCCCAGTGCTTCAAAACTTAGAGGCAGGGGCTGGGGCTATGGCTCAGTGGTAGAGCGCTTGTCTCCTATGTGTGAAGCCCTGGGTTCCATCCTCAGCACCGCGTAAATAAAATAAAGGCATTATGTCCACCTACAACTAAAAAAAAAAAATGAAAAAAAAAAAAAAAACTTAGAGAGCCGGGCGCGGTGGCGCACGCCTGTAATCCCAGCACTTTGGGAGGCTGAGTCAGGAGGATCGCGAGTTCAAAGCCACCCTCAGCAATGGCGAGGCACTTAGCAACTCAGTGAGACCCTGTCTCTAATAAAATACAAAAAAAAGGGCTGGGGATGTGGCCCAGTGGTCTAGTGCCGCTGAGTTCAATCCCCGGTACCAAAAAAAAAACTTAGAGGCAGGATCAATAGTTTCAACCTCTTCTCTCCTGGATCCTTCCCATCAGTCATGTTCTAACCCAGGAATTGCAGATGCCTGTAGGGCTCGGTGGTCAAATTAAGTAAGAAAAGTGGGCTGATTAGGACACATCAACCTGAAAAGCTGATACCTCGTTTGAAGGAGATGGTGGTGTCTTCAACCCATCGCAGCCTAGAGGAAACGCGGGCTCCGTGTTGTCGGACTTTGGCTTTACAAGAGAACTGGAAAATTTGGATTCTCTTTGCCAGCCCATTTCCTTCCAGCTTCTGCTGTTTCCCATTTCATAAATAAGCTCCTCAAAAGAACTGTCTATATTTCATCACCTATTCACTCTTGGACATTCTCCAGTCTCATTCCTGTCCCTACTACTTTATGAAAACTGCCTTTGACTACAGTCACCTCTTTGTTTTTTTTGTTTTTTTTTTAATATTTATTTATTTACTTTAGTTGTACACAATGTAATGCATTTATGTTTACGTGGTGCTGAGGCTCGAACCCGGGCCGCGCATGTGCGAGGCGAGCGCTCTGCCGCTGAGCCACAACCTCAGTCCCAGTCACCTCTTTGTGATTAAATCCAGTGGACACATATTGCTTTCTTCATACTTCTGACTTTTCCAGCAGCATTTGGTGTAGGTAGCACCACCTTAGTTGAAGAAGTCTCTGGCTTCTTTGACACTAAGGTTCACAGTTTGCTTCCAGCTTCTCAGACTCCTCTGCTGGCTCTTTTCCTCTTGGGGTCATTAGGGCCAGGTCTGGTCTATTTCTTCTTGCTCTGCATTCCCTGCCTACGTATGTACAGTAACAGGTAATATTTTATTCTCAGAATTGTAAATGTCTACTTCCTCTTTTACATGCCAGCCTGAATCACTACCAATCGATTTGCTAAATATCTCTATGTAGCTATCTTATAGACATCTCAAGTTTCTTAACCAAGAAAAGACGTTTTTTATTTTTTTAAGGTGCTACTGGGACTGAACCCAGGACTGCTCTATGCTGAGCTATATCCTCAGCCCCACCCTTCCCCTCCTCCTCCTCCTCCTCCTCCTCCTCCTCCTCCTCCTCCTTCTTCTTTTGAGATCGAGTCTCACTCAGTTGCCCAGGCTGGCCTAGAACTTGGAGTACTCCTGCCTCAGCCTCCTGAGTCACTGAGATCACACGCATGGCCACCACACCCAGCTGCCGTAGACCTTTAAGTTATTCTTAGCAACTTTATTTAACTCCCGTCTTCTATGCTACCGCCAAGTCCTGTTGATTCTATCTACAGAATAAGTCTATTCTGACTACTTCCAGTTTACTTTAGGAAAGGGCTGGTGACACTCCTGAGTTCAGTCCCCGGTACTTCTGCCCATAAGAAAGCTGAAGCCGTTGCCTGCGAGGCCCAGTGTGCTCCACGGCCGTCTCCCTCCGCAGCACAGCTCCTGACCCACCATGCCTCACACTTCATCCACGATGGCTCTATCAGAGCCTTAAATACCCCTTATTTTTTTCTCCCACTCCCTGGAGTGCTCTTCTCTGCTTTACCTGGCTAACTCCTCGTTTATGTTCTTAAATGTCAATTTCTCAAGAGAATCCTTCCCAGATCTTTGAATCATTTTATAGCATTCATCTTTTACTTTTCCTTCATGAAAGTGCACTTCAAATTGCATCTCTGTGGGTGACTCCTATGTCCTTATTGGTGGCTCATGTGGCCTTCAGTGGTGTATCAGAGTCACCACTAGAATGTCCCCAGATGTTTCAAATTAATCATATTCCAAACTGAACTGTTTTCCCCTAAAATCTGTTTCTGCATCTGTGCTCCTTGTCTCTGGGAAAGGCATAGCCCCCAAGTGTGTCCCGAGGACCTCTGGTCACATAGAGTCTTGTTGAGTTTTCAGTGAGGCATGGCTGTCCTCTTTCCAACCTGCAGATTACTCTGGGATGTAAGCTGAACCGTCTAGGTGGACAGCTTGGGAGTACTGAGACTCGTTCTCTGATGACTATCCTAGTCCACGGAGTCTTGATGTTTCTTCAGATAAGAGAAGGGAAAAAATTAAGTGAAAGCCGGGCGCGGTGGCGCACGCCTGTAATCCCAGCACTTTGGGAGGCTGAGGCAGGAGGATCGCGAGTTCAAAGCCAGCCTCAGCAACGGCGAGGCACTTAGGAACTCAGTGAGACCCTGTCTCTAAATAAAATACAAAAAAGGGCTGGGGATGTGACCCAGTGGACGAGTGCTCCTGAGTTCAATCCCCAGTACCACCAAAAAAAAAAAAAAAAAAAAAAAATTAAGTGAAGAGTTTCCAGATAAGCTAGCATAACACAAAGCAGATTTATGCCATAAAATAGCTGATGTTTCACCACCAAGACTGTTTTCCACAAAAGATTGTGTTCAACCTACACGTTCCTGAAAAGCAGCTTCCTCATTATGTCCTCATGCATTACAGTGGGGTTCTCTCATATTTTCTTTCAGGTGGTTCGAGGACATTACAAAGGTCAGCAAATCGGCAAGGTAGTCCAGGTGTACAGAAAGAAGTATGTCATCTACATTGAGCGGGTGCAGCGTGAGAAGGCTAATGGCACCACCGTCCACGTGGGCATCCACCCAAGCAAGGTATGTCCCTGACCGAGTGGGCGACAGCTGTTTAGTGTAGCGTGGCCATTAGTTACTGACATGTTGGCGCTCTCTGCAGGTGGGTGAGGTAAGGGCTTAGAGGCAGGCTGCTAGGCAGCTTGATTGGTTCATTGGCTTAATGCTATCAAAATCCAGACTCTAGCCAGGCAGGGTGGCACACACCTGTGGTCCCAGTGATTCATAAGGCTGAGGCAGGAAGATCCAGAGTTGAAGGTCAGCCTGGGCAACTTAATGAGACTCTGTCTCAAAATTAAATAAGATAGATGGGGCTGGGGATATAGCTTGGTTGGTAGAGTGCTTGCCTGGCATGCACAAAGCCCTGGGTTTAATCCTCAGCAAAACACACACACACACACATACACACAAAACACACAAAAGATAAAGTCTGGGGACTAGCTCACTGATAGAGCACCCCTAGATTCAGTCATGAGTACCCCCCCCCCAAAAAAAAAAAGAAAAGAGCCCAGACTCTTTTCCTGTCTGTTTTGCCATCCTTGGTGATGGCTCTGTCTCCAAGCTGGTGGCAAGAGGACAGCTCAGAGTGGAACATCTCTCCCTGGCCTTCGTGCCCACTCAGCGGGACACACGTTCTGCTTTTCACTCTCGTCCTGTATTGTGGTACAGGGTCTGTCTTGCCTTCCTGAGTTTCAGGTCCTTGAGGGCAGGATGGTTAGGGGCTTGCTTATCCTTATGACCTCTGTATTGCCCAGTGGCTGGTGGGATGCAGATTTTTTTTTTTTTTTTTTAAAGCAATGCATCTTGCCAGCTAATGGATAGTGACCAAAATTTCCCAACCAAATGACATGTCACTCAGCTATGTAAGTGGCCTCCTGAGATCCTCAGGAATTAGGGGGTGGGAGGCTGGTGAGCACAAGGAACCTGAGCTGCTGTTTGTTGGCAAGGGAACCTCTGCTATTCAGGGTGATGGTGGTTAAATTTGGTGTTGTGTGAGGTGGTGCATGCTTGTGATCCCAGCTACTCAGGAGACTGAGGCAGGAGGATCACAATTTAGCAAGACAGTATCTCAAAATCATATTTATAAAGGGTGGGGGATGTAGCTCAGTTGTAGACCACAGAACTACCTTGCAAAAGTGTAAACAAAAAATAACAAAGACGGGAGCAGAACTCAACCAATCAGCGAGCAGTCTTTATTAAGCAGTGGCAGAATGGCGTGTTTCCAGGGGAGAAAATGGCACCTGGTACAAGAGGGATCTGTTTTTTATATGTTTTAATGAGAGTTAAACATAGCAGACTGTTTAGTGTGACTTAATCATTAGAGACTTGGGCAGTCAGGAAACTACTTGTACAGGTTCAAAGTCTGAATAAGGAAAACAGCTGTAAAAGCTCAAAAACCCATTGTTACTGGGGTGGAAGTCCAGAGCCGAGCCCATCCTTTCTCCCTGGAGGTTGTTACTCCACCCCTTCAGCAAGGCCCTGGGTCAGTCCCAGTCCTACCAAATAAATAAAACTAAAAATAAAGATGTTTGTTTTCTCTTTCCTAACAGGTAGTTATCACCAGACTAAAACTGGACAAAGATAGAAAAAAAATTCTTGAACGTAAAGCCAAGTCTCGGCAAGTTGGAAAAGAGAAAGGCAAATACAAGGAAGAGCTCATTGAGAAAATGCAGGAGTGAAGGTAGCCTGTCCTACAACCACAGTTCAACTGGGAATGTCTGGTGTGTGCCTCTCTGGAACTTTTTGGGGTCTCTGGAATGTTCTGTCGTCCTCCTGTTTTGTTATGGACCTGTGGCTCTGTAAATCTGCTTTTGTAATTTTGATTAATAATTTTTTGAATAAAAATTGAACTGTTTCCTAAGTCAAGGATATTTGCATCGTGTTGTAAATGAAATCCGCCTTGCTAGTTCCCCTTTGCCAGCCTTCATGTGTTTAATCTGCAGTGTGGGTTAGATAGCCCTCCCCTGCCTGGCTTCTCATGCTGCCAAGTGGGCGGGCTGGGAAGGGCGCTGGTCCCAGAGGCAGGGGTTTGCCTGCTCATCAAGGCTTGACTAAGCTCTGGGTAATGCTTTGCAGCCGTGTCTCAGGCCTGGCAGATTGTCTGTGGCCTGCTGACTCCTATTCCCAGCTCCCTCCATCATGCACCAGCCAAACCAAACCTCGTAGCTCTGGTCCCTTTCCCATGTAACTGAAAGGCCTCTAAACTCAGAAAACTAGCCACCTGTGGGCAGGACTTTACTCATTTCATTTGTCCTTATGCTTTTATAGTTTTTACATTTTCCAACTTTTAAGATCCAAGAGACTCCACAGAACCACCCGGCTGACCTGGCTGCACAGGGCCCTGTTGTGCATTGCTTGAAGTATTGAAGCTGAGGGATGACCCCTCCCTCAATTGTGGTCTTAACTTGCCTGGCCCCTGTGGCATCTGAGATTTAGCCTCAAGATCCATCTAAAATTCTCCCCTATGCCTGTGAAAAGTAATTGTTCAAAGTGCATCAAATTATGTGCGTGCGTGTGTGTGTGTGTGTAAAGTTGTGGAAATTGAAGCAGCAGCCCACCTGATTGGCCTGATTTTGAGTCACTTGGGTGCTTGCTAACATTAGTCCTATCCTCTTGCCTAGAGATTCCATATTGCAGTAGGTCTCCAGAGATTTGTGCATATGTGTCTCATATAGATTTTGTCATGACCATGTACGTTTGGAAAATAAGATTGGGATGCATGAAAATCATACACAACTCATAAACAGTGGTTGCCCACCACACACAGTGGTTCTAATGTTTACACAATAGCTGTGTGATCATTTTCATGCTGTTATGGTTTGGATGTGAGATGTCCCCCAAAAGCTCACGTGTGAGACAATGCAAGAAGGTTTGGAGAAGAAATGATTGGGTCTTATCCTTAACCTAATCAGCAAATTAATCCCTGATGGGATTAACTGATAATTGGAGGCAGGAGGGGTGTAGCTGGAGGATGTGGTTCATTGGGAGCATGGCTGTGGGGTATATATCTTGTATCTGGAGAGTGCCACACTCTTCTACCATGATGTCCTGCCTCACCTTGAGCCCCAAGGAATGGGGCCAGCCTTCTATAGGCTTAAGACCTCTGAAACCATGAGCCCCCAAATAAACATTTCCTCCTCTAAAATTGTTCTGATCCGATCCTTTTAGTCACAGCAGTGAAAAACCTGACTAAAACACATGCTGAAGTCCACGTCAAGGGGTGTAATGAATAGATCAACCAAAAAATTCTGTAGTTTGTATTTTCTAACTTGAGTTTTGTCTTTACTCTCAACCCACATGTTTTAGGACTCCAAGAGTTGCATATAATGGCTGGAGATAGGGCTCAGCAGTTTGGTGCCTGCTTAGCCTACGTGAGGCCTTGCTTTCAATACCTAGCGCTGAAAAAAAAAGTTGCATAGAAGATTTCATACTAGATTAAACTTAACAGCTCTTTACTGTGTATTCTAACACCTGATCTGAGCCCTAGCCTCCAGCTATTACATAAGATTATGACAGAAATTTAAATCATGACATTTAGGAATCAGATTTGGCTTGTTTTCAGCAACTTATTCCAATACAAATGGTAGATAACAGGTTTGGGGCTGTAATCCCCCCAGAGGCATCCAGCTCACGCCAGGCTGCTAAGACAGAGCCAAGTGCCTGGTAAAGCATGATGAGGAGAAGCAGGAGCTCGGGCTGCCAGCTCTGCAGCATGCCTGGCTAGCATGCAGGAGCGCCTGGGGCTGATCCCAGTACTACCAAAAAAAAAGGCAGGAACTCGACCTCAAACAGTTCTGATCCTTATCCTTCCTGGTTGCTAGGTTGAAGGAGCCCTAATCAAGGAGATAGCTAAAGATGGCGGTCAGCTGAGAGCCATAAAAGATGTTCCAGTTTCCACCTGATATTCATACATTATCCAAAGAATCTTTGCATGCCCGTGAACACTGTGTGACGCACCTGTAAGCTCGAGCTGTGAGCACGTGTCCTTGTTAAAGCTAAATGTATATAACCGGGTGAGGTTGGTTAGAGTGTGTGGGAGGAAGAAGAAGGTGGTGGTGGTGGTTGGAGGTAGAGCGGTTCAAGAGGTCGCTGAAGCCGGAGAGAGAAGAAGAAGAAAAGACCTTTTTCATTTTCGTCCTGCCTGCGGCGTTGTTGCTCCAGGTGGCAAACACTAGGTATCTATCAGTTCCTAGGCATCTAACTGGGAGCAAATTGCTGAACCTCTCTGGGCCTCAGTTTTGTCACTTGTAAAATGGATGTGAACCTGGAACCTGCCACGTGGCTTGCCAGGCTTACAAGAGACACTGGGAATACAGCAGAGCGCAGGAGGCGTGACAGCCATCGCTCAGGAGATTGCAGTGGATGTCTTCACAGGAACACAGGGAAGGCTTCTCAAGGGCCTTCAGACAAATGCTGGTTTCTGAAAGAGAAGGAGGGGGTCAGGGTAGCATGAGATGATCTGGAGGCTCAGGAGAGAGGGACTGGAGAACGCTGCGTGGGGGGCCTGCCTGTCGGGCTGCTGCCCTGGGACGTCGGCTTGGTAGCTGGGCTGAATGAAGCCGTCTCCCCCACTCTGCAGGTGTCCATTCCCCTGAGCGAGTCCCTTTGTGCTTCGCCGGGAAGTCTGCAGCCTGTGAAGCTTCTGGACGTCTGCTTTCAAATCCCACCAGGCCTGAAACGCCCGCCACGGGGTCCTGATGTGAGTAGGGTGGGCAGGTAATTGTTCAGGAACCAGACTGAACACTCAGCAAGGCTCCACCGCCTCCGCTGACCCTGCAACCGAGCAGCTTCCTCCCGGGGTAGACGGGGATCCCTGTTCATTACTATTTCATTTTACTTATTTGATTAGCAAATTAATTGCAGGGGATGGAATTCGGAGGTGCTGTACCACTGAGCTACATCCCCAGCCTGTGTGTGTGTGTGTGTGTGTGTGAGATAAAGTCTCCCTCAGTTGCCCAGGCTGACCTTGAACTTATTAGAGGAAAATAACTTATGAATTTATAATTCTCCTACCTCAGTCTCCCGGGTAACTGTGACTGTCACCTTGTCATGATAAGGGGTCCAAGGAGGTCCCTTATAGGCAGAGGAGACCTCTAGTGGGGTTTTCCAGGCTCTTGAACACATCACAGAAAATAACATAAGAATGTGTCACATTTTAGCATAGGGAGGAAAAGTTTAATTAGAAATGGGAAGGTGAGGGCGTGCACTTGGGCAGAGTGAGGCTATCTCGATCCTGATGTGTGGCAGGGCTTAGAGTCAGGTTTTTATAGGGCACATGTTTAAGTAGAAATGCATGATCCAAAGGGGCTGGACTCCCCGGGATTGGGGGCATTCCAGCAAGATCCTATTTCCCCATTAAGGGTCTGGTCCAGCATGTAGGTTTCAGCTTGCATAAGTCATCGTCTCTGGTAACTGTCCCCCCCAGATCTGCGAAGTTCCCAAAGAGAGGTACCTCGATTCAGGACAACACATTCAGCACTCACCAGTTAGAGACACAGATTAATTTAGGAAGGTGATATAAATTCAAAGGAGAATGAGAGCTATCTCAGGGAAGAGACATTTGGGGATAAAGTAAGGAATACACGTTCAAGGGAGGGTGCAGCCATCTCCAGAGGGACAAGCAGTGACCCTTTGGTGCAGGACATTAATGTTTATAGAGGGGCAGTTGCTAAGGGCTGGACCAGAGGTGGAGCCAGAGCAGTTACACAATTTAGTGCCAGTTTTATCACACCTGCACATTGTCCTCAGGTTACTTTTTGCAGGCAAGGACATGGGACAAAGGCACAGCTAAGAACTGGTTGGGTTGCTTAGGCATGCTTGCTTTGCATTTCAGAGGCTAGGGGTGTGTCCTGCATGCCAGCAGCTCATGGGGCCTCTCAGCATATCTTTTTCTGTACCCCCAAGTTCCTAATCAGTAGGGTTGTTGATCAGTGATTGGGCAGAGGGTCACGGTCCCATCACATGTTAGCCCCTAGTTTCCAGAGATTAATGGTCTCCATCGAGGTCGTCTTCCTGCTTTGCTACATTCCAGAAAACTTGCAGGGAGCTTTCCATCACCCCTCGTTTAGCACGAGCCACTCTAGCAAAAGCCCTCCAAAGGAATCCAGCCCCATGGCACACGCCTGTAATCACAGCAGCTCAGGAAGCTAAGGCAGGAGAATTGTGAGTTCAAAGCCAGCCTCACCAAAAGCAAGGTGTTAAGCAACTCAGTGAGACCCTGTCTCCAAATAAAATACAAAATGTGGCTCAGTGGTCTGAAGGAGCCCTAATCAAGGAGATAGCTATTGCGGTTAGCTGAGAGCCATAAAAGATGTTCTAGTTTCCACCTGATATTAATACATTATTCAAAGAATCTTTGTATGCCCGTGAACACTGCGTGACGCACCTTAAGCTCGAGCTGTAAGCACTTGTCCTTGTTAAAGCTAAATGTATATAACTGGGTGAGGTTGGTTAGTGAATATTGGAAGAAGAAGAAAGTTACTGGTTGAAAGAGTCAGGCCGGTTAGAGTTCGAGAGGTTGCTGAAGCCGGAGAGAGAAGAAAAATAAAAGACCTTTTTCATTTTCATCCTGCCTCCGAATTTTCTCCTGTGGCGTCGTAGCTGTAAGCAATAGCATCAGGCAGCTACAGTGGTCAAGTGCCCCTGAGTTCAATACCCAGTACCACCCCTCAAAAAGAAAAAGAAAAAAAAAAGCTCACCAAAGGTGAACAAAGAACTCAGAAACACATGAGACCCCACTTGAGTTCCTGGGCAGATATCTTTGTCCTGTCCCCGTTGTACCCTCACGGCATACCTTCCTCCAATAAAGTCTCTTAACTGCTTCTCTTAGTCTTGGTGAATTCTTCCCACTGCCCAGCCACTAGCCATTACCCAAGTCCACCACACACAACGCTCACATCACACACTGCACTTTACACAAATGTGTGTGTGTAACAGAAGGATTAAGGGGGGATCCAAGATGAGGGGCTGGAGGGAGGCTGCATTCTGTGTCGCTCCGTGACCTGGGGTTACGTAGTGGGGATACTGTGTCTCTGAGTCGTTAGCGGGCCCCCAACAGACGCTCCTGTGCAGGAGTCCTGGCCACTATGCCTGGGCCGGGCCTCAGGCTTCAGTGTCACTGTGGGACCCCTGGCTGCTGCCCACGCGTAGGACCTCGGTGGCCACTCCCGTGTGGACCACTCTGCCAACGTGGGGTTCCCCCGGTTGCCTTCATCGTGGGACACTGCAACCACTGCCACAGTCCCCTACACGTGGTAGCCTGCACCTGGGGACACTGGACAGGGTCTGGAGACGGTGCCAGCCACAGCACAGCATGTCACAGAGCTGCATCTCTGAACACTCTGCCCAGTGCCACCACCCGGCCCAACCCGACTGGACACCCCATCTCTGAAAGCAGCCACCTCCATCTTGGGACACCTTTGTCACCATCTTTATTTGGGGCAACTCCCAGCTTGGAATACCAGCTGGGGCCTAGAAGCAATATCAAGGTACCTATAGTCCCTAACTCCTCTCTCCCCACCGCCACTCACCCGGCACAATGCTCGCAACTGCACGGGCGGTCCACAGTCCCCAAAGCTGGTCCCGAACTGCCCAAGATGAAACCGCTCTCCGAGACGGGTGCGCAGCCCCCAGACCTCCAGAGAGAGGCTCCTGATTGGGAAGTAGAAAGGGGCGGGGGGAGGCACAGTTTAGAGACTAAATTAGAGGCCAAGAATTGTGAGGTCTACAGGCGACATAAGGAGACAAGACCGACCAGGCACCCACATCACACGAGCGGGACCCAAAGGAGATCCTTGGGGTGCCGTCTCCCATCAGGGACCAGCAAGTGCCACACCCCACCTCCAGGAGCTCCACCCCCAAGACCAGCCCTCCCACTCTAATAACCTTCACCATCCCGAGGGTGGAGATACCAGCAAACACAGACAGCCCCCCCCCGTTGGATGAGAAGGGAAGCAGGATGATACTATCTCCTACAGAAACAATCCTGCATCTTCCTTTGAGTTTTTTTTTCTTTTTTCTCCTCTCTCTCTCTCCCCTTTTCTCCCCCTCTCTTCTCCTGCCCTCACACCTCCAACATTTGTGAAACAAAGTCCTTTTCATGGATCAGGCTACTGAGGACTGCGATGTCTGAGTAGTATATTACAGTTGTGTTGTATATTCTTTTATCCCCTATTTTTACATTTTTTAAATTTTCTTAATTTTTATGTTTCTTTGTTTGTTGTACTCTCTATTGTCTTCCCACTTACTTGTCTCCCCAAAATCACTTTCTCTCTTTTTTCTTGCTACTAGCCAACTTCTTTAGATTCCTCTTTCACACTTCCTAAGATCTGATAACTCTATATCCTCACCTCCTACCTCCTTAACATCTCATCCTACACCTCACCCCCAGTTCTTTGTCCGCCATTAGAAACTGTAGACCCTAAAGCCGGGCACGGTGGCGCACGCCTGTAATCCTAGCACTTGGGAGGCTGAGGCAGGAGGATCGTGAGTTCAAAGCCAGCCTCAGCAACAGCGAGGCACTTAGCAATTCAGTGAGACCCTGTCTCTAATAAAATACAAAAAAGGACTGGGGATGTGGCCCAGTGGTCAAGTGCCCCTGAGTTCAATCCCTGGTACCAAAATAAAGAAAGGAAAGAAAGAAAAAGGAAAAAAGAAAAAAAAACCAGTAGACCCTTTTGCAAACCTACTATTTATATTGTAGATAATAACTGAAGTCTGCTGGGGTTTTAAGCTCCCCCGAACCCGGGTTTGGCCTTCTCTGGCCGGCAGAGAAGGCTGGGGGAACACGCCCCAGCGGTGAGGCGGAATCAGGAGAGGTAAGAGTCGACTGGAGGCCACGCTCAGCCCTCACAATGGAAGACAATCAGGCATAAACCAGGGAGTCCGGTCAAGGCACGAGCTCGGTTTATTGAGGAAGTTGGACGGCCTTTATAGAAGACATGGGCCAATGAGCAGAAGGATCATAGGGGCACATAGGGAGCATGAGCAAATCACATTGGCAGAGCCATTAGCCTATCCTAGTGGCGGTCTGATCTCTGTCATATGTCAGGGGAACACCCCTTGGCTAGGCCAAGTCCCCCTGTCAGGAAGTGGGAGACAACCAGAAAGTTTCTGTCTGCTGGCGTGTTCATAACGTCCCCAACAGAAGTCACCATTTCTGTATATTGGGATAAAACCATAAACACCTTAATAGGAACTATTTAGTTTAAGGCAGTATATTAAAGGAGAGGTATGAAACCCTGCAGATACACTATAAGCTTATAGGTACAAACTGTGACACCTCAGATCTGCAGTGCTGGAAGGAAAGACACATGAGCAACATGAAAAGACAGGGGAAGAAAGTGCCCCCAACAAACCAAGATACTGCATTATTAGAGTGCATGGCCAGCACAGCAGAAGAAATGACAGGGAAGGAGTTCAGGATGTACATAATTAAAACGTTCTGTGAATTAAAGGATGATATAAGAGAGTAAATACAGGCAACAAAAGATCATTTAAATAAAGAGCTACATAAGCAAATACAGAAAGCAAAAGATTACTTCAATAAGGAGATAAAGATTATGAAAACACAAACAGATATCCTTGAAATGAAGGAAATAATAAACCAAATTAAAAACTCAATAGAAAGCATCACCAACAGATTAGATCACTTGGAAGACAGAACCTCAGACAATGAGGACAAAATATATAATCTTGAAAATAAAGTTGACCACACAGTGAAGATGGTAAGAAACCATGAGCAGAACATCCAAGAATTATGGAATAACATAAAAAGACCAAATTTAAGAACTATTGAGATAGAAGAAGGCATAGAGTTACAAACCAAAGGAAAGAACAATCTATTCAATGAAATAACATCAGAAAATTTTCCAAACATGAGGAATGAATTGGAAAATCAAATACAAGAGGTTTACAGGATGCCAAATGTACAAAATCACAACAGATCCACACCAAGACACATTACATTGAAAATGCCTAGCATGCAGAATAAGGAGAGAATTTTAGAAGCCACAAGTGGAAAGAGTTACATTACATGTAGGGGAAAATAATTTAGGATCTCTGCAGATTTCTCAACCCAGACCCTGAAAGCTAGAAGATCCTAGAATAACATATACCACGCTCTGAAAGAAAATGGATGCCAACCAAAAGTATTACATCCAAAAAAATTAAGCTTTACATTTGATGACAAAATAAAAGCCTCCCATGATAAACAAAAGTTCAAATAATTTAACACTAGAAAGCCTGCACTACAGAACATCCTCAGCAAAATATTCCATGAGGAGGAAATGAAAAACAACAATGAAAATCAGCAGAGGGATTACACTAAAGGAAAAACCAATCAAATGAGAAACCAAGTTAAATACCAAAAATAAACAAAAATGACCAAGAATACAAATCATGTCTCAATAATAACCCTGAATGTTAGTGGCCTAAACTCACCAGTCAAGACATAGACTGGCAGATTGGATTAAAAAAAAAAAAAAAAAAAAAAAAAGACCCAACAATATGCTGCCTTCAAGAGACTCATAGGAAAAAAAAACATCCAAAGACTGAAGGTGAAAGGTTGGAAAAAAAAATACCACTCACGTGGACTGTGGAAACAAGCAGGGGTTTCCATCCTCATATCCAATAAAGTAGACTTCAAGCCAAAGTTGATCAAAAGGGATAAAGAAGGACACCACATACTGCTCAAGGGAACCATACACCAACAAGACTTAACAATTATAAATATACATGCCCCAAACAATGGAGCATCCATGTTCATCAAACAGACTCTCCTCAATTTCAAGAGTCAAATAGAGCACAGCACAATAATACTGGATGACTTTAACATACCTCTCTCACCAATGGATAGATCTTCCAAACAAAAGCTAAACAAAGAAACCATAGAACTCAATAAACCAATTAATAACTTAGACTTAACTGACACACATAGAACATTTCGTCCTTCAACGAGTGAATACACGTTCTTCTCGGCAGCACATGGATCTTTCTCTAAAATAGACCATATAGTATGCCATGAAGCAACTCTTAGCAAATACAAAAATATAGAGGTACTACCCCGCATTCTGTCAGATCATAATGGAATGAAATTGGAAATCAATGATGAAATAAAAAATATTTGGGCTGGGATTGTGGCTCAGCGGGTAGAGTGCTCGCCTAGCACGTGCGTGGCCCGGGTTCGATCCTCAGCACTACGTAAAAATAAACACATTGTGTACAACTAAAGCAAATAAATAAATGTTCAAGAAAATAAAAAAAATAGAAGCTACCCCAACACCTGGAGACTAAATAATAATATGCTATTGAATGAACAATTGATTGCAGAAGACATCAAAGAGGGGATTAAAAAATTCTTAGAGGTAAATGAGAACACTGATACAACATGTCAAAATCTCTGGGACACTATGAAGGCAGTACTAAGAGGAAAGTTCACTGCATGGAGTTCATTCCTTAAAAAAAAGAAAAAGTCAACAAATAAATGATCTAACATTACATCTCAAAGCCCTAGAAAAAGAAGAACAAATCAACACTAAAAGCAGTAAAAGATAGGAAATAATTAAAATCAGAGCTGAAATCAATGAAATTGAAGCAAAAGAAACAATTGAAACAATTGACAAAATAAAAAGTTGGTTCTTTGAAAAAAATAAATAAAATTGATAAACCCTTAGCCATGCTAATAAAGAGAGAGAAAACTCAAATTACTAGAGTCTGTGATAAAAAAAGGAAATATCTTGATGGACACTACAGAAATACAGAAGATAATTAGAAATTATTTTGAAAATTTGTACTCCAATAAAATAGAAAATATCAAAGACATCAATAAATTTCTCAAATCATATGATTTACCAAACTGAATCAGGACAATATACACAAGTTAAACAGACCAATTTCAAGCAATGAAATAGAAGGTACCATCAGAAGCCTACCAACCAAGCAAAGCCCAGGACCAGATGGATACACAGCCAAATTCTACAAGACCTTCAAAGAAGAACTAATGCCAACACTCCTCAAATTATTCCATGAAATAAAAAAAAAAAAGAGGGAACACTTCCAAACTCATTCTATGAGGCAAATATTACCCTAATTCTACAAACAGGCAAATACACATCAAAGAAAGAAAACTTCAGACCAATATCTCTAATGAACATAGATGCAAAAATTTTCAATAAAATTCTGGAAAATTGAATACAAAAACTTATTTAAAAAATAGTGCACCACAAACAAATAGGGTTGAGATACAAGATTGGTTTAACATACGGAAATCGATAAATGTAATTCGTCACATCAATAGACTTAAAGATAAGAAACATATGTTCATCTCAATAGATGGAGAAAAAGCGTTTGACAAAATACAGCACCCCTGGGCTGGGGTTGTGGCTCAGCGGTAGAGCGCTCGCCTAGCATGTGCGCGGCCCATGTTCGATCCTCAGCACCACGTAAAGATAAAGGCATTGTGTACAACTAAGGCAAATAAATAAATATTTAAAAAAAAATACAGCACCCCTTCATGTTCAAAACACTAGAAAAACTAGGGATAATAGGAAAGTGTCTCAACATTGTAAAAGCCATCTATGCTAAGCCCAAGGCCAATATCATTCTAAATGAAGAAAAATTGAAAGCATTCCCTCTAAAAACTGGAACAAGACAGCAATGCCCTTTTTCACCAATTCTATTTAACACAGTTCTTGAAACACTATTCAGAGCAATTAAACAGACAAAAGAAATTAAAGATGGTGTGTAGGAGCCCTAAATGGGGAGATAGCTAAGATTGTGGTTAGCTGTGAGCCATAAAGATGTTCAAGCATTACCACCTTCCATGATCTCGCGAGAGTAGGCCCAGGACATTTGCAGATCGGGTCGGCACCATTTTGTGGTGGTTGGAGGAGTGTGATTTGCAGGTAGGAGTTGTTCTTTTTTTTTTTTTTTTTTGGTACCGGGGATTGAACTCAGGGGCACTCGACCACTGGGCCACATCCCCAGCCCTTTTTTGTATTTTATTTAGAGACAGGGTCTCACTGAGTTGCTAAGCACCTCGCCATTGCTGAGGCTGGCTTTGAACTCGCAATCCTCCTGCCTCAGCCTCCCAAGTGCTGGGATTACAGGCGTGCGCCACTGCGCCCGGCTAGGAGTTGTTCTTGGAGCCGGAGAGAGAAGCTAGCAAAATAAAGAGCCTGTTCGTTTCCAGTCTGCCTCTGAACTTATTCCCGCGGATTTGTTGCTGCAGGCGGCCATCGCTGCAGTCAGCGACAGTGGTAGAAGGCGACGGACATCATTACCCTAAGTACATGTATGAAGACACGAGTGGAGAGATTCTAATTTGTGTACAACCAGAGACATGAAAAATTGTGCTCCATATGGGTACTATGAATTGAATCTCACTCTGCTGTCATGCATAACAGATTAGAACACATAAATAAATTTTCAGAAAAAGAAAGACTGACAGAGGGTGACCTGATGCTGAGCCGAGCGCACACAGAGCGATGCATGCAGAGTTGGAGCCACGGCAGAAGGTCAGACGGGATTTTAACGAACCGGTGCTATAGAATTGTCCAGCAGAGGCCAGACAGCTCGCAGCAGCTTGAGCCTTTTCAGCATGTCAGCTTGGAGTAGGCCACTGTGGCCGTCACCGGTGGAAAAACCGGGCCCTGCCAATCTTGGTGGGACAGAAGATCATGGGTTTGTCACTGTGGAGGTTCTCCTGGGCAAGGCTTGTGATGAGTGGCTAGGTGACAATGCCAGGGTGCTGCCATGTCCAGCTGGTACCACTGGGATGTCCAGCTGAAGTCCAGGTCCTTGACGTCCCGAACAAAGAACTGAGAGAGGGCGGGGCTGGGGCTCAGCGGCAGAGCGCTCGCCTCGCACGGGCGCGGCCCGGGTTCGATCCTCAGCACCACGCAAACATAGATGCATTGTGTACAACTGAAGCAAATAAATAAATATTAAAAAAAAAAAAAAAAAAAGGAACAGAAGTAACAGATTTGCGGCAGGTGAAGGTGGCGCCCCCCAGGTGGAATGGAGTGGGCGGAGCGTTGAGGCCGGCTCAAGGCCCCCAGGACTCAAAATTCGAAGACCTTACCCCATTTTCTCCCACTGGTTACTTTATGATACCTGGCGAGGATGTTTTCCAATCCCCACCCCACGGATTACTTTAGAAAACCTAATTAGGATACTGCCCACTTGGTCCCCATGGGTCATTTTAAAATATGAACCTGTGCGGGAGTTGTCATGGCTGGAGTTGTCATGGTAACGGGGCCACTGTACACAGGGACAGGACTTGTCTCCTTGTCTTGTCCCAAGGCCCTGTCTCGGCCATCATGGTGTCCCCGAGCTCCTCCCTAGCGTAGGAGGAAAGGGGGCTCCTCGGGTGACGGGTCTCGGGTGAGGGGTTGCATCGGGGGCGGCGACGAGCTCCCTGTCCGGTGCTCCTGAGCCGCGTCGTGGCATGTCCCACGCCTCGAGGCAGCTTGGTAAGCTGACACCGGTAAGGTGGTCCTCAGTTCAGCCTTGCGGCTGCGCTGGGTAGATGGCGATGGCGCACTCCTACCAACCAGGGGTGGCGTGGCTCTGGGAGAAATGGAACGTCTGGTGGCCCATTTTCAGAACACAGTATTGAGCCTTGAGTGTAAAACTGGGAAGTAAGAAGAGCAGCAAGAGGGGAAAGCAGAATGGAAAGTCACCATCAGTTAACACCGGAGTGTGACAGAGTCACAGCCCCTTGACAGACAGGAGGGAAGGAGGAAGGGGCCGGCCTGACCAACAGAGGTCCGCTGCCTGCTGCCAGTTCAGTGCCCGGAGTCCCCAGAGAACACGAGAGGTGGGACAATGAAAGGCACACGTCTTTAGATAACCCGACAGGAGACAGCGAAACCTAGGTGACCTTCTGGAAGGCTGCACCCCACAGTACTCAGCCAGGGAGGAACTGGGGAGGGGCAGATTGTAGCTGCTGGGGGGCTCCTGTCACCCAGACGCCAGGGCTTGCAAGACCAGCAGTTAGAGCCTGGCTTCTCTGTAACTTGGGCCTCTCAGTCTGTTCTTTGGCTGGGATAGGTGAGCTTGTCTCCCCCGATTCTACCTTGGTGCCTGCACTCAAAATGTCGTAGCAGGTGGCTCTACTGCTTTACCCAATGGAGTGACCCGGCACAGCCTCATGCTGCTCCCTGCATCACAGAGTGACCCTGCGGGGCTCAGCCCGCTCCCCACAGCATCCTGAAAGGTGCTGCCACACCCAGCTCGTTCATTATTGTCATTATTATTATCATTTTGTGGTGCTGCGGATTGAACCCCAAGGCAAGCACTTACTCTACCAACCGAACTATGTCCCCAGCCCTTCATTATTGTTTTTATAAGAGTTGTTCTTAAATAGTTCAAGGACTAGGAGCATAGTTCAGTGGCTTGGGCTCTCCAGGAGAGAGAAAAAGAGACGTCAGTGGATGGACCCAGATCTATGAGGGTCACCAGCCATGCTCATCCCTGTAGTTAGGTCAAAACCTCCACCGTGGGCTTCCACAGATCAACTAGAACAAAGACCACAATTAGTTAATTTAGTGGTCCTGGGGATTGAAGCCGGGGGCGTTCCTATACTGAGCTACATCCCCAGCCCCTTTCGAGACAGGGTCTTGCTAAGTTTCCCAGGCTCGCTGAACGTGCAATCCTCTGGCCTCAGCCTCCCAAGTCATCGAGATCACATGCATGTACTGATGTTTAAATAATTAATTTAAACATCACCAAAGATTACACAATGTGCCCACAAATTATGTATGGTTAGACTACTTAACCAAAGAAGACATTCTGAACCCCAAATATCATATGATTGTACTAGAATCTGTCCTTTAAAGAGCTTACCTAAAAACTTGGACATTTCTTTCCATGAAATTCATGTATGTGATCAGAAATATTCAGCCCAAGGACTCAATGTTGGACACATTGTTCATCTTCTCTGAGAGGCAAGGGTAGCTCACCCTCTGCCTTTGAGGTCTGTATACCCTTGCTGTCTTGAAATAAAAATTATTATTGTTATTATTATTATTATTATTTGGTACTGGGGATGGGGATTGAATGCAGGGGCACTCGACCACTGGGCCACATCCCCAGCCCTTTTTTGTATTTTATTAGAGACAGGGTCTCACTGAGTTGCTAAGTGCCTCGCCATTGCTGAGGCTGGCTTTGAACTCGTGATCCTCCTGCCTCAGCCTCCCAAGTGCTGGGATTACAGGCATGCGCCACCCCGCCCAGCTGCTATCTTGAAATAAATGTTTGCTTGTGCCTTGCTTCTGATGAGTCCTAGAATTCTTCTTTAAAAAATATATATATGTATATATATATTTTCCCATGCATATAAATGTTCCATGCATATATAATTGGATGTTTTTAAATCTTTAAATCTCCATGAGAAAAGCATGTCATCCAGTCTAATTAAACAGCTATATATTGCCAGAACACCATAATTATATATACACACATATATTAGTTGTGGATGGACATAATACTTTTATTTTTATGTGGTGCTGACGATAGAACCCAGTGCCTCACACATGCTAGGCAAGTGCTCTACCACTGAGCCACAACCCCAGCCTGTCGCGAAATTATATAAGGGGTTGGGGTCCTTAACCTCCCTGTACCGGGATGGACCTCTTTTGTCCAGCAAAAGAGGCCAGAGAGGTCTTCCCCAATGAAGAGGCTAGATTGGGAGAGCGAAGGCCGCCGATATTCCCTCCCCGGCCCTCAAAGGACACAGGAACGTACTGGGGAGTCCAGTCAAAGGGTGCAGGAGCTCCTTTATTGAGAAGGTGGACAATGCTTTATAATGGGCCATAGCCAATCAGTGACCAGCAGGGTGGTTCTAGTTCTCACAGCCACGCCCCCTGCTTAGCCTAGGTCAGGTAACAGGGCGTGGTAATGTGGCAAGCAGCCAGAAAGCTAGAGCTTTTCCATTTCCTAGGCAGACAGTGTAAGGCCCCAGCCCCAGCCCACATAGTCCTGGGATTCTCTTCAGTGGTGAAAGTCAAGAGCTCGCCCTGGTTAACTGGAGGCCTCATTCTCCTCTTTAGAGGGAACTCTTGGGACTCCTGTCCAGTGATAGTGGAGTATTTGCCTGGTGCGTGTGGGGCCCTGGGTTAAATTCCCAGCACTATAAAATAAATAAATAAAATAAGTGATACTTAGTGGTAGTAGAAAAATAAAAAGGTATCAAAGGTAGACAGTGAAATGTAAGTGTCCTTCTGAACTTGACCCTCAGTCACCGCATTCTCTTCCGCTGGAATCACTAAACTGTTTCTTGTATATCCTTTCAGAAATGGTCCATGCATATACAATTGGATGTTTATTGAAATCGCCATGAGACAAGCACGTCATTCAGTCTAATTAAACAGCTATGTAAGGTTGATCTATTGCCAGAACACCATAATTATAATACAAACCTGCACTGGTCAGAAATGAGATATTCTTTGTCCATCAGAAACAACTAAATGAGCCACATACCAGATTATTCCCAGCAGAGGTGTAACAGAGCCCCTGGAAAATTAAAAGCCCCAGCTGGGAGTGGTGGTGTACACCTGTAATCCCAGCAACTCAGAAGGCTGAGGCAGGAGGATCACAAGTTCAAAGCCAGCCTCAGCAAGTTAGCAGGGCCCTAAGCAGCTTAGGGAGGCCCTGTCTCAAAATACAACAACAAGGGATGGGGATGTGGTTCAGTGGTTAAGCACCCCTGGGTTCAATCCCTGGTACAAAAAAAATAAATAAATAAATAAAAGCCTCAATCTACCCAATTTCCTGATAAAGTTTTTCTGCAACTGAGCTTCCTTCTGCCGAGGATGGAAATGGAGGCACTGGCCCCGCAGCCCGGGCAGGTGTCAGCCAATGGGGAAGGCCTGGCAGTGTGCTGTGTTCTCTGGCTCGCCCAGCCTGGCTGTCTACTATGTGTAGTTCTTGCCTTTTGTCCCACTGTCCCCTCCCCCCCCTCCTCCTCCTCCTCCTCCTTCTTCTTCTTTTTTTATAATTTTTATTTACAGTAGTATGTATTACAGTTCATACTATACATATAGAGCATCTTTTTACACAAAACAGTTTGTATACAAAGTATATTCGCAGCATTCAAGTCTTCAATCATGCATTTAGAATAATGATATCCGTCTTATTCAACCACTTTTTTCCCCCTTCCCCCCTTACTCCCTCCCTTCCCCTCCCTTCCCTTTGACCATTATAGTGTTCCTCTAATCCTCCTGTGTACCCCGACCCAACAATACTGTGAACCGGCTTCCTTATATCAGAGGAAACATTCGGTATTTGGATTTTTGAGATTGACTGATTTCACTTAGCATTATATTCTCCAACTTCATCCATTTACCTGTGAATGTCATTATTTTATTCTCTTTTATTGCTGAGTAAAATTCCATTGTGTATATATACCACATTTTCTTTATCCATTCATCTACTGAGGGACATCTCGGTTGGTTCCACAACCTAGCTATTGTGAATTGTGCTGCTATAAACGTTGAGGTAGCTGTGTCACTGTAATATGCTGTTTTTAAGTCCTTTGGGAATAGACCCAGGAGTGGGATGGCTGGGTCATAGGGTGGTTCCATTCCCATTTTCCCAAGAAATCTCCATACTGCTTTCCATAATGGTTGTAGCATTTTGCAGTCCCACCAGCAATGTATGAGTGTGCCTTTTTCCCCACATCCTCTCCAACATTTATTGTTGCTTGTGTTCTTGATAGCTGCCATTCTGACTGGAGTGAAATGAAATCTTAGAGTAGTTTTGTTCTTCTTCTTCTTTTTTTTTTTTTTTTTTTTTTTTTGGTACCGGGGATTGAACTCATGGGTACTCGACCACTGGGCCACATCCCCAGCCCTTTTTTGTATTTTATTAGAGACAGGGTCTCACTGAGTTGCTAAGTGCCTCACCATTGCTGAGGCTGGCTTTGAACTCGCGATCCTCCTGTCTCAGCCTCCCAAAGTGCTGGAATTACAGGCGTGCGCCACCGCGCCCGGCTTCTCTTCTTTTTTTGGTACTGGGTCAAGTGGGGCACTAGACCAGTGAGCCACATCCCAGCCCTATTTTGCATTTTATTTCAAGACAGGGCCTCACAGAGTTGCTTAGCTCCTCACTATTGCTGAGGCGGACTTGGAACTCGCAATCCTCCTGTCTCAGCCTCTGGACCCACTGGGATTACAGGCATGTGCCACTACGCTCAGCTCCCCATTTCTTCTTATATAAGCTGTTTGTGCCCCTGAGCCACCTGTGCGTTGGAGATTTGAGACGGAAAAGTTCCCCTCTATCTTCATCAGGGCTACTTTGTTTTCCTTACTTTTAATTATTTGGAACCAAGGGCTTTGCAAATGCAAGGCAAATGCTTTGCCACTGAGCTACATCTCAGCCCATTTATCCCACTTTATTCTTTCTTTCTTTCTTTTTTTTTTTTTTTTTTTTTTTTTTTTTTTTTTTGGTACTTGGGATTGAATCCAGGGGCGCTTAACCACTTGAGCCACATTCCCAGCCCTTTAAAAAATATTTTATTTAGAGACAGGGGCTCCCTAATTTGCTGAGTCTGACCTTGAACTGGAGATCCTCCTGCCTCAGCCTCCCCAGCCACTGGGAGTATAGGCATGAGCCAACATGCCTGGCTACAGTTGGGGCTGGCATTGAATAAACCTATTTTCTTGCACTGACCTCTGTCTCCTGAATTTTATAGTTGCGCTTGAGCAGCAGAACCTGTGATTCTGGCAACAGAAGAAGCTTCTTGTTCGTGTTGTTGCAGTCCTGGGGATTGAACCAGGACCAGGCGTGCTAGGCAAGCACTCTACTGCTGAGCTACCCTCTCAGCCTCATGGGTGACAATGTGACAATACTTTGTGTGTGTGTGTGTGTGTGTGTGTGTGTGTGCGCGCGCGCGCGCGCTTGGGCTTAAACCCATGGCCTTTTGCATTCGAGGGAAGCACTCTGCCAACTGAGCTATAACCCCAGCCCAGACAATGCAGGAGCCCTGTTTGGGGATTGGCTTGAATTGCAGTTGACTATGAGCCGTGGAGATTTGGGCATTGTCTCCTCCCGTAGTCTCACGGGACTTGTTGCGGGATCTCGAGTGACTTGGCCGAAATTGCGGATCGGGTCAGTGCCATTTTAGTGGTGTGTTTGGCGTGAGTTAGTCGTTGTTAGAACCAGAGAGAAAAGTTATCAGAATAAAAAGCTGTTTGTCTCCAGTTTGCTTCTGAAGTTTTTCCCGCGGCTCTGTTGCTCCAAGAGCTTCAGGCGGCAACAGGTGGCGGCCCGTACGGGGAACTTCGGAGCGGACAGGTAAGAACTGAAAGGTCTCTAAAGATGGGTTCGAATATAACTGAATCCCAAGTGATAGAGGCTATGCAAAGACTCCTTGATATACCTGACTCTGTTCTCAGTGAGGAGTATATAGACAAAAGTGAAAGTGATCAAAAAAGTGTAGATTCCACTGGGCCAACTGAGACCAGTAAAGAGAGTATTAGAAGAGACCCAAAAATGACAAAAATCCAAGCTATTAAAGCTATTCGAGAGTTATTGGTGAAAGCTGAAGGATACTTGCTCTCACTGGAACCTGGGCCTCAGGATATTGCTGTCAGTGAAATTAGCAGTGGTGAGGAATCTAGTAAAAGTGATCCTGAGAAAATGAGGAAAAAGAAATTAAAAAAGACCGAGAAAAAGGTCCGTCAGGCAGAGGAGTCACTTGTGTCCTCTACTCCCCCATGGGTGGAATCCATTACAGAAAATATGAAGGGTATTAGTAGGCATTTGCATACCCTAGAAACAGAAATAAAAAGTCTTTCTGATCGCTTATGCGCTCTCGAGGACAACTCACAGATACATTGGGAACCGCCAGCATTTGAAAAGAAAAATGGACAGAGGGTCCATCAGTCAGTAGATTTCAAAACAATAAAAAATCTCAAAGAGGCAGTAATGACTTATGGGCCCCAAGCTCCTTTCACGTTGAGTATGCTGGAGTCCCTTAACACCTTTAGCTTAACCCCCTCAGACTGGAAAAGTCTATGTAAAGCAACATTAAGCGGGGGGGCAATTCTTGGTTTGGCGATCGCAATTCCAAGAACTTTGTATAGAAACGGCTAAAAGAAACGTGGCTGCAGGGTTTGAAAACTATGATATAGACATGCTCACAGGAGAAGGGCAATTCGCAGACTTACAGGCTCAAACAGATTATGACCCAGATGTATATGCTCAGATAAACACAGCTGCCTTAGAGGCATGGAAAACTGTACAAGGACCTGGGGATCTACAAGGTAGCTTGTCAAAAGTGATTCAAGGACCTAATGAGCCGTATGCTGACTTTGCTGATCGACTTTTGAGAACTGCAGGTAGTGTGTTTGCAGATGTTGACCAAGCTATGCCATTAGTTGTTCAATTAGCTTATGAAAATGCTAATAAATGGTGCCAAGCAGCCATCAGGCCATGGAGAACTAAAAAGGATCTTTCCGTATATATACAACTATGTAAAGATATAAATGACGCCTTTGTCACAGGAAATGTGTTTGCAGCCTCAATGAGAGGTGCTTCCCCTCGAAATTTCACAAAGGCTAAACGTAGACATTATAATCAATCAGGATATTCCAGGCAAAATTATCATAATCAATCAGGCAATTCTAGGCAAAATCCCAAAAGAGAAATAAGACCAAGCTCATACCGTGCCCCAGGCCGCTGCCCCAGGTGTAAAAAGGGAAATCATTGGGCCAATAAATGCCATTCAAAATTTGACATCCATGGAAATCCTTTGTTCAGGAATTCAAAAAATGGGGCACGGGGTCCAATACCCCGGGGCCCACAAATGTATGGGGCATTGCAGAAGGAGTATCCTCAAACATCCACTCAGATGCTTCCCCGACACAATCCCTACTACCCATCCACTCCCTCGCCAGAGGAACAAGAGGAAATGCAGGATTAGACCTCTGTTCCACCGCCCGAATAGTGTTAACACCTGAAATGGGGGTTCAACTGATTCCCACAGGAGTCAGGGGACCTCTTCCCTCAGGGACTGTAGGACTTATTATCGGGCGTAGTCCTAAAAGCTTATTAGGTTTGCAAGTGACCCCAGGTGTAATAAACTCAGACTACAAAGGGGAAATAAAAATAATGCTTAGCTCACCCCAAAGTATAACTTCTGTTAATCAAGGAGATAGAATTGCTCAGTTGCTTCTCCTTCCCAATTTACATAATTCATTTAAAATGGGTATGCCTCAAGAAGGGAACAATAGAGGATTTTGTTCCACTGACTCAAGTCCCATGGCTTGCTGGGTTCGAGACTGTTCAAGGAGGCCTATGTGTAAAATAAAAATCCAAGGAATAGAAATGGAGGGATTAATAGATACTGGAGCTGACTCTTCCATTATTAATTTACGCCAATGGCCCAAGCACTGGCCTCTGCAAAAAGCTTCAACCAGTTTAAGAGGCTTGGGATATAATAACCTCCCAGATAAAAGTGCAGTAATTTTAAAATGGGAGGATGATGAAGGCCATAAAGGAACATTTCAGCCTTATGTTTTACCTAATCTACCGGTTACTTTATGGGGAAGAGATATTTTGCAACAAATGGGAGTACACCTTGCAACCAAGCCTGCAGATGTTAAATGTGAAAACCTACAGGGTAATCTTAACCATAAAAGAACTCATTATCAAAAAGTACAGAGTAATCTTTTTTTTTTTTTTTTTTTGTGGTACCGGGGATTGAACTCAGGGGCACTCGACCACTGGGTCACATCCCCAGACCTTTTTTGTATTTTATTTAGAGACAGGGTCTCACTGAGTTGCTAAGTGCCTCGCCATTGCTGAGGCTGGCTTTGAACTCGCGATCCTCCTGCCTCAGCCTCCCAAAGTGCTGGGATTACAGGCGTGCGCCACCGCGCCCGGCTCAGAGTAATCTTAACCCTAAAAGTAATAATTGTCATAAAGGAAAAAGATATTTTTTTTTCGGGGCCACTGAGAAAATAATTTTGAAAATACCATGGCTTTCTGATAAGCCAGTGTGGGTCCCTCAGTGGCCCCTATCTAAAGAGAAATTACAAGCGGCCCACCAATTAGTTCAGGAACAATTAGAAGCAGGTCATATAGAACCTTCCACCTCTCCCTGGAATTCCCCCATATTTGTGATCAAGAAAAAGTCAGGAAAATGGCGATTGTTACATGATCTTAGACAAATCAATAAAACCATGCAAGTTATGGGGCCTACTCAACCTGGACTTCCTAGTCCCGTAGCTATTCCAAAAAATTTCCATCTTATTACTCTTTTTTTTTTTTTTAAATATTTATTTATTTACTTTAGTTGTACACAATGCAATGCATTTATGTTTACATGATGCTGAGGATCGAACCCAGGCCGCGCACGTGCAAAGCGAGCGCTCTACCGCTGAGCCACAACCCCAGCCCATCTTATTACTCTTGATATAAAGGATTGCTTCTTTTCTATTCCCCTACATCCTCTGGATGCCCCCAGGTTTGCTTTTTCCGTTCCTTCTATGAACAATAATGGCCCTGATCAGAGATATCAATGGAAGGTTTTACCACAGGGAATGGCTAATAGCCCCACCATATGCCAAATATATGTGGACAAGGCTATCCAACCCATTAAAAATAAATATCCAAACCTCATGTGTCTACATTACATGGATGATATTTTATTGGCCCACCCTAATCAAAAAATCTTATTTAATATATTCAGTGATGTGGTAGAAAATTTAAAAAAATATGGATTATATATAGCAGAAGAAAAAGTTCAAACCAGATCTCCCATATTATATTTAGGATTTAAAATCATGGATACTTTTGTTAGACCCCAAAAAATTTTAATAAATAAAGAACATTTGACCACCCTCAATGATTTCCAAAAACTACTGGGAGACATTAATTGGCTTCGCCCTACACTAAATCTCACTACTGGCCAACTAAAACCTTTATTTGACATCCTTCGTGGAGATCCTGATCCATCTTCACCACGAACATTGACTCCTGATGCTAGGAAAGCTTTAAAGTTAGTAGAAAAAGCCATCGAAGGAGCTCATTGTGATAGATTTGATTTAACTCAACCGCTGATGTTGATTATTATTTCTTCACAATATACACCCACAGGAGTATTTTGGCAACAAGGGCCTTTATTATGGATACATTTGCCCGTCTCTCCTAAAAGTATAATTGAATCTTATACCTCCATGGTGGCTAAACTTATTCTTCAAGGACTTAAGACTTCTACTAAAATATTTGGCATTCACCCTGCTACTATTATTACTCCCTATTCATCATCACAGATTGAATACTTATGCTTCAATGATAATGATTGGGCTATAGTTAAATGCTCTACTTCTGCAAATTTTGATAATCATCTTCCTAAGTCCCCTATATTATCTTTTTGTATTAATCATCCTATTATATTTCCACAGGTAATAAAAAAATCAACCTATTCCTAAGGCATTTAATGTATTTACAGATGGGTCCTCAAATGGTACTGCTACAGTAGTCACTAAAAAAGAAAATATGACTTACATAACTGCACACAAATCAGCTCAACTAGTGGAACTGGAAGCTGTGGTAAGAGCTCTGGAAAATTTTAGGGACCAGCCTGTAAACATTTTTTCAGATAGCCACTATATTGTACAAGCCGTCCCAAAATTAGAGTTAGCAGGACCAATAGCACCTCATACTCCAGCCTTTAAATTGTTTTATCAAATACAAAAACTTTTGTGGGCAAGAAAAGAACCTCTATTCGTAGGCCATATTAGAGCACATACTAATTTGCCTGGTCCCCTCCATGAAGGTAATCAAAAGGCTGACGAACTTACAAAAACAGTATTTATACTTTCAGCGCTACAACAAGCTACTTTATTTCATTCCCAGTTTCATGTCAACAGCACCACCTTGCAACGTAGGTTTAAAATCACAAAGGAGCAAGCCAGAACAATTGTAAAAGATTGTAAATCTTGTATGACACATTTGCCCAATCCTCATTTCGGAGTTAACCCTAGAGGATTAATGCCCAATCATTTGTGGCAGATGGATGTTACTCATGAGCCAAGTTTTGGAAAATTGCGATTTATTCATGTGACCATAGATACATGCTCAGGCATGATTTTTGCTTCCTTACATTCTGGAGAAAAAGTTAAAGATGTTACATCTCATTGTTTGCAAGCTTTTGCTGCATTGGGCATCCCCAAAATGCTTAAAACAGATAATGGCCCCGCATATACGTCCTCATCTTTCAAACAGTTTTGCGCAAAATTCAATATATCCCATATAAAACAGGCATCCCATACAATCCTCAGGGTCAGGGCATTATTGAAAGAGCAAACCGAACACTGAAAATTATGTTATTAAAACAAAAAGAAGGAAATTGGAAAAGTCCTAAGGACAGATTGGCAGTTGCCCTGTTTACCTTAAATTTTTTAACTTTAGACTCTAATGGTTATTCTGCTGGAGACAGACATTGGAATCCACACCAACAACATAAACCTTTGGTTTACTGGAAGGATGTTCTTTCAGGTACATGGAAGGGTCCAGATCCAGTATTAATTTGGGGAAGAGGATCTGTTTGTGTTTTTCCAAAAGACGAATCCTCTCCAATATGGATACCATCTAGATTAATAAAACAGGTACCACATCAAAATGATCAAGATGAAGTTATTGAAGAATCAAGATTAATAAAAAAGGTACAAAATCAAGAGGACCAAGACGAAGGTATAGAATGATTCCCTCAAAAGAGTCCTTCAAAATATTTCACAACTTAAGTGTCATTCCTCCCGGCCGGGACAAGGAGATCTCTCTTTAGTGTGCACACAATTGTATTTTTTCTTTTTTTTTCTTTTCTTTTTATATATGTCTTTATGTCTGTACATTTGTCTATATTTCATGTTAATGTGACATCACAAATATGTTTGTATGTTTGTTCGTCTGTCCAGTGTGACGTCACAAAGAACAAAGCGCTTATGAAAAAGAAAATATATATATATATATGGATCCAAATAACTTTAATTCATTTTAGGTTAAGAGTATTCAATTTAGGTAAATAATTTTATAAATGAAGGTACTTTCAATTTTGATTTATAGGTGTCCCTGGGACTTCTCTTTAGCAAACAATATGACTAGTACTATATAACCTGATATTTTGGTGTTTTGACTTAAGATTGTTTATTTGTTATTAACTTCATTTGTTTAATAGCTCATTAATTTCAATTATCTCAACAGGTAAAAGATTGCTCTGTATACAGAGATTCAAGGGTTCCAGCTAACAAATTATTTCTCTAAAGTGCCTTTACCTTTTCTTTAATCTATCTTTAATGCAGTAATTACCCTCAGTCTTTCTTTGTTTTGTTCTAAATATGATATTTTTCCAACTTATGTTTGTAGAAGCTCAACCAGCGATGTGTGTGAACAAAAATCAACTTTAATTTTCTAATCTAATTATTCTATTTTGTAGTTTGACAACTCGCCTCTTGACTCAGTGCTGCAATAGCACTGCCTTTCCTTTAATAATTGATGCTTGAGTTTCTAGGTAGCGGGCCCTGAAGATTTGCCGGTGGCATTGTCTAAACATAAAAAAGATGTCTGCTGCTACAGCTGCAGGGATCGCGGCCGCCGCAAGCATCCCTGCTGCTCAAACATCAAACAACCTCACCAACAGTGTGGCCTCTGCTCTACATGCATGGGGCCTCCTACATCAACATGTTACAACAAATGGACATTTTGATCTTTCATTGTTTGGGACTTTACGGGACAATGCCTTGCGGGTATTTGTCTAGAGAATTCAGTGTGTTACTTGATGGAACTTAGGGCAGCTGATTTGTTTCAACAATTTGATATGCTATGCAATTTGGCTCATCACCAAAAGGCTTGTCGCCTTAAAGCCGCAACATCTCCTCACAATTGGACGGCTGTTAGTCATCATATATAGTCGATCCTAAAGGGCTCCATTGGATGGCTGGTTAGCCAATGACGGGTAAGATCCCCAGAGGGGGACAACCTAAGACAGGCACAGTCGCACGGGACAGTCTCATGTGGCCGACATATCAACCTAAGACAGGAGTCAAGGGCACAGCCTTGATTATCCGATGACGGGTAAGAATGTTGGTTGCACATAGACGTCCTAGAGCATTACCTCTTTTAAAACAAAAAGGGGGAAATGCAGGAGCCCTGTTTAGGGATTGGCTTGAATTGCAGTTGACTATGAGCCGTGGAGATTTGGGCATTGTCTCCTCCCGTAGTCTCACGAGACTTGTTGCGGGATCTCGAGTGACTTGGCCGAAATTGCGGATCGGGTCAGCGCCATTTTAGTGGTGTGTTTGGCGTGAGTTAGTCGTTGTTAGAACCAGAGAGAAAAGTTATCAGAATAAAAAGCTGTTTGTCTCCAGTTTGCTTCTGAAGTTTTTCCCGCGGCTCTGTTGCTCCAAGCGCTTCAGGCGGCAACAAGACAATACATTTTTTAAAGGTGTCCATAAATAGTTTTATTGAAGCATGGTCACATTCGTGTATTTTATTTTATTTACTATTATTAGGGCTTTGTGGTTCTACATGGTAGTTGGGTTCATCGCTGGAAAACTCCTACAAGCATGGAAATCAATTTCAGTTTATGATTCCCCTCTTCCCCTGTTAATAAGTTTCTTCTGTTTTCCTTCAAAGCTGGCTTTGGATAAAACCTAGTTTTCCACTAATTTGGCTGTTTCTGGAGCAGCCAGCATGATGGCCTCTCTTCTTTCCCCCAGGAGATCTGGGCACCCTCTGGCAACAGGACATCTGGCACTGGGCAGTCATTCTACACAGGGCAACTGCTCTGCCCCAGGCGCTGTCCCAGGGCGTGTCCTGCACAGGGAGTGGGCGGTTGTGTATTGAGTCCTTCCCCAGCTTTCAGCCTCTCTAAAGCCGGCCATGCTCCCAGATTCAGCTTGGAGAGGAACTTCCGACTCCATCACTTGGTGACCGCAGGCCCACTTTGTCTTTTTTTTTTTTTCTTTTCTTTTCTTTTTTAAATTTATTTATTTGCTTTAGTTGTACACAATGCAATGCATTTATGTTTACATGGTGCTGAGGATCGAACCCAGGCCGCACACATGCTAGGCGAGCGCTCTACCGCTGAGCCACAACCCCAGCCCAATATGTTTTACTTTTACATGGTGCTGAGGATTGAACCCGGGTCGTGCACATGCTAGGCAAGCGTTCTGCCACTGAGCCCCAGCCCCAGCCCTGTCTTTTTTTTTTTTTTTTCCAGGGAGTTATGCAGTATTTTAAAGCAGATTTCTGTTTCCGCTTTGTCTTTAACATTGATTGATTGACGCATGCCTGATTTTACTTTCAGGACTGGGGCGGGGGGGGGTAGGCAAGAGGGGGCTCCTCAGCAGGCGCAGGGGGTGGTCAGCCCTCCTGCACCCACACTGCTGGGGTTGCTTCCAAGGCTTTTCCTGTTGTAGTACTTTTCAAACTTTTTTTCCAAGACGTGTTTGCACATTTTAAAATGTGGTCTCAAGGAGCTTACATTTATGTGGGTTATATCTATCAAGATTTGCTTTGCAAGAATAAATTTCAAAAAATTAATTTTTGAATTATTTATTTATTGTATTAGGGATTGCACTCAGAGGCATTTTATCACAGAGTTACATCTCCTCTGGCCCTTTTTATTTTTTATTTGGAAACAGGATCTCACCAAGTCGCCAAGGCTGGGCTCGAATTTGTAATCCTTGTGCTTCAATTACCCTAATCATTAAGATTATAGGTGAGTGCCACCATGCCTGGCTTTAAATTCATTTAAAAATAGCACTACAGCCTTTTTTGGTATTTTATTAGAGACAGGGTCTCACTGAGTTGCTAAGTGCCTCACCATTGCTGAGGCTGGCTTTGAGTTTGCAATCCTCCTGCCTCAGCCTCCCGAGTTGTTGGGATTACAGGCCTGTGCCACAGCGCCCGGCTTTTTTGCATGACTTTTTTTTTTTTTTTTTTTGGAAAAGATTACTTTCCATTAAAAAAATGTTGTTTAAGCCGGGTGCGGTGGCACACGCCTGTAATACTAGCAACTCGGGAGGCTGAGGCAGGAGGATTGCAAATTCAAAGCCAGCCTCAGCAAAAGCGAGGCACTAAGCATTCAGTGAGTCCCTGTCTCTAAATAAAATGTGAAATAAGGCTGGGGATGTGGCTCAGTGATTGAGTGCTCCTGAGTTCAATCCCAGGTATCACACACACACACACACACACACACACACACACACATACATAGTCATGCAAAGAGTGACATAATGCTAGTTTTTCAAAATTCCTCAATGTCTAGCTTAATAGAAGATAATATATTCTCACAAAGCTTCTGCATTCAGTCTGTTGCAGAATTTTGTCTTGGACGTAGTATCACACAGATTCACTGTTGGAGAGGAGAGGTCCTGGGATCACACTGCCCTGAGTTGGATTTATTTCCTGAAGCCTTCACGCACCTGGAAGGCCGAAGGTATTGGTCCATTCTGTAGAACACTGGATCGCGGTTCCTGCCATTACCCAATTCTCATCTGGAGACTGTGATCCAATATTTTTTGGTAGATTGGCTGATAGAGGGAGCTATTGGCCAATGCTAGCCCACAAATATAATGCTGAGATCAGGGACTTCTCATTTCACAGAGGATGAAAGGAACAGATTTAGGCAAAACTGGTGTCTGCAGGGATGTGTCACTGTACTCACTAACATCTCCCGTTTATATTTTTTCATTACTGAGGGTTGAACTGAGATACATCCCCAGCTCCCCAACCTTTTTTTTTTTTTTTTTTTAAATTTTGAGACAGGATCTCACTGAATCGCTGAGGGTCTCATTAAATTACTGAGGCTGGCCTTATGCTTGTTATCTTTCTGTCTCAGCCTCCTAATAATCCCAGCCTTGCTGAGATGATAGGTGTGCATCCCTGCACCCAGCTAGCATCTGCTCTTACACAGACTGCCTAGAAAACAAGGCTAAGATTAAACACTCTTCTTACAGAGATGGATCATGAAAAAATTTGCATTTATTTAAGAAGTCGGAAATAATTCACAATAGCCACAAAGTGGAAGGGTCACCAAACCTCCACAGAGGTCCCTCCAAGGGGGCAGTGGGAACTTAACTTGGCCCAAGGGGGTTCTTACACCACTGAAGCAAAATTCAGGACGTGTTGAAAGCAAGGTACAAGCAAAGATTTATTTTATTTTATTTCATTCATTTATTTATTTTTTGTGGTACCGGGGATTGAACTCAGGGGCACTCGACCTCTGGGCCACATCCCAGCCCTTTTTTTTTTTTTTTTTTTTGTATTTTATTTAGAGACAGGGTCTCACTGAGTTGCTAAGTGCCTCACCATTGCTGAGGCTGGCTTTGAACTCGCGATCCTCCTGCCTCAGCCTCCCAAAGTGCTGGGATTACAGGCGTGTGCCACCGCGCCCAGCTTCAAGCAAAGATTTATTAAAGGACAGCAAAGCAAAGGTATACACACCCCAAGGCCAGGCGCAGATGCTCCCCACCTCTCACAGAAGATGGGGACACACCTAGGGTTCATTTTTTAAAATGTATATAGGATCTTCCTAAGAAGAAAAGTGCCAGGTCCCAGGCAAGTTTTTGTGAAAATCAAATCTCGTGTCAATCATTTGGTATTTGAGGTTCAGAATCTTTCTCCTAGTTAAGCAGTCTAGCCATAAATCAGTTGTGGGCACATTGTGTATATCTTCTAATCTGCAGACATTTAAATTACGTTTTAGTTCTAATTGATCAGGTACAAGCATTCACTGGAGATTTTGTTCATCTAACTAAGAAGATGAACATGGCCGATTATGCTCAGAGGTCTGGGTCTCCATCTAGTAAGGGGCTCATTCTTTCTCCCCAGGAGCCTACCCATCTCAGAAGTGAACCAAAGGTCCATTGAGGGATGAAGGGATAAGCAAAATTTGGTCTATGCATACAGTGGAATATTATTTAGCTTCAAAAAAGGACATTCTGAGGACATTACAGAGATGGAGTCAAGAAAAAAATTTTGCACAACATGGATGAGTCTTGAAGACACCATGCTATGTAAAATAGTCACAAAATGACAGATGGCATGAGAGTCCACTCAGACGGTACCTAGAGTAGTCAAATTCACAGAGCAGGAAAGTATAATGGCAGTTGCCAGGGCTGAGGGGAGGGAAAGGGGAAGGAGATTGTTTAATTGGTAGGAAAAAATTCTAGAGATCCCTTGCACAACAATGTGAATATAATTGGCCATATGCTTAAAATGGTTAAGATGGTAAATTTTATATTATATTTATCTTATCAGAATTTAAGTAAATAAGAAACAGTCATCCCAGGAGGATCACAAGTGCAAGGCCAGTCTAGGCAATTTAGCAAGACCCTGTCTCAAAGTTTAAAAAAATAAAAAAGGACTATAGAGTAGTGGTAAGAAGTTTCCCCAGCATGTGTGAGGTCCTGGGTTCAATCCCCGGTACCAAAATCCAGGGTAGGTATGGGGGAGAAAGAAATGTGAAAGAAAGTTAGAGTGGACTTCTTTCTTTAAGTTAGTTCTGGCAGATATCTCTCTCTCTCTTCCTCTCTCTCTCTCTCTCTCTTTGTAAGTCTGTGAATTGAACCCAGGGGTATTCTCCCACTGAACTATATCCCAGCTTTAGCTTTTCATTTTCATTTTGAGACAGGCTCTTGCTAAGTTGCTTAGGGCCTTGATAAATTGCTGTAGCTGTCCTTGAACTTGTGATCCTCCTGCCTCAACCTCCTGAGTTGCTGGGATAACAGGTGTGTGCCACCATGCCCAGTGACCTTTGTATTTTTTGAGACAGGGTTTTGCTAAATGCTGAGGCTGGCCTTGAACTTTGATCCTGCTGCTAGTCTCCCAAGTAGGTGGGATTACAGGTGTGTGCCACCACACCTAGCGGTCTCACCTTTTCTTGCCTATTCAATTTAGTTGCACAATTGTTTATTGTTATGGTTCAGACTTGGAATGTCCAGCGGAGGCTCATAGGTTGAAAGCCTTGTCCCCGAAAGATAAGCTTTTAGGAAATGATTGGATCACGAGCACTCTAACTTCATCAGTGGATCAATCCATTGATAGATTCAGAATTTTAATGGATCAATGTGGAAACCGTAGGAGGTGGGGCAGAGTGAGTCCTAGGGGATATGCTCTTGGGGACTGTGCTGTCCACAGCTCTGTCTCTCTCCGCACTTCCAGTTGCTACAATATGAGGTGGGAGCTTTGCCCCCACCACATCTTTCTACCATGATGTTCTGCCTCTCCACAGACTTAGAAACAATGGAGCCAGCCAACCACAGACTGAAACCTTTGAAACCATGAGCTACAATAATCCTTTCCTCCCGTAAAATGACTTTTCCAGGTACTTTGACACAGCTACCGAAAGCTAAGACGTTTATTGAGCACCTTCTATGTATTATGCGCTCCCAGAAACAAAGGTCAGTTTAACAGTGCCTGTTCTCAAGGAAGAGAGGGTTGGATACACATGCACAAACTTAAAGAGATGTGCTAGCAGGAGGACATGGGTCTTGCAGAGGTGGTTCTTGGACTGGTACTTAAAGACAACAGAATTTCTACTGAGCTAGGTTTTTCAGGGAGCAATATGAGCACAAAGAAGATCAGCTAGTTTCCTGCATTTCTGGTCAGTTAAAGGACTAAAATCATGTTTGAAACTTCGGTGCAGAGGTTGAAGATTCTTGGTCCAACTTCCCATGTAATTCAAGAACTCTACTTGCTGCACAAGGTAAGCAGATGGTAACGTGAGGGCAAAGACATGTGGCTTAACGGCAAACTGGCCCATAGTGAAGCACACTGGGCTTAGTTGCCGGGTCTGCTTTCCACCTCGCTTCTCTGTGTGGGCTTATCAAGCTCAGTGTCTCCATGAGAGCTGGCAGGAGTAGATGCCATGGGTCACTCTAATTTCACACCACACTGAGTGGCCTGTTTGCAGGTCCATCTCCTCCCCAGAATGTGAACTCCCTGAGGGGTGTCTGATGGAGGTCTGGAGCCCCAGAACCTGGCACAGTGCACAAGACTTAACAGTAGTTAAAGAGCGCTGGCCATGAAAAGGAGGTATCAGACGTTGACTCCTGGTCCTTACTGTGGAGCAGGTAACTTTGGGCAAGCCCCTAACGGCCTCCCTGAGCCCGCTTCTTCAACTGCAAAGTGGGGACAATAGTTATAACGAACTCACACATGTAGTGACGAATTCAAAAGGAATTCATGCAGTTAAGCCTGATAGCCAGTCCAGTACACTGGAACTCTAAACCGCAATTGCTGTCGTTTAGCTCCCCATATGTCTGTTGCTTAAGAAGCAGGTAGGTGGGGGCTGGGGCTCAGGGTGGAGCGCTTGCCTAGCATGTGTGAGGCCCTGGGTTCCATTCTCAGCACCGCATATAAGTAAAAATAAAATCCCTTGACAACTAAAAAAATTAAAAAAAAAAAGAAGTAGGTAGAGCGGTAAATAACAACCCTGGGCCTAAAAGTCAAGTTCTTAACTAGGAAACTGTGCGGAGTCCCTGGCGGCCGCCGTTTCCCCTGGCTCCAAGGAGCTGCAGCGCGGAGGGGCGGGCGAGGGCGGGGCTCTGGGGCGCGGGGCGGAGTCGGGCGCGGGTCACGTGGGGCGGGGCTTGCGCGCCGGTCACGTGGCCGGCGTTGACACTTCCGGGTGGGGCGGGCGGGCGGGCAGCTGGGCAGGACAGGCGGCGCGCGGCCACCATGGCGTACCACGGCCTCACGGTGCCTCTGATCGTCATGAGCGTGTTCTGGGGCTTCGTGGGCCTCCTGGTGCCCTGGTTCATCCCCAAGGGCCCCAACCGCGGGTGAGTGCGGGCCGCGCCGAGGCGGGAGGCCGGGCCCGGGCGGCAGCTGCGGCGTCCTTCCGCGCCGCGGCCCCGAGTGCGGAGGGCGCGGCTGGGACGGGTTTTCGCCAGCCCGGGAGCCGCCGGGGCTGCTCCCTGCCGACGCTCGCCGCCTTCTCCCGCGGGGGCCTGGCTCGCCGGAACTTGGAAGAAAGGGGTCAAATAAGTGGATCTGAATCCGCCCTCCCGCTCTGCGGGCGACGGCCCCGGCCTGCACCTGTGGGCGCCCGGCGCGCCGGGGCCTGTCCGCGGAGGTGCGCCCCGAGAGCCCGAGGTGTCGGGAGAAGCCCTGCGTCATGCCTGGTCCGAGGGCACCCCGGTTCCCGTGAGCGCAGCCGTGCTGAGGGGGACTGGCTGAGAAGCCTGTTGTTTTTTAAGTTGCAGACCTGTCTGTTAAGTAGGGCTCTGTCTGTTGTGGAAGGGGACTTTTAAAGGGTAGTAGGATATAGAGCCTCATCTTTAAAGAAACTTTGGATCACTCCTTTCTGGTTCCTGTTTTTTAAATCATTTTTTCTTAGCTCAAGACAATGCAGGAGGGAAGTTGGACTAAAGTCACAGTTTGTCAGAAACACTATCTCTTGCTTTAGTTCTTGAAACCGATTGGTGGCATCTTGTGGCCTGGTTTCACAGTCTCGCATGCACAGTAGGCATGCAATAAATGTGGAGTGGGTAGTTAGGTTGCCTAGATTCAGGAAAGGAAACTTTATTACTTCCATTTTGTGACCTGGACCTCCTTTGCTGTCTGGGATAGGTGTTACCCTAAAAACAAACTTTTTTTTTTTTTTTTTTTTAAGGAAAAGTGATAGATGGATTTCCATCATTTCCAAGCATCATGCCCACCTTCCCCCACAACAGCAATTATATAGGGAATTACATAGGGTCATATAATATAAACCAGGTCAATTCATATAAACCAAGTTTAGTTGGAATTATTTTTCCTACTGGAGTTATAGGCAACAAAATCAAAATTCTTTGTTGTGATTATATCTTCATGTTTCCTTTCTGCCTGTTTGGCCTTCAGCTTCAGAAAAACTTTTTTTTCTTTTTTTGGTACGGGGGATTGAACTCAGGGGCATTCGACCACTGGGCCACATCCCCAGCCCTTTTTTGTATTTTATTAGAGACAGGGTCTCACTGAGTTGCTAAGTGCCTCGCCATTTCTGAGGCTGACTTTGAACTGGCGATCCTCCTGCCTCAGCCTCCCAAGTGCAGGGATTACAGGCGTGCGCCACCCCACCGGCCCAGAAAGACATTTATTAAAAGCATTCATATGCAGGGTATTGAAACCCCTCCTGTTTCTATTCAGTTTCTAGCCTAGTGGGAAGGTTCTGGTATTTGACCTGCTGGTGATATATGGGTCCTTTCATGCCTCCACAGTTCTTGTATTTCCTGCTCTTGGTAGGATTGAACCGGTCTTGAGACTGGGTCTCCTGGGAGTTGCAGGATTACACTTTGAGGAACACTGCTCCTGGGTGGATGACCTCTGACCTTGAACAAGTTGAGTTAACTTTTCCATGTTCCCATTTCCTCATGGTAAAATGGAAACATTAGTACTGAATTAGTTCTAGATCCCCTTTACCTCTGGAAAAGATTGCAAATCAGATTTTTTTCAAATACATGAAGGAGCTGAACTGCTTGTGCACTGTGGCAGGTTTTTTTTTTTATATTTATTTATTTGATTTAGTTGTACACAATGCGTTTATTTGTACGTGGTGCTGAGGATCGAACCTGGGCCACGCATGTGCTACCACCCAGTTTTTTTTTTTGGTACCGGGGATTGAACTCAGGGGCTCTCAGCCACTGGGCCATATCCCCAGCCCTTTTTTGTATTTTATTAGAGACAGGGTCTCACTGAGTTGCTAAGTCCCTCGCCATTGCTGAGGCTGGCTTTGAACTCGCGATCCTTTTGCCTTAGCCTCCCAAGTGCTGGGATTACAGGCATGCGCCACCGTGCCTGGCTTTGTGGTAAGTTTTTAATACAGAAAAAGCATTTCTGATTTAAGAGACTGAAATCTTCATTAAGAAGATAAGTAAAAGAACTGTGTAAGAAGTGGGGCTGGGGTTGTGGCTCAGTGATAGAGCACTTGTCTTGCATGCGTGAGGCACTGGGTTCTATCCTCAGCACCACATAAAAATAAAGATATTGTGTCCACCTACAACTAAAAATATTAAAAAAAAAAAAAAGAACTGTGTAAGAAGGGAGAACAACAAAGGACTTTGATATTACATCCTCTTTCCTGAGAGACCCCCCCCCCCAGCACTGCAGTGTGGACCCTTGGGTGGTTGGGAGTTAGAGGTCTGGTGAGGGGAGGGAGGCAAGGAGGCCTCCTTGGGTCCTGGGTAGCCTGAAGCAAGCCCTTTCCACTCTTTCCTGCAGCAGAATAGGTGAGATAAAATAAGTCTCCGCCAGGTTTCCTGATCTTTGTGATCCCCCTCTTTTTAGAAATCCACAGATTCTCTAAAAGCTGCCCCCCACCCCCCTTGGCTCTGCCTGGTGTCCTGGAGGACAGGGAGGGGCACCGGAGTTAGCCTGCAGGGAGTTCAGCCAGCTCTGGTTTTCTCATCAACATTTCAAACATTGGAAAGTAGAAGGAGTGACACCACCTAGATTAAATAACTAACATGCAAAATTTTGCCCAGGCATTTGAAAATAAATTGCTTCACCCCTTAATACTACAGCATGTGGCTCTTAAAAAGCACATTTGAAGCTGATATTTTAATGAGGGACCTTTTATATGATCTTTATTTTTTGGGTGCTGGGGATTGAACCCAGGGCCTTGTGCAAGCAAGGCAAGTACTCTACAAAGCCCATGGAACTTTTATATGAAATGGTTTATTTACTTGTTTATTTGTTTTAATTTTTGTGGTACTGGGTGTTTTGAACTCAGGGATACTCTATCCCTGAAATACACCCCCAGCCCTTTTTTACTTTGAGACAGGGTCTTACCAAGTTGCCAAGGCTGGCCTTGGATTTGTGATCCTCCTGCCTCAGCCTCCCGAGTAGGTGGGATTACAGGTGTGCGCCTCTGCACCCGACCCTCACACAACTTCTGAAGGATGGGTTAGGAATAAATATAAACAGGAGTTCTGATCCTTGCTTTCCAATTCCAGGGGACAGTCTTGCTTCCTGGGGTGTGGAGATCCCTCTTTGGAAGCCACTCCTGTGGGCGATGTGGGGCTGGAGAGTGATATGTTGAAAGGAATCATTTAGAAAGCTGAATCTGAGTGACGGTGTGGGTGGAATGGAAGAGATGGAAGGAGGCTTCGAATCTGAGCCAGGTGCCACCCAAGCATCCCAGCCAGCTGCTGATCGTGGGGTTGGAAAAGAAGCAGCCTGTCAAGGGGAGAGATGACTCAAGGTTACCAGTCCCCAGCGTCAGGTTACCAATGGTGCAGAGCAGGCACGAGCAAAGGACGCTGGATTGAAGGGCGGATCAGATAGGTGGAAATAGCACAGCTGCTTTGGGGGAGTAGGAAGTGCTTTTTTGTGTGTGTGTGTGGTACCGGGGATTGAACTCAGTGGCACTCGACCACTGGGTCACATCCCCAGCCCTTTTTTGTATTTTATTATAGACAGGGTCTCACTGAGTTGCTAAGTGCCTTGCCATTGCTGAGGCTGGCTTTGAACTCGCGATCCTCCTGTCTCAGCCTCCCAAAGTGCTGGGATTACAGGCGTGCGCCACCGCGCCCGGCTTCTCCAGCACTTTTTATTGTTTATTTTGAGACAGAGTCTCACTAAGTTGCTTAGAGCCTTGCTGATTTGCTGAGGCTAGCCTTACTTGTGATTCTCCTGCCTCAGTTTCCAGAGTCTCTGGGATTATAGGTGTGTACCACTGTGCCTAGCCCAAGTTTAACTTTTCAGACACGAGTAAAGATGGGAAGAGTCAGCATTAGAGAGCATAGTTTTGAAAGTACTGCATTAATTCATTGCAGAGAATAATACCACATCTGGTAGTGACTGGGCTGTCAAAACTAACTGTCACTACAGATTTTTCTGTTTAGTTCCAGATGGATTTGGATTGCACATCTGAGCTGTGCCTCGGTACATACCCCTTTAGACACAAGTGTCTAATTGCATCCTTAAACTTGTACCAAGTGCATCCTGGGCACACAGTAATCTTCTGGATATTTGAGTGGGTCCATTTTCTTGGTGCACAATCAGTGGCAGCTTGACCACGAGGGAAGGGGTCTTACACTGTCTACAGTGTCTGTGGTTCACTAGTGATCTGATGACATTTGCTTTTGTTATGTTTTGTTTTTAGAGTCATCATCACCATGTTGGTGACCTGTTCAGTTTGCTGCTATCTCTTGTAAGTATATTGCCTCTTTCAAGTAGTTTATTTTTTTTGCTAAAATAATGAGTGATTGTTTTTGTATCTCTAATGTGTGTGGTTCACACGTGTGTTCTATAGGAGCTTAGCCCTCGTGTGCCCTCACATTGACAACACCACCCTTTCCCTGTGCTCACCGTGTTATATGATAGCTGTGCAGACGCTGTGTTCTTTTGGGAATACAAGTTCAGTGTAATTGGCACAGTGTGAAGCTTGTAATTAACTGGAAATTATCATTATACTACTTGATATTTTAGCATTTTGATTTGTTTAGGTCTACTCATTTCACTTACATGACTCACTGTGAAGCTAATAAGCTGTCTTTATTATGACTTATTTCACGAACAAGGGTTGAACTAGACTTATAGACTCAAGTAGAGTGAGGGTAGTTTTCTAAATTTATTGTAAACTGTATTCAAATATAATAAGTTATATCTAGGGGAATGGTTATATAATCTATATGAACTATTGATTGAAAACCATTTGGGATACACAAGGTCATTTCTTTCTTGCCGTGTGTGTTTGTAATGCCGCTCTTTATTCTCACGATGACCAGAAATGGCAGAGCTGCATGAGCTGTTTCCAACTCTCGTCTACATTTTCTCCCTCCCTGAAGAATGTAGAGTGAGTGAAGTCCCAGGATAAAAACGTGGATTTAATGAGTTCTTGGAGAGTGTGACTGCTTCAGAGTACTCAAAGGCCACAGTATTTCTTCTTCTTTTAATTGAAATAGAAATCGGATACCATGAAAGTCATTCTTTTAGTAATTTCTTTTTAGAGTTTAGAACTAGTGATTCACCTTTCTCCCCCCCCACCCCCACTTTTTTTTTTTTTTTTTTTTTTTTTTGTACTGGGGATTGAACTCAGGCACTCGAACACTGAGCCACCTCCCCAGCACTATTTTGTACTTTATTTAGAGACAGGGTCTCACTGAGTTGCTTAGCGCCTTGCTTTTGCTGAGGCTGGCTTTGAACTCGTGATCCTCCTGCCTCCACCTCCCAAGCCTCTGGGATTGCAGGTGTGTGCCACCACACTGGCAGGGCCTTTGTTTTTATTGCTTGGAAGAGCTCTGCCGCATGAGCAGTGAGGCTAGTGACAGTGTCTCAGAGGAGAGAAGGTGACTGTCCAGGAGCGACTCCAGAGTGAAGCAAAGCACGTTGGGCACGCGGTGGCCTCTGGTTTTCCGTCGTCTTTGAAAGGTGACTGCCTTTCACGATGTTATCTTTAAGACAAAAGAACCTTTCCAGCAGTCTTAGGCCTCTTATTTTCATTCTCAAGTGTAAAATGAATAATTGGACTTGGTGGAAAATGATTCCACCTGGGGTCCTGATGACTCAACTGAGAACAGTCTGTGTGCTCTTGTCTCTTGCTAACTAGACTTTAGTTCATTTCTTCCTTTGTCCCCACGTGCTGGCGCATGTTGTCTTAACAGTGGATCGGTACTGTCATTGCTGTGTTGTAGAGGTAGTTCATAGTGGGGTTTTGTTTTGGTTTTTGGTACTGGGAATTGAACCCAGGTGCTTTACCCCTGAGCTATGTCTCCAGCTGCCCTTTTATATTTTATTATTATTATTGTCATATTGGGGATTGAACCTGGGGTGCTTAACCACTGGGCCACATCTCCAGCGGGGGGGCCCCCACCCCCTACCTTTTTTTTTGTTTTGATACAGGGTCTTGCTAAGTTGCTGAGGCTGGCTTTGAATTTGCTATCCTCCTGCCTCAGCCTCCTCGGCTGGTGGGATTACAGGCAGGCACCAGCATGGCTGGCAAGTGTTACTACATAAATGCTTCTGGACACTGTTTCATGGAGAGATGACCTGGGTGGTATTAACTTTATGAGACCACATTTCTCCTTCGTTTCTTTGAAAGCTGATGATAGATCCTATTGAGCAAGTTACCTGCCTGAAAGGTATGCAGTTCAGACCCTGAATATTTCACATACGTGTTCCACAAATGAATAGGATTGTATAATAAAAGAAACAACTTTGAAATTCAAAAGAAAACATCACTATTGGGCACTAATAGTGTGTTTTTTTGAAAGGATTTTTTTTTTTTTTTTTTTTAAATTATCTGCAAGAGGCTTTATTAGGACTCAGGCTCCAGCAAGAGGGGAAGCAGTGCAGGGACTCTTCCCAAAAGTGCTTCTTTTGAACCCGACACACCCAAAGAAACTGGCTTTCCTCCACAGGGTCGTGTTTTGAATGCACTCTTAGGCTTTTAATTGCCTTCTGTCTGTGGCATTTTTTTTCCCTTGCCAGTCTGTTCTTGTTTAAGGTTTGATTCCAAAACACGGAACTTGTTTGAGCCTCCTGGGATTACAGGCGTGCGCCACCGCGCCTGGCTCCACTAGGGTTTCTAACTGCATAGCGCCCAATAGTGATGTTTTCTTTTGAATTTCAAAGTTAGTTATTTTATCATACAATCCCGTTCGTTTGTGGAACATGGTATGTGAGATGTTCAGGGTCTGAACTGCGTACTTTCAGGCAGGTGTCTTGCTCAATAGGATATGGCATGGTTGGGTTTCGGGATGCTCTTTCACGTAGCACTTATTTTCTTTTCTTTCCTGTTTTTAAATTTGCACCCATTCTACCATTGAACTACATCCCTAGTCTTTATTTATTTTTTGCTTTTGTGATGGGGTCTTACTAAGTTGCTGAGGCTAGTGTTGAACTTGTGATCTTCCTGCCTCGGCCTCCTGAGTCCCTGGGATTACAGGTGTGTACCACCATGCCCCACACATATTTCATATTAAATTTTTTTTCCCACTTGTTTAGAGGTAGGATCTTCCTGTATTGCCTAGGCTGGCCTTGAACCCTGGGCTTAAGCTGCTGTCCTACCCCAGTTTCCCTGGCAGGTAGGACACAGGTGAATGCCCCATTGTGCCCAGCAACTTTTATTGGATTTTAGCTTTATTAATGTATTTTTGGTGATGCTGGAGGTTTATTTTCCCCCGATCCTGGGGACTAAACTCAGGGTGTTGTGCATGCTAGGCAAGCACTCTGCCAATTCTTTTAATAGAAACTTTGAAGATGCTGTTCTGTTGTCTTTTGGCTTCCATTGTTTCTCTTAGAAACTCAGTTGTAAGCCGGGCGCGGTGGCGCATGCCTGTAATCCCAGCACTTGGGAGGCTGAGGCAGGAGGATCGCCAGTTCAAAGCCGGCCTCAGCAATGGTGAGGCACTTAGCAACTCAGTGAGACCCTGTCTCTAATAAAATACAAAAAAGGGCTGGGGATGTGGCCCAGTGGTTGAGTGCCCCTGAGTTCAATCCTCGGTACCAAAAAAAAAAGAAAAAGAAACTCAGTTTAATTTGAATAATTGGTTATGCTTTTTTTTTTCTTTTTTCTTTTTTAATGCTGTGCTGGGGATTGAACCCAGGAATGCTCTACCACTGAGTTATGTCCTTAGCCCTTTCTTTCTTTCTTTCTTTCTTTCCTCCTTTTTCATTTTGAGTCAGGGTCTTGCTAAATTGCAGAGGCTGGCCTCAAACTTGTGATCCTTCTGCCTCAGCCTCCTGGATCTCTGGGGTTATAGGCACACACCACCACCACACTAAGATTTTCTCTTTTATCTTCAATTTGCAACAGTTTGATGATACTATGCATAGATATAGGACTTCTTCTTTGGATTTATCTTGATCAGAATTCACTGAACATTTTTGATCCATGTTAATGTTTTCCACCAAATTTGGGAATTTTTCAGACAATATTTCTTCTGTTCTTTTTTCTGTATATATTTTCTCTTCCAAGATTCCAATTATGTTTATTTTGGACTGCTTGATTTTGTTCCTTTATTTTTTTCTGATTCTGTGTGTGTGAGGCATGCTGGCTTGCTGGGGACAGAACCCGGGGCGCCATGCCACTGGGCTACGCCCCAAGCCCACCTCTCTTCACCACATCAGTGTTCTTCCCCTCGTTCCTTCACTTTGCTTGGTTTCTGTTCCTCTGTCCTTGGGCTCACTGACTTTTTGTCATCGCTGGTCTGCTGGTAAGCCCATCCAGAGATTTTTTTCAGCTCAGATATCTATGCATTTTAGTTTAGAATTTCCACTTGCTCTTTTATATGTCTAATTTACCTTCTGGTACTTCCTATCTGTTCCTCCTTTGACCATTTTTTTCTTTTGTCTTAAAATGTATTTATAATGGCCGCTTTGAAGTCCTGGCCTTTTATCTCTAGCATCTGGGACATCTGGGAATCAGTCTCTGAGGTTCTTTTTTTTTCTGACTCTTGGTCAGATTTCTTGTTCCTGGGTTTTTTGTTTGTTATTTGTTTATTGTTTTGCATGTCTGTGTTTTCACTGAGTTCTAGATATCGTCGATGATAAATACCCTGGGTTCCACTTTCTTCCTCTGAAAAAGGTTCAGATCTCGTTTCAGAAACAGCCACGTCGCTAGCTGTCCCCTGTCGCTAGCTGTCCCCTGTCGCTAGCTGTCCCCTGTCGCTAGCTGTCCCCTCGGCCGGGGAAGCTTGCTCTGCCCTTCGTTGGGGCAGGTGCCTCTGTTTCGCCCTTGGCTCCGGGAAGGGCTCAGCTGAGGCTGGCCCTTCTGGGGCCGCGGGGAAGCTCTGGCTGAGGTGTCCAGGCCCCTCGTTGCCTCTCCCTGCGGTGGGCAGCAAGGGAGAGCCCCTCTCGTCCAGCCTGGACAGTGTCATTTTCCACCAGGGGGTGTCTTGTGTGGCTCAGGGATCAGCAAGGATTTACGGGAAATTTATGCACAGATGTTAGGACTCCTCTCTCTGGCACCTCTTTTTTTTTTTAATTTCCCCTTTTAGTTTCTAGCTGTTGTGGCAGCTCCGCGCTGCATCCTCTGACGCCTCCAGCCCATCATCCTGCAGCTTTCTGCTCAAGTCCAGCTGTCTTGTCCCACACGGCCACCACGTAGTGTCGTCAGGGGAAGTGCTGCGTAAGGGGTCCTGTGGTTGCCTTCTTTAGGGGCAAGATCTCCTACGGTTTCTGCCTGCCTTCTTTGTGTGGTGTGGTGCTGGGGATCCCACTCAGGGCCTGTGCGCACTAGGCAGGTCTCTGCCACAGAGCCCTCCAGCCTTCCGCCTGCTTTTGGACACCATCAAATAGTGGTTTGTAATATTTCGTTTGGAGTTTGTGATCACTACCTGTAGGATAAGTCAGATATAGCTTACCTTGGTATTACCAGTACTAGAACTTCACCTTTAACTTTTTTTTGGTACCAGGGATTGAAGCCAGGGGTGCTTAACCAGTGACCCTCTTCTCCAGCCCTGTTTATTTTGAGTCACGGTCTCACTAAGTTGCCTGGGGCCTTGCTAAATTGCTGAGGCTGGCCTTGATCACATTGAACTGTGATCCTCTTGTCTCAAGCTCCTGAGCCACCAGGCATGTGTCAATATACCCGACACCTTCATTTTTAAATTTTCATATATTTGTCATTTCTGTTAATTTATTTTTGCTGTTTTTGAAGTTTTGCTTGTCTTCCTTCCTTCCCTTTATTCCTGCTCGCTGAACATTTTTAAGTTTGTCTTATTTTCTTAAAACATAGTAGAGCTGTGCCCCACCGTGGTGCACAACTGTGATCTGGCAACTCAGAAGGCTGAGACAGGAAGATTACAATTTCAAGGACAGCTTCTGCAATTTAGTGAGACCCTGTCTGTCTCAAAATTGAAGAAGGAAAAAAAAAAAAGGCTGGGACTGTAACTCAGTTCAGTTGCCAGTACCAGGAAAAGAAAAAACAAGCAAACCGTAGTAGGGCCTGGACGGAGTGTACGCTTAGCATGAGCAAGGCCCTGTTCAAGTTCCACACCAGAAACAAACAAAAACCCCCAATAGCATAGTAGTCATAGTCCCCTTATAGTTCATATCTGATGATTTTAGCATCTGAAGTCCGTGGAGGTTGTTTGCTCTAGGCTGTCGTGGTAACATCTTTGGTGTTTTGTTTCCGTGTGTGTTTAGTCACATTTATGTGTAATTTTATATGGATGCTTCTAGGAGCCTGGTGTGAAGGCGAGCTCCGCCACAGAGGATTTACACTGCTTCTGCCAAGAGAAGCCACAACTAAATCAAGATTAAGAAAATTCTTGGTTGATATGGTGGCGCATGCCTGTAGTTCTGGCAACTCCGGAGGCTGAAGTAGGAGGATCACAGTTTTAAGGCCAGCCTCAGCAACTTAGTGAGACCCCAACTCAGAAGAAAAGATAAAAAGGCTGGGGATGTAGCTCAATGGTAGAGCTCCCTGGGTTCAATCCTCAGAACCTCTCCAACACAAAAAATTAAGATCAATGAAAGTCTTGGTTTGTGGGGCTTTTAGACAATCCTACTAGTGTGAATTTGAGTTGCAAATCATATGGTGGCCAGTTCTCAGAGGCCTCCTTCATATTTCTTGATCCTTAGACTTGAGATGGTTGATTTTTCTAGCATTTCTCTCAAGTCCGATTTATCCTTAATTGAAGGTGTCACCCTTTGGGGTACCTGCTTCTTGGGGAGTTGTATGTGAAGCTTTTATTGACTGCTTCAGTGGGTCCCGGCTTCCTCCGCAGGCTGCCACGTCTTCTGTGGGCTGAACGTGCAGCTCGGGTTCCCCTGTTGGGTGTGCTCCCGCCACAGGGACGGAGCCTGCCTCCACTCACTGGTGCTTGCCTTCGCTTAGTTTTTCAGTCTGAGAATTGCTTTTAATCACTTTTCTCCAGGATACTCAGAGATGCTGGTCTACAGGGGAGGGAACTCGGGGACCTAGCCCAGCATGGTGATTTCCTGCCAGATGGAAAAGCGTGTCCTTAGTCTGACTTTGTGATCTTTTCCTTCATAATTTGGCAGCTGGGAGGATTGCCACAAGCCCCGCATGGTGATGTACCCCTTTGGTCCCACTGTCACATACCTATAGTCACATCCCCTGTAGTCCCAGCTACTAGAGAGGGTGAGGCAAGAGGAATGCTTGAGCCTGTGAGCCTCGACTGCAGGAGCCCTGTTTGGGGAGATGGCTAAGATTGCGGTTGACTACGGGCCATGGAGATGTTTGGGCACTGCCGCCTTCCGTAGTCTCACAAGACTTGGCCCGGGATCTCGAGAGACTTGGGCCGAGATTGCTGATCGGGTCTGCGCCATTTGGTGGTTGGTTGTTTGGTGGTGTGTGTGGTGCGGGTTAGAGTTGTTGTCCGAGCCGGAGAGAGAAGTTAGCAAAATAAAAAGCCTGTTTGTTTCCAGTCTGCCTCTGAACTTGTTCCCGCGGCGTCGTTGCTCCAAGCGGTCATTGCATCAGGCGGCAACACTCGACCATCCTGGGCAGCAGAGAAGGACCCTGTCGCAATAGAAAGAGGGCGTGACGCACTGAGCTGGAAGGCCTGGGATGGAGAGCGAGCCTGGAAAGCTGGAAGGCCTGGGATGGAGAGCGAGCCTGGAAGTGTGGAGGGAGGAGAAGAACGATGGCTCCAGTTTAGAGCTGGCAGAAATAGGGCCTCTTCCAGGGACTGGCAGGGCCGTGGCCGGGCGGTGCTGTGTGCGGTGAGGACAGTGCTGTGCGTTCTCTTGGAGCGTGCCGTCCTCCTTCAAGCTCTCGTGGCTTTGCTGGAATTCAGTTCCTGTAGCTGTGGGCCTGAGGTCCCTGCTCCCTTGATGGCTGGTGGTTGGGGCCACTGTCCGATCCTGGAGGCCCTGGCTACGGGCCCCTCCATCTGCAACGCTAGTATCAGGCTCTCCTTTGTCAAATCCTCTCACCCTGTAGTAGTTGGGTCCAATGAGGAGGTAGAGTGCACAGTAGGTCCAACGGGGAGTTTAACATAAAGAATCATTAACTTGGGCTGGGGTTGTGGCTCAGCGGCAGAGTGCCCGCCTCGCACGTGCGCGGCCCGGGTTCGATCCTCAGCACCACGTAAACATAAATGCATTGTATTGTGTACAACTAAAGTAAATAAATAAATATTAAAAAAAAAGGGAGTTAGACTACTGTCTGACTCCACTAACTTAAAAAAAAAAAAAAAAAAAAAGAATCATTAACTGTGGTAAAAGAGGAACCGTAAGGTGTGAGGCAACTAGTCACGGTACGCAGGAGCCTGCCCAGGGAAAGACACCTGGGGAGGGTGTTCAGTCTGCAGATGGCAGAAGGCTCATGGGTTTGGCCAGACCGACGTTGGCGTAGAGCTGCTGGACAGGAAGCTCGTGATCGGCCATGCTCTGGAGCACGATAGAAGGCAGGTGGCCCATGGCCCAGGTGTGTCCTGGAGGTCCCTGTGTGAGCAGGAGGGCTTCCAAGTACACAGGCCACCAGGGCTCCGGTTTCCATGGTGTGAGAGTTACAGAAAGTCTTGCTGGGCCAGGCCACCAGATCAAAGAGGGACCATGTCGGGGGCCTGAGCCTGGGCAGACTTCACAGAATGTCCCCAAGCCCGCTCCCTGACCCAGCCCACTCCTGCCCAGTCTCCCCAGCTCTCTCCACTGCCGAACGCAGAGCTGAGTGTCACGCTGGCTTCAAGAGGAAAGAGGGCTCCTGAGCTGGTGGTGCAGCGTGCACTTGAGCTGAGGCAGGGGTTCGTGACTTGCCGTTGCACACGTGGGCAGGCAGGGCCCTGTCCCGAGGAGCTCAGAGGTCAGGTCAGGGCAGTCCACTCAGGGTCGCCTCCGTTTCTTAAATCCCGCTGTGTGGCGTGACCTGTCCTAATCGTAGGAGATCATAGGTCGTGCTCACTGTCCAGGGCTCTATGTAGGGTGTGTGCGGCAGGGATGGGGGCCTGGGGGATCTGCCACAGGGGGTCCCGAGAGAGGTGGCAGCTGTGTGCAGAGCCGAGTGGGAAGCTCCCGAGGTGAGGGGCTGGCGGCGCTCTGTGCGGCCGACTGTGTTTTGAGCTGCCCACAGAGGAAGGGCACGGCCAGTGCTGGTGGCGGTCAGCTCCTCAGCCACTGCGAGCGCTGCCGCCAGCTCTGGAACCCTCAGCGCCTGGGCAGGGTCTCCTTCTGTGTCTCACAAACAAGGCCCAGGCCCGGGGTTGCGAGGTCGTGTGCCTGGAGCCGCGGCGGCCGCTGGCGCAGCCAGACTCAAAGTGCACCCCTACTAGTCCCAGCCTTGCTGCCCTTGAAAGCACTGGTGCCATGGACCGGATAGACACTGGACGGGTCACCGCAGTGGAGGCTGGGCAAGCCTCTTACCCTGGCTCGGCTGTTGCCTGGGAGCTCACCGGCAGAGGTCACTCCTCTCCCGTCCTGGCTGTAGGGACAGTGGGTCCATCAGTCGAGCGGTGCTAGCAGACTTCCCGTGCCAACAGGGAAGCTGAGACAAAGCCGGCTCGCTCCATCTGTGTGTCACCGTCACCAGGAAGTAACCCGTGCCCCTGTTCCGCAGGGCGGCGCGGGCTGGCCGGAGCCATGCTGCGGCAGGCGTGCAGCTGGCACCGGGGAGTTCTGAGAGCCAGGAGCTGAGCCAGGCGGGACTCCAGTGCCCAGGCTGTCCAGGCCCGTGCTGCCACCACTGTCTCTCACGCGTGGCTCCGGGCTCCTCAGGCTGACCTGCCCACCCAGTCCGGTGCGGGACGTGGTGTGCACTGGCTGGGAAGTGAGGCGGCCTCGGCTGCGGGGCCGGACTCCTCGGAGTGCCTCATGGAGGCAGCTGGTGTGGTGGACTCAGGGGCCTGGGCTCCCCCTTCCGGCCCTCACTGATCCCTGTGGGGTGTGAAGCCCCCTCATCTTTACACATGGAATGTGGGCTTGGCCCCGGGTCCATCGCAGCTCTGCCATTCTCTGCAGTGTGCGCTGCCCGTGGCTGTCTCGGAGGCCTCAGAACTCTGGTTGGGTCTTGGGCAGGCCCTCGGGTGAGGAGGAGGTAGACTGCTGGGCACAGAGAGGGGCACGTCGCGTTCCTGTCCTTGTGAGCATGCAGTGGTGGACCTGCTGGGACAGGTCCCTGCACCACCACCGCCGTGGGCGCGCGGTGGGCTCTTCCCCTGCAGCGCGCTGTGTGCCCGCACTTTTCAGGCATCTCTGGAGTCGGGGGGGTGGTGGGAAGGCGGGCACCGAGCTCCGCTGGCTCCAAGGGAAATTCCTCTGTGAAATTTCAAATGAGCTGGCCTGGCCTGCTTCCCAAGGCGATTTCTTGAACTGTGCTTTGTTGGTTTTGCTTTTAAAGTGGGTTTGTTGTTGTTGTTGTCCTTTGTTTTTGCTTGACTTGAAACATTAAAAATGTATATATATAAATGAATATACTTGGAGGCTGGGGCAGAAGGTTCACTTGAGTCTAGGAGGTCAAGGCCAGCCTGGGCAACACAGCGAGACCCCACCTCAAAAAGAAAAGGGAAAAAAAAGTGTACACCAAATTCGGAAAGTTTCTAGCTGGGCATGGTGACATGCCTGTGACCCCAGTGACTCTGGAGGCAGACGGGAGGATGGCAAGTTCCAGGCTAGGCTGGGCAGCTTGCAAGGCCCTTTCTGAAAATAAAAAGCGAGCAGGGCTGGGGATGTGACTTGGTGGTGACGTGCCCCTGTGTTCAATCCCCAGTACCAAAAAAAAAAAAAAAAAAATTTTTTTTCCCCTGAATACTGGCCTGTGGCAGCGAGGAGCCTTCTTCCTTCTGGCCTCCGCGTACTCTTCCTGCCGCGTGCCAAAGGAGGGGTGGACTTGACGTCCAGCAGATGGGCTCTCCAGCAGGGTTCTGGCTAAACCCTTGCCTTCTGAAATGCTCTCAGTTAAGATGTCACAAGGTCAGTTTCTGCAGTGGGACACCCAGCTGGCCTGGTTTCTGGTCTAGGGCCTGCCACTACCTCAGCAGCGCTGTGACCGGAGCAGACCACTCGGCCTTGCTCTCCCCTCTCCCTGACCAGGTAGTGTCAGGATGGAATGGACGGGGGCAGGCGGGGGTGGCCGCAGCACATCCAGGAAACTCCAGGGTGCTGTGCCACCCGGGCGGCCAAGGTGGGGACCAACTCCCTGCTCCAGGAACGCTCCCCGGAACGCAGGAGGCGCCCTCTTCCTCCATGGGTGTGTTCTTGGTGATGGAAGGAGACCGGCTGGTGCCGGTTCCGACATCCTTTCTGTGCAGTGTTTCCGGGCGCTGGCCATTGTCTCAGCCTCTTATGAAACGTGGTCAGCTGCTTCTGCAGCAGCTCGTGCTGGCTGCTGGGCTTGGGAAGTCCTGGGTTTGGGTGGAATTTTCCATCATCTGAGCTCTGCACCGTCAGTGGTGACCGGGGCCACAGCGCTCCAGCGTGTCTGCTGGGCTGCTGCCTCTCTGTGACGTCAGGTGGAGGGTGAGCCCCGCTGCCACCCTGGCTTTGTGTTTGTGTTTAATGCCCTAGTTATAAGGACGGATCAGAGTCTCATCTGAATCAACTTTTTGTTTATAAAGTGAGTCAGCTTGCGGCATCTGTTTTTGGCCTGATTTCCTCAAGTGTCGTGTTTCCTGGGTCAGAACCTCCTTTGTGGGTGGGAGGGCAGTGCCTTGTCGGGGCACCACTGCCCTTGTTCTCTGCTGCCCATGCCCCAGCCCTCACTTCACGGCGCTCAGGTCCACCTTCTGATGCCTTGGGAGAATCCCAGCATGACGGCAGACAGGAGAAGGCCCGCCCGATAACTGCTGGCTGGGTTTGGCTAGTTCTCTTCACACAGGGAGGGGAGCTCAGGGTCCTGAAAGTTCAGGAGACTACTGTAGGTCTCTCGTGTTCCTTAGAAAGCACTCCCTGGGCCCTGTGCAGAGCAGTAGATGCAGGCTAGGCCTGCCAGCCCCCTGCCCGCCATGGGGGAAGTTCTGGTTGACCCTCATGTTGTGAATAGGAGCTAACTGCAGTGCGTGCTCTGCTTCTTTCTGGTTACTTTCCTCCCTGACCGGCCTGTCAAAGTAGGATCCCCCAGGCATTTTCCACCTCTCCCTGCTTTATTTTCTTCGTGGTACTTATTGCCTGGCCCTATGTGAGCCCTATGAAGATGGTGATGTTCTGTCTTCTCCATTATACTCCTGGGGCCTGGAGCCTAGTAAGTGTTCATTAAATATTTGTTTAGGAAGTAGACCATGGAATGGCTTGAATGGCCGGGCATTTGCTCACTATCTTTCTTCTTGCTCTTTGCTTTGGTCTTAGCTCAGTGATACTCAGATGTCGTTGGGCATATGAATTACTCTAGCAGGTATAAAACCATTTATTCAGAACTTTCTGAACAATATAAGCACATTTAAAAGATAACTGCCATCTTTCACTTAACCATTGTTCTTCCTCCATGCTGGTCTGGAGTACAGAGGCTTGCCTTGCTGTTTAGATTCTGAACTAAGTAGCAGAAGTTAAATGCCCATTTGGTCCCCCTGGTGCCCACGAGGCGTGTTGCGTGTCTTAGTGGTGGTGTGGTTAGAGAAGCGGGGTGTGTTCTGGCCTAAATGGAAGCCGGCAGGCTGAAGTCAAACCGTGGCTACTTGGGAAATGTTTTGTTGTCAGACACGCTCCCATGAACACAGTGTGTATTGAAGATTCGGTCCAAGCAAAACAGATTTAAGTTCTACTAATGTGCTTCTGACATCCTGAATGAAAACAGTCCTGTTCCAACATGAGTTCACCACTTTTTGTTTTTCTTCTCTGTCATTTTTTTTTTTAGTTGGCTGATTGCAATTCTAGCCCAGCTCAACCCTCTCTTCGGACCACAGTTGAAGAACGAAACCATCTGGTATCTGAGGTACCACTGGCCTTGAGGAGGAGGACGGCTCCGCAGCACCCCGTCTTCCAGGTGACTATGCTCTGGACCTTTCACACGAGTACTGCCGTGGGGTGGCTGGAGATGGCCTCTGCGGCTTCTCAGACTCTTGGCCAGTTGAACACCGTGCGGGGCGGGCTGCTGAAAGCAGATTGGCCCGAAGAGCAGAAGTACGTCTAGAAATTCTAAGGAGACTCCCCCAGTCCTAAGGATTGAGCCATCAAAGGTTTTGAGGGGATGGGGGAGTACCAGGGATTGAACTCAGGGGCACTTGACCACTGAGCCAAATCCCCAGCCCTTTCTTATATTTTATTTAGAGACAGGGTCTCACTGAGTTGCTTAGCGCCTCACTGTTGCTGAGGCTGGCTTTGAACTTGTGATCCTCCTGGCTCAACCTCTGGAGCTGCTGATTACAGGCGTGTGCCTCCACGCCTGGCTGCTACGCCATTCTTATATCAGTTTTTGTTCCCACACTTTCTGGCAACATCAGGATCCCTCAGACATTGCTGGACATGGTGACACACACCTGTAATCTCATCGATTCAGGAGACTGAGGCAGGAGGATTGCAATTTTGAGGCCAGCCTCAGCAACTTAGTAAGGCCCTAAGCAATTTAGTGAGACCCTGTGTTAAAATAAAAAATAAAAATAAAAAAGACTGGTGATATAGCTCGGTGGTAGAGTGCCCTATATTGAATTACCAGTACCCAAAACAAAATAAAACATAATTCCAGTTAAAATCATGAACAAGATACATTCAGAAAAGTGTTTTACAGTGTTTCATTTTATAAAGATTTTAAAAATATATACATTGTTCACACACACACACACACACACACACACACACACACAGCTGTTACAGAAAAGATTGCACTATTCTGTACTTGTCTTCGTCACCAAACATCACACCCTAGAGCCGTTGCTAGTTGGCGCATAGGCACCTCCCTCATCTCCCACAGCCACTGGCTGCTTGGTGCTGTCGGAGGATGCAGAAGGGAAAGCCAGCTGTGCTCAGACTGGGCTCTCCTGTGCTGCTCTCAACACAGATCACTCTGACACCAGATGTTGGGGCCGGGGGTTCTCCACACCAAGCCAGCAGGCAGTTCTGCAGTGGACTCCAGCTGGGTGTCCTTTAATCCAGGTCAGCTCGGACCCTGTCCGCCTCGACATGGTGTCAGGTCCCACAGGTTGAGGGCTCGGTCTCCAAGGCTGCTCCCATCTTTTGTTTTTGTTTTTGTTTTGTGGTACCGGGGATTGAACTCGGGCACTCCACCACTGGGCCACATCCCCAGCCCTTTTTTGTATTTTATTAGAGACAGGGTCTCACTGAGCTGCTAAGTGCCTCGCCATTGCTGAGGCTGGCTTTGAACTCCCGATCCTCCTGCCTCAGCCTCTGAAGTGCTGGGATTACAGGCGTGCGCCACCGCGCCCATCTGCTCCCAGCTTTTTTTTTTTTTTTTAATATTTATTTATTTGCTTTAGTTGTACACAATTCGTTTATTTGTACGTGTGCTGAGGATCGAACCCGGGCTGCACACATTCTAGGCGAGCGCTCTACCGCTGAGAGCCACAACCCCAGCCCTGCTCCCAGCTTTTGATGCCAGTTGCCCACCCCAGTTTGTTTCACCTGTGCTTCTGACCCACTGGCCATAGGTTGGCATTCCCGTAGTCCCCCAGGTTGGAGTCAGTGGTTCACAGAACTCGAGGAAGCAACCTGCTGGTTTTATAATGGATCCAGACGCGTCCTTTGCATAGGGCAAGGCACGTGGTGAGGGCCTGCTGCCTTCCAGCAGCCTCCCGTGTGGGCTGCCTGCGCTCTCACCACGCCCTGTGCGGCTGGGTTTTTATGGAGACTTTCTTGCACTTCTAACACCAGCAGACTGGGTTGGAGAGCCCCGGGAAGCCTGTGTTCTTCCTGGCCTCTCTGTGGCCTCCCTCCCTCCAGGGTATGGGGCAGGACCCTCTGGAGTGCAGGGTCTGTGACCTGCTGAGGATCTGGTAGGTCAGAGGGTCTCTGTGGCCAGCTCCAAGACAGACAGATGGGAGATCAGAGTTTCCTGTGACCCCCGGGGAGGAGATATTCTGCTTTCTAAGCCTGCCTGGGGCAGGGGTTGTGAGCCAGGGACCACGGAGGAAAATGTGCAAGTGTGTCTGTGTGCACGCGCATGTGTACATAAAATAATGTCAGGTTATGTCCCAGCCTTTGCTGTTACCGATAAAGCCACAGTACCATCCTTTGCATGTGTCATTTTGTAGTTTTGCTGTGACCTTTAGGGAGATTGCTTGAAGATGGGACCTCTGAGTCTCGGGCACCTCCCTTCCGCCTTTCTAGAGATTGTGCCTTCCTTCCCACAGGCGTCGTAGCGCTCCCACCGCCCGTGTAGGACAATGTCTTTTTTCCACGGTGAGAGACAAGTAGTCAACCTTTTCTCCCCAGTTAGTTTTACTTTTGCCCAAAGGAGTTTTGATTTCTTTTTCTTTCTTTTTGGTACTCGGGATTGTACACAGGGTACCCTGTCACTGTGCTACATCCTCAGCCCCTTTTTTTTTTTTTTAATATTTATTTATTTACTTTAGTTGTACACAATACAATGCATTTATGTTTATGTGGTGCTGAGGATCGAACCCAGGCCGCGCACGTGCTAGGCGAGCGCTCTGCCGCTGAGCCACAACCCCAGCCCCCTCAGCCCCTCTTTTATGTTTTTATTTGACTCGTGTTTTTTTCCCCTACCTGCCCTATTCATTAAGTTCTCCTGTCTTTGACACATCCTTTGTGTGTGTCTTTGTGTGTAGTAGTGGTGGCTGAACCACGGACACTCTGTCAGTTGAGCCATATCCCTAGCCCTTTTTTTTTTTTTTTTTGTGTGTGTGTGTGTGTGTGGTACCGGGGATTGAACTCAGGGGCACTTGACCACTGGGCCACATCCCCAGCCCTTTTTTTGTATTTTATTAGAGACAGGGTCTCACTGAGTTGCTAAGTGCCTCGCCATTGCTGAGGCTGGCTTTGAACTCGCGATCCTCCTGCCTCAGCCTCCCAAAGTGCTGGGATTACAGGCGTGCGCCACCGCGCCCGGCTCCCTAGCCCTTTTTTGAGACAGGGTCTCTCTCGCTAAATGGCCCAGGCTGGCCTTGAACTTGCTATCTGCCTCCCAAGTTGCTGGGATTACAGGTGTGCACCACCACACCTGGTCAGCCGTCCTTTTGAACTATAGCAAGTATTCAAGGCGAGATTGTTGATTGGGGTTTAAAAGCTGGGACTGGCAGGCTTCATTTCCTTCCTATCCAATAAAGGAATTGGACCCTTTGACACAGAATAACCCTGTGTGGGTAGATCTGAAGAGGTCCCCGTCGTGTGTTCTTTTCAGTCTGTGCCTGGTGAGCTAATGGTCGGCACACCCCTAGCATTCACACTCCGGTCCACACGTGCATGCAGGCTGCTTGAAACCTTGTATCAGAGGTCATTCCTTTAAGAGCAAAGTGCCAGGAAGCAGGAGGGCACATCCTTAGGTCCCGGATGATGGGCATGGAATCACAACTCTTCTGCACAGGACACATTTACAACAGTTCCATACATAGTTCTAGGACTTCAGAGTTATCATCACATCTAGAAGTCTAATCTTGCGGGCACATGCCTTTAGTCCCAGCTACTCGGGAGGCTGAGGCAGGCAGTCCTCTGAGGCCAGGAGTTTGAGACCAGCCTGGGCAACACAGTGAGGCCCCACCCCAACAAAGGGAACAAAAGCTTTATCTCTTCTAGCATTAAAAAGGATAGAACTCTGAAGATGGGACCTCACTTATCTTGGAGGTAAAAATCAAAAGATTGCACTCTATTCACCTTTTGAACTTTGAACTTTTGCATAACAGGAAGATGATGCAGTACAGAAACTAGATTTGGGATGTTGATACTCATAAGGAGAAGGGGTTTGATTAGGTACATGATTTCTCTAAGAGACCAGATTTGGAGAGTAGGTGTGAGCTAGACAGTATTCAGCAGAGAAAAATGAGGATCTGTCAGGGAAGCTTTAGTATACTTTGATTTTGGTTTTGTTTTGGTGCTGGGATTGGACCCAGGTCTCTACTGCTGAGCTGCTGCCCAGCCCAAGAAGACTTCCATGCAGATGAAACTGAATGGATCTGAACCACGTCCTGTTAAGCACCTGACTTTTTGCTACTTCCGTTGCTTGTCATGGTTTTCCTTCGTGTGTGAAGAGCTGAATGCAGTCACTGGTGAGGCTGTTATAACTGTGCGCTTTGTTCTGGGCTGGAAGTCTTGCCTAGTCCTCAGAAGAGCAGTGCTCGCTGTACCTCTGCCCACTGCCAGCCTGGTCTGCTCCTCCTGGACCCCTCAGCGAGGCCCCAGGCACCTTAGCAAGACTGTCTCTAAGTAAAACATCAAAAAGGGCTGGGGGTGTGGCTCAGTGGCTGAGCCCTGGGTGCAGTCCCAGTAAGATGTGCGTGGGAGCCTCAGGCCGAGGTGGGGGTGTTGTCAGGTTGCAGCCTCCTGCTGTGCCCTCCTTTAGCCTTGGGCTCAGGTCCAGTGTCCTGAAGGTGAGCTGGGCTCCTGCACATTGTCGTGATTCGCCATTGTAAGCTGCCTGGTACCGTAAACCGGGATAAAAACTCTCGGGGGCAGAGTTAAGCTTTTACTACTTTTACTTCTACTTTCTTAGAGCTTAGAGAGGGAAAGAAAGATTTTTCTTAGAGAGGGAAAGAAAGATTTTTCTTCTTAGCTTAGAGTAGAGTAGCTTAGAGTAAAGAAAGATAGAGCTTAGCTTAGAGTAGCTTAGAGTAAAGAAAGATAGAGCTTAGCTTAGAGAAAGATAGAGCTTCTTTCTTCTCTCTTCTTTCTTCCTTCTTCTTTCTTCTGTCTTCTGTCTTCCTCAGGAGTCTCGGCCTAACTCTGACCAGTCATTACTTCTTCTATCTGGTTTCTCTTCTGTAACCGCTCTGCCTACGTTCTGGCCGCTCTGATTCTTCTGACCGACCGAGTGACTGCCCGGCTGACTGAATTCTCCGTTCTCCTAACTCGGACTGCTTTCACCCGGTTATATACCTTCAGGTTTGCGGGTGCCTACAGGTGCGTCACATACATATCAGGTGGAACCCATGGCTTCCAGCTAGCTACAACAGCCCTTCCTAATTAGGGCTCCTTCACGCCATGATTCTACAGGGCAGAAGCCTTATCATAAAGCCTGGGATCAGAGAGGAACAGAGGGTGCTGGCGGCAAGGCCTCCACCCTGTGGGAGCTGCTTTTCTGTGCATTCCAGCAATGTCTGGGTGCTGGAGGTGTGCGTACTGAGCAAGGGTTTCAGAAGGCCGGGGACGCCGAAGGGTTGGCAGTGTGTTGGGAGGCGGGACTTGACCCCTGCCTGGGCGTGCTGAAGGGCGTCTCGTGGTCAGGTCTTTCTTGTGCTCCGGCCTCTCTGGCTAGATAACCTGCCACTCTTCAGTTCCCCACGTCAGGGTTCCCTCTGCCGCTCGGGATGGGCCTGGCACTCCTTTCTGCTCTTGCTCAGGCGCAGCTGCTCTCGGTAGGCCTCTGGTCTGCTGCCCACTCCCTCGGCCACCCTGATTTCTGATCCAGATAAGTGCAACTCGAAATCACGACAGGGGCCCCTCCCCTGGTCTCCCTGTCCCTGCGCTCCTGTCTCGGAACAACCGTTGACCTGGCCAGCCGAGCCTTCCTGAGACACATCTCTGCTTGTTCCAGGAACTTGCTGTGCTTCTCCCGAACAGCTAGGGGTTGTTATTCTTGTTGCTTTTTTAACCCAAGGTCCCTGATTTTAGTGCCACATGCCCCTGGAAATTTGTGTAAAGTCTCAGTAAACAGTTTTGTCAGGGTCACCAAAGGTCCCATGAGCCACAAGTGATAAGAATGTCTAATCTGCTAGTTCCGTCCAGCGCTCTGGCTTGGCCAGCAAGGCCTTCCTGTCCGCCCTGAAGCCACCTTTACATCCTTTTTTCTCACTACTCTCACTACTTCCAGCTGTGACCTGGGGGGTCAGTGTGACTGTTTTCATGTTCTTGACCTAATTAGCTTTACCTAGCTCCTGCCTCTTGGGGAAGCACTCACTCACACTTTACAAGCAGATTAGTCAACACTCGTGTGTGCTCTCGCCTCCCTGCGCTCGCTGGCCCAGTGCTTCTGGTGTCGCTGGGGCCGCTCCCCAGATCCTCACGCTTCTTTCAGAGTGCTTGCTTTGATCCCTAAACGTATTCAGCTCTCCAGTTTTGAGCCCATTACCTTGAATTGGTGAATCTGTGTGCCTGTAGTTTGCTTTTCTCTTCTGGTAACCTGTAAGACACACCTCACACACGATCATACACAAGGACTTCTTTTGAAAATTTATCTGAAAGGAAAAAAATTAAAATTAAACCTAACATACATATCTTTTAAAAATAAATACATTAAGCCGGGCGCGGTGGCGCACGCCTGTGATCCCAGCACTTTGGGAGGCTGAGGCAGGAGGATTGCGAGTTCAAAGCCAGCCTCAGCAATGGCGAGGCACTTAGCAACTCAGTGAGACCCTGTCTCTAAATAAAATACAAAAAAGGTCTGGGGATGTGACCCAGTGGTCGAGTGCCCCTGAGTTCAATCCCCAGTACCAAAAATAAATAAATAAATAAATAAAAAATAAATAAATACATTAATGCTGAGTGTGGTGGCACATGCCTGTAGTCCCAGCAGCTCTGGAGACTGAGGCAGGAGGATCACAAGTTCAAGGCCAGCCTGGACAATTAGTGAGACCCTGTCTCAAAATAAAAAATAAAAAGGGCTGGGACATAGCTCAGTGGTAAAGCACCCCTGGGTTCAGTCCCCAGTACCAAATAAGTGAAAGGGCTGGGGTGTGGCTCGGTGGTGGAGCGCTTCTGGCTTTAGTGACCACTGGGTGGGGCTGGGGCTGGGGCTTGTGTGTCACCACCTTCCTGAGCTGGTTTCTTGGTTCTTGTCATGATAGTCATGTCGTCTTTACTTTCAGTTTTACCTGATGGTCACCTAGCGAGTCCCTCATTTTTGAGATGAGAGCGGGGACCCTTTGATCAAGTTCTCCAGCCACATCTCAGAGCTGTGTCCTAGGAGAGGGGATTCTGCGTGGACCGGAAGACAGTCTGTTGAACATAACGCTCGCGTTGATCTCAAACCGGTCTCGTGGGATTGAGTGGAGATTATCCTATTGTGTGAGGGTTCTCAGAAGTGAGGGCTTGTGTTTTCCCTTTGTGATTGTTTTCTGTCACAAATGGCCTCAACACTGAGGAAGTCTAGTCGGTGTGCTCTTCATAGAAAGCTGCACTCCATAGAAAGCTGCACTCGGTGACGTGCTCCCTCCTCGGTGTTCCCAGGTGAGCTTCCATCCCGTCCGCACCAGAGGTTCCCACAGGGCAGTTCTGCTGGCCCAGGGTGGCGGGAGCAGAAGACAATTGTTAGGGTGACAGGTGTTCTGAGGCTTTCAGAACACATGAACCAGGTCGCTCTGGTCATTGCCACTCCTTGGCCTGGTGGTATTTTCCTAGTGCATTGTAAAAAGGCTTCTAGTCACGTTTTTTATTCTTCACTCCCCCATTGAGCCACACCCCCAGCTCCTCTATTAACCTTGGGTTAAATGTGCTTTGTCCGCGTGTCTTGCCTTAGTGGGACTCCAGCTGTCTGGTGCCTTCCACTGAGGGCACTGGGCCACCCTGGCTTGCTCCACAAGGGCTTAGCAGCAGGCCCGTGTCCTATAGTCCTGGGAAACCTGTATTCCAGTTTCACCACACTGAACTGTGGGTTCTCTGTGGTTTCACTGATTTGGAAAATCTAAGCCCCCAGAGTTTGCTGCTTGTCTTTGACCTCAGCCTTGTCAGACCTGCCTGCCATGACTGTATGTTGACTGAGCTCAACAAGCACCCGCCACACATACCCACGTGCACTCCGCCCCCAGTCCCACATGTAGGCAGGTTGTGTGCCATAACCAGCTTGATGTCGTCTTCCTGTTCTCTTTCCTTCTCTGGAACTGAACCCAGTGGGGTTCTAGTCTCTCTCTGAGCCACATCTCCATTCCCACCTCTTTTTTTTTTTTTTTTTTTTTTTTGAGACATGGTCTCACTAAGTTACCCATGTTGGTCTCAAACTTGTGGTCCTCCTGCCTCAGCTTCCCAAGTCACTGTAACTACAGGTATGTGCCACATGCCTGGCTTAAATAGTTTCTTTCAAAGACAATTTCCATGAAAGAATTTCTGGCTGATAAGAAATCAGAGCTGGTTGTGGCTGGGGATGTAGTTCAGTGGTAGAGCATTCCTGGGTTCAGTCCTCAGTGCCAAAAGAGGAGGAGGAGGAGGAGGAGGAAAAGGCAGCAGCGATGATTGAATTTTTGTTTCTTTATTGCCTTTTTAATTTCAAAAGTATCATAAGTGGCTTTATTTATCTATTTATTTTGGGGGTGGGTACCGGCGATTGAACTCAGGGGCACTCAACCCCTAAACCACATCCCCAGCCTTATTTTGTATTTTAGTTAGAGACAGTGTCTCTGAGGTTGAACTCGCCATCTTCCTGCCTCAGCCTCCCACTGCATGTGCCACTGCCCCTGGCAAGTGGCTTTATTTATATAGACATTAGAACAGACTCTTCTTTGCTGTGCTGGGGATGAACCCAGGGCCTCCCGCACGCTGGGCAAGCGCTCCAGCACTGAGCTACGGCCCCGCCGACAGAGACTTTATATAGAGCAGTTGTGCAAGTGCTGTTGGCAGTTTACTGGGTGAAGATGCCTGCTTTATGTATTTTCCATCTTTGCAAGGGTAGTATCGCGGTTACCCTACTAGAAAAAGAAATTGTCGTTTTTCTCCTATGCTTGCATGTGGCAGCCAGAATCGGGAGCAGCCTGGAGGGCCATCTGGAGTCCTGAGGTCAGGACTCAGCCTGTTCTTGGGGAGTGGACACTGGAGAAGAGCTCTGGGCTGTGAGGGGTGGGGGGACCTGTCGGTTCCCGGTCTTGGCTTCGTGCTTCCTGCGTTCTGTAACGTGGTCAGACTTAGCATGCACCGTGACAGTTCAGCAGTGTCCTTGGTAATAGGAGCTTTTGCCCCAGTCCTGCAAAACCTGCCCACACTTGCATGGCGATCACGCCTGCTCTGACTTTTTGAGCACCTGCCTGTTTTAAAGCATTTGTCTGATGAACTTTCTTGACGTTGGTTTTGCTCTTCCTAGGAAGGTTGGGGACCAGTTACTGGAACAGTTCTGTTTTGCTTGTCGAGAGGAGAATGCCTCCTAGCTGCGGATCGCCTCCACACCCAGACCAACCTCTTGGACCCGCCTCTCTGGGAGTCCGCGCCTGCCCCTCCGCAGCCTGCCCCTCCGCAGCCTGCCCCTCCGCAGCCTGCCCCGCGGTGCTGTGTTTTGCCTTCACCTTTTTACACTCTGATGAACGAAGTGCCTACCAGCTGAGCTGTGCCCGCTGCTGGATGCACGTGCTCTTCTGCTCTTCCTCGGCCTGGAGTCTGCAGACGCGGAGCTCCTGCCTGCCTCAACACTGCAGCTGCTCGTGCGCTCGGGCAGGGCGGAGGAGGAGGAGAGCGTGCTCAGAGGAGAGCTGAACCAGCAGAGCCACACCAAGCTGCACCTGGAGGATGAATTTCTAACTCTGCCATGTTTTGGAATAAATTATGTTTCTGCTTTCTATGGAATCTGGCTTCAGTGTTTATAAAGCTTATTTTTCTAAGCTCTTCTCTTTCTAGAAAATGCCTTTTTAAAAAGCGATTTTGTTGTGTGACTTAGGTTGGATGTGTCATCCCTGCCATGTAGTTTGAGACGCCCAAAGAGACTGGTAAACGATTTTTTTTTAATGTTATTTATTTGCTTTAGTTGTACACAATTCGTTTATTTGTATGTGGTGCTGAGGATCGAACCCAGGCCGTGCATGTGCTAGGTGAACACTCTACCGCTGAGCCACAACCCCAGCCCTGGTAAACGCTTTTCTTTTTTTTTTTTTTTTTTTTTTTTGTGGTACCCGGGATTGAACTCAGGGGCACTTGACCACTGGGTCACATCCCCAGCCCTTTTTTGTATTTTATTAGAGACAGGGTCTCACTGGGTTGCTAAGTGCCTCGCCATTGCTGAGGCTGGCTTTGAACTCGCGATCCTCCTGCCTCAGCCTCCCAAAGTGCTGGGATTACAGGCGTGCGCCACCGCGCCTGGCCTGGTAAACACTTTTCTTAATCATTCAGTAACCATTTGGGTGCACCCATCGGTGAGTCACTGGAAGAACTGCAGGTGTTTAGCCTGGGGACCTTGTAAGTTCAAAAGCTGATATGCTCTGTGAAGAGAGATGGTCAGCATACACGGGGCTCTAATGTCCGGCTATGTTTGACTGTTGTTTAAAAATGGCAGCTGGCATGGTAGTGCCTACCTGTAGTCCCCACTTTGGAGGCTGAGGTGGGAGGATTATTTTAGTCCATGAATTTGAGTCAACACAGTGAGACCTAGCAACACAAGTAAGACCTGGTCCCTTTTTCAAAAAGAAAAGAAAAGAAAGAAAAAGAAAAGGCGCCGGGTGTGGTGGTGCACGCCTGTGATCCCAGCACTTGGGAGGCTGAGGCAGGAGGATCGCGAGTCCAAAGCCAGCCTCAGCAATGGGGAGGCACTTAGCAACTCAGTGAGACCCTGTCTCTAATAAAATACAAAAAAGGGCTGGGGATGTGGCCCAGTGGTCGAGTGTCCCTGAGTTCGATCCCCGGTACCAAAAAAAAAAAGAAAAAAAGAAAAGGCCTCAGTGGCAAGCAGGTTGTGGCTAGGTACCAGCTACAGGGCCGAGCAGAGGACTTTGCCCAGGTGTGGCCATCACAGCCTCACACAGAGGGCTGAAGAAATCCAGTGGCTCAACCCTGGGTCAGAGGACAGCAAGGTTGTGCTCAGTGGCAGGCGTCTCAGTAGTTCACTAATTTGGCAGCTGTATTAGTTTTCAGAAACTACAAATTAAAATAGATTTCAGTTTTCCCCAGTTCATGGCTTTTTGACAGCCAAGAATGGGTTTCCTGTTTTGCAGTTTGTACTTTTCTATTCCTCCCAAACTATCTGAACTCATTACTTTGCTGTTCTAAGACCAAGAGGGTTTCAAGTTGAAGTGTCTCTCCTGCTTTCACTTCTTTCTTTTCATCCTTAACTTTAACTTCTCCTGAAAGTTGGGCTGGAGATGTGGCACGGTGATAGAGCACTTGCCTGACACGTGCAAGGCCCTGGGTTCCATCCCCAGCACTCAGGGTTTGTTTTGAAGTTAGGCAGCTCACACTTAGCATTCCAGCCCTTCAGCTAACTTGATGGAATTCATGAAACACTGAGGACTTGAAGCTAAGGGGGCCACTGTGTGCACCATTGTTTTGTAGGTAAGGAATCTGAGCCCCTCAGGGAGATTTACTTGCCTGGTTTGGGTGCAACTGGTTTAGGCTGCCTGGGGAGCAGGGTCTGGGCTTTGCTCTCCCCTCTGCAGTGCTTTTCCCGCCACCCTGCCTGCTGAGCTGCCTCAGCCAGGGGCCAGCTCTGGGTCTCTAATGGAGAGGGAAGAATCCTGCCCTGCTGTCTCCCGTCAGAAGGATCTACACACCCCAACAGTATTTGTTATCCAGGGAAGCGATGCTGGTGACCGCCCTGGCACAGGATCCCCCTGCTGGAGGCCGACCACCTGGGAGGTGACATCCCTGCGCTCACTGCAGCCCATCCTCAGCATGGGTCAGTGTGAAACCTTCCCAACGGCCGTGCTGATTTATTTTTTATTTTCCCCCATATTTTTTTAATCGGTGTGTTGTGGTCGTGGTGGTTGTCTATTTTTGTGAGACAGGGTCTCGTTATATTGCCCAGGCTGGGCTCGGACCATTCCCCTGCCTCAGCATGTGCCACTGCGGTCAGCTTTCAGTGTTTTCTTGCAGGGTTTTTTCAAATTGAGTGTGGCGATGGCTGCGGTGTAGTGGCACTTCCCTTGAGTGTGGCATTTGCCTGTCTTGAGCTTAGCATGGGGTGCTCTTTGGCACGCTTCCAGTTCAGTGGCACAGCTGAGAGCACAGTTTACAACCCTGGCTGACCAAGTCCCTGAGTCTGTGTGCTGTCCCTTTTTATTGATCTGTTGTACTCTTCTCACTTGCTCTAATCTGACTGTTGGAAAGTGAACTGGATGATGTTGCTCGTTCATTTTCTCTTGGTCCTGTTGGCCATCGGGTGGGCTCGCTTCCTGCAGCCACAAGGAAGACAAGCCTGTTACCTGCTCGGACGACAGTGGGCAACAGGCCTGGGCCGTGGGTGAGGTGCTGCTTTGGGCCCAGCAAGCTCTGCAGACCCTGCTGAGGCCCCATGGCTGCAGCAGAAAGCAGGGGCCCACTGCTGCCTGGGAAGAAGAAAGGGTTTCCCTTCCCAGCCAGACTGGATCAGAGACCTCTCAGAAAGATCGACTGCAAGCTCCTCAAGGCCAGGACTGCGACCATCACCCAGCCTCATTGCTGCTGTTGAAATGAGGGCATGATGGCTTCAACTTGGGTTTTGAGGGGAAACTTGGTAAGTTCCCTTCACCCAAGAAGTCACTTTACTCTTGAGCCTCAGTTTCCTCATTTATGAAAATTTTTTTTCCTCCAGTGTCCCAGGCATTGAGCCCAGGGTCCTCGTGCATGTTCTACCATTGAACTATGCCCCAGTCCCTGAAGTTCTTGATAAGGTTAAATGCTATTGACATGTAAACCGGGGCCTATGCCCTCTTTCACCTCACTCTCAGTAATGGAACTGCCTCATCAGGACCTGACCTGGCCCAGAGTCTGAGGCAGATGGCTGCGAATCCCTTGCTGCAGTGCTTGCCAGAGCCCAGCCGGGGAAGAGCCTCGTCCAGCCTTTTGAGAGGACATGGAAAATGCCCTTCTTCCCCGCAAACCTAGGCAAGTGTGCGTGGCCTCGGGCACGGTCATAAGGCTAGGAGTCCCAGCCTTGCAATCTAACTCCATTGCTTGCTATTTATGTCACTTTGGGCAAATAGTTTGCTTTCTGATCCTCAGTGTTTTCAATTACCAAATGAGGTATTGGTAAAGATGATTTGTAGATTACAATGCTCAAAGCATATTTTCCAAAGAAATGACCAAAACTCTCAAGCTGCCCTAATGCTACTTTTCTGTTAAGAGGAGGACCCAGAGGGGCTGGGGTTGTGGCTCAGCGGCAGAGCACCCGCCTCGCATGTGCGCGGCCCGGGTTTGATCCTCAGCACCACATAAACATAAAATGTGTTGCATTGTGTACAACTAAAGCAAATAAATAAATATTAAAAAAAAGAGGATAGACTGGGGTTGTGGCTCAGCAGTAGAGCGCTCGCCTGGCACGGGCGCGGCCCGGGTTCGATCCTCAGCACCACATAAACATAAAATGCGTTGCATTGAGTACAACTAAAGCAAATAAATAAATATTAAAAAAAAAAAAAAGAGGATCCAGAGGGACAGCCAACTGATTTTTTTTCTTCCTACATTTGGCTTCTCTTTGATTAATCATTTGTACTTAGAGAAAAATAAATAAAGGCACCTGTACCAGCACCCAGGCCTGGGCTGAGTGGGGAACATAGTGTCTGGACCACACCCTTCCTGCCTCTGGGAGCCACCAGCTCTTAACACCAGGACAGGGTGCTGCTGGCACCCGTGGGAAGATGGGGTCTGAGGAACCCAGGGCCATGTACCTGCTGGGCAAGCACTCTACCGCTGACCTTCACCCCAGCCCTTTGTGTGTGTGTTGAGAGGAGGTCTTGCTAAACTGTCCAGGCTGGCTGTGAATGTGCGATCCTCCTGCCTCAGCCTCCTGAGTCACTGGGATTATAGGTGTGGGCCACTGTGTCTGTCTGGCATTTATCCAATTTTTTAGCAATAGAAGGTGTTGGGCCATACAAGGCAAATTAGAAGTGAGATATTAAATTGTTGCTCAGACTAATGGAGCATTCAGCCTCGGATTTCATCTTCCAAAAATTTAAAGAGCGTTAACTGCTCCTTTATTTAGTAAAATCTTAATCATATTTTAAAATATGTATCTAGGCATTTTAGAATGATTTCATCATCCCACCTCCCAGTGCAAAAGTTGTCCTCTGTTGGGAGAATAAATGTATTTTAAGCAGAGAAGTGGACCTGAGCAGAAACTTGTTCATTGCCTTTTTCTGCCTCTTTGTTGGGTTTTCTAGTTGAGTGGCTGCAATTGTAGAAAATTCATAATTGTCAAAGGAAACACAAGGTAAAATGTCATTGTAAAGGATGTTTGTCGCAGTAGTTAATGCAGCATGTTTATCAGTCATGCTGCTGCACTCAAATGAAGGAATCTCGGGGCTGGGATTGTGGCTCAGCGGTGGAGCGCCCGCCTAGCACGTGCGCGGCCCGGGTTCGATCCTCAGCACCACGTACAAATAAACCCATTGTGTACAACTAAAGCAAATGAATAAATGTTTAAAAAAAAAAAAAAAAAAAAAAAAAAAAAAAAAATGAAGGAATCTCAAAAAATTTTTTTTTTTTTTTTTTTTTTTTTTTTTTTTGTGGTACCGGGGATTGAACTCAGGGGCACTCGACCACTGGGCCACATCCCCAGCCCTTTTTTGTATTTTATTAGAGACAGGGTCTCACTGAGTTGCTAAGTGCCTCGCCATTGCTGAGGCTGGCTTTGAACTCGCGATCCTCCTGCCTCAGCCTCCCAAAGTGCTGGGATTACAGGCGTGCGCCACCATGCCCGGCTCAAAATTTTTTGAAATATACACCTAGAAAAGAAATCAAAAAGAGCCGGGCGCGCGGTGGCGCACACCTTGTAATCCCAGCACTTGGGAGGCTGAGGCAGGAGGATCACGAGTTCAAAGCCAGCCTCAGCAATGGCGAGGCACTTAGCAACTCAGTGAGACCCTGTCTGTAATAAAATAAAAAGGGCTGGGGATGGGGCCCAGTGGTCGAGTGCCTCTAAGTTTAATCCCCAGTACAAAAAAAAAAAAAAAAAATCAAAAAGACAAGACAACACAACTAACTTTGCCTCTGGATGGTAATTATAAATGATTTTAATTTCCCTTTTCCTTTTCAGCATATTCTTCAACGAAAATGTAAGTTAAGTAAAAAGAAACAATGAAAGTTACTTTAATAACAAAAGATAATATTATATTAAGAGGAAAACCCCGGGACTTTAAACTTCTGTATGCAGAAAAAAGCTTGGTGGGAAATAGTCCAAGATGTTGGATGTAATTATTTCTTTTTTGATTTTGTGTGTTTTCCACAAAGAGCAGTGCTATCTTTTTCTTAGGAGGAGAAGGTGTGTTTTCTAGGGGACCACCGGGAGAATGCTGTCGGTTTCTCCTCCAAACATCTAATTCACAGCCTTCCCCCGACCCGGGCATTGAGGGTCAGAGAATCAATGAAGTCCAGCGGTCCGCCGAGGCCCGCGGCCGCTTCAGCCGAGCCCTAGAGGGCAGGTCCCGGCCGCCTCGGCCGCCTCTGCCCCTGCTGCGTAGGCGCTTGCAGTGGCAGCCTGGGGCGATGGACAGGAGCGCTGATCGGACCCAGCCGGCGTGGGAGAGGGAGGCCGTCCCGCATGGGCTGGAGAAACCCCGCCGTCCTTCCCCGCCGAGGCTCCGGCAAGTCCTGCACTCGGGCCGGTCGTGCTTCAGTTGCAGCCGGTCCTTGGGAAGCGGGTGGCCCTTTCCCAGCTCCCGCCCCAGCCAGGGCGCCTCCAGCACCGGAGCCTTCGGTAGCCGGGAGTGCCCAGCACTGACCCCGCCGAGGGTGCGGCGCCCTGGGGGTCGCCGTCCTGGTTTGCGCTCACAGGCGCCCGCCGGACACAGGACGCGCGGGGCCTCGTGTCCTGCTAGGGCCGAGCCTCGCTATTTCTCCAAGCCCCGAGTGCTGCCAAACGCAGGAGGGGTCTGCAGCCTCTGTCGGCGGGGTCACCTGCGCGGACCAGGGCCCCGGCCTCGGAGAACACAGGACAGGGGCCGCGGACGGGGCTGGGCGTGGCTCGGGCAGCTAGGCGGGGCCCTGGGGTGGGGCCGGTGCCCACCACACCCACCGCACGGGGCTAGGCGGTGCCCTGGGGTGGGGCCGGTGCCCACCACACCCACCGCACGGGGCTGCTCCCGGAGCTAGGCGGGGCCCTGGGGTGGGGCCGGTGCCCACCGCACCCACCGCACGGGGCTGCTCACCGAGCTAGGCGGGGCCCTGGGGTGGGGCCGGTGCCCACCACACCCACCGCACGGGGCTGCTCACCGAGCTAGGCGGGGCCCTGGGGTGGGGCCGGTGCCCACCGCACCCACCGCACGGGGCTGCTCCCGGAGCTAAGCGGGGCCCTGGGGTGGGGCCGGTGCCCACCGCACCCACCGCACGGGGCTGCTCCCGGAGCTAGGCGGGGCCCTGGGGTGGGGCCGGTGCCCACCGCACCCGGCTGCTCCGGGAACCTGGATTGCCGCGGGGCCAGGGGCTGGGCGCGTGGTACTAGGGACTTGAATCGCAGGAGCAGTGGGCCCTGCGGGGCGCGGCATCTCGGGGAGATCCAGGCTGCCAGGCGGGAGGGAGGTTTCCAAGGGAATGACCTTTCCGAGTAAACCTGCAGGACCAGGAAGCTTGGCAAAGGGGCGCGGCTGACGTGCGGAGGCAGACCAGGGGCAAGTCGCAGAGTCCAGGAGAGGCAAGCGTCCTCAACTGTGTCCTCGACTGTGGTAACAGAGAAGTAGCTACTTGGGGCCACATTTATTAGCTCATACAGAGAAACTTCGATGACCTTCTGGATGCGGGGTGGGAGGTAAGAGGGAGGCATGAAAAAAATTACACCCAGGTTTCCTCCAGGGTAGACACGTGGAGTCCAACTGTGGACAACGGCCACCGGGAGGTACCAGTGGGCAGCTGTTCTGAGGGTCTGGAGGTTAGGAAATACCTGGCTGGAGAGGGGAGTGGGGGACACAGCTGAAGCTGTGTATGGATAAGGGGGCCAGCGTGCAGAGAGAGGACACCCACTCCTAAGAGGTGGGCAGAGGAAGAGGAGGTGTCTGAGGGACAGTCACCTTAACGACCATGGCTTGGGTAGCCCTGGGCACCAGCCTCGCCTCCCCGCTTGCTAAGTGCTTACTTACATTATCCTATGAGGTAAGTAGGACACACTCCTTTTTTATAGTTAGAAAAGCAGGCCAACAATACATCAACTTCCCTCTTGTTCCAAAGGTTTTGCTGCCCTTTCACGGGTATTTTAGTCCATTTTTCATGATGCAGCAAGATACCTGAGGCCGTCTACTTTATAAAGAAAAGACATTCATTTAGGCTCACAGTTGTGGAGATGCAAGAGGTAGACACCAAAGAATAAGTCTCCCCCATTTTGTACTGTTTTTGTGGTACTGGGTATTGAGCCCAGGGGTACTCTACCACTGAACCGCATCCTCAGCCCTTCTTACGGTTTTGAGACAGGGTCTCACTAAATTGCTGAGGTCGTCCTCATACTTCAGATCCTCCTGCCTCAGCCTCCTGAGTGACTGGGATTACAGGCTTGTGCCACGGGCACCCAGCTTCCATCCACTTATCAATGGATTCATCCACAGATGACATCAACATCCTCATGATCCTCTCACTTCCCAAAGCCCCACCTCTGGAACTTGCTGCATTAGGGACCAAGCCTTTATGAGATTTCGGGGGATGTTTTCAGATCCAGACATAACACAGGCATATTTTTTTTTCCTGGGGAGCAAGTCTATGGGTTTCCTTAGGCCCATAGAAAAGTTCAGAGCCTCTTAGTAATCTAACTACCTAGTGCTTACCTGGTGCCCAGCCCCTGGCATGTGCCGCCATTGGCACTGCCAGGCATCAGTGGGGTGGGGGCAGAACAATGAATGGCACTGTGCACCTCTGCCTTCTGCTGGTCCCAGCTCCCTGTCCTCTACTAGGGAGAAGAGAAGAAAACCACCCACTGGGTGCCCCGCCCCTGTGGCCTTTACAGGCGCCTGAGCCCCTCATCACTGCCTTTGTTAGGAGGGGACAACTGCCCCTCCTTTGTCCGAATCCCCCCTGCAGTTTCCTCCACTACCTCCTGGTTTTCCCCAAGGCGGCTTCCCCTCTTGCCTCTTGGGATGAGGTTATAGGTGGGTGGACAAGTGTCCCCTCACGCAGGGCTGGCTGCTGGTCGTAGCAGTTCCCCAAGCTCCTGCAGCCAGAGCCTGGCTCTGGTCTGCGTGACAGGATGCACTCTCTTGGGGTCTGTACGGGAAGGTGGGCTGCCCTGTAGGAGCCTTGGGGGTCCCCTGGGAAGTGACACAGTGAGAGGGGACCGGGGCCTTCCTGCAGGTGCTGCCTCTCAGCACTGGACAGAACCGACTGCTGGCACTCACGCCTGCTCATGCGCCTTAGGTCTCACTGCGGTAACTCTGCAATGTTCTACCCATTCCTTTCTCATTGTTTTTTTAGTTGTAGATGGACACAATATCTTTATTTTTAAAGGCATGAAAAAATTACACCCAGGTTGTTTATTTTCATGTGGTGCTGAGGATCAAACCCAGGGCCTCACACATGCGAGGCACGCGCTCTACCACTGAGCCCCAGCCCCAGCCCCAGCCCCTCATTCCCCATGTTTATCTTGAAGCCTGGGCTTTGTGAAAACAAGATGAAAACTAAAACTTAAATTAAAAAACAGGCGGTAATAGTCCCGGGTCTTCCTGTATCCTGAGGGAAACTTAGGATTTTGTGAATTTGCAGGTTAAGAAAAACCAGCTGGTCCCACAGGCTCCTAACTTCCTACTTCTTCCCTTTAGAAACCCCTCCGGGGCTCGCTTCTGGCCCTTGGGAATCCAAGGCACAGTGCTGGCCTCAGTCCTGTTGGGCTCAGTCCCGAGGAGCATGTCGCAGTGCAGCAAGCTGTTATCAGGCTGCAGGTCTTGGTTCCTGCTTCTTATCACCGTCCCTCCACTTTCTCTTTTTATCACCCTACTTCTGGCCTCGCCCCAGAACTCTATCGCCCCTGTCCTCTGGGAGTCTTTCCCACAGCAATCACTGGCTTGCTCTCCTGCTGGCTTCCTGGTTTGCCGTCAGGCTTGGCTGCTGATACTGACCGAGTCCAGCCCAGAGAGCACGTCCAGCCCAGGCTGACACTGAAAAACCCCTGGCCACAGAGACGATTTGTCGTCCTACAGGGTTTTTGGTCAGTGAAAGAGACTAAACGGTTTTGAAAGGAATGTGCTGGGAGATGACAGGACGTTAAGTGGCCCTCTGACTTCTGGCTATGCTGTCCCTTCGTGGCTGCTTCTCTTTTGAGAAGCTTCCAGTCACATTCCTCCCTGGAAGGTGGAGGAGGGGGCACCTCTTATGCCCCAAGCAGGGCATTTAATCTTCAAAATCAACCTGTGATGCAAAGCTAGATCAGAATCAAGGATCAAGCTAGCAGGGAAGTGGCCCTGAGATACGCGTGTCCCACTCTTAAGGGCACCCGGCTTCCGGGTCAGTCCCCTTCACTGGATTCTCAGTTCCTCCAGCATAAGGACCATGTCTTCTTTGTGCACATTAGGGCCTGCACACCTCTAATCCTAGCAATGCAGGAGCCTGAGGCAGGAGGATTGCAAATTTGAGGCCAGGCTGGGCAATTTAGTGAGACCCTGTCTGAAAAAAAAAAAAAAAAAAATTAGAAAGGGCTGGGAATGTGGCTGTAGAGCACCAATGGTTCAATCCCCAATATCCTCCTCCCCCCATCCCCGCCAGACAAGCAAGCAACAGACATGGTGGAAACAGATTCTATGAAAGATAGGGATCTTGAGCCACCAAGGGAGAACAGGATTTGGATCTTTATCTTTACACCACAGCCTGCTTGTATCCCGAGGCAGGCTTGGTGCTGGGGAATGGGGTGGGTGTTGAGAAATTCTTAATAAGTGATACACTAAGGAAGGGTCCTTGGGTCTGAATCTGGTGCTTTCTGGGAGAAGAAAGAAACTGAGGCTTGTCAGGCATGGTGGCACATGCTTGCTATCCCAGCACCTCGGGGCCTGAGGCAGGAGGATCACAACATAGCAAGACACTATCTCAAAAAATAAAAGGGCCAGGATGTAGCTCAGTGATAAAGTGCCCCAGAACTCAATCCCAGGTGCCTCCCCCACCCCCCGTAAAAAAGGCCCCAGAATCTAAGGCTAAGAGCTGTCACAGAAAGAACACTGTTCTACTGAGCGATCAGGCAGTGAGAAGAACTTTTTCTTCTTCCCCCAAAGAATACTTTTTTTAGGCGAAATGAATGAGGGATGGGTGCCAATGAGCGACAGTCAATGAGTCTCTCTTTTATATTCCCCCTCAGCAATAGTCCCTTCTTCTCAGGAAGAAGCTCCGTGTTCAGTGTCAGAGGGACACAGCTTTTCCTGGAGATCTTCCAGCTTCGAGTTAATTAATCTCACTTCTGAAGCTGTGAAATCTGAACATATCACACAGGTCCAGAGGGGTCTGGAAAGAAAACAGACCCAGAGGGGTGACACTCACTTAAAAGGCGTGTCTAGAACCAGCAGGCAGGGCTTAATCGGCTTTAATTAGGAGTTAAGACACCGCAAACTTCAGCCATAGGAAAGTGAGGACCTGAAACAAAAGTTTTTTTTAAAAAAGATTTAATTTTTTGCAAGGCCTGAGTTTTAGACTTCTCTTAACGGCTTCCCCTAATTCTCTGAAGCTCCCAGCTGCACTGCACGCCTAGCAACTGTTTCAATTCTTTGAAGATGTAGGCTCACTGATACTGCCAGAAGGATCTTCAAGAACATCTAGTTCTAGTTCAGATTCCTCATGGAGAAGAGGGCCTCTTACAGTGACAGAGCTCAAATCAGGTCATGGCTCTAAGAACAGTCTTCCAAACTCATCAAGGTTTATTTTATTTTATCTTGAGAGGGGGTCTTGCTATGTTGCCCAGGCTGGCCTTGAACCCCTGGACTCAAGCAGTCCTCCTGTCTCAGTCTCCTGCACATCAAGGTTTAAAGTGGATGAATTTTTCCACATGCAAAGAATATCTGAAAAGATTCCCACAGGGTGGGCAACTGGCCTCTGAGAAGGGAAATGAGTGGCAAGGACACATGGGTAGGAGGGAGACGTAACATTCACTTAATACAGGTTTTTTTTTTTTTTTTTTTTTTGGAATTTTGTACCATAAATGTGTTACCTAATCACCTTTGTGGCTAAAACAAGACAAGCCTCCTGAACCTCAAGCCAACGCTAACCCAGAGTCCCAAGTTCCTGCCAACTTCAACTGTGGCAGAATCTGGTTCGATAAAACCCAGAGAAACACAAATCAATTAGGAGCCAGTGATTTCATTCACTTCAGAGCAGGCGACAGTCATTAACAAACCTTGATGGAAAGGTCTCCTTTAGCTCTGTCCTTTCCAAGGCAACGGAAGACGCAAAGGCAGTGTCTAGAAGGCAGTGTAACAAGGGAAGAGTGAGCCATCTGCTGAAGCTTTTCCAGCTATAGTAACAGGAGAGAGGACAGTCAGTGATGTAGTCCATAAAGAGAGATTTTTTTCTCCAGAGTTGGGAATTGAACCCAGGGTTTCACACTTGCTAAGTAAGTGCTCTATGGCTGAGCTAAGCCTCCAGCCCTCCATGGAGGTTTAATGCAAGAATCATGTGAACAAGAGAACCTGGCTCAAACTCCCCAAGCTAGTTCTTCTATTCAGGTTTTGATTTTAAACTCCCGTTGCGGTGGAAAATTAGAACGTGGTGTGTGTTAGACTTAAAAAAGACACGAATTATGACACTTTCTGTGCAGTAAATACTCATTTACCTCAGAGGGTACTGAGGCCCTACTGTGTTCTTGGCCTCATGGGAAACTCAGAGCTCTGAGAGATGCACTCTTCTACTTTCCTCATAGGTGTCTGTCTACATATACCTATTAATTTTGTGTACAGAAGTATTATTTTAATGTTAAATATTTTAATATGTTAAACTACTAATATTTAGAGTTGCCTTTCTTGCTGTTTAGTTTTCAGAAGACCCTCCAAATAATGCCCTTGAAGCAATCTAATGACCCTGCCATCCCTCACCTGACTATATGCCGGTACAATGATAAGTGCTCTAGAGGGATGTTGCAGTTATTTCTCACATCAACACCGTAAGTTACTTACATAGGTTGGAAACTGATTCTCACAGAGGTTAAATAATTTCTGTGCCCACAAGAAGTATTATTATAAGAGGGCTGCCCCAGTGGGGCATACCTATGTGATTCAGCTACTGGGTAGGCTGAGGAATGAGGATCCTAAATTTGAGGCCAGCCTGGGGCAAATTCACCAAAACGTTGTCTCAATAAATAAATAAATAAATAAATAAATAAGTGGGCGCCGGGCGCGGTGGCGCACGCCTATAATCCCAGCACTTTGGGAGGCTGAGGCAGGAGGATCGCGAGTTCAAAGCCAGCCTCAACAATGGCGAGGCACTTAGCAACTCAGTGAGACCCTGTCTCTAAATAAAATACAAAAAAGGGCTGGGGATGTGGCCCAGTGGTCGAGTGCCCCTGAGTTCAATCCCTGGTACCAAAAATAAATAAATAAGTGGGCTTAGGACCTAACTCGGTGGTAGAGTGTTTCTAGCATGGTTGAGGCCCTGGGTTCAACTCTCAGTAAGGGGGGGGGGGGCATAAAGTGCACTCTGGAAGCAATAACAGCGCTAACAGACCTAGGTTCCCGTCCTACCTAGGTCACTGGCCTTGGGTAAACAATCCCTCTAAGTCTTACTTCCCTAAAAAATGGGCTACTACTATTGCATGTGCTCATCGAGGAGTCTAATTTAAAGCACAGCCCCCCCCCTCAGGAACAGTATTACGAAGGCCCGTTCGTCCTGGTGCAGCTAATAGTATTGTCTGTAGAGTTGTGTATGGTTCTCTCTTATTAAAGTGCACTCAGTCAGGCGAATTCCTATGTTTGGGGATACCTGCTCAATAGATGTGAGTTGAATCCGTGAATCAATGAAAGAACTGAAGGCAAGGTCAGTCTTTGGGCAAATGGGGAGGCCACTCATAAAACGTCGATGTTCCTTAACCCTTCAAGTTTCGGGCAACTAAAACCGTAAAACGCGCGGACGGACACTTCAGGCCCCGCTGCATAGTTTTGCAATCAAATAAAACGCTGGGTAGGAAAGCTTCTGAAAAAGGCACATCCTCTACGAACGTGAGAGCGTGACTCACACCGGCGACGACCCACGCCCACGCTGCAGCTACAAGCACCAGCCCCCGCTACGCCCGCTCTTCCTGGTTTTCCCCGGCAACCCGCCCCTCCGGCGTCACGTGACAGGGGTGCCCGGTCGGGCTGCGCCCCTGATTGGCCGAGTTTCAGAACGCCTTGCGATTGGCCCGAGGCCGGCAGGCCTCCGCCTCCCTCCTCCTCCTCGCCGCGGCCCACGTGAGGGGGGCGAGTCACGCGATTTCCGGGAACCCGTCAGGAAGGACATAAACAAAACAAACCCGAGGCAGCATGGAGAGGGGCCGCGGCCCCTGCAGCGGAACCGGACCCAGCCCCTGAGCCGCCCCCTCACCTACAGGTAAGCGCCCCCGCCCGCCGCCCGGGGCTCGCAGGGCTCTGGGCCGGGGGACCGGCCGGGAGGAGGAGGAGGGCCGCTGGCCTAGGAGGCAGTAGCACCGGGGCTCTGGGCCGGCGCGGGGCGGGGACCGGGGCCGGGGCCGAGGGCGCGCCGAGCGCGGGCGGCCGCCTGCTGGTCACGGGGGCTCCGCTCCCCTCCCCCACCCCGGCCCGGGACGGTTACATAAAAGCGCGGGGCGGCGGTGGATGGGACCCGCGGGCGGGCGGCAGGCTAGGCCGGGGGTGGGCAACGCCGGGGGTCCGCCGGGCCCTTCTCCGCTGTCTCGAAGCCCCGGGCCGCGGCTGCCGGCAACCGGCCTGTCAGAGCAGCGAGCGGGTGGGAGGGGCTGGCAGGGGAGGGAGGCGACGCTGGCGGGGGAGGAGGAGAGGGGCGTGTGGGGAAGGGCCGGGCCGCGGAGGTTGGAGCCCGGCTGGCAGGAGACGGGAGGCGCGGGCCGGGGTGGGGGGTCCTGGCAGGGGTGTCTCGGGGGTGGCCGCTCCCCCTTCCGTCCCCGCCCCAGAGGCGACAGGCGAGCGGGGCCTCCCTCTCGGGATTTGTTTATATGTCTTCTCAAAGCAGCTTGTAGCGGCTCGAAGGCGGAGTCCTCAGAGCTGAATGGCAGCCGGTGTCGCCCAATGGGGAAGGCAGGAGGAAGCTTCCGTACCAATAGGCACAGGGGAGGCGGTGCTGTGGGCCCCCCAATTGGTTAGGCTGTGCAGGGGGTGGGCCGGGTGGGGCGGCCATGTTAGATGGGAGGGGACCTGTGGTGGTGGGTCACTGAGAGGGGCGGAGACAGGGCAAAGGGCGAGCGAGCCGGGCCGGGGGCGTCTTGGGCGTCCGGAGGCGAGTCCGCTTGGTCCAGGAAGTAGCTCAGGGGAGCCTGGCCCCGACCTACCGCTCTCCTCCCACGGCGGAGGAGGCAGGGAAGTACCGAGGGCAGTCAAGCCTCCCCTGGGGGTGGTTCCTGGGCTCTATGGAGCCCAGCCTCTGGATTCTCACTCTCGCTCGGCCCTGCGCTTCCTGACAAACCCGGCCGCCAAACCCTGTAGTCGCTCTCCTTTAACCCGAGAAAGCAAGCCGTTCTGCTGTTTGTGAGCGGGCTTGAGCCTTAAGACTACCTTAAGGAGGTACTTGGATAGCTAGCGGTCTGAATTTCTGCACCAGGCCTCAGATGGAGGCAGGCAGTGAGGGGGAAGTTCTGCTTTTCTGGGTTTTGCCGAGAGAAAACCGGGACTGGAAAAGCCGAGAAAGTTGAGGACTGGGCGGGGTTTCTGGTTTTTTCACCAGGATGCCTTCTACAGATCAGGTCCAGTGGTTGTCCTAGTCCTGGTACTAATTTGCCCCTCTTGCTCACATAAATTGGTAGTTCACATAAATGAACTTCATGAGAAAACTGAGCCTTGAAGAATATAATTTAGGTTCAGTAGTTCTTTAGGACTCTCTTTTGCTTATACTCTGCAGGTGATAAAGAGGATCAAAGTCTGACAACTATTTTTTTTTTTTTTTAAGCAGGAAACGATTTCTGTGTAAATTTTGTGATCTGTGGTAAACTGGTTGTCACTTGATTGTACTCTAAAATATTCTTTCCCGGTTTCTTTTAATTCAGAATAGCTAATAAGAGATTTCACAAGGGGGGTGGAAATGGTCTGAGTACATAACTAGAAAATCACTTACTTAATTGCATCCTGATTACTTCATCATCACGTTGGCCTTGCTAAATGCTTAATTTAAACTGAACGTTAACATGGTAATTTACAACCTGTGACTACATCGGTTTGTCAAGGGTACCAGGCTATTGATGCATCTTTGGTTGAGCACTTAGGGGTAGAAACAAGCCTTAGATATATCACGCAGGGGCTTTTTGGTTGTATTTATTTACAAATTTGCATTATCTCCTTTATCAACTGGAGAAAAGTAATTGGTAAATAAATGATTTAAAGTTTTTTTTTTTTTTTTTTTTTTGGTATTAGTTTTGTATAATTGACTCAGTTCTGTTAATGATACGTGAAGGACTGGTAATATAGCTCTGGTAGAGTGCTTGCCTAGCATGCACAAGGCCCTGTGTTTCGTCCTCCGCACCACACACACGCACACACAAAGTAAAAATACAATCCCAGATAATTTGGTAAACTTTTTACTTAAGCGTAACTTACAGTTAATAAAAATATTGGGGTATCAAGGTATGTTAAAGCTGGGCATGGTGGCACATACTTGTACTCCCAGCTATTCGGAGGCTTAGGCAGGAGAATTCCCAGTTCTAGGCCATCCTGGACAATTGGCTAGACATTGTCTCAAAATAAAATACAAGGGACTGGGAATGTAGCTCAGTGAATGAGTACTGCCTAGCATGCACAAGAGCCCATACCACCATTAAAAAAAGTTAATGCATATTAGTTTTTATCAGTAACGTGTTGCTTTCTAAACCATAGCCCTTTACGATGTCAGTTAGAGTATAGCTAAAATTAAAACCAAACAAAAACTGTTTGATACCTAGAATACTTAAGGCAGGTTTTTTTGTTTGTTTGTTTGTTTGGTACTGGGAATTGAACTGAGGGGCACTGGACCACTGGGCCACATCCCCAGCCCCTTTTTTGTATTTTTATTAGAGACAGGGTCTCACTGAAATGCTTAGTGCCTCGCCATTGCTGAGGCTGGCTTTGAACTCACGATCCTCCTGCCTCAGCCTCCCAAGTGCTGGGATCACAGGTGTGTGCCACCATGCCCGGCTTAAGGCAGTTTTTATTGTCGCATTGGTTGATAAAATAAATTAGTGTTATTTATTTAATATTCTCATTCTAAGAACAGCAAATACAACTAACAACTTACTTGGGTGGAATTCTTTTATATGACTCATACTGCAGTTTTGGAATTTTATTTTTTATTTTTATGTATTTATTCATTTAGAGAGGATTTCTCTACATTGCCCAGGCTACATTTCCAACACTGGGCTCAAGCAGTCCTCCAGCTCTGGGACTATAGGTGCATTCCGCCCATCTGAGCTCTGGGATTTTTCTGTGCTTGTCTAGTAATCACAGAAGAGGCGAAATAAATACATCAAGAAGAGGTTTTGACCTGTAATCCCAGCACTTTGGGAGGCTGAGGCAGGAGGATCGCGAGTTCAAAGCCAGCCTCAGCAATGGCGAGGCACTTAGCAACTCAGTGAGACCCTGTCTCTAATAAAATACAAAAAAGGGCTGGGGATGTGGCCCAGTGGTCTAGTGCCGCCCCGGTACCAAAAAAAAAAAAAAAAAAAAAAAAAAAAAAAAAGAAGAGGTTTTGAATGCTTTACTTACAATCATTTGGAAGGTGCAAATAAATTTTTATAAAGACACTGACCCACTTAGTTTATTGGCTGGATGTGTGTGGGTTCTAGGGTACCAGTGTAAGGAGTAAAGGAGTAACTAGTATGGTTCCTGCTGATGGTTAACTGAATTGGTGACAGTGGAAGCACAAAGAATTTGCATGTTGACTCTATCAGTGTAGTAACAGTTTTAAGAAATTAAGAGAGCTAAGTTCACTATTTGCTTTTGAAGTTTAATTTTTATTTAAGTTGGCAGTAATGTGACTTTAAAATGAATTAGCAGAGACTTGCTTCTGTTTGGTCTTGTACTTGGATGTTTGGGGAAAGAATTCATCAACTCTTGCACTATATTCAGGCTACATACATTTGTCAGATTGTTGTGATTGTTTTAAGACGGGGCATGACAAGACTTTTTTTCTGTATAGAACCAAGTAGTATGTAGGCTTTGTGGAACACATAATCTCTGTTCACAAGTACTCAACTCTGCAATCTGTAGCATGATACCTGATTAAAAAGAGCCATAGAAAATATGTTGGGACTGTATTGCAATAAAACTTTATTTCTAAGAACAAGCTGTACCTCCATGTGACTCACAGCCATCATTTGTCAACCCCGTTTGTTTCTGGAAGACATTTACTGAGTTTAAAGTACTCAGAAGTTAAGGTGCTGCAAAGTGTGAAAATACACACTTAAGGTAATATTTTGAGTATTAGCTGACTGTGTGTGTGTGTGTGTGTGTGTGTGTGTGTGTGTTTATCTCCTGCCTTGAAATTTTTTTTGTACAGGAGCATATGGCAACATTATATTCTGATGTTTTTATTTCATTTCCATATAGATGTTTTCCTGAAAATATGTTTAAAGTAAATATCGGTTTAAGTCCTGTGTATTTTAGAGATTCATTCTGATTGAGAAAATTTTGACTTTTTAAGATAGGATATCTAAGAATCATATATTCAGGATATGGTCCTAATAAGGTTTAAAAGTGCAGTTAGTGCTGCTTGTGGTGGTGCATGCCTGTAATCTCAGAAACTCAGGAGGATCACAAGTTCAGGGTCAGCCTTAGTAACTTAGTGAGACCCTGCCTCAAAATAAAAATAAAAAGGGCTGGAGATGTAGCTCAGTGGTAAGGCGCCCTTGTGTTCAATCCCTAGTTTTTTGTGTGCAGCTATTTCAAGAAATGTTAAGTGACTAGGTAACACCCAGAGTTCTTATATTCAGATATACGTTGATTTAGAAGTCACATTGATCATACCATTGCCCGAGGTGTTTTTAGAATTATTATTATTTTTAATACATTTATTTTTATTTTATGTGGTACTGAGGATCAAACCCAGTGCCTTGCACATACCAGGCAAGTGTACTACCACTGAGCTACAATCCCAGCCCAAATTATTATTTTTAAAGCTTCAAAAGATGCAGGTTGCCTTCTCTCTCTTCCTTTGAAGAATGTCAAGTGGTACTGAGTGTCCAGTGAAGCAGAGATATCACAGTCTAAAAGTATTATGCAGGCAAATACTTGATTTTTTTCATCTGTAGCTTTTGCTTTGTTTTAGTGTAATTCTTCCTTTTTGTTGACTTAAACTGGATTTTAGGTGAAGTCATGAAAGGTTTTTTTTGTTGTTTTTTTGGTACCAGGGATTAAACTGAGGGGCACTCGACCACTGGGCCATGTCCTCAGCCCTTTTTTGTATTTTATTAGAGACAGGGTCTCACTGATTGCTATGTGCCTGGCCATTGCTGAGGCTGGCTTTGAACTCGAGATCCTCCTGCCTCAGCCTCCCAAGTGCTGGGATTACAGGCGTGTGGCACCGTGCCTGGCAAAATCATAAAAGTTTTGGCCTTTTTGAACTGAAAATTTTTAGCTAGCCTAGGATTTGACTAGATGCTGTGGGTAATCTCAGTTAATTGGTAATGGTGGGGATTAATGTTGTTTTCATCTCAGGGAGAGGTTTGGGGAAACTTTTAGTTATTGTGTTCTCAAGAATTGTGCTTTAAACATGCTAGTATTTTAGGCCTATGCTTAGAACCACCTCTCAATCTGGACTTTCCTTTACCTTTATTAGCACTTGCTTATTAGTACAGTATTTATCTTCTGATTAAACTGTGAGCTCCTTGAGGTCAGAGTCTGCTTTTCATTTCTGTATACTCACTGCCTCACATTGTACCTAACACCTTTTAGTGCTCTTGAACTGTTTAGATAAATGTATACATTGCTAAGAACTGCTTGCCTGGAAGATGATAAAATCTACTAGTAGAGATGTTGGGCTTTTCTTAGTTGGAAGGGAAGATTTAATCACCATCTGTTCAAACAGAAGCCTTTATTGTAAAAATTGAACCCTAAAAGAAATTAAGAAAGCTATTTGATGATACTAAAAATCCCTTTAATTCTTTTGTTAAAATTTGTTTTCAGATATGCTCCATTAGTTAAACTTACTTCCCAGGCGTGTGTGTGTGTGTGTAAAGTTGTGCTTGTTCTTTGGATTTGTCGTTAGCTCACTTGGTTCTGAGTGTTTGAGGAGTATGTATGGGAATTATTCTTACAGGTTTGGGATAAATATTCACCTATATAGTAGAGTCCCTTCTGGGAGAGGGAGCACTGTTAAATCATTCTGGTGTGTGTGTGGTGCTGGGGATGGAACCCAGGGCCTTATGCATGCTGGGCACAGCACTCTACCACTGAGCCACATCCCCAGCCCTGTAAACCCATTCTTGATAAGCAGCTTTCTAAACTGCTGCTGACCTCCCTGCTATTTCCCAGCAGCTCCTGTCTTCCCATCATTCCGTCTCAACACCACAACCACTTTTCACTTGTCTATCTTTGGGTGTTACTATTTCCTGTGAAAATGAAAGCCTCATGAGCTTGCTGATTTCTTGTTCAGTTTTCTTCAGGTTATTCTTGTACACTTTTTTCAGCATAATGTTTTGTCTTTGAGGGTTTAAAGTTCCCTCTTTGGCTGCTACGCATCTGATGGAATTACTACCTTTTCTATTAAAGTGTTGTCATTTCCAAGAAATTTAAAACATTAACAAAAATAGAACTTAAAAAAGGTCCTTGATGATTGTGGGGAGGAGTTCTGGGTAGGGTAGATGTACTTCTGTTCAAGAGATTCATTTTAGAATGCCTTAAAATAGCAAGACTCTTAGCATCCTACTTGTGTCATGTGAAATGAGGTGGACACCTGTAATCCCAAGCTACTGGGTAGACTGAGGCAGGAGGATTGCAAGTTCAAGGCCAGCCTGTGCAATGTAGGAAGACCCTGTCTTAAATGAAAAATAACAAGGACTGGGGTTGTATAGTTCAGTGGTAGGACACTCCTGGGTTGAATTCCCAGTGCCACTCCCAGTGCCACACATAAAGAATAAATTAAGAGGGTTGTACAGTTTTTTTTTTTTTTTTTTAACTGCTTTGGGTAACATTTCCATCCTTACTGTTGAATCCTCTACTGGAGTTACTCAAAGACCAGGAAGGAAGACGGCCATTGCGGTCCAGTGTTAGGATAGTATTAGTATTTTGGGAAAAAATGTTCTGAACATGTAGAATGGGGACTTCTAACTCTGCCTTGAAAAGTTTGAGAAACCTTGCTGAAAAAGTGGCATTCAAACTGGGTTTTAAAGAATGGTGAAGGAAGCCTCCTGGTCCGGTTGAGGTATAAGGGTACAACATGTATAGGGTAGGGCTGGTTCTAAGGAGGCTTGAGCCAAAGCAGAGTGGGGAAGGATGGAAGAGGAAACTGATGGTAGGATATAGGAGGAAAGAACTATTTTACTTTCACCTTGCCCTCTAATTCTCTTAGGGTGGCTCTAGACTATCAGGTCGCTGGACTCTTTACATTTTTTTTCTTTTTCGTAGTCCTGACTTTGGTTAGTTGGTCTTTCCTCTATTTTTTTAGATTTTTAAAATCTCTAGTCAAGATCTAATCTCACCTCCTTCCTCTCTTCTAATCTGCAGGTACAGTACCTTTCATTTTGATCCTGTGTGTCCCTTGCCTTTATTTGACTGTGGCCTCATTCTCATCCTTTGTTTTCTTAGATTTTCTTTTTAATCTGTGCCTTTCCTTCCCTTTTGCTTTATTTAAAAGCAAAACAGATAAATAGATGTTTTCACAGTCTTTTTTTTCCTGCGATTCCCTCTTGGGAAATCTTATAAAATGAACTAGTCTTTCTTTTTTTGGGGGGGGTATTCTGGGGTTTTGAACCCAGAGGTACTTTACCACTGAGCCACATCCCCAGCCTCCCTGTTTTTGTTGTTGTTGTTGTTGTTGAGATAAGGTCTGGCTAGGTTGCAGAGGCTGGCGTCTAATTTGAGATCTTCTTGCCTCAGTCAACCCAGTAGCTGGGATTATGTGCATTTGCTCTGCATATCAACTGTCTTTGATACCCATCTAAGTACTACTTATCTATATTTCAGTTTCCTTTTTTTTTTTTTTTTTTTTTTTTTTGGTACTGGGGATTGAACTCAGAGGCACTCAACCACTGGGCCTCATCCCCAGCCCTTTTTTTTTTGTATTTTATTAGAGACAGGGTCTCACTGAGTTGCTAAGGGCCTCGCCAGTGCTGAGGCTGGCTTTGAACTCGCAATCCTCCTGCCTCAGCCTCCCAAAGTGCTGGGATTACAGGCGTGCGCCACCACGCCCAGCTCTCAGTTTCCTTTTATAAAACATTTTTCTTTATATTCAAAGATGCCACTTCTCATAGGCTACAGTGCAGAATGTGGCTGCTTGTGAGCCAACTTTCTCCTTCCTATTCACCTTAAAATTGTTTTGTGGTTATATATTGAAATCTAGTTGGGTGCAGTGACCCTGCCTTTAATCCCAGTAACTCTGGAGACAGGAGAATCTCAACTTTGAGGCCAGTTTCAGCAATTTAGACCCTTTCTTAAAACAAACAAACAAAAACAAGGACTGTGGATGTGAATTAATTATTTGTAAAGTACCCTGGATTCAATCCCCAGTACCAAAAAAATAAAATAAAAAAATTTTATGAGACCCAATTCAAATATCCCCTTTCCCATTAGGCTTTCCCAAATTGTCTCAGGTAGAATCTGTCATATTCTTGTCTGGTTTTCTTTTTTCTTTCTTTTTTTTTTTTTTTTTTTTTGCACTACTGGGGATTTGAATGCAGAGCCTTTTACATGATAGACGTTCTCTACAACTGAGCTATATCCCCAATCATTTTTATTTTTTATTTTTAAGCAGAGTCTCACTAAGTTGCCCAGGCTGACCTTGAATTGCCATCCTCCTGCCTCAACCTCTGAGTGGCTGGGATTATAGGTGTGTACCACCATACCCAGCAATTTTCTAATGTTTTCTAATCACCTTTTTTTTAAAAATCAGCCTTATTAAAATATAATTTACGGGCTGGGGTTGTGGCTCAGTGGTAGTGCGCTCGCCTAGCACGTGCGCGGCCCGGGTTCGATCCTTAGCACCACGTAAACATAAATGCATTGCATTGTGTACAACTAAAGCAAATAAATAAATATTTAAAAAAATTTAAAAAATATATATAATTTACATATAAATTTCTTTTGATACCCAGCACTCCCCCCAAAAATTTTGTTTGGGTTTCTACAAGTACATGTTGTCATCTGACCACCACTACCTGTGTCTGAAACATCTTGCTCACTGCACAAAGGTCCATCTTGATCCCTTAGCAGTCAGATCTCCTTGCCCACCCCTGGCATTCACTTTGTATCACTGTGGTTTTGTCTCTTTGGAATTTCATATAAATACAGTCATAGGATGTGTTGTCTTTTGAGTCTGACTTCTCTTACCTAATAATGCTTTTGAGGTACTCAGGTTTTTTCAGTTGCGCCCTTGTTATTATATATTGGATATACCACAGTTTGATTACCCTATCATTTATCAGCTGAATATTTGTGTTGCTTCCAGATTTCAGGCTGTTGAGAATAAAGCTGCTGCAAACATTCATGTCCTAGTCTCTTAAATACCTGTCCTAGCATTAACTACCTTTTATTTGGAAGTCAAGTTGCAGTGCTGTCTAGAGTGAATGTCCTGGGGTTAGCTGCTTTCACAGAGAGACCTTGTACTAGCCCTGTGGTTCTGAGCATTTCTCAGCTGAGATTCCCCATCTGTAAAACGGGGTGAGGTGGACCCTGAAGCAAGCTGAGGAGCACACTTTTGTTCAAATCATCATCTTACCAGGAATATGTACCCAGTGTTGTCAGATCGCACTTTTCACTCTCACGAGAGAGTGATATTTGATATCAGGAGTCAGAAATTTTCCTCGAAATTTTCTAGTTAAGCATTGGCAGTTAAAATTAAAAAGTTTAAAAACTTTGTGTGGGCTGAACAAAACCAATCTGTGGGCATTGATTTCTGGCTGCAGTCCAGTTTGAGACCTCTGCTTTAAATCTTTAGTTAACTTTGTTTTTTGTTTCTAAATGTACTACTATTAGTAGAGTGCATTGATTAGGTTCTTGTTATTTTGTTATATAGCTTAGCATAATAGCTTGCTGGTTGTCCCTCCTCCCATTAAAAGCAAATGATCCGGGCACTGGTGGTGCATGCCTGTAATCCCAGCAACTCAGGAGGCTGAGGCAGGAGGATTGCAAGTTCAAAGCCAGCTTCAGCAAAAGCGAGGCATTAAGCGACTCGGTGAGACCCTGTCTCTAAATAAAATACAAAATAGGACTGGGGATGTGATGTGTGGCTCAGTGGTTGAGAGCCTGTGCGTTCAATCCCAGTACCTCCCCTCCCCCCCAAAAATGCGGAGAGCCTGATGGAGGGTCGGGACAGGGTTCTGGTCACTCTTCATACTACTTCTCTGAGATCTGCTGATTTTGCTCAATGCTGTTTTCTCAGAAATTGGTGTACTCTGCCTCTCTTTGTTTGGTTGATTTTGATCCATTTTGAGACAAGTATGGTGCCGATCAAACACTATTAGAAACTAAAGTATTATGGGTATACACAAATTTTTACATAAGTTCTTCCTTCAATTTGCCCAGAATCTATGGAGAAGCCACTATAACTAAGTATAAAAAAGTGATAAATCATATGTAATCGTTTGAATAGTAAGAGCAGTAATCTCTCTGGAGGCTTGCTCCTCTTGTAATTTATCAAGTAATTCTTTCTATAAAGATGACTAGTTTTGTAAGTTTATGAATTGCTTTGTGAATACAAAGATTATTTTGCTGATTAAACCAGCATAATTGACAATCACCCTCATAAAGCTGGGGACAAGGGTGTTAAATGACCTCTGTTGCCTGGGTATCCCTTTCACCCTAATTCTAGGCAGCTGGGTTTTCGCAGTAATTAAGTGGGGAATTTAGACAGTCAGATTCTGAGTTGAGTTTGGGGTTAAAACTTCATAACCACATCATCTCAGGAACTTCATTATATACAGAGGAAGGAATCTGAGTAAAACTAACCCCCGTTTATTGAGTGTCTCTTTTGTGCTCCAGCTTTGTGTCACAGTATCCCTGCAAAGTAAGACCTGCAATTCTTAAAAGAAGGCAGGTAGGCATCTGGAATGAAATTCCAAATATTGGCTTGTAAAGCAGAGCCTTCAGAATTTGCTTCCCATAGAAGAAGGCTTTTAGGGGTATTAGAGCCAAAGAGGCACTCAGCCCTCCTGCATGTTAGAAGAGGTGGCTGTGAAACTCCACGCAGAACACCTTGTAGCCCGGAGTGCGCAGGGTCCAGACGGCTGTTGTACAGTCTTGTTCTGGTGGTGTGTCCCGTTTCACACAGCAGGAAGGAATTTGAAAATTGCCTCCAGTGAATGTACATGCCACTTTTGAAAAAGTTGGATTTGAGAAAGAAGGGAGGGAACCCAGTCAACCTGGTGGTGGGCATGGATCCCTACAGCAGGAGCCTGGGTTGTAAGGGTATGTCTACCAAATCCTGTGAGGGCTGTTTGTTCTAGTGTGTTCACAACACTCTGTGCTGCTGCCTTTCATTAGACGTTTCCTTTTTGGCGTTGTAGATTTCTGCAGAACAACTCAGAAAACCAAGTGATTCCTTAAAACTAAAAAAAAAGTACTGGGCATACTAGGCAAGTGTTCTACCACTGAGCTATATCCCCAGCCCTTTTTATTTTGAGACAGGGTCTGCCGGAATTGCCCAGGCTGGCCTTGAATTTGGGATCCTCCTGCTTCAGCCTTCTGAGTGTCTGGGATTACAGGCATGCATCACTGTTAAAGATTCAAATCTTTGCCGGGCATGGTAGCATATGCCTGTGATTCCAGCCACTCAGGAGGCTGAAGCAGGAGGAGCCCAAGTTTGAGGCCAGTCTCAGCAACTTAGCAAGGCCCTATAAAAAGGACTGGGGATGTGGCTTAGTGGTTAAGCATCCCTAAGTTCAGTCTCCGATACCAAAAAGCAAGAAAAGATTCAAATCTTTAAAATGTTGTGTAGTGGGGGAGAGGGAGGGAATATGAGAATGATGGTTCAGTGCCTGGATTCAGTTTATTTAAATAATTTTTAACCCTACTCCTTCCTCTGTGTTTTCCTCACTAGCCAAGAATCATTTCAAACTTTAAAATCAACTGCAAACAGAACACTTAACTGGGAATTTTGAAAATTCCGGAGTTCAGTTTTTAATATTTTACTATATGATGCCACCGTGGTTCAAGACTCACTAATAAGCTACTCCCATACTTTGGAGCATGTCAATAAATAGATATTGAATGACCACCTTTTCATAATGTCCTCATTTTGTATGCAGAGTGTCATACCTGGTTCCTTTTCTAGAAGGACCCATGGTCTGAGGTGGTTTGAGGGCTTTTGCATTCATTCCCAGCCAACTTGTCTTGAGTCCTGTTCTGGGAAAGGCTCTGCTGTGAAATAGACAAGAGATAATGATCAGCCTCAAAGATTTTACAATTTGGTAGTGGAAGCAAGGGGTTGGTGAGGCAGAGGAGGAAAAATGTGAGCAAGATAATGAAAGCCAGAGTCTCACTGTTTTGGGATCTTTAGTGAAGTGGGATTATAAGTACCTCAAGGATTTGGGGCTAGGGAAGATCAATCTAATATTATTGTTTATATATATAAGAGTAGTGGAGGATGGAGTTGAGAAGAAGCTTCATTTGTATCTGAATATCTTGGATATCCAAGAGATGTTTGGGAGTTGGTACAGACAGTGGAGAGGTACTAATGATTTTGAATTGGGGCCAGAGAACTGGAGAGAAGGAAAGGCTGAAGGCAGGAAGACTGCATGTGGTAAACTTAAGTTGATGGGAGCCACATAAAGATTGAGAGAGTGGGAAGGGCAGAGTCAGATGGATACATTTGTGCTCAGCACAAAGTACACAGTTAGTGTATATTAAAGAGAATCTGCATGATTTAATAAAGTGACTGGGAGGAAGATAAGAGAGTCAAGGCTGAGATCAGCCCTCTGTGCCAGACTGTCAGAACGGCAGTGCTTGGGTAGGATGGTGGCACGTTGTGTGTGAGCAAAGCAGAGATGTCCTGATCCCAGGTGGCAGGCTCCTGAACTCTTGTGTTGAGGCTGAACATGGATGACTGGGAGGCCAGCAGACATCATCTTTGAGGGGTGAGAACAGAGATGGTTTCTATAGGTTCACAAATTTCTCTTCCTTGCTGAACTTTTTTTATTAGTCTAAAAAGGGTTGGACAAGGGAGAGGGGACAGTACTTATCCTGACTACTTCACTGAGATACTTTATCAAACTACTGGTTCTTGTTAATTCACCAGGTTTTGTCAGTGTGCTTTGTAATCTGTAAATGGCCACCCAAATATGAACTCTGAATGTGTTGTCCCTGGGGTAACCAGCAATCGCTGAGGTTAGAATGCCTTCTCTGCTTCTGACTAGAATTGTTCATGCTCTTGTGTTCTGAACAGCTTAATTGCCAGAGGCCTAGGCTGAAGAAAGTCTCCAGTATCTTCTAGTTGATCATTCTCAAAATAAAAAGTAGCCCTTTCCATAAAACTTGGATTGATCCAGAGTGTTGCTTTAATGGTTTTTCTTATTGGTTCCCAAAGATCTTTAACTAAGCTGTCATATGCAGAAGCCTTTGGAAAGGAATGGAACAAGATTCTGAGAGGTCTGTGTCTTCTCTCAAGACCGTGTTCCAAGGAGAGAGCACTTTTGAGATTTGGTATCTTGACTTAGTTCCTTAGGATTCTCAGTAAAAATGTGGCATTAATTATTTTGTTTAATTAAATTTTTATGGCAAACTTAATTCAACCCTGTATTTTTTGAATTCTGAGTATGAGGATAAAAGGAGTCCTTTGAGTTGACCCTGGATAAAGGGGTTTCAAGGTGATATGAATAGAAAGATCACAACTAGGAGGCTGAGCGTGGTGGTGCACGCCTGTTATCCCAGCACTTGGGAGGCTGAGGCAGGAGGATCATAAGTTCAAAGCCAGCCTCAGCAATGGTGAGGCACTTAGCAACTCAGTGAGACCCTGTCTGTAATAAAATGGCTGGGGATGTGGCCCAGTGGTTGAGTGCCCCTGAGTTCAATTCCTGGTACCAAAAAAAAAAAAAAAAAAAAAAAAAAAAAAAAAAGTTTTTTGGTGGCACCTGTAATCCCAGTGGCTCTGCTTGGGAGGCTGAGACAGGAGGATCATGAGTTCAAAGCCAGCCTCAGCAACTTAGCAAGACCCTGTCTCAAAACAAAAAAGTCTGGGAATGTGGCTCAATGATTAAGCATTTCCAGGTTCAATCCCTGGTACAGAAAAAAAAAAAAAAAAAAAAAAAAAGACCACAACTATTCTGTTTTGGCTAGGCAAATTATCTTTTTTACTTAACCTGAGGGGAAGGATATGTCTTTTCTCTCCTTATTCTGGTCTTTACTCTGTCTTAGATCCTTAAAGACTAGCAACAGCAGGACTTGGAAAATAATGAGGGTCTTTTGCTAATTATTCCTGAAATAAGCTATAACCATTCAGTTTGAAATTTATTTGCATGTATCTAAATTTTGAAGTCAGAGAACTGCTATTGAAAGGGATAGTGATCTGCCTGCAGTTGGATTTAGGGGTTCATATTGCATGATAAAGGGGGATCTTGAGTCAGGCACAGGCCTGTAATCCTGGTGACTTGGATGGCTGAGGCAGGAGGATCACAAGTTTGAGGCCAGCCTCAGTTACTTATCAAGGCTCTCAACAACTCAGTGAGACTCTGTTTCAAAATAAAAAATGGTCTGGGAGTGTGGCCCAGTGGCAAAGTGCCCCTGAGTTAAATCCCCAGTACCAAAAAAAGGAAGGGAGGGATCTTAAACAGCAGTGTATCCTCCCATTAGGCAGACGTGGCTTCCTCAGTGGTTTGGAGATTTGGGGATCTGATTTAGTAAACATCTGAAGGACTGGAAAGACTGTTTTGGTCAAGTCTTGTAGAGAAGTGTTTGTTTGGTACCGGGGATTGAACACAGCACCATTCTACCACTGAGCTACAACCCCAGCCTTTTTTAATTTTTTGAGACAGGGTCTCACTATGTTGCTGAAGCTGTCTTGGAACCTGAGGTCCTCTCACTTCAGCCTCTCAAGTTGCTGGGATTACAGGCACACCACAGTGTCCCCAACTAGAGTACTTCTCAAAAGGAAAAGAATTGTTGAGTGGAACCTGTAAAGTACAGCAGGGTGGCTTGATGGTGTGGCAGATGGGTCATGGTTGGCTGAGGTGCTTGGACAAAGTGAAAAGCTGTCTTTCTTGTTGCATAAGGAAGTCTATAATGGGGCATACCTTTCAAATTATCCGGTCAGTGAATGGTTTGGTTTTCTGTCTTCTCCCCTCTTCCCCCCTCCCCTTTCTGTCTCCCTTCCCTTCATTCCTCCAGTCTCTCCCTTTCCTTCTTTAAGCCTCAGGAGAAATGGTTTGTTTAAATTAGGACTTGGGACAGTTCCCTACTCTTCGAACTGTGGATCTGGTACAGTTTAAAAGCAGTGGAGAGAAGACCAGGATCTCTGACAACACGAAAAAAAATGTTGAGCATGTCCAGCAAAGCGTAGGAAAGATCAAAATGAACCATGGTATATGAATTATGTAACAGTATAAATGTAATGGTATTTTTTTTTTTTTTTTTTTTTGGTACCTGGGATTGAACTCAGGGGCACTCAACCACTGGGCCACATCCCCAGCCCTTTTTTGTATTTTATTTAGAGACAGGGTCTCACTGAGTTGCTAAGTGCCTTGCCATTGCTGAGGCTGGCTTTGAATTCACGATCCTCCTGCCTCAGCCTCCCAAGTGCTGGGATTACAGGCATGCGCCACCATGCCCGGCTAATGGTATTCTTAACCTAAAAAAATTAGAAAAAACATTTCATTGTGATAAAATATAAGTTTATCATTTAACCATTTCACTGATGTTAAGTACATAGATATAGTATGTCATCACCACCATACCTGTTTCCAGCACATTTTCATCATCTCAAACAGAAGCTCTGGACCCATTAAATAACAACTCTTCTATCCCTTGGTAATCTACTTCCAATCTTTATGAATTTGCCTTGTCTAGACACTTCCTATAAACTGAATCATATATTATTTGTCCTTTTTGTGTCTGTTTCATTTCACTTAACGGTGTTTTCAAGGTTCATTCCAGTTGTAGAATGTATCAGAATTTCATTTCTGGGGCTCACCCAGTGTACATAAAGTTCTGGGTTTCATCCCCTGTGCCATAGATAAATAAAGTTGCATACAATTTCAACATGTCTAGTGAGGATGAACTAGTCCAGCGCTAATAAATTCATCTTAAAAAGGAAGAATTTTATTTCTCTTCATGGCTGAGTTATTCATTGTTTATATATGCTATGGTTTGTTTATCCATTTGTCTGTTGGTGGGCACTTGAGTTTGTTTGTATCTGTTGGCTTATGAATAGTGCTGCTGTGGACACAAGTTACACACATATCTGCCTGGGTGCTTGCTTTCAGTTCTTCTAGTCATATACCTAGGAATGGAATTGCTGGAACATATGGTAATTCTATGTTTAACTTTTTGGGGAACTGCTAAACTATTTCCCACACCAGCTGCACCACTTTCATTCCCACTAGCCATTCTGGTTTCTCTAGATCCTCACCAACATGTGTTACTTTCCATGGTTAATAGCCATCTTAATGGGTGTGTCACAATTTTTTTTAACATCTGCTCTGATCAGTGTTGGATGACTCAAGGGCAACTTACCATCATGAGGAGCCATTTCCTTCAGGTTACTGAAAGGTGTCAGAGGCCTAAGCAGTGCCATATGAAAGGGAACGTGTGGGATTCTGGCCATTTATACAGTATCAGCTTATTCATAAGATATTTCATTCATAAAGAGGTTTAGGTGTTTCCTGATGTGACTTTTTAAAAAACATGTGGTCTCAGGGATCAGCTGAGACCCTCAGATTGAGAAAGGACACAATTTAGGAGTTTCTGGATATATATCCAGCTTTTAGAGTTGCGAGTAATGGTTTGGGCAGTCCTTAGGGATAAGCTTTGGTAAGAAGTCTTTGACTGTACCTGTTATCTTACTCTACCTGTTGCCTTGCCTGACAGACAGTAAGCCTCAACAGTGCTCAGGAACCAAAAAACCCAGCAAAGAACTTGGTAGAAAGGGATGTGGAAGAAATTGAGATGGTGGTTGTCGATAAGTGGTGCCATTGCTACTCAAAATTTAGTCATTTTTTTCCTCCTCATTGCTTCAAAGAGCTTTGAGGATTGTTTTCCTGTGCCTAGGAGGTGTTGTTGAATATTTTTTAATAAGCCCAGGTACAGAAAATATATTGGTAAATATTATTTCTGATGAACCACAGTTCTTTCTTCCTTGAGAAACCCACAAAACTGTACTGAGAATTGGTGAGCCAGTGCTGTGGATAAAAGGAAGTGACACCTGGGGAGTTTCGCTCCTCCCTTGTTTGTAGTTTGTGTTTCTGGAAGAAGCACTCATCTTCAGGGAGGGAGGGCGAACATGGTCAAGTCTGGGAAATGGCGGCTGCTCTTGCCCCAGTTGTGATTTGCCATGCTCAGCAGCTCCTCCGCCTATCTAAGAAGTCCTGCAGGAGAGGTAGCCAGTCACTTAACCTTCCTCGGAACAGATATTCCTCAGTCGTACTTTGGGAAATTAGACCATTGCTTTCAATGTGTTTTAATATCAAAGCTCTGAATAAAATATGGATATCCTTGAGAGTAAAAAGCGTGAAGCTGTCCTGAAAAGCAAGTTATCGCACTTTCCTCCTCAGTGTTATTCTGCCACTAAGCATTAATTCCCCCCTGTGTGTGGTTCCCTGGTATAGGATGAAGTTTTGGAGCAGTGTCTCATTATTGTAAGGTATGTAATGGTAGTTGCTGTAGAATCCTTTATTTTTGCTTCCACTTTCAGGTGGGGAGTTTTCTTCATGGTTGTTTCACAGCTCACATTTAGAATAGTACTCAGAATTTCTGGGAAATGGGTCCAAAATGTTGAGCATAGGATAGTTTGTTGTGAACAACAACCTGGGACTAGGAGCTCATTACCGAAAGGGGCCCCACTGCTTGAAGTAGAATTGGCGCTTCCCTCATCCAGTTTTTTGCTGCTTTTTTTTTTTTTTGTTTTGTTTTTTGTGGTACTGGGGATTGAACTCAGGGGCACTCGACCACTGGGCCATATCCCCAGCCCTTTTTTGCATTTTATTTGGAGACAGGGTCTCACTGAGTTTCTAAGTGCCTCACCATTGCTGAGGCTGCTTTGAACTCACGATCCTCCTGCCTCAGCTTCCCAAGTGCTGGGATTATAGGCGTGCGCCACCGTGCCCAGCTGTTTGGTTTTTTCTTTTTAAATTTTTTTTTTTTTTTTTTGGTGGGGGTACTGGGGATTGAATCCAGGGGCACTTAACCACTGAGCTACAGCCCAGCCTTTTTCATTTTGAGACAGGGTCTCTCTAAGTTGCCTAAAGCCTTGCTAAATTGTTGACATTGGCTTTGAACTCGCGATCCTCTTACCTCAGTCTCCAGAGCTGTGGGATTACAGGTGCGCTTCAGCCACTGTTTCCTGCTGTTTGAGAGACAAGGAGAAGCAACTTATTAGGACCCTCAACAGCCCTTGGGAGCTTAACCCTTCACTTGGTGGGTGCCTGCTCTTTGGAAACCATACCTTTAAAGCACTCAACCTTGCTGCCAACAGTTGTCATAAATATTGAGTTTCTGAGCTGGACTCCATGGGACAAAGAAAGCATTGGCAAAATATACCTATTGGTGATAATCACCCTTCCAAATTTATATTATTATTACTTCCTAATCTAATAATCTCATTAATTCTCATAGCCTCCCTATTACATAAAGGAGAATAACTCAGATCTCAGATTTGTGAGCTAAGGCATAAATAACATGTTTTAATTCACCTGGCTGTTTGAATTTAATCATGAGATCACATGATGTGGTATGGCACATGCCTATTATTCTCATGACTTGGGAGACTGAGGTAGGAGAAGTGCAAGTTTGACACCAACCAGCCTCAGTTATTTAGGAAAACCCTGTCTAAAAATAAAAATATAAAAAAGGCTGGGGAGTAAGAGTGGTTGCCTAGCAAGTGCAAATCCTTGGGTTCAATGTATTGGGGGAAAAAAGAGAGAAAAGAAAAGGAAAAAAAGAGAAGAGAAAAACTACTTGGAGGTGGGGACATGAAGAGCAGAAGTTTAAGGCCAGCCTCAACAACTCAGTGCGACCTGGTCTCAAAATTAAAAAAATTAGAAAGGGCTGGCGATGTAGCTTAGTGGTGGAGTTCCCTGGGTTCAGTCCCCAGTACTGGGGGTAGGGGACTAGAACCACATTTCTTATTGACCAAACAAGTGCTTTTTTTTGGTACCAGGGATTGAGCTCGGGGCACTCAACCACTGGGCCACATCCCCAGCCCAATTTTGTATTTTATTAGAGACAGGGTCTCACTGAGTTGCTTAGCGCCTGGCTTTGCTGAGGCTGGCTTTGAACTCCCGATCCTCCTGTATCAGCCTACTGATTCGCTGGGATTACAGGTGTGCGCCCAGCACAAATGCTCTTTTTTTGCTAACTACATTAAGTGAAATTTGGTTTTGATGTTTAAAAAAAAAATTCCAAAGAAATTCTTGTATTTGTATGAAAGTTTCATAGCTTAGAAAACCTAGTAGCCAGGAGAAGGTCATAGTGTTTTTTTTAATTTTCTCTTGAAATGAGAGAAAATTAAGGCTTAGAAAGCTTCTCACCTGGTATTGTGTAGCTTGCAAGTGAGAGCTGTGACTAACACTTAGCCCTTTTCTATTTAATGTTTCTGATAAATTAGGCTCTTGGCAATTAGATCTTCAGTAGAAGCCAGTAAGTATATGTTGACTCGGACTCAACTGCTGCCTGAATTTTCAGCCTAAGTCTGTTACTAGTAAGGGTAAGATTTCAGGTTTTAGAGGTTATTAGGCTTTTCTTTCAGATCCTGGTTTGAGACCCTGATTATACTAGTTCATTTTGATGAATGTATGACTTGAATTCACTGCCTTCCTGGAGCCTAAGTAATAAATAGGTCTGGAATAGATGACTGACTTTATTTTTCACAGGAATCAGGGGAAGAGGTGTTTGTTTGTTTGTTTGTTTTTGTTTTTGGTACTGGGGATTGAACTCAGGTGCACTTGACCACTGAGCCTCATCCCCAGCCCTTTTTTTTTTGTATTTTATTAGAGACAGGGTCTCACTGAGTTACTAAGTGCCTTGCCATTGCTGAGGCTGGCTTTGAACTCGCTATCTTCCTGCTTCAGCCTCCCAAGTGCTGGGGGGGGGGGGGGAGTTTTGACTATGACCGCTTACTGGTAATAGGACCAAGGTATGAACTCATTTGAGCAAGAACTTGTCTTTGTCAGGAGCAGGGTTCAGTCCACTTAGAACTATTTCACTGAACTGGAAAGCACAGCTTAACTCTGTTTCTAAGCCCTGGCTGGGTGTTTGACAGTGCTTCCTAGGCTAGAGCAGTGAGCTGGAATGACATCCATGAGAGGAGAGCCCAGCAAAGATCTAGGAAATTGTCGTCAATTTATTAATCTAATTAAATAGAACAGTTACTTAGTCCTTTTTCAACTCATATTTGTACAGTAAGAGGCCTTTGAAATTGAAATAATGTACCACTCTGGCTCAGAGAATGTATGAATTACAGAGGGCAGATCAATTTAAATTGGCTCTTTACATCAATTTAAGAAATGACACTGCATCTAGACTGAATGAGAGCAAGGGTAAGCAGCAGTCCTCCAACCTGAGGTGGGGGGTGGGGATCTGAGTCACCTGGAAGACTTATTGATAAAGTACTCCTGAGCCCCACTCTTGGGCTTCTGTTTGGTGATGGGGCTTGGGACCAAGATTTTCCATTTCTAACAAATTCCCAGGTTGATTATGGTGGTCCTGGGATTGCACTTTTTGAGACTACTGATTTAGGACAAGAAGATGAATTCTAGGTATGGCTGTTATACTTTCTCCTCATTGAGGTCTTCACAAGTAGGGAAAGGGAATTAACCTATTAGTCTCTACCTTTCAAGACCCCATGCCAGATGATTTGCAATCATTGTTTAACTTAACCCTTGAAACCACTGGGCAAAGGAGTCCCGTTCCATACTGCCTCAGCTTAGACTCCATTTTAAAAACCTGCTGGAGTAATGCTTTTTTTCAAGCACAGTTTTTACTTATGTCTCAAAGAATAATGTTGGTGTATAGCATTACAAATGTGATTTTATTTAATGTAGCATGTATGTTAAATTTCATTTCTGTTGTGGATTCATTACTCTCCTTGTAGATTCATGAGAGATAATAATAAGACATGATTTAGCAGTAATGATTATACAATTGATGAAATTAAATGAGGTATGTTTCCTCTCAAAGTGAATGAGAGCTTGATTTATTGTTAAGTATAATACTTCTTCTGATCACAGGAAATATGAGGATATATTCTTTTTTATCACAGTGGGTTATTTTTAATTGTTACCAGTTGGTTATTTATTGATCAACCCCGTTTTTACAAACAAATAAGGAAAGGAATGGTGGATTTCAGGATACAAAGACATGACTGAATTTTTGATAATAACCAGAAGACTTCCTCATTTAAAGTATTCTTTGTTAATGTTGTTTTTGAAAGGTCAGCTTGTTTTCAATGGAGCTCAGTGAAGTTACTTTGTGTTGTTTGACAGAATCACACAGAATTATTAAAACAGTGATCCAAGCAATTGAGTTGAAGGCATTCTGAGGAAACCTGCTATTTATTGTGAAAATCATCTTTGATTTTGGAATAAAAAGTAAAGCTGGAAAGGAATTTACAGACAAGAAAAAAAAGAAGTTTGAAATTGGACTCACAGGATCTGGGCTTGGAAATGCCTCAGGTAAATCACATGGAATAGGTGCCAAGTTCCATGTTTTCTTCCTGTAGAAAGCTAGTACCGTGGGTTTGTAAGTTCTGAGTCTTAACACAATTTGGCATGTTGCTGTTATTGCTAATCTCAGCTTGCTGGAAACCGTGTCCTCCTTCCATTGCCTTCTGTTTCTCCCAGCCACAGCTTTGAACTTCAATGAGCTTGTCACAGGAAACATGGTGAATAGGTAGGTTAGGAAGTGGATAGATCTGATAGCTTTATAAGGGGGGTAAACCAACTCCCTAAAAATGAATCTGCTACTGCAGTCCGTTTTCCATCTCCTTTGGTTTCTTCCTGATTTCCAACTCCTTCCTTTCATTTATGATGGTTGAGAAGTAGTTAAAAGGAAACAGGGCTCTCAGCCTCTTCCTATCCCATCTCTGTGTCCCATATGTGTGTGTGCGCGCATGTCTTGAAAAAGCATGTCTAAGAATGATTATATTAGGGCCGTTACTTGTAATTGATCAGTTTGGGTTTGAGGCAATCACTGAAACAATAAGTGGAGCCCTGTTAGTCCCTATTCTTTTCCAAACTCCCTGCCTTTTAATGGTTAGCTCCTGTACTCCCTGTTTGTTTCAGTGCTGGGGAGAAAACCAAGAACTAATGAGTGGGCAGAGATTCTTAGGCAGCTTTCTCTAGGTCTATACAAAAGTATTCCTTAAACACTGGGAATCAATGACTTCCAGCAGGGGCAAAGAAGGGAACTTGCTAGCTGATATTAAAAAGGCCAGAGGGCCACCTCCTCCCAGCCCTGTACCACATGGACTGCACATGGGTTTTAGGATTCTTGCCCAAACAAGATTTAGTTTACTGTTATTACCTACTTGAATTTAGGACTGTACAACTTTTTCCCAACCTAAATTTTTTGAGGAAGCAAGGTCCTACAGGTCTGGAAGGGGTAGGGAAAGTGAGAGAAAGAAAGAATGGGATGGGGAGCATCAAGGAAGAAAAGCGGGGAGAGAGTATGTGACAGGCCAGTCGAGGTAGGCAGAGGGTGTGGATAGAAGCCTAAGCCAGTAGACAAAAGCATTTAAAAAACTTGTGCAGAAATTGCAGAAGCAAAAAAGGTTGAAGAGAAACATTTTATTCTTTCTCATCTTCATCAGAATTAGATTTCAGAATGAGGCCTTTGTGTTATTTGAGCTGTTTTACAAGTGTGAGCTTTGATTTTGAAGTGATTTTGGATAGATGCTAAAATGTAAAAAGGCAATAAATAGAAAGAAAACCAGAGGAGTATTAACTTTGAATGCAGAGTCTTTTTTTTTTTTCCTTTCTTGTTTATTATAGAATGAAGTATACTTTCTAGGGATCAAGATGAAAGCTGCAGAGGTCATGCCCAAGTTTCTGGTCACAGCCAGGAGATTTGGGGGCTATTTTATTGATTCTGTTTGTTGGACTAAAGATGTCCAGTTGTCTTCCAGTTTGTTCTGGGAAATAAGATGCTAAACTCACTCAGCAGTACAGAGTAGAGCTAATTTGCACCTCTGAAGATCCCAGGAAATGTCAGGATTCTCTACTTTAGGAAGGATTTGAAGAAATGTTATATAGCTACATAAAAGTGCTCATTAAGTGCTGTTCACTGACTCTGGTGGCTAAATAAACTTTAATTTTCATAAGTTAGATATTATTAGCAATTGATACTCTTATTTTTTTCTATTTTTAATGCACCTTGGGTATTTTCCTCATGTAATTCCGTAGTTAAATGCTAGTTAAAGCTCTTAAATGTTTCTATGTAGTAGAAAAAATACAGAATTATTTTCTGAAAATAAATTACTTGGAGTGGGGTTCATGTGTAATAAATTGGTCTTGAAGTCCTGTTTAACTTGCTAAAATGAAATCACTGTGTTATAGCCTAGCGTCAGCGGAATGGACCCACCTTTTGGGGATGCCTTTCGAAGCCACGCCTTTTCAGAGCAGACTCTGATGAGCACAGATCTCTTAGCAAACAGTTCTGATCCAGATTTCATGTATGAACTGGTAAGCAATATTTTTTTTTATTTCAGCTTTGGTTGATTTGGGGTAAAAGCTGTGGTAGATTTTCTTAATCTATAAATGCCTGAAAAGAAAAAAATATTGTGATATTTGATTCTTGTGACTGTATGTCTAGTAATTTTAGAAGGCAAGCCGGGTGCGATGGTGCATGCCTGTAATCCCAGCACTTGGGAGGCTGAGGCAGGAGGATCGCAAGTTCAAAAGCCAGCCTCAGCAATGGCAAGGCACTTAGCAACTCAGTAAGACCCTGTCTCTAATAAAATACAAAATAGGTCTGGGGATGTGGCCCAGTGGTCGAATGGCCCTGAGTCTAATCCCCAGTACCAAAAAAAAAAAAAAAAAAAAAAATTTAGAAAGATATATGAACCCATTGAAAATAGAGAAAAAATTATAAGTATCTTCATGTCCAGTTTTTCATGAGGAGAATAAGAATCTGGCTTGTTCATTTGTTTTGAGGTGCTAGGGATCAAACCCAGGGCCTCTCGTCTGCTAAGCAAGTGCTCTACCACTGAGCTACATTCTCAGCCCAGAAGCTTTTGTTTTTGCCTGCTTAGGGTTTTTTAGCTATAAAAATTAATGAATGATGCGTTGAGCCAAGATGGTATGGTAAAGAGAATGTGAGGCAAAAGTAGCAATTCTGAGTAATAATACCTGAATATGCTTTTTATGAGGTAAAATTCATAAGAACATCTTTTTAAAAATAATTTTAATACATATGACATAAGTAACATGGAAGTATGTAAAACTGGAAAACTGAGTGCACAAAATGTAAATTTACTTAAAAATCATTGAATCATACACTTAATAATAAGTTGAGCCTTATGGTATCTAAACTATACTTTAGTGAAGCTGTTAAAACAGTTACACAAGCTAAAACAAAACAACCTAGATGAACAAATAAACTAGAAACTTAAAACGGAGTAGAAATGGAAAACTTCCTCATTTCTTTACTGAGCCTCTGCCCTCCAGACCTTTTCTCAAAAGGTAACTGCTAAACAAAATTTTTCCTGTGCATATATAAACATATGGGTATGTTTCTTAATTGGATGACATACTTATAGCTGCAGTATTTATTCTCTTACTTGCTTTTTTAACATAGAAATATATAGTGAATTGTCTTTTTTAGGACCAACGTTCATTCTTTTTAATGGCTACAAAGTGTTACTGACTTCTAAAATCACAGCTCTAAAACACATAAGGAATATTTTACTTCCCTGTCCAGAAATTGTTACAGTGTCTCGCAAAAGATTTCACATTCTGTGGCTGAGTTAGTTCCAGCTTTCTCTGGGGTGCTCTTTGCCTCCATATTTAAGTTCCTGTTTAGGAGCACATGTTCTTCTGTAATGAAGGTAAGGTCTTCATTATTTGCTTCTTAATTGAAGCTAAAGATACCCCACCAAATCCTCCTAAGACCAGAAAATGTAAACTCCTTTCAGGAAGCGTTCATAGTAAGGTTCTAGAGCCCTTGGTGTTTGGACCATGCCTAAGCCTCTTGAGGAACATATTTTCCCAACTTTTTTTTCTTGCCCAGTGAAATGATATATGTGGAATGGTTCAGTATCATGTCAATAGCCACCTTAAAACAGACCAGAGGTATCTATCAATTTGATATGCGCAAGTGGGCATGGAAGTAATTAGTCTGAAGATATGGTGTATGACTTGTTTTTTTAACCCTTCTTAGGACAGAGAGATGAACTATCAACAGAATCCTAGAGACAACTTACTTTCTTTGGAGGACTGCAAGGACATTGAAAATCTGGAGTCCTTCACAGATGTTCTGGATAATGAGGGTGCTTTAACCTCAAACTGGGAGCAGTGGGATACATACTGTGAAGACTTAACCAAGTACACCAAACTAACCAGCTGCGACATCTGGGGAACAAAAGAAGTGGATTACTTGGGTCTTGATGACTTCTCTAGTCCTTACCAAGACGAGGAGGTCATAAGTAAAACTCCAACTTTGGCCCAGCTTAATAGTGAGGACTCTCAGTCTGTTTCTGATTCCCTTTATTATCCTGATTCACTTTTCAGTGTCAAACAAAATCCCTTACCCTCTTCTTTCCCTGGTAAAAAGATCACAAGCAGAGCGGCTGCCCCTGTGTGTTCTTCAAAGACTCTTCAGGCTGAGGTTCCTTTGTCAGACTGTGTCCAAAAAGCAAGTAAACCCACTTCAAGCACACAAATCATGGTGAAGACCAACATGTATCATAATGAAAAGGTGAACTTTCACGTTGAATGTAAAGACTATGTAAAAAAGGCAAAGGTAAAGATCAGCCCCGTGCAACAGGGCCGGTCCTTGCTGAGCCAGGCACACACAGATGCTGCAAAGGAGAACATGTGCTACTGTGGTGCCGTGGCAAAGAGACCAGAGAAAAAGGGGTTGGAACCTCTCCAGGGTCATGCCACTCCCACTTTGCCCTTCAAAGAAACCCAGGAACTATTACTTAGTCCCTTGCCCCAGGAAGGTCCAGGGTCAGTTGCCACAGGAGAGAGCAGTAGCCTTTCTGCCAGCACGTCGGTCTCAGATTCTTCCCAGAAAAAAGAAGAGCACAATTACTCCCTTTTTGTCTCTGACAACTTGGGAGAACAGCCCACCAAATGCAGTCCTGAAGAAGAGGAGGATGACGAGGAGGATGTTGATGATGAGGACCATGACGAAGGGTTTGGCAGTGAGCATGAACTGTCTGAAAACGAAGAGGAGGAGGAGGAGGAAGAGGATTATGAAGATGACAAAGATGATGATATTAGTGACACTTTCTCTGAACCAGGTATTATATGTTTGGAGGCTTACAAACTGACCTTTCTATCTCTGTTTTGCAGTGGAAAGATTTTGTTTGGGTGGTTTATTTTAGTTGGGGGATTGAATGACTATACTGACCTGGATATATAATTGCTTTTTTCTTAATCTTTTTTTTTTTCCTTGGTACTGGGGATTGAGGGATTGAACCCAGGGGTGCTCCACCACTGACCTATATCCTCAGCCCTTTTCAGTTTTTCATTTCGAAACAAGAGCCTCACTAAGTTGCTCAGGCTGGTCTTGAACCTGTGATTGTTCTGCCTCAGCCTTCCAAGTAGCTGGGATCACAGGTTTGCACTGCCATGTCCAGCTTGTAATTCCTTTATTTTTATTCAAACAGCTCTAAAATGATTGCTTCTGCTCATACAGTAGTTCATATACTGATTCCTCTCTTACATATCTTATGTTGTGACCTGATTTATCACTGTCTTGAGCAGTTGTGCAAAGATACCAGGAATCCTTTGGTCTGAAATATATTACTATCTAAACATGTCCCTCTGCGATAGTCAAGGTAAATTCGAGAGATCTAGATATTGAACCAAGTAATGATAGTCCATGTCACTCAGGCTTATAACCAACAGATCTTGTTTAATGATGTAACAGTGGACTTTTTTCTGTCTGTTGCATTTTCATTTCCACAATATTTTCTCATTTAAGAAAAATAATGTTATAATTTGTATAATGCATGTAAAAAATGTTATAATTTTGCATAGTGCATGTAAATAAACGGGAGAAAGAAAATGAAACCTGCAGGGAACTGGATGACGTCAGCAGTTCCGTGTTTGGGCCATTATCTTTGTTGGCTGGTGCAGTCTGTTTATTGCCAAGTGACACACAGTTAAAAATGCACAAGGAAGTGAAGGTCTTTGAGCCAGGCATTGTTGCACACACTTGTAATCCCACTGACTTGGGAGGCTGAGGCAGGAGGATCACCAAGTTTTAGGCTAGCCTTAGCAAATTAGTGAGGCCCTCAGCAACTTAGTGAGATCTTTTCTCAAAATTAAAAAAAAAAAATTAAAAGACTAGGGATGTAGCTTAGTTTTTAGAGCATGCCTGGGTTAAATCCCTAGGTGCACCGCCCCCCCCCCAAAAAAAGAGAAAAATGAAGATCTTCAAATTTAAACAAAAGTTATTTGCTTACCATGTTCAGCCAGAGGAAGGGAAAGCTGTGCTCCATTTGTGTACAGTGTGGAAAATGCATTCTTGTGTCATATGTAACTAATCAGAACAAATTGTTCTAAAAAGTTATTATCTTAAAAAATAGTGTTGAACATTTAATATCTGCCTGTCACAAATCTTGAGTACACAACACAGTGTTATTTACCATAGTCACCAAGCTGTACATTGCATCTCCAGAACTCATTCATTCTGCACAACTAAACTGTTATCTTTGATCAACTCCCCCCTTTCTCCCAGCTGCCAGCCCCTGGAAACCACCATTCTACACTCCACATTCTAGATTCTGCAGACAGTCTGTGTAGCAGTCATTTTTTCCGTGCCTGGTGTGATCACTAAGCATACCATCATACCATCCTCCAGGATCAGCCTTTTTTTTTTAAATATTTTTTTCAGTTGTAGATGGACATAATACCTTTATTTTATTTGTTTTTATTTTATTTTTTATGTGGTGCTGGGGATCGAACCTGGTGCCTCACACATGCTAAGCAAGCGCTCTACCACTGAGCTACAACCCTGGCCCCTTGGAGTAGCCTTTTTAAAAACTTGAGTAATATTCTTCTCTGAGTGTGTGTACACACGTTTTCTCTATATATACGTCAACTGATGTCCTTAAAGGCGATTCTATGTCTTGGATGTTGTGAATAATGTTACAGTAAATGTTCCTACATTTACTGCAGATATGTTGTAGAGACTGATTTCGTTTCCTTTGGCTGTGTTCCTGGAAGTAGGATTGTGGAAGCATATGTTAGGTCTGTTTTAATTTTTTCTTTTTTGGTACTGGAGATTGAACCCAGGGGTGGTTTACCACAGTGTTTGGTCCCCAACCCTATTTATTTATTTATATTTTTGGTATCGGGGATTGAACTTAGGAGCCCTCGACACTGGGCCACATCCCCAGACCTATTTGTATTTTATTAGAGACAGGGTCTCACTGAGTTGCTAAGTGCCTCCGCCATTGCTGAGGCTCACGTTGAACTCACGATCCTCCTGCCTCAGCATCCTAAGTGCTGGGATTACAGGCGTGCACCACCGTGCCCGGCCCATTTTATTTTTCAAGACAGGGTCTTTTTGAGTTCCTCAGAGCCTCACTAAGTTGCTAAGGCTGGCCTTTGAACTTGAGATCCTTCTGCTTCAGCCTCCTGTGTACCTGGGATTGTAGACATGCAGTGTCTGCAGGGTTTTTAGATTTGGGATTTTTTTCAGATTTTGAAATGTTTGCATAGACTTCATTGGTTTAGTATCCTTAAACCAAAATGCTCTAAAATATAGAACTTTTTGGTCATTTAGTACTCAAAAAATTTTGAATTTTGAAACATTTCAGATTTTGGATTAGGATGCTTAACCAACATTTTGTTCAGAACTTTTGTGTCTGTATTTATCAGGGATATTGGCCTGTAATTTTTCTTTTTCTTTTTCTTTTTTTTTTTTTTTTTTTTGGTGGTACCGGGGATTGAACTCAGGGGCACTCGACCACTGGGCCACATCCCCAGCCCTTTTTTGTATTTTATTAGAGACAGGGTCTCACTGAGTTGCTAAGTGCCTCGCCATTGCTGAGGCTGGCTTTGAACTTGCGATCCTCCTGCCTCAGCCTCCCAAAGTGCTGGGATTAAAGGTGTGCGCCACCGCGCCCGGCTGTAATTTTTCTTTTCTTGTTGTCCTCTAGCCTGGCTTTGGTATCACGGTAATGCTAGCCTTGTAAAATGAGGTTGGAGGTGTTCCCTCCTCTTTGGTGTTTTGGAGGAATTTGAGGATCTGTGTTAATTCATCCTCCAATATTTAGTAGAATTCACCACTGAAGGGGCTGGGGTTGTGGCTCAGCAGTAGAGTGCTCGCCTAGCATGTGTGAGGCCCTGGGTTCGATCCTCAGCACCACATAAAAATAAATAAAAGTATTGTGTTCAACTACAACTAAAAAATAAATATTAAAAATAAATTCACCACTGAAGCCACCTTGCCCTGGGCTTTTATTTTTTGAGAATTTTTGATTACTGATTCATTCTCCTTACTTGTTACTGGTCTGTTCAGAGTTTCTATTTCTTCCTCCCTCCCTTCTTTTTGAGATGCAGTCTTACTGTTTTGCCCAAGCTGGCCTTGAACTCTGAATCCTCCTGCCTCAGCCTCCCAAATAACTGGGATTGCAGGCATGTAACATTGTGCCTGGCAGAGTTTCTGTTTCTTTGTGATTCAGTCTTGGTAGGATGTCTGTTCAAGAATTTATTTATTCTAGGTTATCCAATTTGTTGCTGTGTGAAATTATTCATAGTTGTCTCTTTTGATCCTTTGTATTTCTGTGTTGTTTTGTTTCCCCTTTCATTTATAACTTTGGAGACTTCTTTTCCTTAGTGTAGCTAATGGTTTACTAATTTTGTTTCTTTTCTCTTTTTTTTTAAAACCTTCATTGATATTTTCTGTTGTTTTCTAGTCTTTATTTCTTTTACTTACCTGATCATTTTATTTCCTTCCTTCTGCCAACTTTTGGTTGGTTGCTTCCTTTTACTAGTTCTTGAGGTATAAAGTTTATTTGTTCACTTGAAATCTTTTCTTTTTTCTTAACATAGATATTTGTCACTGTAAAATTCCTTCTTAAAACTGTTTTTGCTACATCTCATGAGTAAAATGGATATGTTCTTTCCATTTTAATTTATCTCAAGGTTTTTTGTTTCTTTTGTTTTTTGACTCATTGGTTGTTCAGGAGTTTAATTTGGACATATTTGAATTTTCCAATTTTCTTCTTGTTATTGATTTCTAGTTCCACACCATCATGGTCAGAAATAAATTTTTAAAATAATTGGTGTGAACTTCAGGCTTTTAAATTTATTAAAGACTAGTTTTGTAGCTAATGTATAATCTATTCTGGAGAATTTTTTTTTTATTCTTGACAAGATTGTGTGTTCTGCTGCTGTATGTTGGATTTTATTTTATTTTTTTAATATATACTTATTTTAGTTGTAAATGGACCTTCATTTTATTTATATGTGGTGCTGAGACTTGAACCCAGGGCTTCACACATGTTAGACAAGTGTTCTACCACTGAGCCACAACCCCAGCCCTGCAAATTGGATTTTCTACGTGTGGTTTTTTTTTTTTTTTTTTTTTAAGGACCATTTTTTTTTTTTTTTTTTTTTTTTTTTGGTACTGGGGATTGAACTCAGGAGCACTCGACCACTGAGCCACATCCCAGCCCTATTTTGTATTTTAGAGACAGGGTCTCACTGAGTTGCTTAGTGCCTTGCCATTGCTCAGGCTGGCTTTGAACTTGCCATACTGTTGCCTCAGTCTCCTGAGCCGCTGGGATCACAGGTGAGCACCACTGCACCTGGCCCATTTGGTTTTTAGTGTTATTCATGTCTGGGGTTTCCTTATTGATATTCCATCTGGACCATCTGTCCAATTTTGCAAGTGGGTGTTTAAGTCCCCCACTTTATTTATTTATTTATTTGCTTTAGTTGTTCACAGTGCCTTTATTTTTATGTGGTGCTGAGGATCAAACCCAGGCCGTTCACGTGCTAGGTGAGCGCTCTACTGCTGAGCTACGACCCTAGCCCTAAGTCCCCCACTTTTGTATTACATCATTTCTCCTTTCAGTTGTGTTAATGTTTGCTTTATTTTAGATGCAATGACATGGGTGCTATATATTTATAATTGTTATAGCCTTTAGTTTTTAACTCAAAGCATGCTTTGTCCAAGTATAATTCCTCCACCCCTGTTCTTTTTGATTATAGTTTGTATGGATTATTTTTTTCCAAGTCTTTCCGTTTACTTTTATTTATTTATTTATTTATTTATTTATTTATTTTGTGGTATTGGGGATTGAACCCAGAGCCCTGTACATGCTAGGCAAATGCTCTATTACTGAACTACATCTCTAGCCCTTGGATGTGTTCTTAAAGTTGTGGAGTGCGGTTGCACACACCTGTAATCCTAGTGTCTGGGAAGTCTGGGATAGGAAGAGTGCAAGTTTGAGACAATTTAGAGAGACCCTGTCTCAAAATTTAAAAGAAAAAAAATTAAGGGCTGGGTATATGACTCAGTGGTAGATGTGCCCCTAGGAACAATCCAAGTACTACCAACCAACCAATCAACCAACCAACCAACAAACCAATAACAACAAAAAACTAACTAATGTTAGTCTGTTACAGGCAGCATAATAGTTTGTGCTTGGTTTTATTCATTTAGCTACTCTAGATCTTTTAATTGATATTGATAGGTAAGATAAAGATTTACTATAACCATTTTGCTAATTCTTCTTCTGACTTTTTTGTTCTTTTGTTACATTCTTCTAGCTGTCTTCCTTTGTGATTTGTTGACTTTTTTTTCCCTAGCGTACTTTGATTCCTTTATTTTCTAATCTACAGGTTTTTCTTTGTGGGTATTATGAGGCTTACAGAAAACATAGTCTTTAGTTTGTTTTAAGCTGATAACAGTTTAACTTCAACTGTACACAATAACTCCAGATTAAGTTTTTTCCTGATACTTTGTTTTTGATGTCACGGTTTACATCCATTATATTTTGAATTCATTGACATTTGGTTGTTTTTAATAACTTTGCCTTTTGAATTTTGGGCTACAGATAAAAGTGTGATTTACATACCACTATTTTAGTATTCGAGCATTCCAAGTTTGGCTAGATTCCTACTTTTACACAGTGAGTTTTATACTTTCATATGTTTTTGTTGTTAACTAGCGTCCTTTCAATTCGAAGAATTCATGTTCATGTTTTTCATAAGACACATTTAGTAGTGAAGAATTCCCTCAGCTTTTGTTTGTCTGGGGAAGTCTAGTCTTTATTCCTGAAGGACAACTTTTCTGGGTATAATATTCTTGGTTGACAGGGTTTTTTCTTTTAGCACTTTGAATATACTATCCTCCTCTCTTCTGGCCTGCAAGATTTCTGCTGAGAAAACCATTGGAAGTTTATGATGGTTCCCTTGTATGTAACAACAGTTACTTTTCAACTTTCAAAATTCTTCACTTTTAATTTTTAGAATTTGATTGAAATATCTTTTTTTTTAATTTATTTTTTTTTGTGTTTGTTTCTTTAATTGCAGTGTATCTTGATGGGAATCTTTTATTTTTAACCTAATAAGGTTCTTTGAGCTTCACTGATCTAGATGTTCGTTTCCCTTTGTAGTCAGTCTTTTTCTTTTCTTTTTTTTTTTTTTTTTTGTACTGGGGGTTGAACTTAGGGGCACTTAATCACTGAGCCACATCCCCAGCCTTTTTTATTTTTTGAGACAGGGTCTTGCTAAGTTGCTTAAGGCCTAAGTTGGCTTCAAACTTGAGACCTCCCTGCCTCAGCCTTCCCAGTTGCTGGTATTACAGATATGCACCACTGGGCTTGGCTAAGTCAGTTGTTATTCCTTTAAATGAGCCTGCTGCCCTCCCCTGTTTTCTCTGTTTCCTCTGGTATTTCTGTAATATACATATTGTTTCACTTGATGGTAACATGCAAGCCCTGTTATGCTTTCTTATACTCTTTTTCATTCTTTTTTTCTTCTTTTTCCTCCAACTGGGTAATTTCAAATCACCTGTCTTTGAGTTCATTGATTTTTTTTTTTTTCTTCTGCTTGATTAAGTCTGTTGTTGAAGCTCAGTGTGGATTGTTTTTTTTTTCAACTTAATTCTTTAGTTCCAGAATTTATGCTGGTTTTTCATAGTTTCTCTTTGTTGAATTTCTCATTTTGTTCATTTGTTATTTTCCTGATTCATTTAATTGTCTATCCATGTCCTCTTACAGTTTATTGAGTTTAAGATGATTATTTTGAGTTCCTTACCAGGCAGTTCTTAGATCTCCATTTATTTTGGGTCACTTACTGGTGTTTTCTTTTTGTTCCGTTGGTGGCATCCTGTTTTTCTGATTGTTTATGATCCTTGTGGCCTTGTGTTGGTGTCCATGCAGTTGAAGATGTAAATCCCTCTTTAAGCTTCACAGATTGGCTTTGCTATGCAAGTGCTTCACTGGTCAGACTATCCAGACACACTGAAGCTAGCTGGACAGGTCCACATGTGGCTTGCTGCTGGAGTCATATAGTGGCCGGCCTGCTACTCGGGTCAGTGGGCAGATGGGCATGAAGGCTGGGTCCATGGGGATCAGCCTGGGTCTCTAGAAGCCATCCCAGCACCTGGACCCAGGGTTGTGGGGCTGCTCTGAATCTGTAGCCTTCGACCTTTTCCCTCCTTGGTACTAGGGATAGAATTTAGGGCTTCACTTACGCTAGGCAAGTACTCTACCACTGAGCCACATCCCCAGCCCTTTTTATTTTTTATTTTGAGACAGGATCTTGCTAAATTGTCCTGTCTGTCTGCTAGCTTGCAGTCCTCCTGCTTCAGTCTCCTGAGTAGCTGGGATGACAGGCATGTGCAACCATGCCTACATCCTTTCTTTGGTTTTTCATTTTTACTTGTGTTTATTTTATTTTTGAAATAGGCTCACTAAATTGCCCAGGCTGGTCTTGTGCTTGTGATCCTTCCCTCAGCCTCCCAAATTGCTGGGATTACAGGTGTGTGCCATTATGCCTGGCTTTCCTTTAATTGACTTAAAAAATATATTTTTAGTTGTAAATGGACACAATGCTTTTATTGTATTTATTCTATTTTTATGTGGTGCTGAGGATTGAACTCATTGCCTCACACGTGCTAGGCAAGCGCTCTACTACTGGGCTGTAACTCCAGCCCTCAATTGACTTTTAACTCCACTTCAGATTCACTATCAGTCTTTTCACTTGTTTCCATCTGGATAAATGTGTTGAAAGTTGAGGTCCACATAAAGAGGTCGTGTTGTAAATCGATCCCTATTTCCATTTTGTCAGCCTTTTTGACTCACATAGAAGGAACGGACTTTTGTAGTTGGTGTCCTGTCATGCCATATTCCCTTCCCTGTCCCTCATAGCATAACCCTTGATTGTGAGCTTGTTGTTCTTAAGCAACCAGTCAGCGACTGTGCATTAGCTGGCACTTAGCAGGGTCAAGTTCTTTTCTTGGATCTGTTTAATAATGCTACTGAATGTGTGGAAGGTGTTTAAATTCATCATCTCCAGTTGACTTGAAGTAAAACCCTTTTGGTTAGTATTACTTGGTCAACTCTCTCAAATGTTAATGAATGACATGCTTTAATCATAAAATTAACACATTTTTGTGATATTATTTGGGTTTTATTCACATTTGCTAATGAAAAGCTCCCCTTTTCTTGAAATAAAGAGCTAAACAAGCAACTTCAGGGACATGAAAGTGAATTATTGGTGAGAGAGAGAAAGAAATTCTTTGAATCTGAAAAGTAGGGATAAAGTTCCTTCCCAGTGCTAGTTGTAGGGTGGGCTGATGGTTGAGTGTAGAGCAGATGGTTTACAAAGGCCCTTTTGTGGTGACTAGCTTTCTGCATGCTGCTTCTTGGCAGATGGTTGCATCAGTTCATGAGCCTGCACAGTTCCAGGAAAGGTGCAAAATGGAGTTTCAGTGCCTATTCTGGACTGGCTGCCAAGTTTTAATAGAGCCTATTCTGTGGACAGGCTACAACTGTTAGGAGTCATGAAATTACATGGTTCTAAGACTTAGAGTTGGGCCCCTAGAAATAAAGTTTGTTTTGTGATCCCCACTAATCATTTTCACAGTTGACTTTACCAGCTTAATGGCTGTAGTCTGTGCTAACCACAGATGTGTGATTAGAATTTAAATGGTCTTCTTGACTTCCTTTTTGATAATCATACCAAGAAGGAATGATATCTTCACAGTGATATAGCAAATGGAAATGGAAAGAAATGGGCTTCATGAGAAATGTTGCATTAAAAAATTATTTGTTAAATAAAGGTTTTTTTTGAGGGGGGGTGGCCACATCTACAATCCCCTAGTGCTGGAGAGGTTGAGGCAGGAGGATGACAAGTTTGAGGCCAGCTTGGGCAGTTTAGCAACACCCTGTCTTAAAATTAAGTTTAAAAAGGGACTGAGGATATAGCTCTGTGCTAGCATGGGTGAGGCCCTTGGTCCATTCCCCAGTACTGGAAAAAATTTTTTTTCAGATATCTATTTTGGGTCAGGTACTGTTGTGTATTAGGTATTGGCTATGCAGAGATGAACAAATGGCCACACCTGTAATCCAGTGACTCGGGGCCTGCTGAGGCTTAAGAGGATTGGGGCACCAGTTCAGAAGTTTTGAAAATATGAGTAAATGGCTGAGGGGGGTTGTGAGGACAGCTCCAGTAGTCCAGAGCGCTTGCCTAGCAAGCAGTATGAGGCACATTTGATCTTCAGCCCCACATAGAAATAAATAAACAGGGCTGGGGTTGTGGCTCAGCGGTAGAGTGCTCGCCTAGCATGTGCACGGCCCAGGTTCAATCCTTAGCACCACGTAAAAATAAAGGCATTATGTACAACTAAAAAACAAAATAAAATAAAATATTTTTAAAAAATAAATAAATAAAAATATTGTGTCCACTATAACTAAAAGAAAAAAATATTTTAAAATATTATATCAAAAAGCTCTGGGAATGTAGCTCAGTGGTAGAATGTCCCTAGGTTCAATCCCCAATGTCAAAACAATCAGGATGGATTGCCTGAGGGAGTGATATGAAAAATGTCCGTATGCCTTGGGCTTGTGGACCAGTGGAACTCTTGGTTTTTTACCTGTGTTGAGGTGTTCCTAGTCTAGTAAGTTTTGTTTAGCTTAGTTATGGTAACACAGTGTGCCCCTTGTACCTTTTCCAAAGCTGGATTGATATCTGGAACAAGGTAAAATCCTCTAATTTGAAGCCAGGCGCGGTGGCGCACGCCTGTAATCCCAGCACTTTGGGAGACTGAGGCAGGAGGATCTCGAGTTCAAAGCCAGCCTCAGCAATGGTGAGGCACTTAGCAACTCAGTGAGACCCTGTCTCTAATAAAAACACAAAAAAGGGCTGGGGATGTGGCCCAGTGGTCGAATGCCCCTGAGTTCAATCCCCGGTACCAACAAAAAAAAAAAAAAAAAAAAAAAAAAAAAATCCTCTAATTTGAAATGAAACATAAGCACAAGTAAGTAGGTCAAAGGTATTGCTTCAAACATATCTGACAGTTTGGTTCAAAGGTATCTGACAGTTTTTTAAGAATCAGACTTTTGGGGTGTGGGGACATAGCTCAGGTAGAGGGCCTGCCTTGCATGCATGAAACTCTGGGTTTTTGATCCCTAGTATTGAAAAAAAAATTCAGCTTCTGAAAATGGTTATTTCACTCAACTAGTGCATCTTTTTAAAAGAAGAATCTAAGATTCACTGTCACACTGCTTGCCATATTGCTTTAAAGTACCACATGTGCACCAGTGTGTACCTCTTATTCCCAGGTTTGTGTAAGTGCACTCTGTGGTGTTCAAACACCAACAAACCACCTAATGACATATTTTTCAGATATTTCTTCCTGTTGTTAAGCAACACATAATCGTATCATAAATGCCAGAATTGCTACAGAGATCTTGACTATTGCTCAGAAAATCACTCTGCTTTTCAAATTTATCCCTTTTTAAAAGTCACGGTGCCAGGCATGGTGGCGCACTCCTGTAATCCCAGCACTTGGGAGGCTGAGGCAGGAGGATCACAAGTTCAAATCCAGCCTCAGCAATGGTGAGGCACTTAGCAACTCAGTGAGACCCTGCCTCTAATAAAATACAAAAAAGGGCTGGGGATGTGGCCCAGGGGTTGAGTGCCCCTGAGTTCAATCCCCGGTACCAAAAAAAAAAAAAAAAAAAAAAAAAAAAGTCACGGTTATGGAGGTATGATTTTCAGTCAGATCCACTCTTCTTGCAGAGTGTGCTCCTGTGAGTTTTGGTTTTCTGCAGTCCTGGGTGTAGGTTTTGACAAGCACACATCATCATGTAGCCACCTCCACAGTCATAATACAGGGTGGTTTGGTTAGCCCCAGATTCCCTCATGCTCCTTTGTGGTCGTCCCCTTCTTCCACACCCAGCTGCTGGCAACCACTATGACTCTGTTCTGCCTTTTCCAGGATATCATATAAATGGGACCATACTCCTGAATGATTCCTACTCTGAAGAAAACTTGGTAAAATTCTGAAATTCAGACTTTTCTCCCAAAACTAACAGATGCCATCAATTTCTTAGTGATGGTCCAGAGAAGTCTTGTTTTTAGTAGGAAAATGGTTATTTTGCTTGGCTAGTGCTGCCTGGTTTTCCCTGGCTGCTTTAGGTTTGGATTGTGTACATTCTGTGCACAGTCCCCCCTCGGTCACCATGTACTGAGCATTGATGTTGGAGAGTATACCTCCTTCTCTGGGGAATTTTAGGTATGTAGGTCATCCTGTATTGGGTCTGATCAACAGATGTAGTAGCTTGCAAATAAGTATTTTATGAAGCTTCTTATTAGTGGACAAAATAGCCCGTTAAAAAGTGAATCATCTGGGCAATGGTGGCTCACCAGTAGTCCCCGCTACTTGTGAGGCCCAAGCAGCAGAAGCACTTGAGCCCAGGAGAAGACCAGCTGGGCAATAGCAAGTTCCCCATCTCAATTAAAAAAAAAAAAAAAAAAGAAAGAAAGAAATATATATAGCTACAACTCGAGCACTCTACTGCTGAGCCACAACCCCAGCCCATATCTAAGTACATTTTCCATTGGTGCTTTTGACATTCCTGTAGCTGTGTTTATTCTTTCAATCCCGTGTGAAGATGCTAAAAGAAGTGTCATACACTAACTTAGAAAAACCAAAGAGATACCCAACAATGATAAACAGTGTAGTTAGCTATGTGTCTTAATCTCCAGTATTTTATGAACTAGAGATTTACCTTTTGAGTTACTTTATAGACCTGATTTATAATCTTTGACATGCCAGCTATGTTTTCAGGAATGAAAGGAAGTGTCTCAAGTTACAAATAGAAGGGTCTTTTTGTATTGATTAGTTTATTGAAATTTAAGGAGCTTAACAAATTGGTTGGGGGTGCTTTTTTTTTTTTTAAGGCTATGAAAATGATTCTGTAGAAGACTTGAAGGAGATGACTTCAATATCCTCTCGGAAAAGAGGCAAAAGGAGGTACTTCTGGGAGTATAGTGAACAGCTGACACCATCACAGCAAGAGAGGATTCTGAGGCCGTCCGAATGGAGCCGAGATACCTTGCCAAGTAATATGTATCAGAAAAATGGCTTACATCATGGTAAGAGGGGATTGCAGTAAAACATTTGGTGTTCCTACAAACGAAGATACTGAACCCTGGTGCTGGTGTGCTTTGGTGTTCAGCACTCCTGTGCCACTAGCGAGGGGAGTGGTAGAGCCGTTTGTACGGGTTCTGCTGTGTGCTCACAGACAGCTCTCACTCGCGTCTAGAGCTATCCCCAGGATGAGGGTGCCTCAGGAACAGAGCACATGCCTAGCATGTATGAGGCCTCAGGTTCAATGGATTCCCATTGAAAGAAGAAAATGAGGAACCATCACCTAGAGAGAGGGCATGATGGTGTGAACAGTTATTTCTAGTCCCTTCTTATTCTACTTAACACCATCTAGGAGGCTGCTGGGTCCTGGCCTGTCACAGTTACTATAACCAGAAGCATTGGTGAGAAACAAATGGGCGATAGCATCTCTTCTGTTCTTTTCTGGTCTTCAGACCTGAATGTAATCTGGGAGACTGGAATACCAAGGTGGTGGGGAAAAGAGAAGGAAAGAAGAGAAAGTGTGGTTGTGGAAAAGGGTGGCAAGGAAGAGTTAAATGGTAGGAATTGAAGACATTTACAATCTTAGGTCAGATTTTGAATTATGAACTAAGAAAGCTGTGATTAAGTAGAATTTCTTCTGCAGAAATATTTTTACATTAATTCAAAGTTTTTACCCAAAAAAGGCAGAGAGGGGAAGTACTAGGAAGCTTGGTGTTCAACAAACAGTTTAGTATTCATTCAGGCAGCAGATTTAAGTTACAAGCATTTTCGAGGATAGGGATTTTATCTTAAGTGTATTTGTGCCTCATTTTCCCTACCATTGGTACCTGGATACTCTTCTCTCAGCGAATAATCGTGAAATTTTTATATTCAGATTTATTTTCTACAGGAAATGAAAAGGCAAGTCTAATAGATAACTCGAGGTAGCCTGTGATTTGCTCTGGAAAAGTTGTTGGGAATATTTTAGAGGAGTTTAGAGGACAGAGCCATCCTTTCTGCCTGGAGTGATGAGGCAAGACCCTGGAGGCTCCTGTAATGTTATGTATCAAAGCAGCTGAAGAAGAGCTTTCAAACATATTTTTTATTTCCTGTTGGATTTTAGTCAAACACACAAATGTACATGTCTGACAAAAATTTCAGTACTAGCCTCAAAATGTCTTGGTTTGGGTAAAATCTACAAACTCTCTTCTGACTGTATGTTATATCCCAACCTCGATTTTTGTCTGTAGTTGAACTTGAACTTCAGTCCTGAGATTTGAGATATTTAGTACTGCCATTCAAAGAATTAAGAACCTCTTACCCTGAGGCTAAAACTTAGGGGTAGAGAAGGACTTGGAAAAGCTTGGAATTGTGCCATATTGCTCCCATTTCTGTGTGCATACGTGTGTGTGTGTGTGTGTGTGTGTGTGTGTGTGTGTGTGTGTGTGTGTGTTTTGCTGGAGATGGAACCCAGGGCCTTGTGCATGCCAGTTCAGTGCTCTGGCACTGAGCCATACCTGCCGTGCACCCTCATTTCTTATAGCTAGGGGAAGGAGAGAAGGCTCACCTCTCTTGGTTAGGTTGTTAAACATGCCAGGACTTCCAAAATGAAAAGGTGATGGTGTAGTAGCTGTGGAAAGTGTTCACTAAAATAATCTAATTTAAATTTCTTTTAAACTTTCCATAGGGAAATATGCAGTAAAGAAGTCACGGAGAACTGATGTGGAAGACTTGACTCCAAATCCTAAAAAAACTACTACAGATAGGCAATGAGCTGAGGAAACTGAACAAGGTGATTAGTGACCTGACTCCAGTCAGTGAGCTGCCCTTAACAGCCCGGCCAAGGTCAAGGAAGGAGAAAAATAAGCTGGCTTCCAGGCAAGTGTGAATAATGTTCATTCACATGAATCAAGTCTGGGAGTGAGGTTAGACCCTGAGCTTTAGTAGGAGAGGTGACCTTCAACTCTATTCAGAAATATTTTTCTTCTATAAATACTACAATGAGAGTATTATGGTTTTTCCTGTGAAAGTAAAAAGATGGTGTTTATGCTTTCTGGAAAAGGCTTTAAGGTGGAGAGGTGAATGGATTCAAGTGCATTATAATATAACAATGAGAAGCGTTTTTTTTTTTTTTTTTTTTTTTGGCTCCAGGGATTGAACTAAGGGGCACTCAACCACTGAGCCATATTTTGTATTTATTTAGAGACAGGGTCTTACTGAGTTGCTTACCGTTTCCCTTTCGCTGAGGCTGGCTTTGAACTCTGGATTCTCCTGTCTCAGCCTCCCGAGCTGCTGAGATTACGGGTGTGCGCCACTGTGCCCAGCAACAATGGAAGATTTTTTTTAAAAAAATATTTAATTATTTGCTTTAGTTGTACACAATGCCTTTGTTTTTACGTGTTACTGAGGATTGAACCCGGGCCGCGCACGTGCTAGGTGAACAATGGGAGATTTTTATAACTGTATTTTTTGTTTGCTTTTTTTTTTTTTTTTAAGTAAATTAGGTTTATTAAGGTATAATGTGCTTAAAAATAAAACTCACCCATTTTAATGTATAATAGTACAAGTTTTAACAAACATATCCAGTCATATCATTACCACCACAATCAAGATATCAAACATTTTCATCACCTTAAAAATTACAAAATTTCCTCATCTTAGGCTCTCACCACCTCTGCTCTGTTTTCTGTCCTTACAATTTTGCTTTTCTGGAATGCCTGTAGATGGAAGATTATGTAGCTCAGTCTGGCTTCCTTCACTTAACATGATGCATTTGAGGTCCATCCGTGTGGTCTCATGGAGTAATTGTTCTTTTTTATTACTGAGTAGTAGTCCTTTGCAGAGATATACTGCAGTTTCCTCTGTTTACCATTTGAAGGATCTTTGGGTTGCTTCCAGTTTTGGGCAAGTGTGAATAAAATCACCATAAACATTCACTTACTGGTAGATTGAGTGAACATAAGTTTTCATTTCTTTTGGATAGATGCCCAGGTGTACATGTTTAACTTTGTAAGAAACTACCAAACTGTTCTTCAGAGGAACTTTTATGTTCTGTTTTACATTCCACCAGAACAGATGGGGGACTGCTTGCTTCACATCCTGTACAGTACTTGGTATTGTCAGATTTTGTTTTGTTGTAGCCACACTTACTAGTGTATTGGTTACAGCTTTATTTTTGAATGAGTGCTAAATTTTATAAACTCAGTTTGGATAAATGGTTATAATGTGTGTGTTTTATAATTCAGTTCCTTGATACACACTAGTAGGCAGTGATCTTTGGTTGCTATTAGAAAATGTCTGACAACAGCAAAAAAGTATATTCCAAATATTCTCTTAAAAAGTGAACTAATAGCTCCTTCCTTTTGCAGAGCTTGTCGGTTAAAGAAAAAAGCCCAGTATGAAGCTAATAAAGTGAAATTATGGGGCCTCAACACTGAATATGGTAAACCTGAATATTGAAGAATTTGATTAACCTTCTGTGAACTTTGCTGACCATGTATCCCTTTGGTTTTGTCGTTGTCTTTCCCACATTCTGCCCAGTGTTTGGCTAGCCGCCTTTGTGTTCATCCATTTAGTAAGCCACATGCATGCTTCATTCATTCTCCTCCTCCTCCTAGTGGGAACGTCTGTATCTGTGGCTTTGAGCCAGATCTTATGTCTGGGTCCACAGCTGGTGCACTTGGGACCACAATCCTTTCTCCTATATTATAATGATGCTGGGTTAGCCAGTTTTGTTGTCTGGTGTTAACACTTTCCTTGATTTGATTAATGGTATTTTAACCTTTGTGTGGATAGTTTAGATCTGTGTTTCCAAATTTGATTGCTCATTCGAATGTCTGTGTACTTGTTAAAATACAGATTTCTAGGCTTCTCCCCAGAGCTTCTCAATTGAAGTAGAACCCAGGAATCTATATCTGTATATCTATATCTATATATGTATGTATGTGTGTGTGTGTGTGTGTGTGTGTGTTTTGTACCTGGGATTGAACCCAAGGATGCTTTACCTCTGAGCCACATCTCCAGCTTTTTTTATGTTCTATTTTGAGCAGGGTCTTAGGGCCTTGCTAAGTTGCTGAGGCTAAACTTTGATCTTGTGATCCTCCTGTTCAGCCTCCTAAGCTGGTGGGATTTCAGGTGTGCACCACTGTGCCTGGCTAGGAATCTGTATTTTTGTTACTCCCCAGACTCCTCCTTTTCTTCTTCTTCTTCTTCTTCTTTTTTTTTTTTTTTTTTTTTTTTTTTGGTGGTGCTAGGGATCAAACCCAGGTTTAGGGGCAAGTGTTCTACCACTAAGCTATGCCCCTGTATCTGTTGTTATTACATCATTAAAAGCAATTTCTTCCATGTTAGTGACATACTAAAGTATTTTGTTCTGTCTTACAGATAATTTATTGTTTGTCATCAACTCCATCAAGCAAGAGATTGTAAACCGGGTACAGAATCCAAGAGAGGAGAGAGGACCCAGCATGGGGCAGAAGCTTGAAATCCTCATTAAAGATACTCTCGGTAAGAATAATACTAGATAAATTCACAACCAGTAATAATAACATGTAGGTAATATGATTGAAGGAGATATTAAAAGTTCTTTAAGGAAAAACTCAAGTGTTCTTATTATGGTTACTCTTTCTCTCTTTTTTTTCCTGTGCTGGGGCTTGAACTTGTGCCTCATGTGTGCAAGGCAAGTGCTCGAACACTAAGCTACACCCCATCCCATAGTTACAAAAAAGGGTAATTTTGTCTTTTTGAGATTTAGTATTCATAAATGTACTGCTGTCTGCCACAATTTGTAATTTAGGTTTAAACACTGAACTGTTTTAGTGCTTAAGAAAGACAAACTTGTAGCAGCTTGTACCTTCATGGAGAGAAGACCCTGAGCTGCAGGCCTGTAGTTCGCACTGTAATGGGCATTCTTCCTGGCTTTTTACACACAGTAATGCATGTCACAGTCTTCTAACCACCTTGGTTATCTGGTTTCCCATCCCTGAACAGATGCACAGTGTGGGGAGGAACAGAGATGCAGGACCCAGAAGCCAGGCTGATGGGTAGCTGGTAGGGAGGAAAGGGCAAGGCAGTGTAGACAGAATGCCAAAGGCCCAGGAGCTTGGCTGCCACAGGAGCATCTCACCCTGTGGATTAGTAGCATCCCAAGGGTTTCATATTCAGTCCATGAAAATCCAAAATTTAAGTTCATTCAACAAAATATCCATTTCTTCTCTTTTTCTTTCTTTGTACTGGGGATTGAACCTGTGACAGGCACTCTTCTACTGAGCTACATCCTCAGCCCTTTTATTTTTTTATTTTGAGGTGAAATCTCACTAAGCTGCCCTGGCTGGCCCTGTGCTACAGTCCTCCTGCCTCAGTCTTCTGAGTAGTTGGGATTACAGGCTTTGCTCCCTCCTGGCTTCTGTTTCTCTGTTAAAGCATTATGTTTTGTTGCTCTTGTGTCCTTCTGGGGATGGAACCCAGGGACTCTCACGTGCTCAGCAAGTGCTTTGCTGCTGAGCCATTTCCCAACCGATTGTGTTCCTTTTGATTTGGTTTTAGGTCCAGGAATTAATTTTTCCTTTTATTCTAATTATTTTTTATATTCTGTTATTTCTGAGTTTTCCTATTTCTGGTCCATTTTCTCTCATGTCTTGTGGTATTTTCTTTATGGTCTTTTAATTCATTTTGAAATACTGGTATGTTATGTATAATATTCATTCATTTCAAGGTCTTACCTAGAGAAATATGTTTACTGTTTGCATTTCTGCAAATTTTTATACTCTTTTTCATAGAATACTTTTATGGGATTCTAACTTTGATATTTTTCTGTTGCTCATTTATATGCACCATTAGCTTTCCTGAACTTTTTATTTTTGGCACCGGGGATTGAACTCAGGGGCACTCAACCACTGAGCCACATCCCCAGCCCTATTTTGTATTTTATCTAGAGACAGGGTCTCACTGAGTTGCTAAGTGCCTCGCCATTGATGAGGCTGGCTTTGAACTGGCAAACCTCCTGCCTTAGCCTCCCGAGCCACTCACTGGGATTACGGGTGTGTGTCACCACGCTGGGCTAGCTTTCCTAACCTTTTAAAAAGAAGGCCTGGTTCAAAATACTACTCGTAGCTTCAAAGACTCCCCCCCCCCCCATCTGTTTGTGGACAAATGTTTAAAATCAGGGCAGCTTGCTTTGTGACATTTCTTATTCTGTACCTCCCATCCCCATTTTATTTGGACATCTCTTTGTTATCTTTTCTTCCTATCTTGCTTAATTTTGGTTCCAGCTTCAGAGGTTTATTATCAGTACTGACTTTTGTCCTGGAAAAGTCCTAGAACCTCAACTATGGGCCCTGCACATCTTACCCTAGGCCCCAGGCACTCACCTTGGGTTCACTGTTGGGTTGGACAGAATCTCTCACAACTTTAGCTGCAGTTCTCAAGCTGGCCGCTGCCCATGAATCACAGATTGGCTATTTAGACTTCTTTTGCTCACCCCACATAAAACTGATAATGCTATCACCATGCAGGTCTTACAGCTTTTGGTAGTTTTTTTCTCACCCTCTTAAATGTTGGGATATATGAGGATACCTTGAAATTTGTCAGTGTCTTCCGTGGATTTGTTTATAAACAGGGTCTCACTGTGTTGCCCAGGCTGGCTCTGATCTCTTGGTCTCAAGTGATCCTTCTGCCTCCTGAGTAGCTGAGAATATAGGCACACACCACCATGTCCAACTTTTCATGGGGTTGGTTGTTCTGTTTGTATATGGGGAGATGGAGATTAAAAAATCTCTGCTGCCGGGGGCTGGGGTTGTGGCTCAGAGGTAGAGTGCTCACCTAGCACGTGCGCGGTCCAGGTTCGATCCTCAGCACCATGTAAACATAAATGCATTGCACTGTGTACAACTAAATCAAATAAATAAATTTTTTTTTTTTTTTTTTTTTTTTTGTGGTACCAGGGATTGAACTCAGGGGCACTCGACCACTGGGTCATATCCCCAGCCCTTTTTGGTATTTTATTTGGAGACAGGGTCTCACTGAGTTGCTAAGTGCCTCACCATTGCTGAGGCTGGCTTTGAACTCGCGATCCTCCTGCCTCAGCCTCCCAAAGTGCTGGGATTACAGGCGTGCGCCACCGCGCCCGGCTAATAAATATTTTTAAAAAAAATCTCTGCTGCCATACAGCTGCCTTCCCAGAATTTTTCTCTCGGTAACAAATACATTGCAGTTTTTTATTTTTTGTGAAGATTTGGTAGAATATTCTTTGAAACTATTTAGCCTAATGGGTTTTTTTGATTAACTCTTTGTCAACTTTTATGATATGTCAAATTATAGCCTCTTTTGGAGTCAAGTTTTGATCACTAATTATATATTCCTAGAAAAATATTCACTTCCTCCAGGCCCTCAAGTTTATTAAAATTGAGCCAAGTAGACCTCATCTTTTTATTTCCTCCATATTCATGGTTAGTGCTTCATTTTCATTCCTTATTTTATGTCTGTTGTGTCCTTCTGTATTTCTTAATGAATTAGTTAAGTTATTCCAAAAGTAGAATAATTTTTCCCTCCAAAGAACGAACTCTTGAATTTACCAATTCTTATAATTTTTTTAGTTATTAGATTCTTAATTCATTTTTAAAAATTCTTATATCTAGCCGGGCGTGGTGGCTCACGCCTGTAATCCCAGCACTTTGGGAGGCTGAGGCAGGAGGATCGCGGGTTCAAAGCCAGCCTCAGCAATGGCGAGGCACTTAGCAACTCAGTGAGACCCTGTCTCTAATAAAATACAAAAAAGGGCTGGGGATGTGGCCCAGTGGTTGAGTGCCCCTGAGTTTCAATTCCCGGTACCACAAAAAAAAAAAAAAAAAAAAAAAAAAAAATTCTTATATCTTCATTAATATAAAAAAAATCCCTGAAAATTTCTTTTGACACTTGCTTTAGCTCTTCCTCCTAAGTTTTTTTTTTACTATTTGTTTTTAGTTGTTGATAGACCTTTATTTTATATGCAGTGCTGAGAATTGAACCCAGTGTCTCACACATGCTAGGCAAGCACTCTACCACTGAGCTACAACTCCAGCCTCTCCTCCTAAATTTGATATGTCATATTTGCATCATTTTTTGAGGTTAGGTTTGATTTACTTTTTTACCAAGATTTTTTTGGGAGAAATTTAAAATTTCCCAGAAGGTCAAGATTGTTACTTTTTTAGTTTTATTACTGTTGTTCATTTTTTATTTATGGAGCTTTTCTTATCTAATATGATCAAGTTTTAAATGTTCATTTGAAAAAGAAGATGGGTTCTCTGCTTTGTTAGTGAGTCCTGTGCTTCCCCCTTTGCTCCCGTGGGGAGCCCATTCTGCAGGGAGCTGAAGAGCTGAGAGAGGCTCTGACAAATGGTTTCAGTTCTATCTCACATTTTCTGTGTTTTTGATCTGGAATGCTGAGTTGCTTGAATAGGATTTATTACTAATAGATCTTCTTTGTGGGTTATAATCTTTATCATTCTAAAGTACTTATTCATAGATCTGTCATCAAAAGATCTGTTAGGATTTGTGTATATGACCTTTTTTGCCTTTTTAAATTGTTCACTATGTAATCCATTATTGGTTTCATTTTTGTTTGTGTGCAGTGGTAATTTATGAACTTTATTTTTTGTCTTGTGGGTTGCATTTTAAATAGAATATAAAATGTATACTTAATTTTTTCTCTCTACTTCCCATTTAAGATTTCAGTCCGGGGGCTGGGTTGTGGCTCAGCAGTAGAGTGCTCGCTTAGCATGTGCGCAGCCCAGGTTCGATCCTCAGCACCACGTAAAAATAAATGCATTGTGTACAACTAAAGCAAATAAATAAATATTAAAAAAAAAGATTTCAGTCCTACAGTATAGTACAGTGAACATCTTTACTCCATTCAACTCAGTTCATCAGTTGTTAATGTTTTGCTATATTTGTTTTCTGCTCCTATCTACATATATTTTGGGGAGAGGGTATTTGAAGGTACCTTGTAAGCATCATGATTCTTTTTTTTTTAATATGTATTATTTGTTTTACTTGTACACAATGCCTTTATTTTTATGTGGTGCTGAGGATTGAACCCAGGCCCTACATGTGCTAGGCGAGTGCTCTACCACTGAGCCACAACCCAGCCCACCATCATGATTCTTTTTTTTTTTTTAATATTTATTTATTTCCTTTTAGTTGTACATAATGCGTTTATTTTTACGTGGTGCTGAGGATCGAACCCGGGCTGCGCACATGGGAGATGAGTGCTCTACCGCTGAGCCACAACCCCAGCACCCCCCCATCATGATTCTTTATTCCTATTTCCACATGTATCTTTTGAAAACAAGAGCATTATTCTACTAACAATACCAATGTTACATCCAAGTACTTGAACATTGATACAACATTAATAAAGAGCCTATATTTGCATTTCCCCAATTGTATCAATAATGTCCTTTGAGCCATGTATTACTGTACATGCCTGTAATCCCAGCAACTCAGGAGGCTAAGGGAGGAGGATTGCAAATATGAGGCCAGCCTGGGCAACTAGGCAAGAGCCTGTCTCACAAAAGACTGGGGGCTTAGCTCAGTGGTAAAAACATCCCAGGGTTTGATCCTAAGTACCCCCCAAAATAAAAATAATGTTTTTTTATAGTCTTTAACCTACTTCAGTCTTCTGGTCTTTTTTTTTTTTTTTAAATGAAAAGTTCTGGTAGTTGTTTTTATTAAAAATGGCTAGCATTTGAGTTTATCTGCTTCCTCATGGAAAGATGCAATTTCATTTTGAAAGAATCCATCATATGTTCTTCTGATTCTATTCACCAAGAAGCACACGGTATCAGGTAGTCCTATTACTGGCCATGTTAAGTGGGATCACAGGGTTAGAAGTGCTGGGGTTTTTAGCTCCCCTGGACCCGGGTTTAACCCCATCCGGCCAGTGGAGAAGGCTGGGGGAATACGCCCCAGCGGTGAGGCGGAATCGGGAGAGGTAGAAGTCGGCTGGTGGCCACACTCAGCCTTCGATCAGGCATACACCAGGGAGTCCGGTCAAGGCACGAGCTCAGTTTATTGAGGAAGTTGGACGGCCTTTATAGAAGACATGGGCCAATTGGCAGAAAGATCATAGGGGCACATAGGGAGCTCGAGCAGATCACATTGGCGGAGCCATTTGCCTATCTTAGTGGCAGTCTGATCTCTGTCATACGTCAGGGGAACACCCCTTGGCTAGGCCAAGTCCACATATCAGGAAGTAGGAAACAACCAGAGAGTTTCTATCTGCTGGCGTGTTCTTAACATCCCCAACAAGAAGGTGGTCTTGGTATTTTTTACCTTATCTTTTGACTTCTTTCTATGAGCTGTGACTAAATATATTTTCCTCCTACCCTTTTATTTTTCTTAGTACTCTTATTGACTCTTTTTTTTGGTGGGGAGGGGTGCTGGGTATTGAATTCAGGGGCACTGGACTGCTGAGCCACATCCCCAGCACTATTTTCTATTTTATTTAGACCCTGTCTCACTGAGTTGCTTAGCACCTCGCTTTTTCTAAGGCTGGCTTTGAACTCTTGATTCTCCTATCTCAGCCTCCTGAGCCGCTGGGATTACAGGCGTGTGCCACTGCGCCCGGCTTCTCTTATTGATTCTTCATATTGACTTTAAGTATATCATAGCTTTGCCATTGAAGATCCAGAAGATAAAGTCACCTCCTTATGCTGCTCCTATCTTTTCTCCCTCATCTCTTCCGCTTTTTCTTATTCACCTTTCTGTAAAATAAAAACAAAGAATATAAACTGCATTCAGTAATTTTTAAAATGACTAAGCATGTCCTTCAGTTCTGTAGCATCAGTTGTGTGGGTGAGACCTACCTGAGGAGCAGGTGAGGGCAGAGCAGTTGGGATGGGTGTGGGCCATGGCAGGAGAAGAGGGGCAGGGGCATAGGAGGCACTGTCCCCTGACAGGCTTTGAGTCTATGTTTGTACTATTACAGCTTGTCATCTGCTTCACCTTAAGATGTCAATTAATCACTCTTCCTGGCAATTTGTGGTTTTGACTCTTCTACTCTTAAAATTGTAGACTCAAATTTGATGGGTGGAGTGGTTGTTGGTTGGAGGAGAAGCAGCAGAACACCTGCTTGGGACCAGTGTCAAGCCAAGGGCACACCTGACTCAGGTGTCCAGTCCTTCTCTCCCCTTTCCTTGATGTTCTCTCCATTTCTGGGTCTAAGTGTGCCTTGTATTTTCTTCAGGTCTCCCAGTCGCTGGGCAAACCTCAGAATTTGTTAACCAAGTGTTAGAGAAGACTGCTGAGGGCAATCCCACCGGAGGCCTTGTAGGACTAAGGATACCAACATCAAAAGTGTAATCCAACTCATTGGACCACTGGTCAGAAATGTCTGTTTTTGTCACATTATCCATTGTAAATTTTCATTCTGTTTTGCATGTCAGTTAGCATTATGTAAACATTTATAATTAGGTTATATTGTTTTAAGAACTTGTAGCATAAGTGAAGCATGATCCAAAATACTTGATTATTGCATTTTCAGAGCATAAACCATGGGTAATCAGCTACTGGCATTAGAACTAAAACACACGTACAGAATGCAAACATCCGTCAGAGCAAAACATTTTGGAGGCGTGAGTGTGTTCATCTGATGCCAAGCGTGGTGGCAGGCTGTGCTCTGAACCACACAAAATATTGAGGAAGCATTTTTTTAAGCAGTCCGTTAGATTGTTTTCAGAATTCTGCTTTTTGTTCTAATTTTCCACAACCATAAATCTCACTTGTACACGGCACACCCAGCACTCCCACCTGTGTGCCATGTTAGATGTTCATTTTCAGAGCCCAACATGATATATATAGATATATATATACGTAAATATATACGTGTCTGTGCAAGTAAGAAAAAAAGCATATTCTTTGTGCCTTGTATTTTGGGGAAACTATAAAACTGGTAATATTTTGTATGATGAAAACCCTAATGAGGAAAAATAAGATATATAGATGGAAAAATTATGGGGTTTAAATGTTTTTTTGTTCCAACTCTTTTTCAGATTTTTTGAATGTATATAGGACTATGTTGAAATGTAGATATATGCCACAGAGTCTGTGTATTGTATAAAAAACAAAACAAAAAAAAAACAAAAAAAAGATGGCTCTAGAAAACTCATATTTCGGTACTTGACCGGAAGAAGACAAATACTTGCACATTATTGCGATTGTTTTATTTTTTGTACCAAAGACAAATGCAACTGATATGGCAAACTGCCAGTCTAAGTAAAGTTTTGCACAGCTTACATGATACTGTATGAATGTATGAAAAAAAAGGAGAAAAAAAAAAGAAAAAATTAAAAGGTCAGGGTTAGGGATCTTATTGAACTGTGAATTTTATTTCTGTTTGGGTCCAATTATCTACAGAAGGAGCATCCATACATACAAATGTTATTTTGCTGTTCCTCTACTTCGCTTCCATGGTAGATAAGTTGGTGGCCATTTAGTTGTCTGTAAGTCTTTTATTTCTGCACTTATTGTAGGAAATTTTAATATATTTCATTTTAGTAAGCTATTGATAAAATAGTTTTTGACTTTGAAAATTAAAGTTTATTTAGCTTATTGTAGTATACTTCCACCAAACAACCAAAATACAGATTATTTTTATTGTATTATGTATATATATATAGAAAGAAAAAAGCTAAAAATATCTAATTCTTTAGTTGCCACTTTTCCAATTGATGTATTATTGTGCATGTAATATTTTCAAAGATCAACACAAGCTTAAAACAAAAAAAAATTTATAGATTTTTATATTTTTGTACAGGTATTTTCAGACTAGCTTCTTCAGACTTACATGTGACTTATTCTTCTATCGTTTCTAGAATTGGGAAACATTAACACATTTAGTTTTTAGGTGCTCTTTTTTGCTCACATAAAACGGCTTCACTAGTCAGTGTTTTAACTGTTCAAGCTTTACCTCTTGAAAAATCTCTTTTGTCAAGGCAGCATTATACCCTTCCCCACAGATCTTTCCCTCCTGTCTCTCAGACTGTTCTATTCTCAAATCTTGTGTTTGGAACTCTGAAAACTGGTGGCTTAAACACTATATTTAAAAGAAAAAACAAATATTTAGCAAAAATATAAATAAAAAACCAAAAATTAAAAAAACCTGAAAATTTCAGACCTACCTACTGAGAAAAAGTATCGTTTTCTCTGTTACCTATAATAGAATATATTCTTTAATTATACTTTGTCTCTCTGGTACATTTCCTTTTCTTCCACTCTCTCACCCTCCCCATTTGTAAGCTCTGGCACACGAGGGTTCCATTCTGCAACACACGACAGCCAGCTCTGTTGCTTGCTCACTTCTTTGACACCGTGACACATATGAAGCTGGTAAGGACTGTCTGACACTTTAGCTGACTGTGGTGCACAAGATTTTCCTGCATTTGGTGAAAATGCACCTGGCTAGTGCGTTCACACGAAGCAGATGATGAACTCACATCTGACAGAATGTGAGTGCATCGTGTGGGGTTTTCCCGTTTTAGGTGGGAAAAGGCAAAGCACAGGTTTGCAACCTGGAGGTGTATGAAGTCTGGACAGAGTGTGTCTGGTAAATTGACCAGACATATTTTGTTACAAAATATGGCAGTTTTGCAGTCAGGTGAAAATTGCTTCATGATAGCGATTCATCTGACAAAGTTTATAAAATTGCCCCTTTCTAGCTGCTCTCTTAGGAATTCTGGTTTTTGATACTTTTTTCCTGTCTGCAAACCAGAACTTGATTTTTTGGTCTTGCATTTCAAAAAAAAAAAAAAAAAAAAAAAAAAAAAAAAAAAAAAACTTTGAATCTGTTTAGTAGATTCCATATCCTTGCATTTCAGTGTTTTATATGTACTACTTAAGTTAAATAGTTAAAAGCTTTTAAATAGTTGAGCTTTTTAATGTTGACACTTTATTTTGTACCTATTTATATTTGTATGTATATCTTAGAAAAGCACTTTGTTAAAAAAAATTTGCATTTTATATGATTCCTGCCATTTGCTGCTAAATCTGGGCTGGTCAGAATGCTGCAGCGATACTTGATCTAAATAAAAACCTGGCAGTAAAATGTAGAGTGAAAGTTAAATCCTCTTGCTGTTTTAACTTTATCATAAAGATGACATAGGCAAGCTGTGCAGCTTTACATTTTAACCAGGGGACTCTGTGGCATTTAAACCGTCTAGAAATGGTTGTACTTTAATGCCAGTAATAATCTGCTTCCTCTATTGTCATTAAAATATGTATGTTTAGTGTATCACACAAACCAATCTTATAAGGTAATGTAAAAACCCCAACAGTTGTACATGTTCTGTTTTTGAAAATTGTGGCGTGTATTTTTGGGTGAAGATCATTAGAGAAGATCTCTCTAAAGGTTTTCTGTGTTCATACATGGTATACAGATTGCTCATAATGAAGTCCAGAATCTTACTTTAAGTGAAGGCATTGTGAATTCACCTCAAATAAACCCATTGTTCCAAAAGCAATGATAAACTTTGACTCTAGTACTATTATGATTTTCAGAAAAAAACAAAACAAAACAAAAAAACAACTTTCTTCCTAGTTTCAGATACACTGGATTCTTTACTGAATTTGTCTCCATGAAAGCATGCTGTCCAGTTGCTCTTGTTAAGATATTGTCTGAGTGTTGAATTGGGTGCCACACCTCCGCAGTCAGTACGATTGCTTGTTCTACTGTACCATGTATGATTCTTGTCCTCTCCTCTACCCTCCATGACAGATTATGATGTGGCTTTATATTGTGCCTTACTTGTACATTTACAACTCCATGTGTCCATTCCCTTCCACCTCCTAACCCTTTGACCTTTTTGGTAAGAGAATCCAAGCTGTTACAAAAGCATCATGAAGGATTTTCAGATGGGTATGGTTCATGTTCCCTCTCTCTTCATAGTTATTTTATATTTGTATGAAAGACCAGTTTTAAATGGTCTTTGAATTAGAGGGGGAAAGGGTAGCAGTAATTTCACTACATCCCTGTTCTCTGACTTTCATGGATTTGTCTTACATCTTCTTTCTGATGCTTGACTTTATTTGCGTCTCAGCAATAGTCTGCATTTAGAGAAAGGTGTGTTCAGTTCATCTGCTTTCATTTTCCAGAACTTTTTAGGAGAAGAGTTCCCATTTTGTTTGTTTTATACAACAGATGACAAGTCTCTTTAAAAGAAACAGAAGAACAGTACTTTTGAAATACAATGCTGTTAGTTTGGATTTCTTTTTTATATATATAATATTCATACAGTTATATGATGTTTGCCTTCATTAATAAAGCTGTTAGTTTATTCACCAAAATGTCAAGAATGGATGTGCTTTTCTTTATTCCATACATTTAAAATATTTTAGCTGCTCAGATTTAGTTAACTTTGTAAGAAATGAATTCAAGTTGCCTTCAGCAGGAATTAACAAAAACTTATGTTCCCTGTCTCTCTATATATAGTCTTCCTAAAATTCTGTTCAAGTATTTTCTAGTTAATTGTGTAACAGAATGTTAGCATCTCTCCAAATCTTGAAACTTGAATTTTGAGAATGCATTGAATTATGCTTTCAGTGTTAAAGTAAAAGGTTTCAGTCATCCTTCTAGTAAAGTCTGTTGTGGAATATCATTTCCCATGGAACTGAGGCCATTTCCACAACTTTGCACAGAACTGCAGTCTTGTTCTTCCCTTGGATCATGACAAATAAGTCTCACACAGTGCCGTAATACTTGTGGATTCTTTTGTAATCTTTGTAATCTTAATAAGGGCATTATGAGAAGATGACTCCATGTTTTTTAATATTTCAAACACATTGGGATGTAACAATGAATGTCAACTGTAGGAGTGGTTGTTTCGTTTTAAGGAATAAGTGTGTTGGGGAAAGAGTGAAAATACACTACTGAGAGAAGCACTTCCGTGGCCGATGGGACTATGTGTTGAAGCATAGTCCCCGTGCTGATCAGTACGCCGAATGAAATTGTAGAAAAGACACCTAGGGACTGAACTATGCCAAATTGCCATTTTTGTTCAGAAAAGAGAGATTTGGAGTGGTCTCGAGGGAGCAGACCTCATGACGACCTCCAGATAGTATTTTGGAGTTGAAGACTTGGTGACTCGTGAGCCCTGGAGTTGGGTACTTCAGTGTGCCAAGTTTGGGTGGACCAGGCTGCCTCTTTCCTAGTGATGTAAACAGTGGTGTTGTGAGCTGTCCTGGGTGACAGGAGCGAGACTGGTTACTGTGTCTTGCCCTTCACCCTCTGTTTTTTTTTTTTTTTCAGAACCAAATAACAGAAACGTGTGTGTGTACTGTATCTGCCTCTACACCCCACTGTTACGACACTGTAACCCGCTGCTTGCTTCTTGACCTTCTCTCCCCAGGATTTGTCCTGTAGTTTAGCATTTGTGGTCAACAGTGACACTAGGGCTGCCAGCACAGAAGTCACCAGAGAAGAGCAGAAGGGCGAGAATTCAAAGCATTCGTTTCTACACTGTGGCAACCTCTTTTGCATAGTTGCTTAGGATCCTGTTTGTAACACTATCATGAATATTCTGTAGTTTTTGTTTGTTTTTCCTGCCCCCCCCCCATGTGGAGCTATGACACCTTTTATTGGATTCAGTCTTGTCTCTTGTCTGGAAAGAATTTTGTCTTACTGACGCATGAGCTGTTTTAAATTATTCTATTCAATGTTGGTTAATAGTTGTGCAGTTTTCATTTCAGAAGAGAAGGCCATGCCAAGGCTGCCTTTGCTTTCTGTCCCCTTCCCACCCTGGCACTTCTAGTCAGATACAGATTCATCAGTGTATGCAACACTCTTTGTAATTTAAAATAAAAAAAGATGAAAAGGTTTTGATGTTTGCCTCATATTTTTGTCCTTCCTCTCTCTCCTGCCTTTCCGTTGTCTCCCAAGAGGACCACTCCTCGACGGCCTGTCCCAAGCAGTTCCCAAGTGCGGAGAGCAGTGAGCCGCCTGCTGCCTCCCTTGGTAGTGTACAAGGAGTGAAGTGATTTTTTTTTTTTTTTTGACACTTTAAACCCAGTTTTTAGTATGTCAGTGATATTCAGATATGACATAGATTTATTGATATAAACATTTGTGTTCTTGTAGTTTAGGGCATAGTTTAGATCTAATTTTTTTTTTTCTTTATTGGGGCAAGTGATTTCTCCAAACTAGCCAGGGTCTCCTGGTTTAGACCTTGGTGTTTGAGTGTTTAATTATCCTGGTCTTTAGGCCAGGCGTGTACAGAGAGCCTAAACCACCAGCCACAGTGTTACCTCTGCTGTGACAGACCCTTGCTAGCTCCAAACTCTCCCAGGACTTGTACAAGATACCAGGCTGAAGGGGCCTCCCAGAACTCAGTCAGCCAGGGGGAGGCTGCATGCAAGGACCTCAGAGCTTTACCAGAGACAGGCAAGGGCACTAGGCTTCACACCAGTGAACATGTTAAGACTTGACAGCCTGATGTGATTGACAGGCTAGGCCCTTTGGCTTTAATTGAGTGACATTGGGGTCATCAGGAAGCAAAGTAGACATGGCCTCCCCGGAACTGATTCTCTCTCAGGACTTTTCTCTCAAGATCACTGTGCACAGGAGCCTCCTTGTGATCCTGGGAACATGAACTGGCTGAGCAGGTCAGTACAGGCCTTAGAAAACTGAATTTACTGTGGGTCACATCCAGTTAGATAAGCCCTTTCATAGTTCCTCCCCCTGAAGGTGAATTTGGAAGGAGGTGAGTTTTTTAGCTACAGTGAGGTGAATAATTTGAAAGAAAAATAGAACGTACACTCACGTCCCAGTTAGAAAGTAAAAAATAGGAAGGTGTTTCATATACTGAGAGGTGGGGTGGAAATCCTCACACCCCTGCTAGGGAGCTCTGCTGCTGCTCTCAGGCCAGTGAGGCTGGGTGGGGGTCATGTCCATTTACAGAGGAGTCAGGCACAACTCCGGTCAGGGAGCTAGCTCCAGCCCAGCTGTGTGACAGCCCAGTCCTACTCACTCCAGGGATGATTCACACTGCTTTTGTTGGGTCAGGCCAAGTCACAGGCAATATTTGGAAAGGTGTCTGTGTAAGGAAGAATTAATGGGCTTAGACTCTGAAAACCAAAAGGAACTAAAGCCCAAACCCAGCAGAATTAGTAACCAAAAGCCAGTCTCAGGATCAGTGCATAAAGGTAAGAGGCAGAGCAAAGAGAGTTGGGAACAGTCGGTGACAGGGTTTACAGGTCACAAGATTGCGTACCTGTCCCTCAGCAATGACCTCCAACTCAAGGGCATAGGTTGGGTCCCTTGGTGAGAAGGAAGTGTGTTGGGAGTGGAGGGAAAGGGGGCTGTTTTCCTGCTGCTGCGTGGAGGTGCAGCCAGGGCTACTGACTGCACAGGGATGTCTGGCCAGGAGCGAGGAGGGAGAGGCCGTCAGCAGCGCGGCAGCCGGTGCTGACTCTGGGCCTCCCCAATGTCCTCAAGAGGGAGCTGCCTTTTTTTTTTTTTTAATTTTTATGTGTATTTTTAGGTGTTGATGGGCCTTTATATTGTTCATTTATTTATATGCGGTGCTGAGAATCGAACCCAGTACCTCACACTTGCTAGGCAGACGCTCTACCACTGAGCCACAACCCCAGCCCCCACTTTTTTCTTTCAGTTAAAAAATATTTATGAGGGAGTCATTTGTTTCTGAATATCTAGGGAGAAGTGATATGGGCAAAAACTCGTCGTTGTCAATTTAATTTCTAGAGATATTAGGTGCCAGTCAATGTGCCATCCTGCCCTTGTCCTCTTAGGCCCTACATTTCAGTAGAGCTTTCCATAGTCAGTATTTACAGTCCTTTGCCTGAGGGCTTTGACTGTATGCCCCTAGCTCTGCCCTCAGCACAGAAGGCAGAAGTCCTGGCATCAGCACCCTGGTAGAAGCTGGCAGGCAGTGATTGAAATGGTATATAAAAACCCCAGTTTCCTCATTTGGGGGATAGATTCATTTGGAGATGCATGTTCCATGCCAGCTCTTGGAGGTCCTCAGCAGCATGAAACTCCAGTTTCCCATGATAACTTGATACATGGCTGATAATTATCTTCTGCCCCGATTCACTCCCCCTACCAGAGCTCTCTGTATTTTCAGAATAAACTACTTCAACTGGAAAAAAATATGTTTATTAAGACATTATAATTACATATGATTGTGGGATTCGTTGTTATATATTTGAACATGCACACAACAGAACACCGTCATGGGTCCGTTTCATTCCCCAGCACCTCCACTTCCCTTCTCCCCCTCCCTCTGGCCCTTGCTCTACTCTATTGGTCTTCCTTCTATTTTCATGAGATCACTCCCCCTTGTTTTTTTGCCTAAACAAGGAGCTTGTATTCAAGGATCCAAAACACTAAAGTGGTTCAAAGAATCTCAAACTGTTCCTTTTGAAGTTTTTAGTCTTAAAATATTACCAGGAATAAACAGAAAATGAATAAAGTCTAGATAAAGAAAAACACTACTGAGGAAACAGAAGAAAATGTGAACAAATGGGAAGACATACCAAGTTCTTGAACAGGAGCAGAGCTGCAAGTTCTAAATTACATTAAAAATGTAATGCCAGAAAAGTCGGGTGCAGTGGTGCACGCCTGTAATCCCAGCACTTGGGAGGCTGAGGCAGGAGGATCGCGAGTTCAAAGCCAGCCTCAGCAATGGCACTTAGCAACTCAGTGAGACCCTGTTTCTAGCAAAATGCAAAAAAAAAAAAAAAAAAAAAAAGGGCTGGGGATATGGCCCAGTGGTTGAGTGCCCCTGAGTTCAATCCCCGGTACCAAAAAAAAAAAAAAAAAAAAAAAAAAATGTCACCCTGGTAAAACGCTAATAAAAGAGGGTCAAAAAACCCACGGAAGTTCACGTGAGGGAAAAATACAAGCTGGAAGATGTTGGAGGACAGGTATAAATGGGTGTTTTATCCTAGTCAGATATTAAAACTCATGAGTGGACAGGCCAATAAAGCAGATGGAAGGTCTGGAGATAGACCCAGCGACACACGACAGTTTAGGATGGTAAGTGTGGCGAGCAGAACCACTGAGAGAAGACGACTCTGCAGCCAGAGTAACCTAGGAAATGTGAAGCGACTCAGTACCTCACTCCATAAGCAAACTATATTTCGAAATGGATAAAGATCTAAATGTAAAATAAAAATAAAACCATAAAATCCCTAGAAGGCAGCGTGGCCAATCCTTTAAAGCCCTGGGCGTGGGGAGGGCATTTCCAACTTGGACCCCAATCCAGGAGTCTTAAATGAAGACCAAGTTCTTTGTGAAACAAAGTCTTCTTTAAGAACAACAACAACAAAACAAACAAACAAAACAATTTGAAATTCTGGAGACCCCCACCCCAAAAATAAAAGATTCCCAACGTATCTCTAATGACTACTATATAAAGAGCTGTTAGATACTAATATGAAAGACAATGTCCCAGTACAAAATTGAGCTAAGTAAATACAGACAGGAAAAGTTTAGAAACAGGAAAAGTTTTCCAACATCATTCATGATAAGAGAAATGCAAAATAAATGCAGTCTCTATTTTTTTTTTGCCTAATCTGATGGGTAAAAAGTCCGTGTTCGTCGTTGGCAAGGCTATGGGAGACCAGTATTTGTGTCACTTCAACGGTGGGAGTGTAAATCAACATAACCCCCATGAAGAGCAATTTGACAGGATGTGTCATAATTTTAAAATGCACATATCCTTGCACATAGCAACTCCATTTGCTCTGGGCACGTCACTCTTCCTATCTGTCCTATTTTTTAACCGTGTGGAGTTCTGAGAATTAAGAGATGATGCCAGTGAAGCCCTTAGGATAAAGTGACTGTCACATAGGACGTGATCCCAAAGTATTGGTTAGTAATACAGCAACAGCAACTAGCAGGCATTGAGTTCTTAGTACTGCCACATTATCTGTGTACACTTTCTGTGGATTATCTCATTTAATACAACTCAGTCTCCTGCTTCTATATTAGGGGTGGCGAAGCAAACACCTTAAAGGGAAGGTGTGCTGAGTCCCCTAGGAACAGCAGATGGGCCAGCACATACCCCTGCTTGTACCATTCTGCCTAAGCGGAAATTTCTTTTTCTTTCTTTCTTTCTTTCTTTTTTTTTTTTTTTTTTTTTTGGTGGTGCTAGGGATGGATCCCAAGGCCTAGTCCTTGTACACATGTGCTGTACCAAAGAGTGACTCCCACCCCAGCTCTCAAGGGGCCATATTGGTTTTTGAAGGAACAAGTGGCTGTCAGTCAAGGACCTGCCACTTTCAAGCTGGTAACCTTGGGGCGGGATTGTGTTTTGTTTTAATCCACTTTGAGTCCATCTCCTGATGCATAAAACAGGTATTACCAATTTCAAGGGTGGCTGTGAGGATTAAGAGAGATGAACACAACTAGGCCCTCAGGTCTTCAGATTCTGTGGTTGCTGAGGGGACGTGGAAAGTAGATGGGGCAGGGCACGTGGCCCGGCGGCAGAGCACAGGAAGCTCCGTTCCCAGCTAGCCTGGCAAGCATTCCAAGGCCAGGGAATCAAAAGAGCCCGAGGAATCCAGGAAAAGGGTGGGGTGAGTGGGTGGCCAAGGGCCTTGACGCCAGCTAAGAAGCATGGGCTATTTAATGGTCAAATGCAAGAGCTACCACTTGTTGAAGGTTTGCTCTGGCATTATTTCCATCAAAACCATTCCAGCGAGACAAATATAATAAACCCTATTATACGAAAAAGGGAACTGCCAGGAGCTATAGAAGGACTATAAGCACCTTCCAGTTCTGTATTTTAGAAGCATCCCTTGGACCATGTGCTGGACTGATAGAGATTCCATACGTTAAAAAAAATAAAAAAAAGTTAACAATTCACATTGTAGAAAATGTGAAAAACACAAGAAAGTTTAAAAAACAAGATGGCACATCCCAACTGATACTTTTCTTATGTTTTTTCTTATATGCCAAAAAAAAATATTAGTCATTAGAATGCCCGATAGGTAGAAGATGGACAGTGACCACTGTTTAGCGTTCTTGAAATTTCTCTTTCTCTTCCGCTCCGTTTTATGAGGGCCAAACCGAGAGGACGGCGATGCTCCCGACTGTCAGCTGGTCGCTCGCCGCTCGCGGTGCTCTCTAGGGGGCGCTGCCCCGAGACGGGCGGGAAGAAAAAGGAGGCGGTGCGAAAACGCGTTCGAACTTGGGCCCCGCCGCGGCCCGTAGCCGGCGTCTGCAACATGGCGGCCCCCCAAGATGTCCACGTCCGGATCTGTAACCAGGAGATCGTCAAGTTCGACCTGGAGGTGAAAGCGCTTATCCAGGTACTGTTCCTGGGCGCTGCCGGCCTCGCCCTCCGCAGTGCCGGGCGCGGCTTCTTCCGGGATCCCTCGCGCCCGCCCCCAGCGCGCCCGGCGCCTGCACGCCACCCCCTCCCGCCTGGTGGCGCCCCGCGGGCGGCCGCCGCCGCCGCCGCCTGGCGCAGCCCCGGCCGCACCCCCCTGGGGTTTGAATGGAGAAAGCGAGTAAGGGCCAGAGGCGGGCCGAGGCAAAGCCCGACCCGGGCGCGGAAGGGCCGGGGCAGGCTCCTGCGAGCGCCCCCGGAGGGCCCAAGGCCGTGGGCCGCGGGCAGACGACGGCAGGCGGGAGGGGAGCGGGAGGAAACCGAGAGTGAACCACTCGTTTCCCCCCGCAGCACACGCCACCAGAGATCAGGGGTAGATGGGAGAGTTGGCAACCGGCTGTGGCAAAAAGAGAAGGCGAGTGGGTCTCCCCAGGTAAAGCGGACGCAGAACGCCCCGGATTGGTGGTTTATCCTGCGGTGCAGGGACCGGCGATTGAGGAACCACAGAAAGAGAAGAGGCTGCAAACGTTTACGTTTCTTGAACTTCACTTCTCCGGGGTCTACAGAAGGTCAGGGACAATTCTAGGAAAAGAAATTTAGGATTGGATTAACACAAATGAATTACGAGGGACTGAGCACGTGGCTCAGTGGTAGAATGTGTGTGCTTAGCATGTGCAAGGCCGTTTGATCAGCAGCACCAATAAAGAAAGAAAGAAAAAATGACCTTTTTATGCTATCTGATTGCTGAGGTCCCCTTCCCCTTCTAGCACTTGGGTTCTTGTGGTTGCTAACAAGATAGAGGGGTTGTAACTAGATGTACTGCACTCCAGCTGCTCCATTGAGTGCCTTACATAGATATGTGACCTTGAGACACTTACTGTGATGACGATATGGAGGTACAGAGAACTTAAGTAACCTTTTAAGATTGCACAGTCAGGCTGGGGGTGGGGCGCACGCCCGTAATCCCAGCATTTGAGAGGCTGAGGCAGGAGGATCCCGAGTTCAAAGCCAGCCTCAGCAATGGTGAGCACTTAGCAACTCAGTGAGACCCTGTCTCTAAATAAAATACAAAAAAGGGCTGGGGATATAGCCCAGTGGTCGAGTGCCCCTGAGTTCAATCCCCGGTACGAAAAAAAAAAAAAAAAAAAAAAGATTGCACAGTCAATAAGTTCTTACAGACAGAATTTGCACATAATCTGGATCTAGAGCCTGCTCTAAAACCTGGCCCAGCGATTCTGAATTTATTTTCAGAAACAAATTCTAAATCTACCCTTAAACATGTCTGTAAACACTGTGACTTATAACAGATGGTTTGTAAAATCAGATCAAGTTAATCTTGTCATACTTTGCCAGGAATTTAAGCATTCTGGTTTTCAAGTTGGAAGGATGAAGTTATAGTTTCACTTTTGGATGCCCATTCTTGTTGGGCATGCAAGCTGCTTTAAGTCTTCATACTGACTGGGTGATGCTTTGTCAAACTTAGGGGCTAATAATTAGGTCAAGGCATAGTTATGATTCTATGTACTTGATTTTTTTTTTTTTTTTTTGTGATGATGGTGACCAAATCCAGGGCCTTGCATGTGCTAGGCAAGTGCTTCACCACTGAGCTATGCCCCTATATTATTTGTTCAACATTAATTTAGAGAGGGATAAGGAAAATGCAAGAGATAATGGTTTTGCTTTATCACAAAGGTAAACAGCAAAGGTCAGGATGCATTATAGTCAGGCCAACTTTAGTGTGCGGAGTCAGCTTTCTCGCTTTACAGATGATATGATTTCATTTTGTTACCACAAGAAAGGCCCCTCATTTCTTCCATGTCTTCTAGGACATCCGAGACTGTCCTGGACCCTTAAGTGCACTTACCCAACTGAATACTAAAGTGAAAGAGAAGTTTCAGCAGCTGCGGCACAGGATACAGGTGAGTGTGGCTGCAGGGCTGAGATGCAGAGGGTGGGTCACAACAAATGGAGCTGTGTCCCGTGTGTAGCCTCTGCTCAAAAGCTGTCCAGGTCCTTCAGTCACTGGAGCGGGTCGTAACATTTGGACAGCAAGGGTGACCGCTGACCTTCTCCCCAGCGGGGGAGCAGTGAGGAACTTGAATGCAAACTGGAAAGTTTGAACTTGAAGACTAAGGTCACTTCAGCTGTTCTCTTTTGTCTACTGCTCTCTCTGGCCCACTCTTCTCCACCTCAGCCTGTCACCAGCATCCCTTGCATGTGTCTTCCTGTTTCTGGAGGCATGGTCACGTGTGCAGGTGAGTGTGCCTGCGTTCAGCAGTGGACTGGGTGCCTCTCGGAGCACACCGGGGCGTGCGAGGAGCCGTTGGAGCAGTGGAGGCTCTACTGCCTGCCCCGGTGAGGGTGAGGGTGGCCGGGTGCTCGTCCCTGGAGGCTCCTGGTCTTGCTCCGTGGAGGGAAGGCTTGTGCTTTGCGTATGACGGCGCCCAGAAGCCAGCCAGCAGCTTTGTTGGTGCTCAGCAGATGAAGACAGTCTGTTCCAAAGCTGCAGAAACAGAGCAACAGGATGTTGTGTTACGTGTGGCCTTCCTAGGGGTCTCAAGTTCAGTTCTGAAAACACGCAGTTTTTTCCACAGAGTTAACTTTAGAATTTTAGCAGTCACTCTACCTAGCTCATCTCTTTGTCTCTATGTCTGACACTTATAATCACCTTAACTTCTGAAAGATTGTCGCTTTCATGTTTTATGTCTGTGTGCATACGAGCATACACAAATCTCAGTTACACCCCTTATTTGCTTCTGTCCCCTAAACCTCAGGTAACCATTTTTTTTTTTTTTTTTTTTTTTTTTTTTTTTTTTTTTTTTGTGGTACCGGGGATTGAACTCAGGGGCACTCGACCACTGGGTCACATCCCTAGCCCTTTTTTTGTATTTTATTAGAGACAGGGTCTCACTGAGTTGCTAAGTGCCTCGCCATTGCTGAGGCTGGCTTTGAACTCGCGATCCTCCTGCCTCAGCCTCCCAAAGTGCTGGGATTACAGGCGTGCGCCACCACGCCCGGCTTCATTTTTTACTTATGTATCTTTCTAGAATTTCTCTACTCAGATATTTAAAAAGACAAATGTATTTTCATATTTCTTCTCCATTTCTCATTTAAAAGTTAGCCTAACTATAACACCACTTTTCTAAATTTATACTCTGTATTGGAAGCCTTTCCACATCAGGAACGAGAGGGGTTTCCTCAGTCTTTTTGTATAGCTATGATTTTTTTAGCCTTTTCTCTGTCAAGGAGGATTGATTTGGATTGCTTCCACTTTTTTTTTTTTTTTTCGCTTTCTAAAGCTAATTTATTGCCTAAAAGGCCTTTCTTTGGCTCATCCACTACACTACTACCTTCAACACAAATATTTCCTTGTTCTGCTTAAGTATTTGCATGCTTACCTGGTGTTTATTCCCTTTGCTAATTTATAAAAATTACCTCACTAATATATTCACATGTTTACTGTGCTCCCTGTCTCCATTAGCTCCTCAGCACAGGTGTGTCTGCATCTATCAAGGTGATAGGCACTTGGCCAGTGAATGAATAACCCCACCCCAATTCTAATCTGCATTCCTAAGCATGTCCATGTTCTCTTCATACCTGGAATCATACAAGAGATTTCTGTTTGTTTGAGGTTTTTAGCTCTTATGCAAATGTCTTTTTTGTGCATTTGCAACAAAATTGTGGTACTAGAAGAGAAATGACCGTATATTCTCCAAACACGCTGTTCTACAGATAGTCAGTATTGACTGTGTGTAAATGTCTGTGTGTCTGTCTTTGGGTATACGGTTCTCAACCTGGAATTTGAGAATTACTCTACCCCCTTGCTTTTCTCCAGAACTGATGCTGGTTCTCTGACGGAACTTGAGGCAGCTTTTCATAAGGAAATCTTACATTGCTCCCTCTGTCCTTCCTGTGTCTCCTCTCTTCCTGTGCTTCCATTCTTCCATTCAGTAATTCAGTGCCTACTATGTGCCAGGCCTAAGGGCTAAAAGTAGCAAACAGCACGAGATACAGTTCTACCTTCAGTTTTCATCCTACTGGGGAATTTTAAACAAATAATTGTGCAAATAACTGATGACACTTGCAAAAATTCTCCAATTCACAATTGATTATTTCTCCTTTTCTCTGCCTTAGCAGTATTTGGGGAAATAAATTGGAAGTAATTTCTGAGTCGTTGAAATGGTGGATACATACTTGTTCCAAATTAGCATGTGCGAATAAGCATGTAAATAAATAAATGAGTTATACAAATGAACTAACAGAGGTTTTAGATCAATAGCTGGATTGAAACTGGAGCTTGTTTCAGTTTGTAAACACAAAAGTGTGACTCGAGACTTGAGGTGCAGGGACATCTTTAATTACCATGTGCTGGTTCCACTGTCTGAGGTCGCAGGGTCTGATAGGCTGTTTGCTGTTCACGTCTGCTGCTCCTGCGCAGGCTGGAGCGCGTGCTGGTATTGGTTTTCTGGGCCCTGAGCTTCATCTCCTGCAGACCTTATCTTGACCCTGTGGCCTGGTCCAGGGCTAGGCCCACTAGAGGCTTTTGTGCTTCTGCTGGTCTCCTGGGATTATCAAACCTGGGGGGCACTTTTTATTAATTTCTCTGAATTTGAGCCCCAGATCAATGTGAGAGTAGCTTTCTAAATTTAAATACTCAGGGGAGTTTTGCTTTTTGTTGTTTTGGCTTTTTGTTTTTTGGTTTTGCATCTCTATCCAGAACCCCATAGTGCCCCCCATCAAAAAAAAAAAAAAGGCAGGTATCCATGTTTTCACTCTGTTGATGGACATTTTGTAGATCCTTTTTGCTGAGGGTGTAGGGTATAACCTTTTGTGGGTCCTGGATTTGTGATGTTTTCAGTTCCAAATCTCAGCCTCAGATGGTCTGAATCTTCATTTTTCTTTCCCTACATGAGCCTTTAAACTCTGTAACCAGTCTCCAGTGAACTAGGGATAGTAGTTGAGAGAGAGCATTTGGAAATGTGGCCATTTGATATTCCTGTGGTAGCTAAGTGTGGGATCAGTGGCTCGATTCTGTAATTTTCCTTTCCATGTCAGGTGCGCCCTGATCATAGGGTGGCAGCTCCCACACCCTCGCCGGCTGAGTGCTCTGGCTTGAGATGACTACTCACTTTTGGGCCGTAGGGATTTTCCTTACTTCTCGCAGGCTTGGCTGTAAACTTAAAAGGATATATGTCACCTATCTTTCCTGGATGTTCTGTGTTAAAGGGGGGCACGTGCCCTTGTGCACCCCTGCTAGAAATAGAAGTGCTCTCCTGTTTTCCTATTGGCTTTCAAAACCATTTAACACAGAGCTGTTTTCTCCTTGCAGGAACTTGAGCAGTCGGCTAAGGAGCAAGACAAAGAGTCGGAGAAGCAGCTTCTACTGCAGGAAGTGGAAAACCACAAAAAGCAGATGCTCAGGTAGTGGGGCCTGGCCCCACGCCAGCACCTCTGGGTCCCTCGCTCCTGAGAAGCTGATGCGAGCATTTGCCTAATCAGCCCAGCCTCCCGGTGACTCCATTGTGTGGTTTGCACAGGGCCGAGGGAGCGTGCTCTCCAGATCAGTGATTCTCCAGTGAGCGGGGCAGGGGAGCTGTGCATAGTTCACAGAAGCACATTTAGCATCGTGCTGTATTTTATATTTCTGAAACAAAACAAAAACCATGATTAATTTTATAATATAGGGTCAATTTTATCTTAACAGTAATTAGTACCAGAAAAACTCCACTGGAAGTGAACCTACTTAAGGGAACAAAATTTAGAAGGTTTTGAATGGGCATTATCTAAAAAAATGACACACAAAGATATAAATGAGCTTCTATTACACTTAACAAAATGGAATTTTAATCCAGCAGTGTGCTAATCCTTGATTATAAAGCCACAGCTATGTGGTTTTTTTTTTTTTTTTTTAATTATAATCTTTGTTTCTGTATTGATTTATTTATGTGGTGCTGGGGATGAACCCAGGGCCTCAGGCACGTGAGGCGAGCGCTCTGCTCCTGGCTACGCCCAGCCCTGAACTATTTCTTGATTTGAGTTGAGGGAGGAGTAACTTCTCCAGCCCGGGGATCTGAGAACGCGAAGCACTGCCTTGCCCTTCACCTTTGACTTCTGTGCGGTAATCTGTGATCACGGAGGGTCAGGGGAGTAGCCGCGGAGATTCTGAGGGTTCGGTCAGCTCTCCCAGTCTCCAGGGCATTCTCACTTGAAGCCCTGCTGCGTCCATGTTCCCGTGGCTTCTCTAAGGCCCTGCTCCTTGGCTTTGCTTCTCCTCCAGCAGCATCCCCGCTGGCCGCAGCTGCGCACTCTCGGGAGGGCGCTGGTAGGCTCGCCCATGGGGGCAGGCGTGAGTGGAGTGGTGTCTAGGGCTCCTATGGTGGTGACCGCTGTGTTAGGTACCTTGCTTTCCCGTCCCACCACGTGTCCTCCGATCACAGACCTGGAATAGAGAGGAGCCTGCGTCAGGTTCGGCAAGCTACGCCGGACGTGGTCTGCTTAGCACAGGCTCGAGCTGCGAATGGCCACAAGTGACGTGGAGCCGGCCAGCGCAGGTGTGGAGGCCAGGCAGCAGTGCCTGGGTGCATGTTGGTGGCTGCTGTGGTGGGGACAGTACATGCGCTGGCTTGGGTCGCCACGCTCGTCACACTGTGCAGTGAGTATCTGTTCGCTTGTCCTCACCCAGTGCACTGTGAGCCCCGAGGGCGGGCACTGTGCCCATTAGTCGCTGCACCCTAGGTCCTGCAGAATTCTCTTGCAAATTCTTTGAAGATGCAGTTGATTCTTTTTTTTTTTTTTGTACCGGGGATTGAACTCGAACACTCGACCACTGGGCCCCAGCCCCAGCCCTTTTTTGTATTTTATTAGAGACGGGGTCTCACTGAGTTGCTAAGTGCCTCGCCATGGCTGAGGCTGGCTTTGAACTCGCGATCCTCCTGCCTTGGCCTCCCAAGTGCTGGGATCACAGGCGTGCGCCACCGCACCCAGCTACAGTTGATTCTTTTAAGATGGCAGGTGTGATATGGCATGGCAGGTGTTGCACAGGTATCAGAGAACCCTTGGGAGACCTTTGGCATGGAGGTGTTATTAGAAACCACCCTGAGTTCATGTGCTCTGCTTCGGTTTTGAATGTTTCCAGGGGTTAGTACAGTTGCTGTGAGCTGGTTTGTGGGAGTCCAGAGCATGGGTTTCATTCCCAGAGGGGTACAGTTAGCTTTTATTTTTTTATTTTTATTTTTTGGTGCTAGGGATTGAACCCAGGGCCTTGAGCATGTAGGCAAGCGCTCTATCACTGAGCTATATGCCACCCAGCCCCACAGTTGGCTTTTTGATGGTCTGTCAGTAAAGGCTGTATTGCTGACCTCAGGGAACTGTTCACCAAATTGGAGTTGTAACCCACAAAGTAGATTAGATAAAGAATGTAAATAAGAAATCATGTCAGTCAGGCCCCTGCCGATACAGTGTGTCTGTATTGTTCCTGAGTGGTCTATACGGAAAGAACCGCAAATCTCGGAGAAATGCTGACAAAAGTTGGGCATTTTGGTCTTTTTGCCTCGTATAGCAACATACATTTATTGAGCAGCTAAGGGGCCAGAAATGGTTCTTCTAGTGCTGGGGACGGAAAGGTGTGTCGTAGGCTGGGTTCTCGAGGAATGGCCGCACCAAGACACACAGCAGAGCAGTGGTGCCCTAGAGGTCACTTGGCAGAACGGGGCCCTTTGTGCTGCCGTCTGGAGGTGCCGTGGGCTGTGGACTGTGCCTGCGGGAGAGTGACAGTGACAGGACATCCGGAGACGGCTTCTGGAGTCCAGAGGAGAGCTGTTAGGACCTGAGCTCCGTCAGTTGCCAGGGCAGCCGACGGGCAGGGCGGATGCCATGGCCTGCGCCTGAAGGGTGGGCGGCTGTGACACTGCTGGCTGGCAGCCTGGTGGAAGTTGGCGGAGACTCAGGCGGGACCCTTCTTCTTCCAGCAACCAGACCTCATGGAGGAAAGCCAATCTCACCTGCAAAATTGCAATCGACAACCTAGAGAAGGCAGAGCTGCTCCAGGGAGGAGACCCCCTAAGGCAAAGGTAACCTGCCTTTTGTCTTTCTGGGCTCAGGTGACAGTTGGCATGCTGGCGTGCTGGCTCGCCCTCTGCAGGACAGCATTCCTGCGCAATGTTATTATGTAAGTGATATTGTTTAAAGTATGAAAGAAGTGTATGTTTGCTTGTAGCAGATGAGTAAAATAAAGAAAAATACCACTTGCAGAGTGCACTAGCTGTGATCTCGGTGCTCATGAACATTTGGTATATTCCTCCCCTGTTATTTTTCCTTTCATATTTTTTACAATTGTGCTATGTATAAATTTAGTGTTCTACCGTCTTCATTTTGAATCGTGGCACAAGCCTCGGCTCTTTTTTTAAACGATGCATAAAACATCACTCCAGCAGTGGCCAGTGTGCCATCGTTCAGCCATGTCCCCACACGGCGGGTTTTCAGGGTGGTCAGCACATCATACAGCGAAAGGCTTTGTCCACGTTTTGGGTGGTTCCTTTAGGGGCGTCCCCAGGGATGAGATGACCGCGTGAAGGAGGAACGTGTCCAAGGCCCTGGTGTGAGCTGCAGCTGCTCTGCTGACGGCACCACCGATTCCGTCCCTGTCGCGCTGTCACAGTCTGCACGAGCCCTGTCTCTACACGCACCCTTGCCGGCACTGACTGATCATGTAAAATGCCAACTAATGTGACAGGCGAAGAATTGGGACCTTGTTTGAACATGGGGCTTTCTTGAGAGCGGTTTAGTTGACACTCCTCCTCCCTCCTCTGGGCTTTCAGGAAGACCACCAAGGAGAGCCTGGCGCAGACGTCGAGTGTGGTCACGGAGAGCCTCATGGGCATCAGCAGGATGATGTCGCAGCAGGTGCAGCAGAGCGAGGAGGCCATGCAGTCGCTAGGTGAGCCCAGCCTGGAGCCAGAGCTTCCCCAGGGCCACCAGCTCCAGAGCACCTGCCCCGCCACTTTAGCCCAGGGCTCCTCCACCTCTGCCCACCTGAGGCTTCCTGGCTCGTGTGGCATCTTGCTCGTGAGGTGAGGTGACATCTCAGCCCTGCCCAGAGCAGGGCGCACGCTCTTGCCTCTCCTGTCAGTGCCTGCAGGTGCTCCACAGACGGCCCCTGCAGCGTTTCCAGTCGAGCATTCCCAGGGCCTGGGGAGGCTCCAGCCTGGGGCAAGAGGCCTGGCGTCTGGTTTTCAGTGAGTGCTCTAGGGTCCCCTGTGACCAGGCAGGCTGGGAATCATGACTGCTGTCAGGACGCTCAGACCTGTTTACAGTCGTGCTCCTAGGAATTATTTACCATGAGTTCCTTTTCAGAGGTAGCAGTCAGAGGCTGCCGAACTTTGGAAAAGTCACAGTAGACAGAAGTAACGAGCACAGTAGTGTGAAGCCCTGACCCCCTCGCCTTGCCTCAGCCAGTCTTGTTAGTTCTGCTTATTTCAAAGCCAATCCCAGATGTCATCCATAAGATCTCAGTTCACTTAAGTTCTCACCTGCATTTTTGAGAGAGGCAAAGAAAGAGGCCTAGAGGGGCTCTTGTTCCATGAGTTGTTTTCCCTCATATCTGTCATTTTCAAAATTGAGGGGGTCCGTGGTGAACTCCGCAAGAGGTGCAATGTAGGACGATCTATAGGCGGGCTGTCAAAGTGGGTTGTCAGCTGGGGGGGTGCTACGCCAGCACTCAACGTAGCACGAAGTAAAGGAGTCAGCTAGTGGCGGAAGAAATCAGCACACACAGACGAGTTAGGCTGCTGAATCGTCTCTCTTTACTTTCACTTTGTTGTAGGCTTTTAAGCATAATTTTTGGCAGTACAAATTGTTTATACATAATTTTGTGATTTCATTACAAACATGACTTAATTTATAGATTACATTTTAGACATATCAAATTTCTTATCTTATATATTTCAAGGTTTTGAGGTCACTTACACCTTTCCAATGCTCTGTACGTGACTGTCTGGGCATATTATAATTTTGTCATTTTTTATCTAATTAGTTTGGGTGAAAATTTATTTCTCACGGATTCCCTGAAACTGTTTTCTCCGCACACTATTCAGGCTGTCTGATAAAAGTCAACATTTTCTGTCGGGGATTCCAAAGCACTATTGTTTTTCTTTTATAGCTTATATAGTTGTTTATAAAACCTAGAAGCAGGGAAAGGGCGGGCAAAGCTGAATGTTAACTCTAAAGGACTTTTTACTCTAAGGAATTTATATCTATTCTAAAAGTAAGAGAAATCTATTTTTAATCACAAAAAGACTCTTAAAGCTTACTAACTAGGAACTAAGTACTTATAGAAAAAGGTTCTTATTTTTACTTTATGTATTTAGCTTAAATTTCAATAAGGTTAAATTTACAGAATTAGTCTTGATCTAAATAATTGAAATAGCAACATTTGGTGGCCATATATATGAATAAAGAACAGAACAGAAAGTAAATAGGAGAACCTACGCAGTCAAAGTTAACTCTTTCAGCACCATGATATCTTTCATGAAAAAAGAGAGGGCTTTATCAACAGAAAGGTTATAGGGAAGCATAGGGAACATGAGCAGATCACATTGGAGGAACAGCCATTAGCTTATCCTTGTGGTGGTTTGATTTTTTTGTCATGTGTCAGGGCAACACCCCTGGGCTAGGCCAAGTCCATATATCAGGAAGTCATGTTTTTTGGCTGACGTGTTCTTAATGTCCCCAGCATTTCTTTTCCCCTTTTCTGTTGATGGGAGCCCACCCTACTCGAGAGTGCGCCTGTCTTAGGTTGTCTCCTCTGGAGATCTTACCCGTCTCTGGCTAGCACCCTAGCACTTCAGGTGGACTTACCCAAGGCCAGCAAGCCGCGGTGGCCGAGGGGAAGGCATGGGACAGAACAGTCGCCTTTGGGAAGGCTTCCTTTGGATGATTTAGACTTCTACATCCTGTCAAGGACCGTAGCCTAGTTCTTAGGGCTCCCAGTCATCATTGCTGAGGACAGCATATTGTTGGCGGACCACCATAGGCTGTACCAATTTTGCCCTGTCCTTAAGGAAGATGCCACACAAAATGCTCTGTTTCCTCTGATAATTTATTTATTAGCTTAATTTGTGAAAAGGTAAAATACATAACATGGTTAAAGGAAAAATGCTATCCTAGCGCTGCCTGATAGAATGGGAGCCATGCATGTAACTTTGAATTTTCTGGTAGGTACATTATAAACAGTAAATAGAAATGTAAAATTAATTTGAATGATATGTTTTATTTAAGCCTTTATATGTAAAAATATTCCCATTTCATCAGGCAATTAATCGTAAAATTGTTGAAATAATCAGTGCTCAGTATCCATGCGGAACCCCGTGGATATCAAGATCTGAGGTTGCTCAGGTCCCTCATATAATTGCCATAGTATTTGCATACAGCCTACCCACATGCTGCTGTGGACCTTAAGGCCCCGCTAGACGATTTATAATACCTAGTGCAGTGTGCATGCTATGTGATAATCGGCACTCTGTCATTCAGGAGAATAGGACAAGAAAACGTTTTACATGTTCAGTACGGATACATTTTTTCCACGTTTCCATCCTGAGGTTGGTGGACTCCAGGGCGTAGAGCCCGAGGCTGTGGCCTGTGTTTGTGCACTCTTCTTCTCCGCTGTCTTGAGACTGTGGGTGTATTTTACATCTCCAGGTCTCTCCGTTTCTATTGGCCATATTTTACGTGGTCAGGAGTCGTGAGTGTATCACGGCTGGGGCAGTGTCAGTGCAGAAGGTGCCGTACAGAGTAGAATAAAAGAACATACACAAGACAGAAGACCCCTCTCCTGACTGTCCTCCCTCCGGGTTCCCTCCCCAGGGCCCACCTGAGTTCCGTTTCCTTTTGCACCCCCGGTCCTCCAGGCTGTGAGCACCCCTAGTGCTGCTTCTGCGTAAGCGAGCGGCTGCAGCCCTCAGCTCCCGGCTGCACCTGCGACGCTCAGTCAGTGGTTCTGAAGAGGCCTTGTTGGCTTTGTAGGTGAAGCTGGCCAGGCAGACCTTCTTCTCCAAGTGTCAGGCCTGCAGCCTGCACTCAGAAGGACTCCTGACTCGGCACAGTGAGCCTCGAAGGGACACAGACCTCGGGTGTCACCCAGGTGGAGCACAGGTGTTAGTTACATCTTTAAAGCTGCAGCCAGCATCCAGGACTGCAGGGCTGGTACATGGGATGGCTCTTGCCAGGGCCCAGGTTGTCCTTGCCTTTGTGTGGTCTGCAGAGAGCACATCTGACCTCAGGTATCGCTGGGGGCCACAGCTCACAGGTGGAAGGTACTGGTGACCCCGCCCACGCGCTGACCCAGCCTCACGGCACCTGTCCGCGATCACCCAGTTGGTTTGGTGGCTGGTGGGTCTTGGCAGAGCCTGTCTGCTTTGGAGAGCCAAGTTCGGTGCCTGGCGGCCCACCTCCTTCCCTTCTCGGTGCCAGTGTCCCTCTTCCACACCCCCAGCAAACCCCATCAGCTGGATGGGCCTCAGGAGGAACCTTCCCGTCCAGGCCTCGTCCTCTGCTCAGAACGCAGTGTGTCGTATTGGCAGCTGGCCAGCAGCAGGCTCTGGGCCACTCGTGGGGATGTCCCTAAGTCAGGCCCCCTCTCCTCTTTCAGTCAACTCCTCCCGGACCATCCTGGATGCCAACGAAGAGTTCAAGTCCATGTCGGGGACCATCCAGCTGGGCCGGAAACTCATCACCAAGTACAACCGGCGCGAGCTGACCGACAAGCTGCTCATCTTCCTCGCACTCGCCCTCTTCCTCGCCACAGTCCTCTACATCTTGAAAAAGCGCCTCTTTCCATTTTTGTAACCCCCGGGAGCGGCCGGCGTGGCTCTCCCGAGGCTCCTGTTTCAGGAGCCATCCAGCCCGAGCCCCGGCCAGGCTGCCAGGCTGAGCCAGTCCCGTCCGCCCCAGTTGCTCAGTGGTCAAGGAGACTCGGCCCCAGCTGCTCTGCAGGCCACTGGTGTGTAACGGGCAGGCCGAGCAACGGGCTGCCTGTGTGACACAGGACTCCAAGGGCACTGGGCAGTTGAGCACTGTGGGTGGCCGCCCCAGGGGCACTCCAGCTCTGGATGCCTCCCGCCTTGAAGCCTAATGCCCAGTCTGGTGGGGGGACGAGAGAAGAGGTGGGAAGAAGGGTGACGAAAACTCCTGGTCATTCCTTGAATAAACTGGACCGTATTCAATAGAAGGCAGTGTGTCTGGTTTAGCAGGATTTCCTCTGGGATTGATGGGCCTCTTTTTTTTTTTTTTTTAATATTTATTTATTTGCTCTAGTTGTACACAATGCGTTTATTTGTACATGGTGCTGAGGATCGAACCCGGGCCAAGCATGTGCTAGGCAAGTGCTCTCTACCGCTGAGCCACAATCCCAGCCCTTTTTTTTTTTCTTTTTTTGAGTATTTATTTTTTAGTTGTAGTTGGACACAGTACCTTTATTTTATTTATTTATTTTCACATGGTGCTGAGGATCGAGCCCAGGGCCACGCACGTGCTAGGTGAGTGCTCTACTGCTGAGCTACATCCCCAGCCCTTAATGTGCCTCTTTTTGATGTCCTGATTTCTCAGACATGAATTTAAATAATTTGTTCAGTAAAGCCTTGTTAGGCAGCTGTGGCATGCTGTGTCCCCAATGCTGCTGGTGGTTGCACAGAGGTTGGTGAGCCAGACACAGCTCCCCCTCCAGCGAGGTGGCGCACGCCAGCATCTGACAATGCAGAGGTAGAGGCTTCTGCACACCACAGCCTGGTGGGCCCTGGCTGGGCATGGACTGTGGAGTTAGCCGATCCCTTTCTGAGGTCCAGACCAAGTGCAAGTGAGGAGAGGAGCCAGTGGAAACAGGCCCGCCTGGACCTGAGTTCTGCCACGGCGGGGGGCAGGGCCTGGGCCTGGCCAGCCCTGTAAGGTCTCAGTGTCTTCTCATGCTCTAGGCCTGCTTGACCTCACACTTGAAGTCCCCCTCCCCACTACCATAGCCCCAAGGACCAGGGAGGGGTGATGTGGAGGAAGGAGGGTCAGTGGAAAGAACATGGACCTTGGTTGAAGCACTTGGTTTTGAGTTTGGGGCTCTATCGTTGGTGTTGGTGCAGGACCGTGAGTGAGTTACCCATTCGTAAAGTGGGGTGATAGTCCGTGTGAAGTTCATGGAGTCAGACTGAGCATCAGAAGACAACATGAAGACCCCTGCACGGTGGGCCTGTGCCGGGCTTCCTGAATGCTGCCGTCCCCAGGGCTCTGGGCCCTGAGATACCCTGCAGCAGGCAGCCCTGGGCTTCCAGAAGAGCTGGCCAGGCGGAGGCGATCTGTGAGATCCGTGGGAGTGGAGGGTGTTGAGAGCTGGGCTGTGTTACCGCAGGCTGCAGGCCTCGTGCTGGCTCACCGAGTAGGTTCTGAGTTAGTATGTTGTGTGTTTCAGTGGTTCTGTTGTCTCAGTTACCTATGGTCAACCATGATCTGAAAATATTAAATGGAATGTTCTGGAACTGAAGAGTTCGCAAGCTTTAATTGCACGCTGTTCTGAGCAGCACGATGCGCGCTCAGGCCATTCTACTTCCTCCTGCCTAGCATGTGAGTCGTCCCTTTGTCCAGCACGTCCACACCATGCCTGTCAGCCTCCCATCAGCCCCTCAGCGAGCAGCCTGGTCAGCTGGCGATGAACTGCTGGGAAGCACACGCACAGGGTGCCCCGCTGCCGCTGCAGCACCCGCCAGGGGTTCAGAGCTGACCTCCGAGGGGGGGCTGCTGCGTGGGCCGCTGTGATGTAAATGCACTTTATATAGATCGTCCTGAACAGTTCTTGGCCCAGGAAGACACTCAGCACGAGTTACACACATGTGTCTTATTTTTGGTCCAGTTGGAGCTGAGAGGAAAGCACAGATGGAGGCCCCTCGGCTCCAGCTGCGAGCGCAGCAGATGGGCGTCATCAAGTCGGGATTCTCCTGTCAACGTTCCCCTCCGCTAATCGGCAACATCCTCCTCACAATGTGGAGATGTGTGGGCGCTCTGCTCCCTGAAATCTCTCCCTTTGACCTGGCATTCCTCTTTGACTTGCCGCCTGAAAATAGCATCCAACTTGACCCATTGTGAACGGCCTGCCCTGCAGCTCCGCCAGGCTGGCTGCGGGAAGCCGCCCTCCCGCCATCAGCCATGAGGGGGCAGTGTCCACATTCGCTGTGTCTTCAAGCAGGGATGAGGGCGCCTCTGGCCATTTGAAAACTGGTGCATTTTTTTCTTCTTTCCGGATTAAAAAAAAAAAAATCAGTGTATGGAGCTTACCCACGTTTTAGTTCCATGAGTGGCTTTAGTTTTCACTGCTGAGCAGTCGGTGGGGCTCATGTGCCACGTGTTGACGAGCCGCCACTCAAGGAATTGAAACAGCAGCCCTCCAGACGGTGTTCATTCAGGAAGTGTTTTCTGACCACCTACTATTCGCCAGGCATTTGTCTTAGGGACAAGGTGAGCACAACAAAGATTCTCCTTGTTGTGGAGCTTTGATGTGTGGGGGAGGGTAAGCAGATAATCCGCACAGGAAATCATGCGCTGGGTTGGAGAAACAGCTGGCCCTCCGCATCCCTGGGTTCAGGCAATCATGGAGTGAAAATGTGTGACTTTATTCCCTGTCATTATCCCCTAGTTAGCATGACTGTTTACACACGCTCACATCATCTTAGGCATTGCAAGTCATCTAGAGGTGACTTAAAACATACAGGAGGGCGAGCATGGGTTCCATGCAGATACTGTGCCGCTTCACATGAGGAACTTGAGCGGTTTCGTGTCCTCAGGGGCCCTGGAACTGGTCCCTTTGGACACTTTGGACAACAAAGTGCCTTCGGGGAAGGGGAGCAGGCTAATGGCTATCTGGGACGTGGAATGGGGCAGGTGTGCAATAAATAGGAGGAAGAGCAACAGGGATGGCTTTTTTAAAACAAATTATTTAATAAAATGTTATAAATTTCAGGTATATGATCTAAATAATTTTTAACACATTCAAATAAAAGCTCATGCACACATGTTGATGGCAACACGTCCCAGCATCCAAGGTCCTCCACCAGCAAGCCGGAGAACAGAGCGGTGCGCTGTGTGCTCGGGCATCACTCGCCGAGGCCAGGGCACCGCCGCTGCCGCACACCCGACCTTGAAAACACTGGGCTTGGTGTGAGAAGCCGCTATCGAAGGCCACGTGGCACGTGATTCCATTTATAGGAAAGAGCCATATAGACAGCTGGTTGGTGGTGGCCAGGACCAGGGCCAGGGAGGAAACTGGGGCGGCTGCCTGAGGAGTGGGGGATTTTCTTTGGGGCTCATGAAAACGTTCTGGAAGCACCGACGGCTGCATATTGTTGTGCCTGCACGAAGCATCACCAATGGCAGATTTTATGTGTATTTCGCCACAAAAGTCATCAAAACTGTCTTGTTTATGGAGGGCTTTTAATAGGATTTAAAATGGGATCTGACTGAAATTTAGGGCAATGTGCTAGGCTCAGTGTCAGTCACACATGGACAAGGACTGGACGGTTCCTCTGACATGAGGTGTCTGAAGGGTCAGAGTCAGAGAGCCGGGACAGGAGGGCGGGCTGCTGGGTACACGGCGTCCTGTGCGGAGTTTTCATTTCTGGAGATGTTGGACAACATATGTAGAACCACTGAATTATATGCTTAAAAATGGTTGTGATGGCCAGTTTTTATGAGATTTACCACAACTTGATACAGCCACCCTCCACACAGTCAGGGTGGTCTCACCAGGTGAGACGTGAGCAAGGGCTGAGGGCGGGGGCAGCTGGGCGAGGGTCCTGCTGAAGGGCAGGGAGAGCAGAGGCCGAGGTGGGGCGTCACAGGCACCTGCGGGACGGCAGGGAAGCCAGCGTGGCCCCGCGGAGCGCAAGGTCTCCACGTCCTGAGGACTGTGCCCCGGCCTCCCCCTGGAGGCGGAGGTCCTGCGGGCTCCGGTTCCCCCAAAAGCCTCCTGCCCTGTGGCGCCAGCTCTGGGTTTTCCGCGGCTCCTCGGGACACCCAAGTTTGTTCATCTTTCAGCCTGAAGGGCAGACCTAGCTCGGGTCCCCCCTCCTGAATCCTCTCAAAGGCAAGGTGGCCGTGGCCCCACAGCCAGCCTCTGTCACGGTGGGAACACCTCCCGTGATCCCCAAGCTACAGCAGCTGCGCGGCCTTCCCGGCAGAGCTGCGGACCCAGACTGGCTCCATTCCCCTGTCCCGGGCTCTCCCCGCGCCGCCGACCACACTGTCCTCGGGTCCTGTGGGGCTCAGCATACACCGTCCCAAAATGTGACTGGGAGGCCAAATGTGCTGCACAAAGTCCACTGCTCCTTGTGAGCCGGTGATGCTGAGGAGCCTGGGACCCAGGAGACCCCGCAGAGCCGTCCCCTGCACTTGGGGGCACATGCCAGTCCACATCAGGGCACTCTGCGGGGGAAGAGGGCTGCTCGACAGCGTGACCCAGAGCTGTCACTCACACGCCCCTCACCGCCCACAACCCGCCCACCCCTGGCCCTGGTCCTTCCTGGGGCTCGGGGTATTGGACAGCTTCAGTCCCCTGGCCCTTCTTCACCTCACGTTTTCCGCGACTCTCATAATCAAACGTGGTTTCTCCCGTTCATCTGTTTTCTGTGTATTCAATTCATTATCCAAAGAACCTAAATTGGGGAGGGAAGCCATATTTCCCCCACTACCACCCCTCTTCCCTTCTCCTCGAAGCCTGTTCCCACGGAACCAGGGGACAGACGTCACTGTGAGTGGCGCGCCTGGCGGTTCTCAAGGCAGGCTCTGGTGCTCTGTGTTCTTGGGTGTGGGAGGTGCTTCCACAGGGGGACAGGGGGACATGCAGATGTGTCTAAGGAAAAGAGGTAGTTTTTTTTTTTTTTTTTTAAGAATTTCTTTAAAGGAGAGTAAAACAAGTTGTTTTCCCCGGGCTCACTGTGGTCTTCCTGGGGCCCTGCCCGGGGTTTGCCATGCTGCGTTTCTTCCCTAAGCAAGGGCAGAATAAAAATAGCAGTGGGCTAATCTAAGAGATAGCAGGCGGGAGTCTCGGTCGTGTTGTCAGGAATGAAGGGCTGCAGCCTGGGAGCGAGGGGGGCGTTATCACCCCCAGTGTCCCTTCAGACCAGAGGCCCCGGAGCCCACGGCCTCCAGCGTGGTGTTGGTCAGCTGTACCTTAATGGGTCACAGTGCCGTGCTCTTGAAGAGTGTGGCCTTTGGTGGCAGAGAGGCCTGGGTTCTCATCGCACTCTTCCTGGCCACACGTCCCTGGGCAGAGGATGGCCCCTCTCTGATGTGGGTTCCTCATCCACGACCCAGGGATGGCTGGGCAGCTCTCACCCCAGCAGTGCTGGGGGATTCTAGGTTGAGCCTCCCCCCCAAGAGCCCACATGGGCCTCTCAGTGACCCCCGCAGGTGACACATTCGACATCAAGCAGGAGCCAAGCAGCCTCATTTTGGAGTAACTTTGGGAGAACAGCGTCTAGCAGGGGTTGGCAAGGAATCAGGGTCCAGGGCCCAGCGGTTCCTCAAATGGCACTCGGAGGAGTGGGCGAGCCTGGCCGAGAGCCCGGCCTCCCAGCGGGGGAAGGGGCAGCCGTGGAAGTAGCTCCACGTGAAGTGCTCTTCACTTTTAGATTACACTGAAGCTTTGTTTCCATTCTCCCCTTGAAATCTTGTTCTCTGGCAAAGAGTGCTCCCAGATCAAGTCGTCCCACAGAGAAGCAAGTGGATGTGGAGCCAAGGTGCGCGGGGCCAGTTTAAAGCTGACCGTGGACTGGCGTTGTAAACCGCAGCGCCCAGGACTCAGCAGAGTCTCTAAGGAAGATGTCCCTGGTCTGCACAAGACGGCTCTCCCCAGGTCCTCCACCTGGACAGGCTGTGGGGCCGGATCAGAGGGTGTGAGTTAGACTGTAAGCTCCCAGCTGCCCCGGGACCTCCCCTCCCCATTCCACTAAGGTACTGCTGTGTCATTGGGCCACACTCTGCACTGAGTCCTGAGGACAGAGTACAAGATCCCACCTGCTCTGCAGAGCCAGCAGCCCGCTGGAGCCTGACCTGAGGCAGGACGGGTGCTCCAGAGAGGGGTAAGTACCCGGGAGGAGGCCCCAGGGATCCCAGGGGAGCCCAAAGTGACAGTTCCTTTGAATCACTTAGAAAATGGTGCTGAAAATAAAATTAATGATTGGCTGTTATTCGTGGAACCCAGGAGCTATATTTGATGAGGAGTTTCAGTTCAGTATGTAATGATGTTACTTTTTAAATTATTATTATAATTATTATAATTATTATTAGCTGTGTTGCCCCAGCTGGTCTTGAACTGCTGGGTTCAAGTGCTGCTACTGCCTCAGCCTCCCCAGTGCTGGGACTACAGGTCCACACCACTGTGCCCAGCTCCATATCAATAAATTTACTGAGTGCTTACTATGTGCAAATACCGCGCAGTATCTCACTTAATCCAGGAATTCCACCAGGGAGGCGGCCTTAGGGCAGCTGAGGCAACTCAGGCCCAGGAAAGTCAAGGAACCTGCCCAAGGCAACAGCCAGGAGCTGGTGGATCTGGGCTTCAATTCAAATCCGGGCAGGTGGGCTCCGGAGTGCGGAACTCTCTCGACACAGAAAGGAGCAAGGCCAAGGAAGCTCTGGTGCAGAGGGTCTGGCCTCCCCGAGAGACTTCGCCCGCGGCCACATGACTGGGGAGGCGGGAGCCGCGGGCGGGCCGGCGGGAGGAAGCTGCCAGAACGGCACAGAAGGCAGGGGCAGGGGCGCTGGGCGCGGCTCCCGCGGGCGGGCTTCCCAGGGCCGCGGTCAGGAGCTCCGCCTCCGCCCTGCCGTCCTTCACGTCGGCTCAGGACCCTCCCCAGGAGGCAGGTCTCGGTCCTCCACGCGCCAGCCCAGACTTCCACCCGCTGATTCGGGCCGCCAGCAGAAGACAGCCTCGCCGGCTGGGCTGTCGGAACACCCTCGCTGGTCCTGGGCAGGAACCTGATTGGCCAGGCTGCGTCACGTGGCCAACAAAGGGGTGGGGCCGTCCCCATTCAGCCAACCGCAGGGCGGGAGGCCGGTGGGCGGTCCCCGCGAGGGCGGCCGCGTGCTCGGGAGCAGGGCCGCAGCCTCGGCTGCCCCGGAGCCCGCGGGCCCCCTGGGAGCCCTCTGCTGGGGTCCCCGCCCGAGGGAGGTGCAAGTTCGGATTTAAGGGAGTTTGCGGGCGGGGCGCCTGACGTCTCGGCTTCCCTCGCCTTGGCCCCGTCCGTGGGTCAGCGGAGGCCCGGGCACAGTTAGGTCGGTGCTAGGAGGACAGATGAGCGGGGCCGAGGGAGCCACGCGGGTGCCGGGTGAGCCGGACGACGCCCAGGTAGGTTGGGCTCAGCAGGACACAGTGCCGTCATTGGAAACGATGGTGCGGGTTTCCAGGCACGGCTGCCATCCAGAGGTGGCGTCCAAGTCCTTCTCGCACAAACCGCTTCCTGCCCCTGGTTTAGGAGCAGGGATGAACCTGGTAGAAACGGGCATGAGCCTGAGTTTGAGGGGTACTCCTGTCTAGCCCTGTCCGTCCCTCCTCTCTCTGGAGACGGGGAAGTGGGTCTAGCTAAGCAAAGATGAGGACATTAGGTGGTGGTAGGGGTCAGCCTGGGAGAGGACCCTTCCTTCCTCCCCACTGATGTGGGAACAGCCTGGTTTCCCTTGGAAGAAGCAGGTCCTCAGTCACGTGGGTAGAAAGGGGTTGACCCCGCTTCTGAAGCCAGGCTTGGAGATGGGACTTGGACAGGAGGGCCAGAGTGATGGGCTCTGATGACCAGAGCCAGGCGGGCCTCGGGTGTTTCTCTGCAGTTCTGGGGAAAGAGGTGCTCTTCTTCTCTGAGGTCATTAAGCGGGTAGGAAAGGGTCAGGGGCTAGTGTGTGTGTGTGTGTGTGTGTGTGTGTGTAGCTGTCTTTGTGGGAGCCTGTCCAAGAGGAGAACGGCTGGGAGACAGAGAGGCGTAGAGATAGCATCCTATTAATATAATTTGAGCCCCTGGATCCAGCCATTTTTGAACCATTATCTCCAGTCTCCCTATTTAGGTCAGCTCCAAATTAACTTCTTTACTTCGGGTATCCAACAGCAAGGATTGCTACCACCAAGTGCTCACAAACACAGCCGTGTGCTCACTTGGAGAGAGATTGAACGAGATGGGCCTGGCACGCCAACCCTCACCCCCAGTGGGGCTTCCAGAGAAGAGCCCTGTGCATCCGGGCGGCCAGAAGCATGATGGTTTCTGCCCAGAGCCCCAGGCCCCAGAGCAGGCGCTGGCCCTAGCAGCCGGCTTTGTGTTTTGTCTTTTTTTGGTACTGGGATTGAACCCAGGGACACTCTACCACTGAGCTACAGCCCCAGCCCTTTTTAAAAATTTTATTTTGAGGCTGGTCTCAAACTTGGAAGCCTCCTGCCTCAGCCTGGGTTTATAGGTGTGTGCTGCTGTGCCTGGCTCCTTGTGGCTACTTTGCTCACCGATTTGTGTGTGTCAGTACTGGAGGGAACCCAGGGCCTCTCACATGCTAGGCAAGTGCTCTACCACTGAGTTACACCCTCAGCCCTTTCTGTTTCCTATTTTGAGATAGGGTCTCACCAAGGTGCCCAGGCTGGCCTCCAACTTGCCATCCTCCTACCTCAGCCTCCAGAGTTGCTGGGATCACAGGCGTGTGTCACCACACCCAGCTATCACCAATGTTTTAACTGTGAATTGGCATAAATATTGCCAAAAATCAAGCACTGGGGTAAACATCGCCCCAAACTCCGGGACCAAGCCCTTCCTGACGTTACGCCTGAGCCCTGGCTGCACTGTGTGGCTCTGGCCCACGACCAGCCCCGCCTGCCTCCGAAGGGCAGCGAGCAGTGCCCGCTGTCAGTGACCAGGAATGAAGAAGTTGGAGGTCAGAGCCTGTCCACCTGGTGAGCCCCGCTCCCCGTGGCCCCGCTGGGCTTGCCCTGTCATTGCCCTGGGAGCTCCCAGCCCTGATACAGCCTCTTGTGCCTCTCTGGTCTTGGCCTCTTTCGGCTGCTCAGCCTCTGCGTCTGGGCTCTGCCTAGCTCAGGCCCCGAGTCCTGCTTGGGGGATTCATCAGCTTCTGGCTGGTCCCAGGACCGCCGCCTCTCCTGCTGCAGGCCAGCCCCACGCGGGCCTCTTTCAGAAGCACACGCTGCGCCTGCCTGTGGTGTCCAGTGGCCTCCCTGCCCGTGGCAGGGGCCACAGCACAGATGTCCTCAGGCCAAGCAGGGACTTGGCCTGTAAAGCCACTGTTTCAGATTTTTCTAGAAAATCCAGATGATTGAATTTTGGGGGGTAACTTTCTTGATTTTTAAGTGTTAGGTCCTAATTAACAAAAAACAAACAAGGAAACAAAAAAAGACCCCAAATAACTGCAGACGCCCACCATCTTTGGTAAGAGGGCCACTCGGGGACTGATCTGGCGACGTTCAACTGGACTTCACACGCACTGCGTTCCCCAGGGGTTCCTCACTGAGCCACGCTGGAGAGCAGGGTGCCCCGCCTTTTGGGCCTTGGGATTCATTTATTTTCTTAAAAATTATTGAGGATTTCAAGGAATGTTTGATTATAAACTATTAACATTTACCCTATTAAATTTAAAACTGAAAAAAAATTTAAAGGATTTGTTAATTTGTTAACATCAATAATAAATTGATTACAATTTAACGTAAATAAAATGTTTTTAGTGAAAAAGTAATCATTTTTTAAGTATTTATTTTTTAGTTGTAGTTGGACACAAAACCTTTATTTTATTTATTTATTTTTATGTGGTGCTGAGGATCAAACCCAGGGCCACGCATGTGCTAGGCGAATGCTCTACCGCTGAGCCACAACCCCAGTACCAAGTAATCGTTTTTTCAAAACAAAAAAATTAATGAAGACAGGGCATTGTTTTACGTTTTTAAAAAAATTCTTTAATGTTTGACTCAATAGAAGCATATTGGATTCTCTCATCTGCTTATACATTTAGTCTGTTACTATGGGTAGACTCCAGGGTCTCTCTGGCCATACCTTTTTTTTTGGAGGTTGGGAGGTACTGGGGATTGAACTCAGGGGCACTCGACCACTGAGCCACATCCCCAGCACTATTTTGTATTTTATTTAGAGACAGGGTCTCACTGAGTTAGTTAGTGCATCACTTTTGCTGAGGCTGTCTTTGAACTCGTGATCCTCTTGCCTCAGCCTCCCAAGCTGCTAGGATTATAGGCGTGCGCCACCACATGCACATCCTTTGAAAACTGCTATTCTACTATCTCTTGAACAGGTTTCTAAGTGTATGTGTACAGATGTAGGTAGAGATGGATAGGTATACATAAGTTACTAAAGTAATAGTGACTGTCACAGCAAATACCGGAAACAGTTTAAATTTACATCTACAGGGTAAATGAATCGGGGTGTGAATTTCACACTATGCAACTGTGAAAAGGAATTTATCAAATCCCTATATCAACATGGACAAATCTCATAATATTAAATAAAAGTTCAAGTCACAGGGAGATTCTTATGGTTGAATACTGAATACATTGTCATGACTTGGATATCCCCCAAAGGCTCGTGTCAAAGTCTTGGTCCCCAATGCAGCAGTGTCTAAAGATGTCACCTTTGGGAAGTGATTGGACCATGAACGTGCCAACCAAGCTCATCAATAGATTAATCCATTGCTAGCTGAATGGCCTGCTGGAGGTGGTGGACACTGGGAAGTGGGACCTAGCTGAAGGGAGCCGGACCTTACAGGGTGCTCTTGGGGACTATACCTTGTCCTTGGCTCCCTTCTCTCTGCTTCCTGGCCCCCGCCAGGTGAGCAGCTCAGTTCTGCACACCCTTCTGCCATGATGTTCCGCCTCAGCACGGGCCCAGAGACAGCGCAGCCCGCTGGGCACAGACTCCGAAACCATGAGCCCGGATTAGCATTTCCTCCTCTGGGTGGTCTTCCTCAGGCATTCTGTCCCAGCGACGGAAAGCTAGCAAAAACGTGTGAGAGTTACTCTCTTAACCATGATCAAGTGTCAAGTGACACTAAGTACATTCATAATGTCTCCTTAAACTGTTTAATATTCAAATACACCCATCTCCATGACTCTTTTCATCTTGTAAAACTGAAACTTCAAGTCAGTTCTCCATCACCATAAGAAATATTTGAGATATGCCTGTAATCCCAGCGGCTCAGGAGGCTGAGGCAGGAGGATCGGGAGTTCAAAATACCATGTCAGTGGTAAGCTGCTTCACACCCAGAATGCATCTGAACCGTCCGTCAAGAGGTGTCAGACTGGGAACCCGAGGCATCTCTCTGGACCTGTCCTTGACCTTCTAACCCCAGGCCCCCCGCCCCCCGCACCATTTGCCCCTCTTGGGGGGTCCGACTGGGAGCCCCTGCTGTTCAGGCTTGGTGGAATTAAAAACAAAACATCTGCCGGGCGCGGTGGCGCACACCTGTAATTCCAGTACTTGGGAGGCTGAGGCAGGAGGATCGCGAGTTCAAAGCCAGTCTCAGCAATGGCGAGGCACTTAGCAACTCAGTGAGACCCTGTCTCCAAATAAAATACAAAAAGGGGCTGGGGATGTGGCCCAGTGGTCGAGTGTCCCTGAGTTCAATCCCCGGTACCCAAAAAAAAAAAAAAAAAAATCAGCCGCCGATGTCAATGTCACCTGACTGAGGTGGCATCACAAAGCCCTCCTCTACTTTTTAAATTGGTTATGAGAATAACTTGCTCATCCTTTCCAAAAAAATCGACCCAAGTATTCTGCCATGTACAAATTCTACGTCGAGGAAGCCCGTTCATGAGGCCCGTGCTAGAACAGCCGGTCACGCACTGGCAGAACGCCTGGCCCCTGGCTCCTTGAAGCACAAAGTGGCAGGAAGGCTCTGCAGGTAGGGACTTCTTAGCAGAGGTGTGTCGGGTAACAAAGAAGCTAGGACTCAACACTTACCTGGTCATTTATCCCAGAGAAACGAAGAGTCACGTCCCCACAAATACCAGTACGTGAATGTTCGCAGTAGCTGCCAAAACCCAGAACCAACCCAAGTGCCCCTCAAGGACGGAGAGCTGAGCACACCGGGGGCACCCGTGGAATGCCACTCGGCCTTGAAAAGCACCGAGCTGTGGGTCTGGGTGGCCACTTGGGTGGACCCGGGGACACGGTGCCGAGAGAGAAGCCAACCTCGGGAGGCTGCGGACCTCCACGTCCGGAGCACCCTCCAAGGATGAGACCTGTGCCATGCAGAGCAGGTCAGTGACGCGGGCACAGGGTGCGGGGGTGTGAGTGCAAAGGGACGGCAGGAGGGAGCGCCCGCGTGGTGACAGCAGGGCAGTGTCGGTGCTGGTGGCCGCAAAATCGACCCGCAGGAAGAACTTCCTCAGGACGCCCCGCCGCGTCAGTGCCTGGGAGAACTGGGGGAGGTTGGCGTGAGGTCAGGGTGGCACTGTGTTGACGTCCTTCTGATGCTGGACACAACTGTAGGCATGCGTCATTTAGCAAGGGCTCGTTCTGAGCGTGGTCACGGTGTGAGCACGGTAGCGCCCTTACAGCCACGGTGGCCAGGGCGTCGCTGGGCGGGGCCGTCTCCTGGGACCACCATCGTCTTCATGCCCCATAGTTGGCAGAAATGTCTGGGCATGCGACCGTGTATGAGACCACTGGCCAGCGGGATGAGGGGTACAGGGGGACCGCTGTGTGCTGACCGTGCCGCTTCCTGTGAGCCTATGATCATTCCCAGAAAAAAACATTTTTAAAAACCCTGCACATTAGGAGTTACTGCAGCAACTAGAAATTTAAGAAGAAGGTCTCTCAACAGGGTGGTGGCCCTGCTGTACTCAGGCTTGGTCCACTGGCCACCGTCAGGGGACACACAGACCAGGGCTACATACCCAGTGCTCGTGAACCAGGCTCGTCTGATCCCCATAGAATCCATTCTGCCCCTTTCTAAAATTTGTCCTTTTTAGTCATACGTGACAGTAGAGTGCATTTCGACATATCATCGTACATGGAGTATGACTTCCCATTCTGTGGTTGTACATGAGGTGGAGTTTCACTGGTGGTGTATCCAGATATGAACTCGGGAAAGCTGTGTCCGAGTCATTCCACTGGCTTCTCTGTTCCCATCCCCCCTCCCTTCCTGTCATTCCCTTTGTCTAATCCAATGAACTTCTCTTCTTCCCCCCGCCCCACATGGTGTGTTAGCATCTGCATGTCAGACAGAATATTGGCCTTTGGGTTTTGGGATTGGCTTATTTCACTTAGCACGATAGTCTCCAGACCCATCCATTTATTAGCAAATGTCATAAAGTCATTCTTCTTTATGGCTGCATGATATTCCATTGTGTATGATACACAGTACCCATTCTTATTCTGGAACCTGAAGACTTTCCCACAATGCCCACAGGTTGCAGGTGCGTAAAGGGCGGTGAGCAGCATGAACAGCCCCGTCAAAACCCCTCACCAGCAGCAGAATCTGATCTGTGTCTTCCCATTTCAGAGCTCCACTTAGAAATTCACTGGAGAGGGCTGGGGATCTAGCTCAGTTGGTAGAGTGTTTGCCTCGCATGCCCAAGGCCCTGGGTTCCATCCCGGCACCACACACACACACACACACACACACACACACACACACAACATGCACTGGAGAGCCGCGGTCCCTTCGGAGCACAAGCGCGGCCAGCGTCCCCTGAGCCCTGCTGCACTCTGGGCTGGCCCAGCCGCCTCCTGGCACTCGGCTCCGTCCTCTCGACAGCTCTGTGGAGCGGGCCGTGGCCCTTTCCCGCCCCGGGCAGGTGAGGACGCTGGTCCAGGGTCTTGGTCAGCTGTGGCGGCTGTAACAAGTGACCACGCAGTGTGTGGCTTGAAGGACACGCAGGTGTGCCCCCAGCTCTGGAGCCTGGGAATCGCACGGAGGTGCGGGCAGGGCCGTGCGCCCCAGACGCCTCGCCCAGCTCTGCCGTGGCTCCAGGAGACCCCCGGGGTCTTCTCCACGTGTCTCGGGGCTCCCTCTGTGTGTCCCTTATCGGGACGCCTGTCGCTGGACTCGGGCTCCCTGGGTCGCCCAGGGGTGAGCCCCTCTCAGAAGCCTCACCTGATGCAGACCTTCAGGCCCCCTTCCAGGCCGGCGCACCCCAGGTTCTGGGGTGGACGTGGACGCATCTTCTGGAGGCCACCATCCAGCCCCCAGGAGACCTGGCTAGTAGGTGGCAGGGCTGGGATGTGACGTCTGGACGGGGCGGGCACTGGGGTGTGGGCCTGGTCACCTGGCCACCTCTGGGGCCACGCCCAGCCACGACTGTGGCACCCGGGACACTTTCCGAGAGGGGGAGCAGAGTGAAGGAGGGGGTGAAGTGGGCAGGAAACGGCTGAGCTCAGACCGCGGGAGAGAAGGGACTTTGCTCCTGGGCCTCGGGCCCTGCGCCCACCGTCCCCCTGCTGGCTGGTGGGAGCTGGAAACCGCAGCTCCGGCTGGTGCTCAGCCCCCCGGGGACTCTGATCCCTCAAGGGCCAGGCTCGGCCGGAGGGGCCCTGGGTGTTGGGAAGGGGCTGTCCCTTGGAGGGCGGGGGTCCTCAGGCGCATGGCTTGACCAGTGACCAGAGGTGGCACCCAGGGATTTGGCCAGTTTGGGAGGAAAGTTCAGATGGCCGCTGGAGAAGGCTGGACCAGGCTGGGCCTGGGCCGCGCCCGTCAGGGGAGCTGCGCCCTCTGAGCCCCCAGGACTCGGCTTCCTGCCAGCGGCGCTCAGCTGCGCGACCTCCCGACACGGCACAGCCCGTCTGTCTGTCTGTCTGCGTCCTTCCCTGGGGCCTCGGGGCGGACTGCTTCAGCCCAGGGGCACACGGAGGTGGCGCTGCGGGCGTCGCGCTGGGCAGCTGCTCCTGGCCTGGCTGGGCCGCCTGGGGCGAGGGTCCAGCTCCCCGAGGCCGCCGTGCGGGAGGAGGCCCGGCAGGCGCTCTGGCCCCGGTTCCAGGTGGGCCCGTCTCCCAGTCGTCCCAGCCCCGGCACCCGGGGCGACCCCAGCCCACAGCGGTCCAGGCTCCCAGCGCGGGCCCGGCAGGCCGTGGGGCGGGAGGTGCCGTGCGCACACGCCTGGGCCGAGTCGTCGCCTGCGAGGACCCGAGTGCCCGAGGCTCGCCGCTGAGGTCGGGCGGGTTGGCATGAGCCAGTTACCTGGGGCAGCCGGAGGGCCCGGCCTGGGAGGCCTTCCCCTGCCCAGTGCGCAGACGCCAAGGGGGGACGGGCCGAGCAGGGAGTGGACGCCCCTGGGCAAACCCGGGCGCGGCCGAGGGGCGCTGGGATAGGCGCCCCTCCCGTCCCAGCGTCTCCTCGGTGACTGTCGGGGGAGGGCTCGGCGCCTGGAGCCGGGGGACAGGCAGGTGGCCAAGGCCACCCATGCGTGGGAAACCTGCCTTGCGAGACTTCACCTGGGAGCAGGAAGCTGCGGAGGCTCCGCTGACCGGGCGGAGCGGGGAGGCAGCGCGGGGCAGACAGAGAGCCACCCTGACCCCCGCGCCCCTCGTCCAGCCGCGGCGCAGGAGCCCTGACCGCGGGCATCGCCCCCTGCCCCCTCTGCTCCCCCCACCCCCGCCCCAGGCCCTGGGGCTGCCCCCCTTTCCTCTCTGGGGCTCTGACCGTGGCCAAGGTGCCCAGGGACAGTGAGGGGAGAGGGCCGTGTGCTTGGCACACCTGCAGACCCAGGCGCGCTGGCCAGTAGCCAGAGCCCGCAGAGCCTCACTCAAGCTGCCCTTAGTGGTGTCCAAGTCCTCTGACAGCTGCCACTCAGCAAGCGCCTCTGCCTCAGCCCCTGTCACAGCGGCTCTTGAGGTGGGGCGGCTGTTGTCCCAGAGGTGGGGGGAGCCAGAGGCTCTGGGGCCAGCGGGTGGCCAGGTCACACAGCTGGTCAGTCTCAAGCCTGTGCCCTGACCACTGCACCATCCTACCAAGTTCTTCTGCCAGGGAGCGTCTCCCAGGAACCTCGGCTGCGCTGGCTCAGTTTCCGGCTGAGACCCCGGGAAGGGAGCTGACCGGTGCCGAGAGCCTCCGTCGCCTGGCCGTACCAGTGCCACAGCAGGCCAGCAGGCGTGGTAGGGCTTGTGGCCTCATCCTACAGGAAGGGGTCAGAGGCCAGAGTTGTGTGACTGTGAGGGCGGAGCGGGGTGGGGCCTGGTCAGCGGATGCGGGGAAGGTGCCCGTGGTCTCTTCAGGGAGAAGGCCTCCTGTCCCCCTCCGTCACACCGGGCCTCCTGCCCCAGGCTGTCAGCCACGGGCCTGCTTGCTGGTGGCTGCAGGGTGTGACCGGCTCTCGCTGCTTTTTTGGAGACAGGAGGGTGGGGACTGCTGGGCCAGACGGGTGGCACTGGGGGATGGAAGCAGCCTTCCCGTGGGCAAGGCCCAGGTGGAGAGAGACCCAAGTGACCGGCCCTTGTGGGCCGGCTGGGATTTGAGTGAGCTTACTCCATGGAAAACCAACGAAGGTGGGCAAGGCCCAAGGACGGGACACTCTTGAATGTGACCTTGACCTCTCATGGGAAGAGTTGGTCTAGTTCTGAAGCAAGGCTGCCTGGCTCGTGTTCTGGCTCCTGCAACTGTCGTCACTGCCACCGCAGCGTTCGCCACATCCCATCCCACTCACCCACTTACAGTCCTTTCTGTGCCAGTGAGCAACGGCCCAGTAACGCTGCATAACAAACAGCACCACAGAACCTCAGGGGCACGCGCAGCAGTCCTGAAGGGAGCTCTCTGGCCCCGGGGGCCGGCTGGGGGTTGGTGGGGACGGGCTGATCTGGGCTGGCAGACCCCACTCCTGGGGCCCCTCCCCACCTCCCAGAGCCAGCGGGGAGACACACGGGGCACACCCTATCTGTGCAGATGCTGCTCACCCTGCCTGCCGTGCTGTTTGCTAGGACGCATTTGCTGCCCATGGAAGTGGAGAAAGTGGAGAAAGAGCACCGTGATGACAAGTGAACTGTCACACGCCACGGGCTCCGTGGGACCCCACTGATTGCTGGGTTCCTAGGCCTTGGCAGGGGCTGCCACAGAGTCGGTCCTCCACAGATGACAATGCACCCATGATACTTACTGAGCACCTGCTGTGTGCAGGTGCTGTGCACCTACTGTGTGCAGGTGCTGTGGGGCAGCTGGGGCTCTGCTTTCTCGCTCACCGTAACGACTCTGTGGTGCAGGTCCGGACATTCCCGTTTTGCGGATGAGAACGCGGAGGGCTCAGTAACGGGCTCAGTGCGCGTCCCAGGTGACAGGCTGCGTGGGTGGCGTCAGAGCCCAGCCTGGGTGGTCCTCAGGGCCGAGTTGGTGTGCCAGGAGGAGGCTGGGCCCAGCGGGCAGCAGCAGAGGGCACAGGACCAGCAGCCCTTGCCCAGGGCCCACCTGGGGGCGCTGTGCACAGAGGGAGCAGCTCGTGCCAGGGCGGGTGGACGGCGGCTGTGGGAGCCCTCCCAAGGCGCGGGGTGGGGAGTGGCTGAGGGGCCAGCAGGGCCACCCACGCCGGGCTGCCCCCACCCGGGCCCCTTGTCCAGGCCTGCTAGGGCAGAGCGTGACCCCGGGTCACGTGTAGGGAGCTTGGTCCTCCGTGTGGCCCTGGGGACGTGGTGGGACCTGTGAGAGGCGTCCGCGGGAGGTGCCCACCGGCCCTCCTCCTCCTGGCCGTCCGACCCCATCTGTCCACGGCGTCCCTTGCTCACTGTGGACACCGTGTGGTCCAGAAGCAAAGGACACAGGAGGCGGGGGACAGATGGGCGCATGCAGGGGCATCAGAGGTCCCCTGTGCCTCACCCGTCCTCGGTCACTGTGGTCACTGCTGCGGCCGCCTCCTGCCCCGGGCGCCACCCTGAGCCGCACGTCAGCTCTCAGGCCAGGACCCCTGGGCCCACGCCGTGCCGCAGGTCGGTCCCCATGCACACACAACCTGCCAACGCAGGGGAAATGACGCCGGGGGGCCACCCGCCCCCGGGAGACGGGCAGCTCCTGCCCCCGCTCTGCCTTCCCACAGCCAGAGCGCAGGGCCCCAGGACAGGCCGGCAGAGACGGGCGTGGGCCGCCCCTGCGGGTCCGAGCAGGGACGTCGAGCAGAGAAGCACCGACAGAGGCCTGGGTGCTGACAGACAGCCCCACCTGGAGGAGACGTGTCACCTGGAGGCCTGGAGGCAGGCTTTGGAGGCCGGGATTCAGATCCCAGCTTTGCTGCCCCTCCCTGTGCACCCAGGGGAGGTTACTGAACCTCTCTGTGCCCTGACTTCCCCACTCACACGATGGGATGTTAAAAATGAGAGGAAGTGTCTAGAGTATTGCCTGGTATAGACCAAGAGGGGTTTTAATGAATAAACATTTCGTGTAACACACAAATAATCATATGCCAAGGAGCAAGCCATTAACATATGATTCAAAAATCAGAAATACAAGAAGTATTTGACAAAATCACCTGTCATGGGAGACTTTGATACAATCTAGTAGGGTATTATCTAACAAAGTAGGCAAAAAACACCACGGTGCAGTCATAACAGGCTAAGTCAATATGCCATGCTTCTAATTCAAGAAGATAAAAAATGGAGGGGAGGCACACAAGAAGAAGTAATTTAAACAGAAAAGTGCATAGGTCAACCAAGGCCCAGGGTAGGTTACTGACAGTGGTAAAGATAAAGAGGGAATGGATAGAAAACGTGTGGTAGCAGCTAGCGATTGCTGCGTAACAAACAGCACCCAGCACGGCTCACATGACGGGCACTTGCTGCTGCCCCTGAGATTCCAGGTAACTGGGCATTTTCTGGTGGGGCAGGGTCTGCTGTGCCTGGGGGCCAGTGCACGTTCTCCCACAGGCTCTGCTGATCTTGACTGGCCTCCGTCATGTCGAGGGCCAGCTTGCTGGAGGCTGGTCTGGATGGCCTCTCTCCCCTCTGTCGTAATGACAGTGACAGGGTTCCAAGACAGCGAGCGGGATCACCACGGCCTCTTGAACGCTGGGCTCAAAACTGACACGCTCATCCCACGGCCCTCCCGGTGCTGGTGGGAGACAGTCACGGGCCCAGCCCAGACTCCAGGGTGAAGGAAGGCCACTGTCACCTCCCTGCTAGGTCACATCGTAAGGGTGTGGGTCCAGAGAGAGGACCGGGGGGCCGTTTGGTCATCCATCAACCACCGATACCAAGAGTTTAAACACTGTGAACTTGAATGTGTCGACTCCTTGTCGGACATAGGAGCTTCTCAGATAAAGAGAGGAAGGAAGTCAAGGGGAGCCTGGAGTCTGGTTGCTGGTGGACAAGTCTTTTTTTTCCTTCTAATTGTGGTAAAATGCACACGCGTGGAATCTACCATTTTAGCCATTTTCAAGCATTCAGCTCGACGGCAGGAGGCACGTTTGCTTCACACGGCCATCCCCTCCACCATCTCCTCATCTTCTCAACCTGAAACTCTGCAGGCAGTGAGCAGTGACTCCCCTCCCCCTCTCCAACCCTGGGACCCGCCACCCTACAGGAACTTTATTGCTGTAGGCACCCCGTATAAAATGGAATCATACAATATTTGTCCGTTGGCATCTCGCTTACTTCACTTAGCATAGTGTCTTCAAGACTTGGCCATGTTGCCGTGTGGGTCAAATTTTCCATCCTTTTTAATGGCTGAATAGTATTCCACTGTTTACACACACCACTTTTTGTTTATTCTCTCGTCTGTTGACGGACACCATTTGGCTATTGTGGGCAATGCTGCTGTGGCTCTGGGCGCACAGTGTCTGGGCTGGTTCCTGCTTTTGCTTCTTTGGCTTATGTACCCAGAAATGGGGTTGCTAGATCAGATAGATGTTTGGTTTCTTTGTTTGAACACTGCCATCCCGGCCACCACAGCAGCTGGCCCACTTCACGCTCCCCACACTCTGTTTGCTTGGCGTTTCCCCGACTGGTGGGTGGTGCGCAGCATCTTCTGTGTGCGTGTTGTGGCCACCTGCACCTCTTCTCTGGAGACCTGTCTATTCAAGTCCTTTGCCCACTCTGAAATCAGGTTGTTGGGTTTTTGGTCCTTGTTATTGAATGGCGGGGGTTCTTTATATATTCTGGATACCAATTTGTTATCGGATATATGAGCTGCAAATATTTTCTGCCTTTTGTGTGCGGCCTTTCCTTCTTTATAGGAGTTTTTCATTTTGATGAAGTGTATCTTGTCCCTTGTTACAACAGTTCTTTCTTAACTCGTCCTCTGTGTGTGCACTGCTGTCACTTTCTCCGGTCACCTTGTTGTTTTTCTGGAACTTGCTACTATAGCGTGGGGCCACGTCACCAGGGACCTGCTGTTGAAAACCCCCAGTGTCCCCAGGGGTGCTCAGGCCCAAGTCTGAAATGCTTCTGGCTAAACACTAGGAACATGGAAAGCAGCACCTGTCTGGGCGGGCTCTAACTGCACTGGAGGCCGCGCCTGCCGGCGCCCGGGGACCTGGCCGCACTCGGCTCTGGACCGCAGGCCCTGCAGGACGCAGATGAAAGAGCAGAGAGGCTCGCCCCGGATCTTGGTTTCGCCCGTGCTGGGACAGCTGGAGGAATCAGCCCCCGATTCCACAAGAGAAAGGAGGGCCCCGCCCTCTGGTTGGGGGCTCGCTTAGCTCCGTCTAAATGTGCTGCTTGAACCAGACCCCCGGCTTTGAGGCCGACTCCTGCGGGAGCGATGAGCCCCTTTCCTTGCTGGGTGCACAGGTGGAAAGCACGCCTTCTGCACCTGTCAGCGCTGCTGAGGAGGGACTTGCTTCCAGCTTCAGCAAGATCCAACCCCTCAGTGAGCTTCGCACTTGATGAGAACAGATGGGCAGTTGGGCCATCGATGGCCCCAAGGAGTTTGGTGTTGTTACCTTTTGATTTTCATTTGTGTGTCTTATTTAAAGCGAGGTCACTCTTCCCATCAGAGTATGCCTGATCTCCACCTTGCCACTGCATCTCCTGCTCGTCCATTTCCCATTACTGTAACAAAGTGCTTGAGGCTGGGTAACTTGTAAAGCAAAGAGGTTTATTCAGCTTGTAGTTTTGGAGGCTGAAAGTCCACACAGCATGGTTGTGCAGGTTCTGGCGAGGCGCCCCCTGGCTCCATCATTTCATGACCAATGGCACTGCAGTGGCAAGAATGGAAATGAGAGTGACCGCACGGTGAGAGAGGCTACCAGAGGGCAACCGGGTACCAGGAGAACTATGTTAATGCCCCTCAAGGATCTGCCTCCAAGCCCTAGTCCCACCCCTTGCAGGCACTGCCTCCTCTGACATCACCACACTGGGGCCAAGCGTGCAACACGCGAACTCCTGGGCACACCCCCAAACCGCATGCATGCCCTAGCACACTTCTAGATCACATCGGTCATTGGCTGCACATTTATTGAGCAACTACTGTGTGCCAGGCAATGGTGAACCAAGCAGTCAGCAGGCCCCGTGGGAGCAGGTGCGGGCTCCGCGCCTTGCCCTGGTGTCCTGGGCGCGGCGCCTGGGCCTTGTCCGTGAAGTGCAGACACGGCAGTGTCCGCCGCAGGCTCCCCCGAGGGCCGCGCCTCACCTGGAGATGCCCCTGAGTAAGATGAGCCGCCATGACGCCTCCCTGCCCTCGCGCGCTGGACGTCCCGGAGGGAGACGGGAAGTCAGCCCGGCCCGGGGCGCAGGCCTGCATCCCCAGCTGCCCGGGAGTCTGAAGCAGGAGGGTCACGAGTTCGAGGCCAGCCTCAGCCCCTCAGTGGAACCCGTCTCGAAAGAGAAAGGGCCGGGGTGTCGCTCAGGGGCAGAGTGCGCGGGCTGAGCCCACCACAGGACACACAGCAACTAAGCAGCGAGCCACCAGTGGGCGGCCGGGCGTCAGGAGGCCGGGACGGCCCCGAGGAGGCCGGCTCTGAGGAGGCCGGCCCTGAGGAGGCCGGCTCAGGGCCTCCCTGGGAGGGCAGTTAGGTGAGTCCTGAGAGCACCAGGGACGGGCCAAGGAGGCCTGGCCTCATCCCCTGCTGCCTGTGGACCGGCCGCGCGGCTGCGCACCGGCTGCTGCCCCACTCAGACAAGGAGGTGACCAGCGCCCGGGACCCGCTTCACATGGGGAGAGGAGCGTCCTTGTGCCGCCCCGGGACGCGGGGTGCTGGTGAGCTGCCACCGCCTGCCACGTGGCCAGGGGACGGCGCCGAGGCCGGGCCTCGCCCCTCCCCACGGCTCCCGCCGCACAGCGTCCAGAGCTGGCCAGGCCCGGGCCGCGGGCCTCGCCCTGGAGGACAGCTGCGCGAGGCCCCTGTGGGAGGCCCGGGAGTCTGGCCTCGGCGGGAACCTGCGGGACGGCCAGGGTCGGGGACCAAGGGCAAACGCAGAGCCCCCCGCGGCCCACGTGGGGCCCACACCCTGCCGGGAGCCGTCCTGGGCCCGCGGAGTCCACAGCCTCCGTCCTCACGGGGCCTCCAGGGCAGCCTGGGGCTCCTGGGAAGGAGGACGCGGAGGTTCTTCTCCGTGGCCTTGACCCGATCGCAGCTTCTGGAAGCCTCCGTGCGACCCCCTGACTTCTATTCAGCATCTTTGAACCCTGCCTGTCGCTCCCTACAGAAGACGGGCCGCGGGGTCAGGGCCGGTATCTCACGCTGTGCGTGGACCTGGATCAATGGAGGACCCAGAGGTGGGTCCTGCGTGGCCACCTGCAGCCAGCTGATGTTCAACAAAGGTGCCAAAAGTCACCCTGGACAAGGGTGGCCTCTTCTGCACGCGGGGCTGGGAAAGCACCACGTCCCCTCGCGCACCTTGCGACACATCAGACCAGAAGGGACCAAAGACCCGACGTGAAACCGGAAACCACGGCACTGCCAGAGGAAGCCGGGACGTTCCGCGTGGTGCCCACCGTGACGCCCTGGCTGGGGCCCCAAGAGCAAGGACTGACGGGCGGGGTCACAGCCAACCCCAGAGCCCCGCGGCTTCCTGCAGAGTGAAGAGCGCGGAACGGGAGAAAAACGTGCCCCCCCCTGCAGAGGACTCGTCCCCAGAATATAGACAGAACTCAGAAAGCCCAACGTGAGAAGGTGGTGCCGTCAGACACCAGCAAGTCGCCTGCACAGACACATCTCCAAAGAAGCGTGAATGACCAGTAAATACACAAAAGATGCTCAAACTCCCTAGCCAGCAGGGACTCGCAGATCAGAACCACAGTGAGATGGCCATCATCAAAAACAAAGGGGATCCCCTGCGATCCTACGGCTCAGGAGGCTGAGGCAGGAGGATCGCGAGTTCAAAGCCAGCCTCAGCAACTTAGCAAGGCACTAAATAACTCAGTGAGACCCTGTCTCTAAATAAAATACAAAATAGGGCTGGGGATGTGGCCCAATGGTCGAGTGCCCCTGAGTTTAATCCTAGTACCAGAAAGCAAAAACAAAGAGGAGCTGGGTTTTGATGGCTGGTGCCCGTGATTCCAGCCACCTCAGCAACTTAGCAAGGCACTAAATAACTCAGTGAGACCCTGTCTCTAAATAAAATACAAAATAGGGCTGGGGATGTGGCCCAATGGTCGAGTGCCCCTGAGTTTAATCCTAGTACCAGAAAGCAAAAACAAAGAGGAGCTGGGTTTGATGGCTGGTGCCCGTGATTCCAGCCACTTGGGAGGCTGAGGCAGGAGGATTGCTTGAGCCACAAGAATGAGGCCATTGTGGGTAACGTAGAGACCCTATCTCAAAACACAAACAAAAATAGTAGATGCAGACAAGGACGTGGAGGAAAAGGAACCCTCGCCCACTGTTGGTGAAAGAAAGAACTCCAAAAGATGTCAACGGGTACAGCCACTGTGGAAAACGGTGATCCAGCTGTTGCTATCCTGGAGTGAATCCAAATGAAATGAAGTCAGCATACAAAAGCGATACCCAGCCGGGCGTGGTGGCGCACGCCTGTAATCCCAGCACTTGGGAGGCTGAGGCAGGAGGATCGCGAGTTCAAAGCCAGCCTCAGCAACTTAGCAAGGCACTAAACAACTCAGTGAGACCCTGTCTCTAATAAAATACAAAAAAGGGCTGGGGATGTGGCCCAGTGGTCAAGTGCCCCTGAGTTCAATCCCTGGCACCCCCCCCCCCCGCAAAAAAAGCGATACCCACACACCCATGCTTTTTAAGGCACAATTCACAATAGCCAAGGTATGGAGAGAGCCCAGGCACCCGTCAGCAGATAAGTGGATAAAGGAAACTTGGTACATACACACAGTGGAGTATTATACATCCATAAAGAAAAACAAAATCCTGGCATTTGCTGGAGAACAGAAGGAACTGGAGGACTTTGTGCTGAGTGAAAGGAGCCAGACCCAAAGAAAGTATTGCAAGTTCTGTCTCCTTCGTGGAAACTGGGAAACAAACAGGAAACCATCTGAGAGCAGAAGGGAAGGCTGGGGCCAGGAGAGCGGGGGAGGCGCGGGAGCTGGGGAGCCGCACTGGGGACACCAGCGTCCTGGCCGTTAACAGGTGCTGACGATTTTTACGATGATAATAAAAACTGGAATCCCGCTCCTGCAGGAGGGCACGCCAGCTTCCACCATGTCCCTCTGGTGTGCGTGACCCCCGGGGACGCACGTGCCCACCGACCTGCGGGTGGCAAGCCGGGCTGGACGGGTCCGTGGTCCTGGGAGGTCCCCCCGGGGTCACGCGGGCCAGGCTGTGGTGATGGTGATGGGTCTCCTCTCTGCCCTGCCAGCCCCTGCCATGCGGGGGACAGTGGCCCAGGCGGGGAGGCAGGAGTCCCGGCCGCCTCGGCTCAGCCCCCTCAGGTGCTGCTGCACCTGCGCCCACCCCTGGGGCAGCTGGGTCCCAGTGGGGCCTGTCCCTTTAAAGGCGCAGGTACAGCCGGCCAAGGGATCCCCGAGGCCCAGGAGAGTGAATCATGTCACGTGGCCTCAGGACGCCCGGGGTGCCTGTGGGCTCGGCTAGCTGAGCGAGGCCTCGGCCTCGGCTCTGTCTCACCGTGTTTCCCTTAAAATGTGTCTGGGGGGGCTCCTGCTGCTGAGGCTGGACCACAGAGTTCCACAGCACCCTGGACTCAGCCCTCGGGGAACACACACACACACACACACACACACACACACACACACACACAGGTAAAGGCTAAAGAAAAAATCACAAAGAGCGAGCAGAGGCTACTGCTGCTGTCTAGGCACCAGGCTGGGCCTCACGGCCAGGCAGCCTGTGTGTGAGCTCTTCCCCAGGCAGGGAGGCACTCCAGGTAGAGGGAACAGCAGTGCAAAGGCCCTGGGGCAGGAACATGCCCGGCCTTGTGGGGCAAACAGCGAGGAAGCCAGCAGGCAGTGGCCAGGGCCAGTTTAATGCCCCGTGTGTGGTGATCTGGGGCTTGGTTGGCAGTAGTGTTCCAGTAGCTTCGCCCGTCTTGTGGCCAGTCCGTCTTTTCACCCTCTCATGGTGTCTCAGGGAGTATCCACTTTAAGTTTTAATGTAGTCCATCTTTCCTTTAAGGTAGTATATTTAAGGGCCTTTTCCTACCATGAGGTCATAAAGATAGTTCCCAACGTTGTCTTCTAAGTGTTGTGTGGTTTGTTTCTCTCAGGTGGGTTTTTTCTTTTTTCTTTCTTCTTCTTCTTCTTCTTTTGTTTTTTGTGGTTCTGGGGATTGAATTGCATGTGTTTTTTTTTAATATTTATTTTTTAGTTATAGGTGGACACATATCTTTGTTTTATTTTTATGTGGTGCTGAGGATTGAACCCAGTGCCCCACGCATACTAGGCGAGCGCTCTACCCCTGAGCCACAACTGCAGCCCCACACGTGGGTTTTTTTTTTGTTTTGTTTTGTTTTTTTGGCACCAAGGATTGAACTCAGGGGCACTTGACCACTGGGCCACATCCCCAGCCTTTTTTAGAGACAGGGTCTCACTGAGTTGCTAAGTGCCTCTCCATTGCTGAGGCTGGCTTTGAACTCGCGATCCTCCTGCCTCAGCCTCCCAAGTGCTGGGATTACAGGCGTGCGCCACCACGCCCGGCTACACATGGGTTTTTAATCAACCTTGATTTGATTTTCAGGAATGGTGTGAGGTAGGGGTCTGATTTCCCGTGGCTTTTGTCCTTCAGAGAATGGTTTATAGGAGGTTCATCCTTCCTCTGTTGACCTTGAAAAATGCGTCTGTCATGGATCCCAGCTGTGTGGTTCTGATTCTGGACACGCTCTTCTGTTCGACTGGCCTTTGTCCTCCCCCTAGCACACAGAGTTCATTACCACAGCTGTCCCATCCTCGTGAGCTGAGAGAGAAAGAACCCCACCTCATTCCCCCATCTAAGAATATCTTGGCTATTCTTACAGTTCTATATTTCTACGAGTTTTCTGACCACTTGTAAAGCCACAGAGGGCACAGAAGCACTCTGGGATTACATCGAATCTATGAGACGGTTTTATTACATACTGCAGGTGCGTGGGCACACGCCCTTGATCCCAGCTACTCAGGAGCCTGGGGCAAGAGGATCCCAAGTTCAAGAGCAGCCTGGGTGACTTATGGAGACTCTGTCCTCAAAATAAAAAATAAAAAGGGCTGGGGATATGGCTCACTGATAGAGTGCCCCTGGGCTCAATCCCCAATACCTCAAAAAAAAAAAAAAAAAAAAATTAGGGACATTTGAAACCATCAATTCTTTACTTTTTTTTTTTTTTTTTTTTTTTTTTTTTTTTTTTTTTGTGGTACCGGGGATTGAACTCAGGGGCACTTGACCACTAGGCCTCATCCCCAGCCCTTTTTTGTATTTTATTAGAGACAGGGTCTCACCGAGTTGCTAAGTGCCTCGCCATTGCTGAGGCTGGCTTTGAACTCGCGATCCTCCTGTCTCAGCCTCCCAAAGTGCTGGGATTACAGGCGTGCGCCACCACGCCCGGCATCTTTACATTTTTTTTAAAACCTCAAATCTTCTCAAAAGTCTTCTGAGATGTCTATATCAGGTGATTAGGAAATCCAAACCATGCAAAGAAGTCACACAGAGCCAGCAGTGAGGGCAGATTTGATGGGAATGATGGGGTATCTATTTGCCTGGATTTGGGGAAAAAGGAAAATGAATCTTTATAAATTTAATTTGTGAGAACTCTAAACTCAGGCCATCAGCCAGACACATTTCCTACTGTTGACACTGTGCAAGGGCCACCGAGGGTGGGGATCAATGACACCCAGAGCTCCCGCCCCAGGAGCTGCCCACCGCAGAGCTCGCCCTAAAACACAGAGGCCGGGCAGGAGGGCAGAGCTGGGGGGCAGGGCTCTGGCAGCAGGAGTGGACGGCATGGAGGTGAACTTGGCCTGGCTACTCCTCAACCCTGGGAACAGGGCAAGCGACAAGACCTTTGCAAGGCTGGCTTTGGGAACAGCTGACCGCAGGCACCAGTGACGCGCCGAGAGAGCTGGCCCACTGCAGGCCCCGGCGGCTCCCCACTCCCCTTCCTGCAGGCCCCCAGCGTGGAGTCGGGATCTGGGAGAACAGCGGGTGTCTTTGGATGCCCCCCCCCTTTCTGGGCAGCACTGGCAAGAACTGGGCTGTGCAGGCTGCGAGAGTGGCTTCCCCTTCCAGGCCACACCAGAGGGTCCCGGAGTCCCTCTCCCAGCCTGTCCCATCCACGTTCCCTCCCCCTCCACCCTCCTCAGGGCCCAGAGGGGCGCAGAGAACACAGAGGCCCTGGACAGGGGAGCGGGGCCTGCAGATCCGACTCCAGGTTCCCCCCAGGCCTTCAAGAGCTGGTGCCCGAGGTCTGGGGCCTCTGCAGGTTGTGGTCCTGCAGCTTGCTAAATGACAAGAGCCACCTGCTACCGAGGCAGTGTTGCAGGCCTGGGTCTGTGGAATCCAGCAGTCTGCGTCTTCAGGAAAGCTCGGGAACACCATCTAGATCAAGCACGGACCCCCCACTCCACACTCCTGGAGGGGCCTTGCGTGGGTGACGTCCTGGGCTTGTCTGGGTTTCAATTTCCTCTTAGAAAATGGCAGAAGGGGATTTGAAGGGCCAGTGTGTAGCGCTGACCCTGGCACAAAGTAAGTGCCATCAGATGGTGGGCAGCGCCCCTTGCTGTTGCCCAGTGCAGCTGTGGGTGGGGCAGGTGGAAGCCCACGGTGGCTCTGGGTGACCAGTCTGCCGGGTCTCTCCACTGCCCACAGTCTCTGGAATAAACTGTCCTCTGAGCAGCAGCAGAGTGGGGCCAGAGGGACAGACCGTCAGCCGGGGCCCCAGCGGCCACTGCCTTCTTGTCCAAGGGAGCACAGCAGGGACATGTGTCTGCATGTGCTTGGCACACAGGAATCTTCCAAGAGGTGGGGGCTGATGCTGTCACTGTGCTCTTCAATCAGTGAATCAGCATGTCCTGGGGACTGCTCCTTGCCAGCCCGAGCTGGCCATGGAATGCTCCGGTGCTCTTGGGCTCTGGAGCTGGCTTACCTAGATTTGAAACCAAGTGCTGGCCCGGACTAGCTGTGTGACCTTGGGCAAGTTACTCCCCCTCTCTGCGTTTAAGGTGAATTCTTCAGCTGTTCCCTCAGCTGAACTCAGAGGAGGAAAAGAGGATTAAATAAGGTCATTTGTCCAGGGCTCAGGACAGCGCTGGGCAGGAGGCAGATTCTGTAAATGACAGCCAGGTCACAGGCCCCTTTCTTTGGGAGACCAGTCTAGTGGGGTGATCAGCGAGAGGTGGGGGCCCTGGGGGTGTCGCCTCCACACAGGCCACCGTGTGGGAATGTTTCTTGGGAGGTGAGGAGACAGGGAAGGAGACCGAGGTAGGGGGCGGGCCCTGCAGGTTCTGGGCCTCGGTTCCGCCAGGAGCTTCTGGACACAGTCAGCTCAAGGGGAACCTGGACAGGAGGACGGGGCCGCTGCGCAGGCCGGAGGGGCCGGGCTGAGGACACCACTTCAACCCGGGCCAAGAAGCCCCTTTAAAAAATCAGTTTATTTCTGATTACTCTAAAACTTCTCTTGGGCTTTTTTGTGTCTTCAAGATTAGCAAAGACCGTCGCGTGTCGCCGGCTCCAGGCTGCGGAGCCCAGGCCCGCCCGCCCGCACCCGCCCCTTCCACCTCCGACGGCTTCTCCTTTCTTCCCCGTTGTTCTGGCCTGGTTCACTGTCCTCGCCCCGAGGATCAACGAAACGATGCCGACCCGGTCGCGGCGGGCGGGGAGCCGCGGGCCCTTCCTGGGCGCGCGTTGGCGCCGGCCCCGGTGCCCTTGGATGGAGCCTGGGCCAGGGCTCGAGGCTCGGAGCTGGGCCGGCCAGGGCCGCGGGCGCCCTCGGCAGAGCGACTCGACTGCAGAGCGCGGCCGGCCGCCCGCGGTCCTCCCGCCGGGCGAGAGCCGGGGCCGGGGCCGGGCCGCGGCGCCCACCTGGAGAGTCACCCCGACACGCCCGCCCCGGCCTCAAACCCACGCTCCCCTCCGCCCTCAGGAGGGGCCGCGCCTTTCCCAGGGCCTCGCTCACGACTGCGTGGCCTTGACCGTGGGCGTGACCCCTCCGGCTTCCCAGTCTGCGACGAGAACCGGTCACTTTAGAGAAGGCTCGGAAAGCGAGGGCGTCGGGCTCTGGCTGTCCGTCCGCAACCGCCGATCGCCAACCGTTGCTATCCCTTTCTGAGCGCAGGAGACCCTGGAGTCATTCACCTGGTCCCTGGGTGACAAAGAGAAGGGCATCCTGGAAGAATCCTCGGGAGGGCTGGGGACCGAGCTCCGCCGTAGAGCGCCTGCGCGCCAGGCCCGGGTTCCACCCCAAGGTCACCAAACATGGGGGGCGACAAAGCGTGGTTGTTGAGTGAAAGAATCTTGCTTCTCATGTCATTGCAGACAAATGTCACAAGAAGTAGATGAAAGCCCCTCGCGGGTACGCAGGGCCCAGAGGATCTCCTTAGGAGCGCACAGGGGGTGACTTGGCCGGGCAGGGCTTCCCAGGCTGCGGCGGGCGGAGCGCTGTGCTCAGCAAGCCCGGAGGGGCGGAGAGCGCGGGGCTCACCACACCGAGGGACTGGGATCGTCGTCCAGCACGCTCAGCGTCCCTCTCGGGCTGAGGCCGGCCTGGCCTGCACCTTACAACGGGGGATTCAGGGCCGGTGACTCCTGGGCACAGCCCTTTCCCTTGGCTTCCCACAGCCCAGCCCATCTTGAGCGGCACCCCACTGAGCAAGTTGGGGGTGGAGCTCCTAGTCAGTGGCTGCACCGCTCAAATCCGACCCTCGTCCTCCGGTGCTTAGGCCTGGCTGGCGGAGTGGGGGTGGGTGGGAGACTGGGGGGTGAGGGGAGTGGGGCTGCACTTACCCAAAGAGAAGACTCAAAGGCACCGGCAGAGCTGATGGGTTCCCGGAGAGGCATCAAGACAGCGCCTTGTCTTCCAGATCTGGTCCAGCTACTCTTCCTGGCATCAGGGGCACAGTGAGCAGCGCTGTCCCTGAACTCCACTGGCAAAGCTCTCCCCCATGCCCCATGCCGCCAGCTCAGCGCTTTCCAAAAACAAAAACACCAAAAACAGAACAAACAAAACCCCCTTATCTAGTGGGTGCACAAAACACCAGCTCCCTCTCCCTTTTGCTCTTTTTATGAAGCTGGAATTAGTTCTTCCTCTGGCCCTGGGGTTGGGGAGAGAGAAGTTGGAGGTCAGGTCTGAGCCCCTAGGAACTTCAGAGGCCAGGGCTTGGGGCTAGGTGTTCTTTTTTTTTTTTTTTTAAATACTTATTTTTTTAGTTGTAGTTGGACACAATACCTTCATTTTAGTTATTTATTTTTACGTGGTGCTGAGAATTGAACCCAGGGCCGTGCACGTGCGAGGCGAGCACTCTACCGCTGAGCCACAACCCCAGCCCTCTAGGTGTTCTCTTGAGCCTCACTTACACACAACCACCAGGAATGGGCACAGCAGGAGACCCTCCAACAAGCATGTTTTCATCTTGATTTCATCAAGCCTTAGTTTCCTCATCTGTAAAACTGGTACAGCAATAGCATTTTATAGGATTTGTGCAAACTATGGTGAGATTAGTTAAATGTCCTAAGGAAACACACCGGCCAGGTTAGGGCACAGGGTCTTCCTTGCCCATGTGGATTCTCGTGATCTGGCCACAGCTGAAGGCCAGCACTGTTTGGTTCCAGGGTCTGTGCTCAGCCTAGCTGGGCAGCTGTTGAAGCCTGGGCAGGGGACCCCAAGGTGCAATTCCATTAGGGTATCTCCTCCAATAGGGACAGGGACAGGGTTTTGGTTCTTTGTTTTTGCATCGGTGAAATAGGCTCAGGCATTCTTTTAAATAGGATCAGTCATGGTGCTGTTCCAATAGCATAGGACTCCACACCTTTGACTTTTCATGCCCACTACGTGTAACAGTGCCTGCCTGGCACATAGTAGGATTCAAGAAGATGTGGTTGGGGACCAGACCAGCGCCATCGGTCACTAAAGTGAAAGAACCAAACAGCTAGCTCCACTGATTCTGGCTAATTCGTTTGAGGCAAGTCATCAAACCTCTGCAGGCCACAGTTGCTGAACTTTAACACAGGACTTCTCTTAGATCATATCAGACAAAATCCTAGAAAGTCCCGATAAGGGACCCCGCGCGGGTTAATTGGCACAGCGCACGCCTGGCCTGGGAGCCTCTGGCCGTCTCCGCCTTAGGAAGCCCGCTTCTGAACCGCGCGCTGAAAGAAGCACACGTACCGGGTCAGCGCACTCACTTTAATGGAAAGGGGGTTCTTACAGCAGTAGGTAAAAACATAAATACGGGTGGGTGGGTGGGCAGCGGCAGGTAGCAAGGTCCCGGGCGCCCGGCCCAGGCTCGGGGAAAAGCGGCGGGAGCTTAGGCCCGCGCGCCGGGGCTCTCGGTTCCGAATCACTGGTGTGCGGTCAGCCGGAGGTGCCCGTGGGCGCTCGGAGGGCGCTCCGGGGCAGTAACGAAGACACCAGACTGCGCGACCGCTCACCGCGGGCTGTGTGAACGCGCCTGGGGACAGGTAAATAAGGCAGAAAAAGTTCCGAGAGCCCTGCAGGAGTAAATGTGAGACCCAAGGGCGCAGGGGCTGGCGGGAGCCCTTCCTCCTCCCCAAAGTCAACGCCCTTCTCCGGAGGTGGGCTCCGGTCGCGTCCCTCCCCTACCAGGCTCGGATGCCGTGCAGGGTGGACACTCCCGAGTTCCCCTGCGGAACCCCGGGGCTCTGCACAGCGTTCAAGTCCCCGACGCCGAAGCTCACGAAGTTGCTGTTGGCCGCAGCCGAGGCGGGCTGCGCCGCGGGAGACGCAGCGGGGTAAGCCGCGGCGCAGCTGTAGCCCGGGCTGCAGGCCGCGCCGCCGTAGCCGGGGTAGGCGGGGTAGGCGTTGTAGCCGTAGGCGTTGAGGCCCACGCCATAGGCAGGCGCGTAGGGTGCCGAGTCCCCCAGGCAAGGCTTGCCGTCGCGCACCAGCACCGGCACGGCGATCCTGCGGGCAGGCGGCGGCGGCGGCGGGGGCAGCCCCACCAGCTCCAGAGTCTGGTCCTGTCGCTGCCGCTTGCACTTGTAACGCCGGTTCTGGAACCAGATCTTGACCTGCGTGGACGTGAGCTTCAGCACGCTGGCCAGCTGGTCGCGCTCCGGAGCGGACAGGTACCGCTGTTGCTTGAAGCGGCGCTCCAGCTCATAGACCTGCGCCTGCGAGAAGAGCACGCGTGGCTTCCTCCGCCGTCGCGCCCGGGGACGCTCCGCGCTGTCGGCCTCGGGCTTCTCCAGCTCCACCACCTTCTGCAGCGCGCACAGCTCTGAGTGGGAACAGAAAGGCGGAAGGACGTTTGATCAGAGCGGTAGCACCAGGTGGCACCAGCAGGTAACAGGTCCTCGTGGGTGCCACCCTGGCCTGCCTGGAGCGATTAACTTGGCACTGGGCTCCACGGACACCGGAAGATTTTCCCTCGACAGTCAGTCAGGCATTTGTTGAAAGCCTAAGTGCCAGCGACAGCCCTAGGCGCTGGAGGACAGAAGTGTTTGCCTGGGGCAGTTCACATCCTGGTGAGCGAGACAGGGGGTTAAGATTTCAGACTGCCCAGAAAGAAAAATAAAAAATAAAAACGGGTGATGCTCTGGGGTGAATTGCATTTGTGTTACTTTGGTTTGAGGACTGAACTGGAGGGAGGCCAGAGGTCTCACACGGGAGGCGGTCACTTTGTCTCAAAATTAAAGAACCAAAGAAACAGAGGCCAAGAGGTGCTGGTTTAGTAATGGAAGGCTCCTGGTAGCCGCTGCAGCGTTTTGCGCAAGCCCAGGCTGCCGCGGGTTGGCAGGGGAAACTCGCGACCTGCTCTGCCTGCTTACTCAAGCCAATTCAGTTCACGCTCAATGCTGGTCGCCCACAGAGGCTCCCGGGCCCTCTCTCTGCTCCCGGGCAGACCTAGGAATTCTTTTCTGGCTTACAGGGGCTTACAGTACCCCACCCACCCCGCCGCCCAAACCGGCTCAGCACTGACCCTGACTGGGCCCTCGTCTCCCTAGCCCCGGCCTTTCTGTGAGCAGACCAGGCGCCCCCCCCCCCCGCCCACTTCATGGGATGTCCTGCGAGTGAATCCTGTCCCGTCCCACAGCCTGCTCTTCCCGGCGCCAGCAGTGGCCGGCATTCTGTAACATTTCCCGGGAGAGAACCTCTTGGCCCTGGCCCTGTCCTGAAACCGTGCCGGAAAAATAAAACTAAAGCAGATTCCAGAAGGTCCGCAGCATCCCGTTTTAAAACCAAGGGCCTTGTTCCCAAAGACTGCGTGCTCTTGGCACAAAGGAGAACGGGCCACTGAAACTCAGGTCTGCAGAGGCCAGGACTCTTCCAATCGTGCGCCCAAGCCTGTCTGCGGTGCGGCGCCTCGATTTCGGTTTAGCAGTCCCCTAGATCCTGAAAAGACCCGCGCACCCAAAAGCGACACTAAAACCTCTGAAGCAGAGATTCTGCTTCTCGCTTTGTTCTACCACAAACTGATCGCTTGACTTCGCAACAGATCCACGAGCAGGGCCGCAGCCGCCCGAGGCTTTGTTAGGCTGAAAACCCCCACGGGTTCTGGTCTCTTGTTTCTGACCCTCTCAATCCAGCGTTTCCTCTCGACACTGGTCGCGGGGACCCTCAGGACAACCTCGCATCTCACTCTCGGAGCTCTCCGCGTCCAGCCCTTGGCCCCAGCGCGCTCCTCCTCCTCCGGGGCCTGGGTTCCTGGGCGGAGAGGTCTGGAGAGGAGAAAGGGGCTGGTGTCTCCTCCTTACCTTTCTTATCCGCTCGAGGGTCCTTGGCCGGGTCGGGGTCGCCGTAGGCTCGCGGATAGAAGGTGGGGGCGGCGGGGAAAGCAGGCGGGCACTTGGGGGGCGAGGACGCGGGGCCCAGCTCGGCGCGCAGCTCCGGGAGGCCGGGCGCCGCCTCCGGCCGGGAGTAGGCCTCGGGCTTGAAGGCGGCCAGCATGCAGGAGGCGGGCGCCAGGGTGGCCTCCAGGCGCGCGGAGAGCTCCCCGGCGGCCAGGCTGCGCTGCTGCTGCTCCAGGTTCAGGATGTCTTTGACCGAGAACGGCGTGGGCGTGAGTGCGGGGCTGGGGAACATGGTGGCAGCGCCAGTCTCACAGCGCCAGGTGGGCGGCACGGAGTGGCGCTGCCCGCGGCCCCAGGCAGCCTCCCTGCATGGTGCCCGCCGCCCACCGCCCGCGCACCCGCCTTCCTGCTCGGGATGTGGCCGGGCGGCAGGTAGCGCTGAGCACAAGGGGCAGGAGAGGCGGGACCAGGACCGAGGAGGGGGATTCAGCTTGCCATTGGGCAAGGGGCCTCGATGACAGGAGCGACGGGCAGTTTCGTGTCACCTAATATAGTCATACGGCCAGGAAAAAAAAAAAAAAAAATCCTGCTCAGCTTTTTTAAAGGGGCCACGACGCATTTGGATCTCTCCTTTTGCTCCTGCAGCCTGAGATTGTTCTACATTAGCCTGAAAATCCCAGGCGCGGGGAAGGACCTTGTTCTCCGAGTTGGGCTTCTGGGCCAGTTGGGGGTAGAGCTGGAATTTGGGGGGGGATGGCACCCACAGCTCACTGGGAGAGTGAAGGGTGGGGTGGGAAGTTAGGGGGGAGGAGTTACTCCCAGGGGTCTTTAAGGCTTTATTGCAGAAGGTGTGCCTGGCTGGGAAGAGAATCAATAAGAAGAGAAGGTTGTTCTGGGGTGAGGGCAGGAGTGGGGGGTATTCTGGAAATCTAGAGGAGCAGTTCAGTTTCATGCACAGTCATGTTCCAGGGGTCCCTCCTTCCCTGGGGACCCCAGGCCCTGAGGGCTCCTGGGTGAGTCGCATTGTAAGAAAAGTCAAGGTGGGTGAGTGGGTGGAAGTGGTCACTCACAACAGAGCAGGTGGCTAGCCACGACTCCAGGGCATGCCATTCAGGCCAGCACCTCCCAGGGCAGTGACTCACCGCTTAATAGTGAAACAGATCCACAATCCCAGCCAGGAAGGAGCTCTCTTCTAGGGGGACACAGCAAGACCAGCACCCCCTTTTTCCTCCTCTGGAGCCCACCAATCCTGCCTCCCTTTTCCCTCTGCTCTCCCTGCCCAGCTTCAAGGCTCTCTGGCCTCTGCCGTCTCCAGTTCCCCTGAGCCCCAGACCGGGTTTAGCTCTCAGGCAAGGAGGCCAGGACTTTTTATTTATTTATTTATTTTTAAATCAGTGCATTTTATATGTTTATTTAATTAATTGTTTTATGTGGCCCAGGATGGAACCCAGCTCCTCACACGTGGGCATCTGGGCTCTGAGTGGGCCTCTCTGACCTCAGGCCCAGGCAGCAGCGGGGACAGGACTGGTGAGATGGTCCAGGGTCTATAAAGCAGGCCGCTCCTCGTCAGACACATCTGCCAAGGTTTGGGGAGTACAAGTGAAGTTGCGAGGTGCTGGGCACCGCCTCACTCCCAGGTGGCGCAGCACTCCTCGGGAGAGCTGAGGGAAACTGGGCCTTCAGCCCCCGACCCCCAGTCTGGAGGGCTGCACAGTGGCGCTTAAGCTTTGGTACAGTTTCCGGGAGGGTCAGAGCAGACAGAGGGGCCAGGTTAAGGACATTGCCTTACCCTGCCGCTGGGGATGGCGAGGCCTGTCCGTGCAGAAGCCTTGCTTTCCCACGACCCAAGCTAGCGCGGGCAGGGCTTGGGCGGGGCTCGCGGACTCGCAGAGGAAAGAGTCGCGGAGGGCTCTGCTCCTCGTGGCGGGCTGGTTGGGGACTTGGCAAGAGGGTCTTAAGTAGGAGAAGGGTGGTGCAGCGCCAAAGACTGGCTCCAGCCACCACCAACCCGAGGGGCCAGAATGCTCGTCCAAAGCGCAGAGGGACCCAGCGCAGTGCAGGGGCAACAGGGGTGTCGTGCGAATGGTGGGTGCTCAAGGGGGACTGTGAGCCGTCGGGCAGCACCACCGTCGGGGGCGAGTGGTGGCTAGCCTTGGCCTGGTTCTGTCCCGCCCTGCCTCTCGTCAAATCCAAACTCCCAAGGCCTGCGGCCTCCCAGCAGGGCGACACAGGCTTCTAGGCGCCGGCCATCAGTCCCAGGCCCGGGCCGCAGTCAGAGACGTCGCTCGGTCCTGGGCCTTGTGAGCGGGGACTGCGGAGAATGCCTTTCCCCCAAAATGTGGGGCTCTACGGCCTCGGGGACACTTCTCGTGCCCCCACCGCGTCGCCCTCGACGTTCCTGCAACCCGTTTTTTCCCTCTTTCCTTGCTCTAAACTCACCTAGCTTGGGGGCCCGCCGCCTCGCCGTTGAAGACTGTTTTCGGGGTGTGGGAGAGGACGGCTATCGCCGAGGCGGTGACGTCTGGCAAACGAGCCACATCCGATTCAATTAAACGTCTCGCTGAAAAGAGCTCGGAGCTGGGGTCCTGGGAGCGCTGTTAAGTGAATCCGCTGGCCGGCGGCTCGCGATGACAGTTTGAAAGATTAGTGTGGGCCGAGGCCTGAAATATTACCGTTTAATGGGGGACATCGAGGCTGCATCCGGGATCCCTGTTTTGAGTATTTTTTTTTTAAAGGAGATAATTTTGAAGAAAGAAAAAAAATAGCATTTCCTTTGCAAATCAAGGCAATGAAGATTTATCACCTATCTTCAGATATAGGGGTTCCCGGAGGAGACAGATCTGTGTGGGTCAGGTGTCATGAAAAGGGAAGGAAAGAAAACCCGTCCTATTTGGAGAAAAATCTGACTTTTCCACCCTTACATCCTCTGCAAATCTGGTAGTAGTTTATCTTGGCTGCATAAAAGGCCCTGGAGTTTGGGGAGAGAGAAGACGGGGCACAACCGGATAAATACTGCGAAAAATCAAAATTGGGGCGATCTTGTTTTGCAGTGTTGATTGTTTCTGAGCCAGCACAAAAAAAAAAAAAAAATTTTTTTTTTCTTTAAATATGCAATGGCTGCGGGTGGGGTGGGTCGAAATTTGATTCTCCAGCCCCAGCCCGGATGCGTGTTTCTTCCCAAGGGCGGCTGGCCCAACCTGGCCGCCGCTCCAGCCGCACTTTGACCAACCTGGCAGGACAAACAAACAGCCCTCAGCCGAGAGAAAGAGAGACGAGGGACCGAAACGCGGTGCATTGATTCCGTTGCCTTTTAGAGACTTGGTGCTTTAAGATTAGTGACCTTCCAGGGTGACTCGAGCGCATTCTGCGCAAATAAATTATTATTAATTGAAAAACGAACGGGGCTGCTAGAGCCGGTCCCCCTTCATTGCAATCAGCGGGGCCGGCCGCAAAAGGTATATATGATTAATTGAAAGATAAGCTGGAACTATCGCCGGGAATGTCATTAATGCGCCGGGGAGACGTCCATTGGAGACAGGCGGCGTTATCCGCGGCTTTATCTTCAACAACGCCTCGCTCTCGGCCGCGCCGGGGAAACAGATGGGGGTTTCTGTCTGGGACGCTCGCCCCGTGTTTATATTTTGGGAAGAATCGCAACTCGTGGGAGTCCCCGGCGGGCCCCCTGATAAATGAACATTAGCACTTTTTCGGACTACTGTATCAACAAAGGGGCTGCGGCGCGGCAATAATTGGCGAGAAAGCAAACAGAGGGCGCAGAGCGCGACTCTGCTCTTCGTCCGGCTGATGGATGAGCCGCGGCGGCTGCGCCGGCTCCCGGCCTCCGCCTGGGCTCCCGGCCGGCCACCGCGCCCTCCGCGCCCCGGCTTCCTTCCTGGCCCCGGTTGCGGTGGGGGGGGGGTGCCCCGCGGCTTCCAAGACGCCGGATTTTTCCTGCCCAGAGATGCACCTGGTCGGGTGGCACAGCCGGGACCAAGTCCTAATTCTGCAATTTCCTGAGAGTCCCTTGGGCTGGATGCGCGCTCTCACAGATGTGGTGGACTCTCTTCTCCCCATTGCTTGGCCAAAGGGAATGAGGCTCAGAGAGGTGGAGTGACTTGTTGGGGCTCACACGGGTCAGTGCCAGGGTTCCCGCACGGACCGACCGGACTGCAGAGGGGCACTGCTTCCCTCGCACATTGCTGCTTCTATTTATCGGAGAAGGAGCAAGACAGCCCCCCACCCACAGCTAGGGAAGAGGACTAGGGGTGGAGATGCTGGGTCTCCCACAACCTTCACAGTCAAGGGAAATGAGAAGGGAGGAGGAAGGAAGGAAGGAAGGAAGGAAGGAAGGAAGGAAGGAAGGAAGGAAGGAAGGAAGGATCATTTAAAATGCCCCATCGCATTTCCCCTCCCCCTTCTCTTTTGGGATCAGCTTTACTGAAATATAATTGCTACATCATGCAATTCACCCACTTAAAGTACACAATTCAGCGATTTTCAGTATATCCACAGAGTTGTGCAACCATCTCCACAGTCGATTTTAGAATGTCACAGTCCCCCAAAGCTGAAACTGCTACTCATCACCCCTGCCCTCCCCCACCTTTGCTAGGCAACCCCTGATCTATGTTCTGCCTCTACGGATTTGCCTATTCTGGATGTCTCACGTGAACAGAACCGTTTCATGTGTGGCCTCTTGTATCTGACGTCTCCCACCTAGCCTCATGTTTTCAAGGTCCATCCACGCAGCAGCACGGATCAGCACTGTTCCTTTTAATGGCTGAATAATATTCCACTATATGGATATGCCACATTTTATCCATTCATCAGTTGATGGACGCTGGGTTGTTTCCACTTTTGCTATTGTGAACAATCTCCCAGCTCACTTCTCCCCCACGATCTCAGCCCTCAGGGGCCCTGGGAGGACTCTTCCCCCCTTTTCCCAAAACCAGCCCCACCCTGCCTCAAGGCTGGCTTCATGGGCATGAAACCTGTGCAGGTCACACAGGGTCTGAGCTTGCTTTAAGGGTCTGTTCTTCTTCTTCTTCTTTCCTCTCTCTCTCTCTCTCTCTCTCTCTCTCTCTCTCTCTATATATATATATATATATATATATATATATATAAGTTTTAGTTGGACACAATACCTTTATTTTATTTATTTTTACGTGGTGCTGAGGATCAAGCCCAGGGCCTTGCACTTGCTCGGTGAGTGCTCTACCACTGAGCCACAACCCCAGCCCGAAGGTCCTGTTCTTGTTGCCTTGAAACTTGGAATACTTCCTCAACAAGAGGCTCCACACTTCCATTTTGCATCGTCTACACACGAGGCGCCCTGCTTCCGGGTAGTCTGGGAAGAGTCCTGGAAACACCAACTCCAGGTCCTCAAATCCCCGCTGTCTGTCTGCCACCTGGCTTCCCTTTGCCCAGGATCTAGCTCCTGCCGGTCCATGGGGCAGGCAGGAAGATCCAGGAGCTGGTTTGAAGGCTGTCATATGCAAAGTGGCTTAGCCAGAAGAAGGGCCCAGAGCCACCAAAGGGAAGAGCAGACCCACCTGGGAAGAGAGGGCGCTGCTAAAAGAGCTGGTCGGAACTCCCCCCACTGCTGGGTGCTTGGCCCGATTTCCTCCATTCCTTCACCCACAGTGACTGGACGCCCAGCAACCACCTGGTGCGGGGTGCACAGCCCCGAACACCTAGGCCCCTCGGGAGGCTGAGCTGTAGGAGAAGGGGTAGTGGGTCATGAGCTAGCACTGGACACAGTGCCGCCTTGCTCATCAGGCAGCTAACTTCCCCCTTGTCCCGCTCAGGCCCACCAGTGTGTGTTGGGCTCCTTCGGGGCCTTAGGGATACCTCTGGTCTCTTTCCAGCTGTGCTGTTGTGGGAAACAGTCCAGGTTGTTACCTGGACTCACCTGGACAGTTAGGAGGGGTATAGAGGAATGTTGGCGGGCATCTAACCTATGAAAATAAAGCAAGAAACGGTCACTGCCAATTGTAGTAGTATGCTGTAGCAGAGGGTGGGGGGCAGAGCCCACATGGCAGTGAACCTTCAAACTAAGGGAATATAATGGATTAGTCTCATGATGAGTATGATCACTACCATATAGATTACAAATTTAAATCTAAAAATGAAGTATAAGACAGCAATACATACTTAAGATAATAATTTTGGAGGGTTTGTATATTTTGGAGGGTGGATGAAGAGGAAAAGACTTAGAAACCATACAAGATTGTGTAAAAACTTTCACACAGGAAACAAAAAAAAAAAAAAAAAAAAAAAAAAAAAACACAGAGGACACAACACAAAGGGAAAATGCTAGAAATATAGTGACAAAATAATGTCCATAATATAGAAAGAGTTCCTGCAAACCAATAAAAACATGACTCAACAAATTTGGAAAAAAATCAGTCAAGAGCAGCAGGGCCTTGCTGGAAAAATGAGAGGAAAAATAAATAAAAATAAAGAACTTGCAAATTAAAATACAAGAGGAGCCGGGCGTGGTGGCGCACGCCTGTAATCCCAGCACTTTGGGAGGCTGAGACAGGAGGATCGAGAGTTCAAAGCCAGCCTCAGCAATGGCGAGGCACTTAGCAACTCAGTGAGACCCTGTCTCTAAATAAAATACAAAAAAGGGCTGGGGATGTGGCCCAGTGGTTAAGTGCTCCTGAGTTCAATCCCCGGTACCACAAAAAAAAAAAAAAAAAAAAAAATACAAGAGGGCAAATCATTTCACTGATCAGATTGTCAAAGATCAAAAAGTTTGATAGTCCCAGTAGCACAAAGGGAAGAAAAGAAAGAACAAAAGAAAACGAAAAGGAAAAAGAAAAAACTTGAGTGAAATGAGAAAAAACAATTCATTTGGGGCTGGGAGTGTAGCTCAGTGGTAGAAGGCTTGCCTAGCATTCCTGAGGCCTGGGTTCCACCCCGGGTTAGATAATTACTCTGCTTGCTCACCTTTTTATATTGTTGATTGGACATGTAAGTTGGTAAACCTCTTTGGAGCAATTAGGTACTGTCAAAATTTTAAATGCAAAAGTCCTTCAAATATTTTCCTTTCTAGGACTATATTCTGAAGGCATACACACATGTACACAGACAAAAGTCTTTTCATGGCAGTTTTTCATATTTTTTAACAATGAAAATATTAAAAAAAAATTCAGGGGCTGGGGATCTAGCTCAGTTGGTAGAGTGCTTGCCTCACATGCACAAGGCCCTGGGTTTAATCCTGATCGCGTGCGCTCACGGGCGCGCGCACACACACACACACACACACACACACACACACACACACAGCAATATATCCACGTTAGGGGACTGGTTAAAAAAATACCAGTAGTCATAAGAACTAATTAGTTTCATTTATACATTTTTTATGGATACACTTTATGATACATTAAATATCAAGCCAAGATTCAGAAATTTTAAAAACATGTTTTATTTTATTTTAAATATTTATTTATTTGCTTTAGTTGTACACAATGCATTTTATTTTTACGTGGTGCTGAGGATCGAACCAGGGCAGCGCACTTGCTAGGCGAGCACTCCACTGCTGAGCCACAACCCCAGCCCCCAAACATATTTTAAATATGGGTCTACACACACACTCATGTGGTTCTATGAGGTTGTTTGTTTGCTTGTTGTTTTTTCCTGTGTGCTGCTGGGACTTGGGGCCTGTGTACGCAGCACTCTTCCACTGAACTGCATTTCCAGCCCTGGAATTTTTTAAAGGGTAAACAAAATGTAAGGGAAGCGTCTGGGGAAGAGAACTTGGGAATGGGGCTCAGGTATAAAACATGGCATTTTACATAATGCTTTTGGGGGAAGTGTCCTTTTCACTTTTAGGGCTGTGAAAATATCTAGGCCAGAATCCCCTGAGGCATTTGTTTAAAGTGCAATTTCTGGGTCCCACCCCTCATCCTGGAAGTTAAAAATCAAAGGCGTCTGTAGTTCCCAGTAGCACTGGAAGCCTGCGGTGGTAGGGAGACTGGGTAGGGTGGTCAGCAGAGCCCCAGAGACTGGAATGATGGTGGCCTTGTCCAGCATTGTCTGGGGACAAGAACTCAATGGTCCTCGCTGCATAAGGCAGAGCTGCCAGGCAAGACTAGTGCTTTGGTATTAGGGGCCCAAGTTTTGGGGTCACTGGGGATGCAGCTCCCCCTCTGCGGTCCGTGCACGGTCTTGCTGGTCCCTGTGAGTGGCAGGAGGAGGCTGCCCCCAGGCTCGGACCGTCCTGGCCCTGCCCCCACCGTAGGGCGAGTCTCCCGGAGCCGGGTCTCGGGCCTGCTGCTCAACCTTCTCCGAGAACCAGCCTCCAGATGCACTCCCGAATCCGGACCAGACCTGGAATGTCCTACAAAGACCGAAGTGACAATTCCCAGTCTTGGGTGACAGGGCCCGTAAACGGAGGTATTTCATACCTTGTCCCCCCAATGCGGTGGGGACCTTTACAGCCACTGCGCGCCGCGCCGCAGTGAGGCGGACCCAGCGGCTCCCTGAAGTTCCCGCGGACGCAGGGGGCCCGGCTTCAGGCTATCAGGGTTCCCTTCCGTCTGGGCGACCCTCCTTCCACCCCCGGGAGAGCGCGCAAGGTCCTGAGTTCGCCAGGTGCTGAGCCGGAGCGCAGCGCCATCACCTCTTTGCTCCAAGCGGGATTGGGCGCAGGCAGGAGCCTCTGCAGCGACCCGGGCTCTTCTTGCTCTCGCCCCTGAGGTCTGCATCCTAATCCCCGGTGGCCACCTGTCCTCGGGGAGGCGACAGCCACGCACAGCAGCACTTAACCACCAGGAAAGTCCTGGGTCCCCCCCCCCTTTTTTTGGTGGTGTTAAACATACGTGCAAAACCCGAATAAAACAGAGCGGAATGTGGCCGCCACCTCCCTTCCCAAAGTGTTTGTTGGGCTTGGACGGTGCCAAATGCAAGCTGCTCCTGGTCCCGCTTATTTTGGTTTTCTTAACAATTGATTTACAAACACATCAATGACTACTCAAATAATATATTTAAGTCTAAGTAATACATCATAAAAACAACACAACACAAAACAAGCATGTATAAAAGGGGATTCAGGGGACCAGGCCTGTCCCCCAGTTACCTCCCCCAAAGGCTTTTTAGGTTTTCTCCTCCTCCCTCCTCCGGGTGCTGGGGATCCAACTCAGGGCTTTGCATGTGCTAGGAAAGCTGGTTTTAAAACCCACTTTTCAAGGCCTAATGGTCTCAGGACCAAATGGACAGTTGGAGCTGCAGTTCCATGGCTCTGGGACGAGGGCACGAGCCTGTAGGAAAGACCACCCTAACCAAGAGAAGAGAAACACTGACATCAGGACGAGGGCACGAGCCTGTTGGAAAGACCACCCTAACCAAGAGAAGAGAAACACTGACATCATCTCAAAAGTTTTTTTCCCCCTCCTGCCTCTTCCCAGTTAATTGCCACACAGACTGTCACTGTTTTTTAAAATTATCTTTAAAAATGTCTAAAGATATTTTCTGTGAGTTTTATTTGTTGCTAATTAAGTTATATTGTAGGATGCATTTTTTTGTCCTGAGAACAACTGTTCTGCGGTTTCCTTTGCAGTTTTGCTATTGGCAGTATTTGTTAGCATCTTGGTGTAAGTCACTTTCCTAATGCTTTTGGGAGTACGTTTCTAAAACCGAATTCGTCCTGGGTCAGTGGGCACGATCGACTTTAAAACTCGTCTTAGGCTCAGGCTTTGCCCGATCGGGGGGAGACACTTTCGCGTTCATTTCGCCCTCTTTCCCCTCCGGGCTCGGCTACTGGCTGCGGACATTCCATCCCCGCTCCCCCGACGGCTGCAAACCGCGCGGAGAGGCAGAGCGCTGTCCTTTAGGATCCCGTCGCAGGAGGCCAGGGCTGGAAAAATCAGGTGACATTCGAGTCGGAGAGATAACATTCAGAAAACGATGAAGAGGAAGAAAACAAAAAAAAAAACTTTTTAAAAAGGGCTAGTCTACATCTGCCCGGCGGGTGTGAGTCTGTGCCAGCCGCGGTTTTGGAAGAACTTAAGGCGTGGGCGCTCAGGCTGGGTAAAAGCCAACCTTCTTGGGCTGACTGCCGCCTGTTTTTGCCCACAGCGCCAGGGGGATAGCTGGGGGCTGGGCTTGAATGACCCGCCACGGCTCCGGGAAAGATGAAGTGTCGCAGATCTGAGCGGACCTTGGCTCCGGCTGAAACCCCAGCCGCGGTCCCCGAGCTTGCCCCGCCTGGGTTGCGGAGGCCTGGTCAGTGTCGAGTTCTGGCTGGAAATCGTCTGGTGGGCGGACGATCAAGCCCTCTCAGGGTCGCCGCCCTTACTTCCTCTGCATTTGCTTTCTTCCTTTCAACCTGCTCCGCGGAGAGGCTACGACATTTCCACCGCCGAACGGAGCTTGCGGTGAACCAATAGACGGGAATCGGAGCGCAGGAAAAGCCCTGGGCGATTCCGTACAACGGGGCTCCATCAGTATCTACGGAGAGTGTCCCCAGGGCACGACGCGGGGGACTTGGAGGCCCACGAGCTCCCGGGACTAAGGAGCAAATTAAGGATCAGCAGCAGGATGTCGCTGAGAGCTTCTGCACGCCTGACTAAATTGGCAAAATGCGGGGATTCGAACGCCGAATGAGCGTAATTGACACATCCCCTACTTTGCGCGTACACGTGACAGTTACAGACGTTCAAGCCCTTAAAAGGAGCACACTGGAGCGCTTACGATTTAGACCCGTAGCGGTGGGCACGTTCCCAGCGACCAGAAACGGCCTCGAGTGTGCATGTTGGTGTGCTTTAGCATACGGAGACCACGCGAGGACACAAACACGTTCCTTGAGCGCACGGTCACTTTCGGTCTCTCTCGGCCTGTGTTTTATGAGCGCACGGTCAAAACATTTCCCAAGGGTACAGAGGCGACACGGTGAAGTGCCCCTTGCTGCCTCCTCCGCCCCCGCAGGGCTCCAGGATGCTCCTGGCGCGCACGTATTTGTGCACCCCACGGTGTAACCGAGTCTGCTCTCCCTGTGCCCTCGCTGGGCGTCGCCTGTGCAGTCCTTCTGTTGTGTGGCCCTGTATCTTTAGGTAGGGGACATCTTTTGTCTCTCGGCAAGAAGCTTTCCTCTGGGAGAGATAAAGTAATCGATAGCGTCTTTTAAATAGCTCCGCGTTTCCTGTCGGGCGAGGAGTATCAGCGTGTGCACCAAATCTGCTCTGGTATGTCACCTTATCTCCCGTCCCCGCTGTTGTCCCCAAACGCCGCCTGTCAAGGGAGACGCCACCCGCATTAGGACCCAGACTGGGGCCCTTCCGCTCGGGGTCACGCGATGCGCCCTCAGCTTGGGCCCGGCTGCCTCTTTAGGGTCCTGGGGGGTGGTGGGAAGAAGAGGCGGGGGACAGGATGAGGCTGCAGGGGCTCGGTCCGGGGCATCGGTTGGGTTCCTATCACTCAGGGAGGGGCTTCTTCTAACTACAAAAATAGCGAAGCTGGGCTGCAGCGAGGCGAGAGCAGAGATTTGGAGCTCTGCGCACAACCTGGCTTGCCGGTGCCCGCAGGAAAACTAGGCTTGTCGTTGGGGAAGGTTGCTCGGGTTCTAGGAAGCGCTGCCTGGCCGGTGGGCACCTTCCTCACGGCGGTAAGGTGGCGAACCCTGGAACAGTCCGCGAGGATCTGCTGGCCAAGCCTTGTGCCCAAGCCTTTCTAGGGGCTGGAACAAGCTCTAAGACCCGGAAGACCCCGGGCTGCTGGCGATGTCTAAGCACTGTTATGCGCATCACCCCACCCCCATTCAGAGTCTGCTTTTTTTTTTTTTTTTTTAAAGAAAAATAAACCAAATTACAATAATAAAAACTTGTCACGCTCTCCCTCCCACCCCCAGATCATGCACCGATCTGCCAGCCATCTAGGCTACTGGGCAAGACTCAGAATTCCCCACAGGGCTCCTTCTCCTGGGAAGTCAGAGGAGGAGTGACTTCTTGGCTTCAAATCAGACTTGCTCCCTTCCAAATCGCCCAGGATCATTCTGGATTGCTCCAACTGCTGGGGGAGGACCACCCACCAAAACAGCCAGGGGGAAACCCAACCTTGGAAAGCCTTGGTTTCCCGTTCATCAGGATTTATTTTTCTAAAACAGAGATTACCGTAGGGAAATAGAGTAGGGGCAAATATCACTTTTCTCCCTCCCTGTGAGGTAGAGCATTCCTGCGGCTTCTTTAGGTCTTCCTTCTCCTTGTGGGTCTTTCCATATTATCTCAGCCCTCATTCAAAGGAAAAAAAGAAAAATAATTTGATTATTAGCAATTGCCCAAGGTTGGCGGTGTGGGAGGGGCGTCTTGCTTGCTGTGTTCCCTGGAAGGGTGCTCCTGCATATCCTGGGCTGTCGGGGCTGTCTGCTGTGAGCTGGACACCACCATGGCATTCTGGGCACTTTCTCTCCTGTTCCCTTGAGTGACTCTAGGGACCCGGCTGTTCAGTCCTGGGTGGACTGACTGGAGAAGGCCTTCCTGGAGGGCGGGGGCAGCCTCCTCCTCTGCCAGGACAGGGCCCTCCTGGGAGGGCTGCCTTTGAGTGGGCACCTGTTAGGAGGGGGCCAGGGTGCTTGAATTCTTCTCTTATTAACAAAATGTGTGGGGTGAGACGGGGAAGTTGGAAGGTTGACAAGATGGAGAGTGGTAAGAACAGCCGGGGCTTCTGGTAGGGACACCTCCCATCACCCTCTCCCTAGATGTGGCTGCCATCTGGGACCCTTAGGTCCTTTTCTTTAGGGGAAGCTGTACTGCCTGTTCAGTGGAAAGTGACAGGAGGGGAAGTGGGACAGGTAAGGTTGGGAGCAACTCTCAGTCTAATCCTGGATCCTAGGTGCTGGGACATGCTTCTTAGACAGGACAGTGAGCTCTCCTAGTTCCTGTTTAGGACAGGAGTGAGCTTTCCTGTGCTGTGACCAACCTTGGGATGCCTCAGTCCCCCCCCAGGTCCAGCAATTCTCTTGCTCCCCCTCTCTGGACAAGACTGTGCAGCTCTGCCGCCTTCCTAGCTTTCAGGAACTTTTGACTCCAGCATAACATAGAAGTGCCCAGAATCGAAATGAACAGCCCTGGGAATTTTCACAAGCCCAACTCAGCCATGCAGCAGCACGCAGCTCAAGAAACGGAACATGCTGGAACTGGGCGTCCCCTGGGGCCCCTTTCCCTCAGGGTACTCACTGTCTGACGTCCTGCATAGATTGCTTTTGCCCGTTTTTGAACTTCACAGTATGTCTGCTCAGACAGTGTGTGGACCTGTGTCTGGCAATTTTTATGCAACGTATGTTGGTGAGATTCATCCACGTTGTTTGTCGCTCTACAGCTCCTTTTCACTGCCGTGTGACATTTTATTGTATTAATGTACTACAGGTTGAGCAGCCCTGACTGAAATCTGAAATGCTCCAGGATCCAAAACTTTTTGAGTCTCAACAGGACATCACAAGTGGAAAATTCCACACCTGACCTCCTGTGATGGGTTGCAATCAAAATTCAAGTGCATTGAGAATATTGTATACAATTACTCTCACACAGTGCAGATACGAAACATAATGACCTTTTGTGTTTAGACTTGAGTCCTATCCCTAAGATATTTAGTTTTATATGCATGCAAATATTCCCAAATCTGAAAAAAATGTGAAATCGGAAATACTTTGGATCCCAGGCATTTCTGTAAGGGACATCCAACTTGTGCCATCTGTTCATGCTCTGCTGATGGACTTTTGGGTGGTTTCCAGGGTTTGGTTGTTTTGGTGCAGAGGGCTGAACCCAGGGGCTGTGTATCTCGTATCCAGCTTTTGACAGTCGTGAGTAGTAAGTGTCACTGTGAGCTCTCTGGACATGTCTTTTGGTGACCATACGTACATCTTGCTTCTGGGCAATAGACATCTATGCCCAGAATAGAATAGAATCTATGCCCAGAGCAGAATGCAGAGTCACAGGCTCATTATAGATTTGGTTTTAGAAGATTCTAAACCAAATTCAACAGGTTTTGAAATCGTTTTTTAAACTACAGTTTCTCCATGTCCTCTCTAGTTCTTGGTATTGTGTTTTTAAATTTAAGCCATTCTGGTGGGGTGTAGGGATATCTCATTCTGTTTTTATTTTGCCTTTCTCAAATGACTAATTAATCAAACACCATTTTAGATATCCATTGGCTTTTTGAATAGTTCCTTTTATGAAACCTTGATTTAAATCTTTGGCTTTTTTCTTCTTGATTAGTGGAGTCTATTATTTGTTTGTTTGTACTGGATTCAATTCAGGGGCACTTAAGCACTGAGCCACATCCCCAGTTCCCTTTTTATATTTTGTTTAGAGACAGGGTCTCACTGTGTTGCTTAGGGCCTCACTAAATTGCTGAGGCTGGCTTTGAACTCTCAATCCTCCTGCCTCAGCCTCCCAAGCCGCTGGGACTACAGGCATGCACTACTACAACAGGCTGTGATTTATATTTTCTATTTTGTTCTTTTCAAAATTAGTTTTTATTTTAAAATTTATTTTGACTGAGTCCAGCATGCATGAGGCCCTAGGTTCAATCCCAGCACCGCTAAATTAAAAAAAAAAAAAAAAAGTAAAATAGAATAAAATAAAATAACTGATATATACAATGTAACCATTGTGCATATTAATGGGGTACCATGTAATGCTTTGATACATGTATACATTGTGTAATGTTCAAATCAGGTTAAACCTCTGTATCTCCTCCAATGTTTTTAATTTCTTTATGATGAAAGCTTTTAAAATCTTTTCTTCTAGCTTTCTGAAATGTACAGCATATTATTGTCATCTATAGTCACCTGATGGTGCAATAGCTTACCAGAACTTCTTGCTGCTTTCTAATTGTAATTTAGAATCCATCAATCAAATTTCCCCTCCCATTCCACCTGGTCTGCATTTTAACTCTCCTAATGACTTAGCACCTTTTCCAACCCTCATCTAGTAACATACTTGACCTCTGGGTTGTGGCACTGCTGGTCTGTATCTTGGGTACTTGTGACTGAGATATCTTCTTGGGCTCTGCTGTCCCTGTGAGCTCCTTGAAGACAGAATCCAGGACTCATTCTGTTTGTTTTTCTCCTGGTTGCTAAAGTATTATCTTTTGCAAGAATACTTTAATAACCCATTAAACAGGGGAAGCCACAACTGAATATTATGTATCTTTTTTGTTGTTGTTGTTTAAATACAGTGATGGGTTGACCTTTACAAAGCAAGCTAAAATTAAACGGAAGAATTAAAATTTTATGAGTTTTTTTCTTTTCTTTCAGTGCTAGGGATTGATCCTACCCCCACCCCAGTACCAAGCACATGTTCTACCTCTGAGCTATACTCCTAGCCCTAAATTCCATGAATTTAAAAGTGACATGTAGAGTAAATATAGAAGGGTAGCTGAGACCTATCCCCTTTTAAAGTCCCAGACCTAGTGCTGTCTTTTCCAGGTAGTCTTTTTCCTGATTGCTGCAGTTTAGAGAGAGACATTTGCCTCTCAGAACATGAGCAAAATAAGGAATATAATTTTATATAATCCTTCCATACTTTGGGAATTCTCATTTTTAAAAGTCTTTGAAAAATTTGGATTGAGAAGAGCAAATTATCATTCTTATTATTTTGGTACTGGGAATTGAACGCAGGGGCACTTAACCACTGAGCTACATCCCCAGCCCTATTTTGTATTTTATTTAGAGACAAGGTCTCACTGAGTTGCTTAGTACCTCCCTGTTGCTGATCCTCCTGCCTCTGCCTTCAGAGCTGCTGGTATTACAGGCGTGTGGCACCATGCCTGGCTGCAAATGATTATTATTAATTATTTTGACTAGTTTCCAGCATCTGCCATCCATTTGTATTTTTCTTATGAAAAGTATTGCCTATTTACATCTTCTATTGAGATCTGCTTTTTCAGTGATTTTTTTTGTCTCTGATTAATTAGTGACCCTTTTCATTCTATTTTATGCTGCAAATATTTTTACCAGTTTCCCATCTGTCTTCCTTGAACCTTCACTTCACTTTTATTCTAAGGCATTTAGTGATGTATAAGGGGGACACTCATCGCTGGTGGGGTTTGAGTCCTAATCAGGACTGGCCGTGGTCAGTGGCAGAGCAAGGCAGTACCATCAGGGCTCTGGCCATCCTGGCAGTGACCCTGCGGGGCAGGGATTCCACAGGACAAAGCCTGCTTCTACTCTGGCCTGTCGGAGCCCATAAATAGCTGACCTTAGAGATTGGCCTCATCTGGGGCACTGCCTTCCTTGAAATTTCCATCCCAGGCCCAGGGACAGTGAGGATGGAAAAAGCAGGAGGGAGTGGTGATGGCTGCTCCCTGGACAGGAGGAGACTCAGAGCAGGCGGCCCAGCAGAGGGCAGGGAGGGAGGGGGTTCTGGGCTGAGGCTGGCGGCACGTAGGAGAAAGGAGAACAGAAGACCTGGCGGCACTTGTCTGGTGGGCAGGCCCATCTCTGGGTGAGCTCAGGCTCTGTAGAGCCGCATCCTCCTCCAGAAAATTGCTTAACCTCCCCAGACCTCAGTGCTCCTATCTGCAAAATGGAACCATACCCATAATTTTTCAAAAGATAATTTATGAGAATCAAGCAGGATAATGTGAACCAAAGCCTGGAATTCTCTAATGCTCTTCCCATGGGGAATCGGGGTCCACGTCCCCGTTGGTAACTTGCTACTGCTTCAGCCAACAGGGCACATGCTTTCCAGGGCTAGGCAGGCCAGAGAAAGACACTTAGCTCCTTTCTTTTATCCTTTCCGCTCTCTGAGCCCTGAGCTGCAGGCAAGAAGCCAGTCACTGGAAGAGGCCACAGGTAGGACTCTGGTTACCAGTTCCAGCCCATCCGCCTTCCAGTCATTCCTGCTGAGGTCCAGGTGAGTGACAGGCCCTCCAGGTGATGCAGCATCTCAAGGTCCCAATTTTTCACAGCTGAAGTCCCAGACTTCCGAGACCAGCCATCCCTGTTGGGTTCCTCCCAGTGTGTATGTGGTCTTCGGGCCACTAAGTTCTGGGATGGTTTGTTACACAGCAGCTGATAGCCAGAGCACAGTCTGAGCAGAGTGGTGTCCTGCACGTTTTGCTCAGCAGTAGGTGCTCAGTAAACACGGCTCTTAGCATTATCAGTACCAGAGCTGTCCCAGCGTTGAGAACAGAGGCTGTTAACAGAGAAAAGAGCAGAGGGGCTTGCAATAGGCAGGTTGACCCTGATGATCTCAGGTTTTCCACCTTGGCTCCAATTTCAGCTCTTTCCCTACCTCCAGAGTCCCAAACTGCAAATAGTCACACTAGGAGATGGTCAGAGGACCTTAGAGTTTTCGTCCTTCGTCCTTCTTTTAAAAGAATTCTCTAGTGGTGTTGGCTGGGATTGCAGGGGAGGAAGTGGAGTTGGGGAGGTGGGGCAGGAGCAGAGGAGGTGCTAGAACCACTTCCTTGCTGCAACTGACAAACCTTAACAGGACGAAACCAGGATAATAATGAGGCAGAGTGACCACAGTTCCCGGCTCCTTGGGCTGCTTTTTAGTTTATCATGTGCTTCAAATGCTGCCTGCCCTTTAGGCAGCAGTGATTCCTCAGCAAGTGCCTGGGCACGGGCACTGCCACCCGGACAGGAAAAAGAGTTGAGAATGTTTAAAAGAGAGAGTTTTGTTATGTTGCCCAGGCTTGCCCTGAACCCCTAGGCTCAACAGACCCTCCTGCCTCAGGCTTCCCAGCAACTGGGATTGGGAAGGAAAGTTTTGGGGATGTGGGGGTTCGGCTTCAGGCTTTCATTCTCCCTCTTCAAGTTCACCTCTCCTTCCCAGGGGCTCAGGGAATAAACAAAGCCAGGAGACAGCTAAGGGAGGGTGCATGGGGACTCAGGCCTACAGGAGGAAGGCTTCGGATTTTCCCCACATTTTTTATTGGTGCACCGTAGTTGTACATATTGATGGGATTTGTTGTTACATATTGCACATGCACACAATATGACAATACAATTCAGCAATGTCCCTCGCTAGCACCTCCCCCTCCCTCCCTGCCGTCCACCTCTTGGTCCCTTCCCTTTAGTGATCTCCCTTTAATTTTTAAGAGGTCCACCCCTACCTTTCTTTTCCTGTTTCCTCTCTGTCTTCTGCATATGAGAGAAAACATACAACCCTTTGCCTTCTGAATCTGACTTATTTAATTTAACATGATGGTCTCTAGTTCCAGCCATTTTCCTGCAAATGCCATAATTTCATTTTTCTTTATGACTGAATAAAACTCCATTTTCTTTATCCACCCATCCATTGATGGACACCTAGGCTGGTTCCATCGTTTGGCTATTGTGAATGATGCTACTATAAACACGGGTTTGCATGTATCACTAGAGTATGATGACTTCAATTCTTTAGGATAAATAATGCAGGAGCCCTGTTTGGGGAGATGGCTTAAATTGCGGTTGACTATGGGCCGTGGAGATTTGGGCATTGCCGCCTTCCGTAGTCTCATGGGACTTGGCCCGGGATCTCGCGGGACTTGGCCCAGGATCTCGAGTGACTTGAGCCGAGATTGCTGATCGGGTCAGCGCCATTTTTTGGTGGTGTGTGTGGTGCGTGTTAGTCGTTGTTAGAGCCAGAGAGAAAAGTTATCAGAATAAAAAGCTGTTTGTTTCCAGTTCGCCTCTGAACTTCTTCCCGCTGCTTCGTTGCTCCAAGCGGCCATCGCTTCAAGTGGCTACAAAATACTGAGGAGCTGACCCAGATGCCCTTCAGTAGATGAATGGATAAAGAAAATGTGGTATATACACACAATGGAGTATTACTCAGCAATAAGAGAATAAAATCATGGCATTTGCAGGAAAATGAATGGAGTTAGAGAATGCAGGAGCCCTGTTTGGAGATTGGCTTGAATTGCAGTTGACTATGAGCCGTGGAGATTTGGCCATTGTCGCCACCCGTAGTCTCACGGGATTTTGTTGCGGGATCTGGAGTGACTTGGCCGAAATTGCTGATCGGGTCAGCGCCATTTTAGTGGTGTGTTTGGCGTGAGTTAGTTGTTAAAACCAGAGAGAAAAGTCATCAAAATAAAAAGCTGTTTGTCTCCAGTTTGCTTCTAAAGTTCTTCCCGCGGCTCCGGTGCTCCGAGCGCTTCAGGCGACAACAAGAGAATATAGTGCTAAGTGAAGTTAGCCAATCCCAAAAAGCCAAATACCAAATGTTTTCTCTGATATAAGGAGACCAATTCACAGTCAGGTTGGGATGGGGAGCATAGGAGGATTAGAGGAATACTAGAATGGCCAATGGGGAGGGAGGGGAGGGGAGGGGGCAAAAGGGTGAAGAAAAAAAAAAGATGGTAGAATGAGATGGATATCATTACCCTAAGTGCATGTATGAAGTCACGAATGGTGTGAATATACTTTGCATACAACCAAAGATTTGTAAAAAAAGTGCTCTATGTGTGTAATACGAAATGTAATGCATTCTGCTGTCGTTTATAACATCTTAGAATAAAAAATAATTAAAAAAAAATTAAGCCGGGCGCGGTGGCGCACGCCTGTAATCCCAGCACTTTGGGAGGCTGAGGCAGGAGGATCGCGAGTTCAAAGCCAGCCTCAGCAATGGCGAGGCACTTAGCAACTCAGTGAGACCCTGTCTCTAATAAAATACAAAAAAGGGCTGGGCATGTGGCCCAGTGGTCGAGTGCCGCTGAGTTCAATCCCCGGTACCAAAAAAAAAAATAAATAAATAAAAAAAAAAAATAAAAAAAAATAAAAAAAATACTGAGGAGCTGGTCACATGGTGGTTCCATGCCCGGTCTTTTGAAGAAGCTCATACTGATTTCCACAGTTGTACTAATTTACAGTCCCACCAGCAGTGTAAAAGTGTTCCTTTTCCTCTACTTCCTCTCCAGCATTTTTCATTTGTAGTCTTGATGACTGCCATTCTGACAGCTGGGAGATGACATCTCAGGGTAGTGTTGATTTGCATTTCCCCAATTGCTAATGATGTTGAATGCTGCTTTTCACGGATTTGTTGGCCACTTGCGTTTCTTCTTTTGAAAAGTGTCTGTTTAATTCATTTGCCCATTTATTAATTGGGTTATTTGACTTTTTTTTGGGGGGGTGTCAAATTGTTGAGTTGTATACATTCCAGAAATTCATCCTCTGTTAAAAGAGTAGCTGGGGAAGATTTTCCCCCAGGCTGTGGGTTCTCTCTCCACATTCCTAATCGGCTCCTTTGCTGTGCAGAAGCTTTCTAAGGCTTTGGATCTGCCAAACAAAAATCCCAGCTGCGCGGGGCCGTCCTTTCCCGTTTTCTGGAGCGGGTGTGGGCCGGCGGCAGGAGGGCGGACTGGGCCGGGACGTCTCGGGTTTCCGGCGGGCGAGCGCTCCGGAGGCTGCGCCCGTCGGCAGCGCGGCAGGCAGAGCGGCACCAGCAGATTTTCCACGACTTGGGGAACATCTGGACGGGTCGTTAATGCGGCTGCAGCCCCGCCCCGCCGCAGGGCTGTCCCGGCCGCGGCCGCGTCTCTCAGCACCTGACCTTGGCCTTCCCCTGGGAGGCCGCCCTGGACTGCGGGGGTGCTCCTGCCGAGAGCCGAGGGAGAGGGCGCAGAGAGGGGCGGGGAGAAGAGAGGGACAGATTGGGAGAGCGCGCCTCGGCTCTCCTCGGGGAAGATGGACAGCAGCCAGGTGCCAGGAAGGACGAGGGCATCAGATAATTGGAGGACATTACGCTTTGATGAAAACCTCCATCCGCTCCTTTAATGGCATGAGAGTGCTTTTCTTTTAATCAGCAAAATGCGCGAATCGCTGGGCCCAGAGACTGCGGGAAGGGGCGGGCCAGGCGGAGCCCCCACCTGCCCCCCAGGCGCCAGCCAACCAGCCCCTTCTTCAGAGTGGAAAACGGGGCTTCGGAGTTGCTGAGCAGAGGGCCCCGCGGTGGCCGCGCCTCAGCTCTGGGGTGGGGAGCGCTTGCCTGGCACGGCGAGGCTCTGGGCCCTGCCGCCACCCCCACTTCAGAGAGGAAGGAGTCTTGAGATCCGCACAGCAGGTGACTTGGGCCAAGGGTACTGTATTACGTATTTCAAAATAACTCCGAGTAAGTTTCAAATGCATCACCACAAAAGATAACAGGTAAGCATGGTGACAAGTGTGCTAATCAGCATGAGGTGACCGTTTCACATTGTGCACACACATCAAGACATCACATTGTCCCATGTATGTGTGTGCAATTGTGACTGCCAACCAATGATATTAATAAAAACGAGAAGAGCAACAATAGCAACTTCTCAATGGTTGTGATCACCTGCGAAGACTGCCTGGCTCAAGGTCAAGCTTAGCTGCCCCGCCCCCCTGTCTTTTTCCGCAATCCTCCCTGCCTTACTTCTTTTATTTTCTCTCTCTCTCTTTCTTTCTTTTTTAAATGGGAATAATGTCACTTGTAGACTTCCTTGGGCTGTTAAAAGGGGTCGGTGCATGTTATGTACATGTAAATGATGCTTTTTCACTATTGAGAATATGCCTTCGAAGAAACTGTCCCCCACTCCTTTATGATTTATTTATTTATTTAATATTTGAGGTTAAGAGGAGGGCCGTGTGAGCTACCACTGAGCTACACCCCAGCACTCCTTACTCCTTTAAATAGTGAATTGAACCTTTGTTTTATTGGGTTTATTTCAAAAAAAGGAAGAACACCACATAAGACCAAATAGATCTAAGCTTTCTCACCTAAGGGCACAGCTATGCAGACGCCCCAAGGTCATCTATGGGACGGGGAAACTGAAACACCTCTCTGGGGCTGAGGCGGGCTCTGCTGCAGGGGCTTGGCTTTCTCTGATGTGGCGGGTTATCATGGGCTTGCTGGGCAAGGCAGTGTGGAAGGGACGGCCTCCTTTTCTTTTTGGTACCGGGGATTGAACTCAGGGGCACTCGACCACTGGGCCACATCCCCAGCCCTTTTTTTTAGTATTTCATTTAGAGACAGGGTCTCACTGAGTTGCTAAGTGCCTTGCCATTGCTGAGGCTGGCTTTGCACTCGCAATCCTCCTGCCTCAGCCTCCCAAGTGCTGGGATTACAGGCATGCGCCACCGCGCCCAGCTTGGCCTCCGTTTTTGTTGTGGGTTGTTTAAACACCCTTCAGGAAGAGTTTTCAAAGAGAGGGTGTCTTCCTCCAGGTGGGCAGCGAGAGTTCAGAGGGTTTGGATCTCCTGTCTTTTACCAGTTTTTGTCATCAGGGTTGAAACTGGAGTCAGGTGAGGCAGGAATCCTTAGCATTGCAGAATCGGCTAAAAGACAATGACATCCTTTTGCATCTTAGAGGCACTTAAGAATCACCTGCAATTCCTGTTCAGTGCAGATTCTTGCCCCCTTCAGAAATTCTGACTTAGCTGGGGGCAGGAGTTTGAACTCTAAAACCAACACTTCAGGCTTTTTTGATGGCACTGGCTTTCTGATCTATGCTTTGACAAAGCTTTAGTCTGAAAAAAAAAAATATATATATATATATATATATATATATATATATATATATATATATATTTTTTTTTTTTTTTTTGGTACTGGGGATTGAACTCAGGGGCACCCGACCACTGGGCCACATCCCCAGCCCTTTTTTGTATTTCATTAGAGACAGGGTCTCACTGAGTTGCTAAGTGCCTCGCCATTGCTGAGGCTGGCTTTGAACTCGCAATCCTCCTGCCTCAGCCTCCCAAGTGCTGGGATTACAGGCATGTGCCACCGCGCCCGGCCCTCAGAGCATAAATTGAGATCATTGTAAGGCTAACTTTGAGGATGTAAAACAGCTCATTCATTATCTTTATGTTGATTCACATAATCTTCTGGATACGTTGGGTTATATAAAATAAATCCCCCTGTGTAAAACTACGGCTACTAAGAAAATTTTAAATTACACATGTGGCTCACATCACTATTAATGCTGTTCTAGAACTTTCTCTCTGTAGATTTGGATGCAGATATGGATACTGCTACACGGACAATTACAAAGAAGAGATAACTGGGATCGTTCATTTTGCACTGACCTGAAGCTCACTCTTAGCCATCTCTCCTGGAGATCTTCATGTCATTATGTAGAGGTCTGCTTTTTTCTTTTAAATGGATGTGTAGTATTCCATGTGGATAAGCCACAATTCATTGAACCACTTCCTGTTGATGGACATTTGACTTTTCCCACATTTTCGCTGTTACAGGCCAATGACCATGATTGCACTTTTTTTTTTTTAATACCTACATCTCTTGGCTCAAGGGCTCTGGGGTTTTCCAGGTTCTTTCTGAAAACTATAGGGTGACTGTGTTGCTTATTGTCCACAGGCAACATCTGGGAGAGAAAGACATTGGTGTCAGTAACGACTATGGGACAGTATTTGGACTGACCTGTGTTGGTGTGGACATGTGGTCACTGGAGTCATAGTAAGAGTCCTAGCATGTGTCCTGCTAGGGGACGATTCACAAGATGAGAGCTAGAAGCCAGTGGGAGCCCTTGTCTCCAGGCTCCAGGTCCATCCCTGCCATCGGTCTGGTAAGTGGTGGGCGTTGGGACAGTCCTCCGAGGCTGGGGAGGGGACAAGGGGGAATGGACCCGACCTCCCAAGACAGTGCTCAGTGATGGGGCCTCCCTTGCTGGAGGCCGGCTCCGGGAGCTCTTTGTGGCGTGGATGGTGGGCAGAGGGTTCCTGAGATGGCTTCATCCATGACCACCGATGGCCGGCTCAGGGACAGTCTGAGCTGCTGTGACCTCGAGGTGAAAGACCCCGGGGATCCTGTTACTGGTCCCTCCAGGAAGCCTCCCCTCTCTTCCCGCCCTCCTTTCTGTGACTAATTTCTGAAATCTCTGTAACGGAGAAGGCATTGGATGAGATTTCCTACTGTGGGAGGGCCGTGGGGGCCAGACTGGGGTGGGGTGGGGTGGTGAAGGCCCAGCCTCCTGGGCGGCCTCACGCCAGCCCTGCAGAGCAGAGCCAGGCCCAGGCTGGGGCAGCAGCTGGCGGGTGTTGGGATGACCTCACTGATGACGGCAGATGTGGCTCTCTCGTGTGAGCAGATTCCAGAAGGCAGTGTGCTCCCTGCTGGCGGGGCCATGGTCATTGTCTTAGGGGATCTGCCCGCCTGGCTGTGACAGGTCTCAGCTGCTCTACAAATCTTCCATCAGCTCCATCTGGCCAAAAAGATGTCATCACCATCTTCCCATAGCCAGGGGAGGAAAGGTTGCTAGGACACAGCTCCCGGTCCCCTTCAAGGCCAAGAAGAGGAGCGGCGATCCCGGGGAAGGGAGTCAGTGTGGCGGGGCTGCTTAGCCGGAGCGGCGGTTCCATTCACAGTGGTGGCAGGCCGGACACCCGGGCTCCCCCGCGCTTCACCACGGAGCCCCAGACCTGGGAACCGGGAGGCCTGTGGAGTCAGTTGAGTTGCCTTCAATCTTTTTTTTTTTTTTTTTTTAAAACAATGGAACCCCAACATGTCGGATTAGGCCCCAAGTTCCTTAATAAGAATCCTGTAGCGCAAGAATTATTATCAAGAATTAATGAATGGGATAGATTTAAACTAAAAAGCTTCTTCTCAGCAAAAGAAACAATCAGTGAGTTGAATAGAGAGCCAACTAATTGGGAACAAATATTTAATCTGTGCAGATCAGATAGAGCACTAATTTCTAGAATATATAAAGAACTCAAAAAACTGAACAACAAAAACACAAATAATCCAATCAATAAATGGGCTAAGGAATTGAAAAGACACTTCTCAGAAGAAGATACACAATTAATCAACAAATACATGAAAAAATGCTCAACATTGCTGGCAATTAGAGAAATGCAAATCAAAACTACTGTAAGATTTCATTTCACTCCAGTCAGAATGGCAGCTATCAAGAACACAAACAACAATAAATGTTGGAGAGGATGTGGGGGAAAAGGCACACTCATACATTGCTGGTGGGACTGCAAAATGGTGCAACCACTATGGAAAGCAGTGTGGAGATTTCTTGGGAAAATGGGAATGGAACCACCCTATGACCCAGCTATCCCACTCCTGGGTCTCTTCCCAAAGGACTTAAAAACAGCATATTACAGTGACACAGCCACTTCAATGTTTATAGCAGCACAATTCACAATAGGAAGGTTGTGGAACAAACCTAGATGTCCCTCAGTAGATGAGTGGATAAAGAAAATGTGGTATATATACAAAATGGAATTTTACTCAGCAATAAAAAGAGAATAAAATAATGGCATTTGCAGGTAAATGGATGAAGTTGGAGAATATAATGCTAAGTGAAGTTAGCCAATCCCCAAAATCCAAATACCGAATGTCTTCTCTGATATAAGGAGGCTAGTTCACAGTGTTGTTGGATGGGGGGGTACATAGGAGGATTAGAGGAACACTAGAATGCTCAAAGGAAAGGGAGGGGAAGGGAGGGAACAAGGGGAAGGGGGGGGGGAAGGAAAAAAAATTGGTGGTTGAATGAGATGGATATCATTATCCTAAATACATGATTGAAGACCTGAATGGTACGAATATACTTTGTATACAAATAGTTGTATGTAAAAAGATGCTATATATGTGCATTATGAATTGTAATACATACTACTACTATAAATAAATTAAAAAAAAAACCAATGGAACCCTTATTGAAAATGATATTTTTATGCAGAATCTCAACGCGTGAAACAGAGGTCCTGCACCCTTTCAGCACTGACTCCTGGTGTCCTCAGGGGGCTCCTGTCTGGAAGCGGCTGTGACTGTAACTCCCCCCCTGGGGCATCCGTGACAACTGGCCTCCTGCTCTTGCGCCCCTAGTGCTTGGGACACAGCCTTCCCCGTGTTAAGACAGAGCCATGGCCAGGAGGGCCTGCTTTGTTGCAATATGGTTCTCTCCAGTGTATGTCCCCTGGAAGTGGCCCTTCAGTCCCTGGACTGTGCCAGGCTGCCAAGCCGTGCTGGTGCTGAGCAGTGACGGAGGCCTGCTGTCGCAACGCGGGTTTGTCAGGAAGCCACCAAGTTCCTTCCGATGCGCAGGAAGAGCAGACACCAAGGACTGGGGAAGTCGCACATACCGCTCCCACCCGGGGGCGGCTCTGCTGGGTGGTTCCTGGCAGAGATGCAGGGGAGTTCAGGGGTGCCCCCGTGGACAGCTCCCCGCTGCCTCCCTGGTGCACAGGGGGCCTTGGGTTTTCAGGACCCCACGTGGAGCAGCAGTGCTGGGGAGGGGCTGTCAGCAGATGGCGTCCAGGTTGGAAGTGGTCTTGGCAATTTCCAGAAAACACCACCACACAAAATACCAGAAACACCGGAGGCTCGTCATCAGAGGGGACTGGAAGGTGGCTTGGGGACTGGACGTGTCCTACCTGGGCCTTGACCTGCAGGCTGCAGAGCATGGTGGTGCTGGAGACAGGGTTCTTACTGCGTTCCCTGTTCTCACTGGTGCAGTGCAGTCAGGTTAATTTTTTTTTTTTTTTTTTTTTTCCTTTTTGGTGCTGGGGATTGAACCCAGGGGTGCCCTACTTCTGAGCTGTATCCCCAGCCCTTTCTTTTTCGTTTTTGAGACAGGGTCTTACTAAGTGGCCCAGGGTGGCGATCCTCCTGCCTCAGCCTCGGTACATCACTGTGCCCGGCCTAGACTCCACCTCTTGATCACGATGCAGATTTAAGTTCTGGGATGAGGATCCAAAGTTCTAGATGGGCTTTGTCAGTAGGGCTGGGCTTCGCATCATGGGCTCAGCGTCTGTGGATCAAACCAAGCACAGACTGAGACACCTGGGGGAAAAACTGCATGTGAGGGATTATGAGCCATCTGGAGGTGACGGAAGTGTAGGGGAATATGGGCGGGGGCGGTTCTAGGCAAACACTGTGCCACTTTATATAAGGGACTTGAGATCCTTAGGGTTTGGTATGGGGGGATGTCCTGAACCAATCAGTTCAGATACTGAGGGACAACTGTATACACACCCATGCTTAAAAATAATTCAAGAAATTTAACCTTGAAATTTCCTTCATTTTTTTCCTGATGACATTTTTATGTTTTCCTTATTATTTTATCACACATAATACATAGTCTTAACCACACTGCTAATATTTAAAAAAGACTTTTTTAGTTGTAGGTGGACACAATGTCTTTTATTTTTATTTATTTATTTTTATGTAGTGCTGAGGATCAAACCTAGTGCCTCACCTGTGCTAGGCAAGTGCTCTACCGCTGAGCCACAACCCCAGCCTCACTGCTAACATTTTTAGTAACGAAACTAAAACTAAAAGTCATCTGGTTCCTACAGCCTAGCTTCCTAGGCAGTCTGGCTGCCCTGCCTGACTTGTGTAGACCCCCATAGGTAATAGCTGCCACCCAGCTCCCACCCAAGCACTGACTGTCTTGGGTGTTAAAGACTACTCCTACCGAGCTTTATTATTATTATTATTATTACTAATGTTATTATTATCATGATTATTATTGTTGTTATGTGCTAGGGATTGAACCGAGTGGTGCTCTACCACTGAGCCACATCCCTGATCCTTTTTATCGTTTGAGACAGGGTCTCCTAGGTTGCTGAGGGTCTTGCTAACTTGCTGAGGCTGGCTTTGAACCTGCAATCCTCCTGCCTCAGCCTCCTGAGCCAGTGGGGGTGGCAGGCGAGAATCCCTGCACTTGGCTCCTGAGCTTAATTATCGAAGAGACAGTTTTGTCCTCAGGTGAACGGCCAGAGACGTGGGAAGAGGTGGGGAGCAAGAGGGGAGTTAGATTTTGGCCTCAAACCACACTGAGGCCCCACACAGTGCCCTGGGCTGGCACAGGGGTCTGGTCTGGCTGTTGTCAGCCAGGGCTTCTTGTTGCCGCCTGAAGCGATGGCCGCTTGGAGCAACGAAGCCACAGGAAGAAGTTCAGAGGCGAACTGGAAACCAACAGCTTTTTATTTTGATAACTTTTCTCTCTGGCTCCAACAACGACTAACACGCATGACACACACCACCAAAAAATGGCGCTGACCCGATCAGCAATCTCGGCTCAAGTCACTCGAGATCCCGGGGCCAAGTCCCGCCAGATCCCGGGCCAAGTCCCGTGAGACTACGGAAGGCGGCAATGTCCAAATCTCCATGGCCCATAGTCAACCGCAATTTAAGCCATCTCCCCAAACAGGGCTCCTGCAGCTTCTCAAGCTCAGTGGGCCTCAGGCCCACCGGCGGAGGGGCTTGCTAAGGCAGGCTGCTGGCCCTCATATTTCTATTTTGGTTGGTGGGTTAGACATGAGAATCTGCGTTTGTAATAGTGGGGCTCATGCTGAAGGTTGTGGGACTTGTTCTGAGGACCACCGACACAGGGCTGTCCCTGAGTCACGGAACTCCTGCTGAAACCGGTCATCTTACTTCTGGGAGCAGATTGCTTAATAGTGGTGGATCTGTCCCTTGCCTGTGCCTGCTCCCATCACGATGGGACTTCGCGGCCCCTCCCTGCAGAGGTGGGTCTGGTTCCCCAGGGCCTTGAGTCTGGGTGGCCTGGTAGATGGCTTTGGTCAGTAGAATATAATGGAAGCAGTGTTGGGTGATTCCCAGATCCCAGACCGCGATAAGCCTTTGGCTTCCACCTTTTCCATTCCGGTGCTTTGCCCCGAGGCCAGGAGATGGGAAAGCGGCCGACCCTCCAGGGGGAGGAGAGACCACGCAGCGGAGAACCAAGTCCTCCTGCCAATGAGCAGCGGAGCAGCGGCGGCTCCCAGACACGGGACTGAGCCTCTGGAATCTTCCAGCCCGGGGGACCCTGCAGCTCAGGGTTTGGGATCTGGGACATCCCCAGGGGCTCACGTGTGGAAGGCAGCCCTGTCCAGAGGCGGGGCTGGTGGGCTGCCAGGAGGGGGTGGAGCCCGCAGGCAGAGGGGCATGAAGTAGGTCCCTGGGCTGTGCCCTGACGGCTGTTCCTGTGCTCCCCCTCGCCCCGGCTTCCCAGAGGTGAGGCGCTGTGCTCCGCCAGGCCTTCTACCACGACGCGTCCATCTTGGAGCCAGACGGCCATGGACTGGAACCTCTGAATCCGTGAGCCACAGTGAATCTTGGCTCCTTTAAGTGGCTGTTCCCAGGTGTTTGGGTCACAGGGATGGAAAGCCAGTGCGCTCAGGTGTCTGCGTCAGCACCGTTAACCTTTGGGGCCATCGAGGTCTCTCCTGGGGCCTGTAGGGTGTTGCTGCATCCTTGTCCTCTCCCCAGTAGAGCCAGCAGCTCCCACCAACGGTGTCTCTGGACATTCTCAGCTGTGCTGGTGGTGGGGTGGGCATCAGCCCTGGCGGAGAACCAGTGCTCATGGGGAAACAGCCGGGGGACCACCCGGTCCACCCATAAAACCATGGACCGCAGTCAGTGGTGGTCGTGTGAAGCCACCACGTTTTCAGAAAGTTCTAGATTTTGGAGCATTTCATATTTGGGGTTTTTGGAATAGGGAGGCTCCACCTATAAAGTCTATGCAAATACCCCCAGATCTCAGAGCTCCTCAATCTCTGGTCCCAAGAAGTTCTCACAAGGGATACTTGAACTGGAATTCCTTTTGTTGAAGCATCTGCTGCTTTTCCATTCCATTTTCTTAAATTCATCATCCAACTTTCCTCTAGAGGAGTTGGCAGACACTTAAAAATCTATCCCTCAAGCATAGAAAAGTGAGAAGCAAGACCTCACATTATTGCCCGGGGGTCACATAGCCACTAGGAAGAGCCAGCCTTTCTTATTCGTGTGGCTTGGTGCAATTTGAATCCCAAAGCCAGGTTGCCTGGTTATGAGTGCTATTCTGCTACTTACGACAAATGTGATTCTAGGCAAGAAAGAATGTACTGACTCTCAGCTCTATCATCTACAAAAGGAAGACTGGCCTATATGGACTGGATGAAATCATAATGAGACAGAGCGTGGATAAACACTTGGGTTTTTTTTTTTTTTTTTCTGTGAAGGGGCAGATGGCAACAGTCTAGGCTTCGGAGATCACATGACTTCTGTCACCATTATTCAGCTCTGCTACCGTAGGTGAAGGTAGCCATAGACGATATGTATTTGAATGGGTGTGGCTGCATTCCAGTAAGACTTGATTCACAAAACCAGGCAGTGGGACAGATTTGGCTCTGAACTATATTTTCTTGACCCCAGAGATGGAGAGTGGCAAGATTTTGGCCAGTGCCAAGTGCAAAGGAAATGTCTGATAAGAGATAGCTATCATGGATAGTATCATACTATTACTATAGCTACTTTATCCTTCCATCAGTCCTATTCTTCTGCTTTCCATTTTTGTAGTTTTTTTCCAGCATTGTTGTATGGTTCCATCTGTTTGTCTAGATGGAGAAATTCAGTTCCACTTGGACTGACCACGGTAGCTATCTTCCAAGATGGTGCCCAAGTGTCCAGGTATTCTGGAAGGGTAAGAGGCCACCGGTGAGAACTGAGGCTTACAATCCGCTCCCCTAGTGAGTGGGGCTGACCTTGTAACCTGTGGAGTATTGTCGACGTGACTGTGTATGACCTGAGATAGTCGGTCAGAGGGGACATAGTGGCTTCCTCTTTGCCTGCTTGGGATCCCTCACTCTGGGGAAGCTGGTTGCCATGTTGAGAGAGGCCACTTGAAGGCCCCTGGGGATGGACACATGGCCAGTAACGGGGGCCTCCTGTCAGGAGCCAGCATGGCCCTTTCAACTGTGTGAATGCTCTTGAAAGAGCACCTTCCAGCCCCAGTCAAGTCTCTGGATGACTAAAACTGGCTGATATCCTCCTTGATCTCATAAGATAGCCCAAGCTAGAATGACTCAGCCAAATTGCTCCCATGTTCCTGGCCACTGAAACTGTAGGAGACAACCCCTTGTTTTTTGTAAGCAACCAAGATCTACAGTAATTTGTTACGCGGCGATAACTAACTAATACACCAATTCTCAAAACTGCCCTGTCTTGACTGGACTGCTTGCTGCTTAGCTTCCATAAGAGCAGAAGATGGCTTTGAGAGCCTGCTGATCCCTTAACACGTTGAGTGACGGAATAGTTGTCAGAGCCATGATCCCTTGGGCATTGCTGTAAAAGGTGTTTGGGGATTCCTGGCCTCAAGTGACCTGACCCCAGTCTGCCCATCCAAGTCCCATCACCTGGAACCCTTATGCAACCCATATTCTAGTCACACTGAAATTTTCATACTATATGTCCATATTAATAATGCAGTCATTTATTGTGTATCCTGTGTACACTGGCCCCGTCTGTGCTCAAGGTTTTCAAGACCTCTCTATGAAGAAGGCACTAGTGTTAGCTCCACAGTACTAGGATCAGGAAGCGACTTACTGTGGTTTGGGGTGCCCCTCCAAAACCCATGTTGGAATTCAGTACCCACTGCAAGGTATTAAGTGGGACTTTTCAGAGGTGATTAGGTCACCAGGGCTCTGCCTTCACACATGGATGAAATTCACTGATGGATTGACGATTTAATGGGTCATCTTGAAAGTGGGTCACTTTGGCTCTGTCTCTGGAATCCACTCCTCTTGCCACGTGATCCCCTGTGGTGCCCCAGGACTCTGAGACCCCACCAGCACGAAGGCTCTCACCACAGGTGGCCTCTCAGACTTGGACCTCCCAGACTCCAGAAACATGAGATGAATAAACCTTTGTTCTTTATAAATTCCCCGGTCTTAGCTGTTCTGTTATGGCAGCAGAACACAGACTAACAACGATGGCAGAGCCGAGGACAAGCTGGCCCTCGAAGTGAGCAGCCTGGCCATGCAGTGTGAGCTGCTCTGACGCGCTGCCCTTCACGGCCCCTCCCTCTCCATGCCCACAGTCTCCCCTCTTCTTGGTGTTCCCTCCCCTTCTCTGGCAGGTGGCACCTACTTCTATTTCGACTCTCAACTGTCACCTCCCCGTGCCACCTTCCCCTGACATTCTTACCCAGTTAACAAATATTTATGGAGGGACTCGGAATTTACGGGCACAGTTCCCCAGGCTGGGCACGCAGCAGGAAAAATAAAGCAAACAAACAAATACAGAAAGAACACCAAAGTTCCTGCGTTTAAGGAGATAGCGTTCTGATGGAAGGAAATAAACAGATGCATAAGATGGTTTCGGTAAGATCACTGCCATGCTGATGGGTTGGTTCAGGGGATAAAGGAAGATAACACCTCAGGCACCCACGTGCCTCTCTTAGGCAACTAGCGTCATTTCTTGAGGGTGGGGAAGACTCGGAGAAAATCAGTGTGTGTGGTGTGTGTGTGTGTGTAGATACCCTGCAGTAATTCAATGACTTACTTTTAGATGAGTTACATTTTAGATTCTATGGATATTCCATTTCCTAATGGGCTTGAGTCTGTCGGGGAGTCTGGAGGCCGGTGCCTAGGACTGGGATGGAGAGATGAATTTGAAAACCATCAGTGTCCAGATGGTGGTTAAAGCCATGGGAACAGGTGAACTGAAGCAGGAAGAGCACTTACAGAGAAAAGAGGCCCAGGAGTGGTCCTGCTCCTGCCCAAGTCAGCTCCTGACCCTGCCCTCGGCTCCATCTTGCTGGTTGAAATGGTATGTTCCTCGGCGGACGTGGAGGGTCTCGAGGGAAGGTGCTGTGCACGTGGAGTGCCTCCTCCCCGGTAGGTGGTCACCAGATGTTAACCGGGGCCACATAATCATGTGATTGGATGGAGAGCTGCTTTTATCCTGGAGTTCTAGATGGTCCGTGGTCAAATTCTTTTTTTGTTTTTTTTTTAAAATGAGTTTTATTTTGGCTTGGCATTATAGCACAATTAGGAATAGCAATGCATTGTTGCTCTGTTTTTTTTTTTTTTTTTTAAATATCTTTATTTATTTTTATGTGGTGCTGAGGATCGAACCCATTACTTCACACATTCAAGGCAAACACTCTACCACTGAGCCACAATCCCAGCCCCCATGGTCAAGGTCTTGCTTTTGCCCTTCCAGAATATAGCTCACACACTAACCTAAGGTGGTCAGGTATCTGCTGCCCCGCTGAGGAATTGCCCTTCTAAGAGGGCTGTCAGGAGATGAGGGAGTCAAAGCACCAAACTCTGCTTAGGGGTGGTGGGTTGAATGGTCCAGAGCAGGGCAGAGAGAGTCCAAGAAGGGAGAGAGGCTTTAAGGAAAGTGAGGGGGAATAAATTGAACCATCCTCCCAGGAAATATCAGTGTGTATAACGTAACACAATCTAGCAAATCATTGGAACTTGAGTTGTTAAAAAAAAATCCAGGAGGAACAAAACTAATTAATGATGATTATTAGAGGATAGATGCTGTATATAAGTCATCTCCCAATTTTTGTTATTGTTTTTCCTGGCACCAGAGATTGAACCTGGAGGCACTTTACCACTGAACTACATCTCTATCCTTTTTTATTTTTTGTATTGAGACAGGATCTTGCTAATGTGCCCAGGCTGGCCTCAAACTTGTGATCCTCCTAACTCAACCTCCTGAGTAGCTGGAATTATAGGTGCCCACTGTCACACCTGCACTATTTTGTTATATGTTATTTCTGTGTTTGTTTATTTGTGGTGCTGGAGGTGGAACCCAGGGCCTCATGCATGCTTGACAAGTTCTCTACCATTAAGCTACATCCCCGGTCCTGTGTTTTGAGAATAAGTAGAGGCTTAACATCAAATGCAGGGGAGGTGATGGTTGAGATGGGTCCTGAAGTAGAAGAAGGCGTTTGACTGCTAGAGAAGGGGAGAGAATGCTACGAAGAGGGGACAGCAGGAGCAAATGCAGGGGGGCACCACAAAGCAGAGAGTACCTGAGAAGCTCAGACTCTGAACTCATGTTTGAACCCATGTTCGTTCAGTTCTATGCTGTCAAGAAATGATAGCTTGATTGGCAGAGAGTGTAGTAAAAAGTTACTTAGCTCTGAGGTCAGAGTTCTGTCGTCAACGGGAAAGTGCACCCCCATTGTCTTCTGCCTTCCATTGTTTTTGACGGAGTGTCGGGCTGTGTGTCTAATTCCCTCTCTCTTTTTTTTAAAGGTGATTTATTTCTCCTGCTCCATTCCTTTACCTGTTTTTAAGGTTTTTCTCTTCAGATTTGATTTTTGGTAGCCTTTTAAAATGATGTGCCTAGATGTGGATTTCCTTTATTTATCCTTCTTGGGATTTGCAAGGCTTAAATATATGGTTATGTTGATGTCTCTTTGTTTTGGCAAATTCTCAGCTGTTGTCTTTTCAAATATTTTTTTCCTGCTATATTTTCTTTCTGTTTACCTGGAGCCCCTAATAACATTAAAAAGAAAATCCACTAAAACTATCTTTTGATTTACTAATTTTGATTATTGTATCTTTCAGTTGTATTATTGTATCTAAAATTTCTATTTGATTTTTAAAAATTAGTTTTCAGGTCTCTGTAAAAATTCTGTTATTTTCTTGAATAAGTAAGTAAGTATAGTTACTTTCAAGTTTTGATTACTTTAATACCTAGAGCCTCCGTAGGTCTGTTTTTGTTGTTTCTTCAGTTTTTTAAATTTCTTTCTCTCTCTCTCTTCCAGACACTACTTGATATGCTTTATGCTTCATTATTTTTATTTATTTATTTATTTTTGGTGGGATTGAGCCCAGCAGCACTTAACCACTAAGCCACATCCCCAGTTTTTTTTTTTTTTTTTTTAAATTATTTTTATTTTCTTTTGTGCACAGGGTCTCACTAAGTTACTTAGGGTCTCACTAAATTTTTAGGCTGGCTTTGAACTGGTGATCTTCCTGTCTCAGCTTCCTGAACTGCAGGGATTACTGTACCTAGCTGCCTCATTACTTTTTAATAGTTTTGAGCATTGTATTTGCAAACTTGCAGAATTAATTTGAGGCCTCAGATGATGCAATTTTCCTCCTACAAAGATTTATGTTTGCTTCTGCTAGGTTCTTGGGGGTCAGTAATATAGTTACTTAAATCTAATTTCAGGGTTTTAGAATTCTGGAAGCCAGCTGTAGTCCCTGCAAGGGCTGGTCTACTTCTCGTTCTTACTTACTTGCAAAGAGAATCCTACTGAAGTCCCAATCCAAAGGCAGTCCCAGTCATATTCCTTTTTTTTTGGTATCAGGGATTGTACCCAGGGGTGCTTAACCACTGAGCCACACCCCAGCCTTATTTTGTATTTTATTTACAGACAGGGTCTCACTGAGTTGCTTAGCCCCCCACTTTTGCTGAGGCTGGCTTTGAACTTGTGATCCTCCTGTCTCAGCCTCCTGAGCTGCTGGGATTACAGGCATGTGCCACGGTGCCCAGCCCAGTCATATGCTTGGTGGATTTCAGATTCATCTCCTCCTCCTTTAGCTCCATGAGACCATCAAAAGTAGCACTCAGCCTGTTAGCCACCCCTTGCAGAATTAGCCAACACCCCCATATCTACCGCAGCTCAAAGAATGGTCTCTCTTCCTTTGGACCCTGGCTGGCAATTCTTCCCTATTTCATTAGTTCTCTCAGGTCTTGAAGAAGGCTTTTAAATTTGTCTTTTTATTCTTTGAGGAATCGTCAATTTTATCAAAAGCATAGCAAAGCATTTACAAACAACAAAGTAAGCTGACAACAGATGTCACTGGATTTATTCCTTTTCTTCCTCAAAAAGACATTCTGGCAGACAAGTTCTCACCCAGAAACCACTTCTAACGAAAGCATGTCGGCATTTTCCTTTCAGTTTATTTGCCTTTGCATGCCCTGGTCACAAATCCGCACACCTGAGACAGGTGACTGTCATTTAGGATCACCACCAACCATTATCTTCATCATGATCAATTGTTGGTTTACCTTGATGGAGAATCTGTTAATTTTATTTTATTTCCCTAATTTTATTTTTGGTGCTGAGGCTGGAACCCAGCCCCTTGCACATTCAATCCAGTTTTCTCTCTCTCTCTCTCTCTCTCTTTTGGTACTGGGATTGAACTCAGGGGTTCTTGACCACTGGGCCACACCCCCAGCCCTTTTTTGTATTTTATTAGAGACAGGGTCTCACTGAGTTGCAAAGTGCCTCGCCATTGCTGAGGCTTTGAACTCAAGATCCTCCTGCCTCAGCCTCCAAGTGCTGGGATTATAGGCGTGTGCCACAGCGCCCGACTCGCTCTTTTTTAAAATTCTTTTTTAGTTGTTGATAGACCTTTGTTCTATTTGTGTATTTGCATGTGGTGCTGAGAATGGAGCCCAGTGCCTCACACGTGCCAGGCAGGCGCTCTGCCACGGAGCCCCAGCCCCAGGCAGTCCCGGCTCTCAACCGGCAGGCACAGTGGAAGCCAGTGCGGGCAGCCGCCTCCCTGTGCGTGTCCCAGGGTCTCAGCGCCTTCCCCGGTTGCCTGGCTGCAGGCCTGTGCCTCCGGCTGTGCTCAGCAGAGTGCCGGTTGCTCTGCATTCCCGTTGGCTCTCCCTGGCCACGGGAGCTCCCTTTCCTGAGATGAGCTCTCAGACCCCTCGCTAAGTGCACGCAGGACCTGGCGTCCAGGGGCTTCTGTTTCCTGGTGAGTCAAACGGGGGTAAAGACCCTGGGCTTACTGCTGCGCAGTTCCCGCAGGAGCAGATGGGACGAGTGGCCCAGGAACATGGACCCCATGCGGATGCCGCGCGGAAGCCCATGTCCCCTCGATCCTCAGAGCAGGACTGTCAGGGCGTCAGACTTTTGGGAAGGAGAGGGCCCAGCAGACCCTGGTCCAGGGGTGTGGTGCACAAGTGGCTTTCACCAGGAGGCCTCTTCGTCACTTCCTAATGACCGGGTTGGGAGATGGTGGCCTGCGCACCACGGCCATCAGATCTTTTTAAATTTTTATTTATTTTAAGACAATTTTTAAAGTCTTATCTTGTTATGTGAAGCTGGGGATCAAACCCAGGGCCTCACAATCCTGGGCAAGTGCTCTATCACTGAGCTTTTTTCTCATTATTTTAATTTATTCATTTGTTTTTGTGGTGCTGGGGATGAACCCAGGGCCTTGAGCACGGCAGGCGAGTGCTCTACTCCGAGCGACTGAGGTGAGTTTTTATGCTTTTCCTCACTTCTCTTTCCATCCTTGCATTTCTGGAGGGTCCCTGGCTCTCTTCTTTTCCTTTAGTCCTTGGTCTGGCAATTTCCAGGAGCAGACCCAGCGTGCAGCAGCCGGGAGGCCTGCATTCCGCGGAGGGCAAACCTTCGAGGGGGGACCTCCTCTGCAGGGACCCCCCTTGGGGCCTCATGCTTATTTTGCTTGCTTTGGCCTCTGTGAACCGCACGGAACCAGGGCTGACCCCGCTGATCTGTGGATGTGTGGCCAAGACAGGTCCCAGTGTCCTGCCTGGGCTGTGCGTGTGAGGCGAGTCCGGGCTGCGACGTGATGGCATTTGTGACAGGGTGAGGGAAAGAGATTGCTGGCTGGGGCTTCAAGGGGTGCGATTAGATTACAGCGGAGTTGCCTGTCTGGCGAGGGGAGACTTGGGTCTCCTACACAGGGGACCCGCAGTCACACCCTGGCCCATCCCTGGAGCCGCAGGCCGGAGCCCAGGGTGCAGAGCCGCAGGCCCAGCCCCGCCCCCCCGCCCCCCCCCGGCCCCCCCCGGCCCCCCCCCCAGCCCCCCCCCAGCCCCGCCCCCCGGCCCTGCAGCCTGGGCTAGGCTAGGCTCTGTGTTTCCTTTGCTCCTTGTCCCTCTCTGGCTTGTTTCTTTCTTTCTGAGCGTGTGTGTGGCCACATTGCCAGAACTTCTGTTGCAAAGGTCACTGGCCACCTGGAATCCTGTCCGGGTCTGTCCTGTCCCTTCTCTTACTCCCGTGGCCTCCTGAGTGTAGATGAGTCCCCTTGGAGGGGCCTGGGGAGAGGACTCGGGCTTTGGCATCAGACTTGCCCGTTTGACTCTTGGCTTGACCATTTGCAGCTGCTGAGTGACCTTGAGCAGGTGGTTTGACCTTGAGCAGGTGGCGAGGCTCGGTTTTCTCGTCTGTGAAGTGAAGAGGGTGACCTCCGTCTCCGAGTGTTTCCGGGATAGCTTTGGCACCTCAGCTGCGTGCAGAGAGCGGCGTTTCCTTCCTCGTTTTAGTTTCTTGGTATGATTTTGGTCATTTTCTGTCAGCTGGCCTGGGAAGAACTTTCCTGTGACGAGTGAGTGATTTGGTTGTGCATCCTAGTGACCACCCCACGATGTTAGCTGTCCTCTGTGCTCTTGGTGTCAGGTGGCTGTCAGCCAGGACCTGGGGTAGGTGCGCAGTACCCAAGCCAAGGGCGGGGAGAGAGGAGGACCAGGAAGGGAGTCCAGACAGTGCCTCGAGGGGTTCCCCTGGGGTAGGAGGCTGCGTGGGCCTTCTTCCCAGGGCCTGCTGTCCTTCCATGTGCCATCAAAGTGCTCTGCCCTCTCTGATTCTCCGTCCATGTGACCCTTTTCTGGAACATTGATTTTAGGAGTAGAAATTAATGATCTTCCACCGTCAGACATTTCTATATTTAAAAAATTTTTTTAAAAATCAATACTCTAATGTAGTTGCCTACCCTCTCTAGTTTGCCACAATCAGGTGCTAACATATTTTTTATTTAATATGCTAATTGAAATGGACTCACTTTTGTCTAAAAACGTTGAAACCTTATTTTGGCTTTAACTTAATAGTGTCCAATAAATCATGGTCAAGGCACAAGAGGCACTGGGCCCGACTGGGGAGGAACTTATGGTGACGAGTTCATGCCAAAGAAGCAGCACATCCTGGTCTTAGTGGCTGGCGAGGAGCACGGTGGCGCTTAGGTGTGCTGCTCTCTGCTGTTTTGTAAGTCCTGGTCATGTGTGCAATTCCTTCCTGATTTTCCTACTAATATAAAATTATAAGCATTTGCCCTATGTCATCAAATGCTCCTTTCAAATTCCATCCTGGGGGACTGAGTTCCCTGTGGTGATTCCAGTGGCTTCACAACTTCACAGGACGCTCTTTGGACAGGGTCTCTATCTCTTGGGCTCGTGGGACTCTGAGGTGGGCCGATGTCCCCCGACTCCATTCACAACTTGAAGCTTGAGGCTGAAGGACTCATGTTTTGCTTTTCACTGAAATACCTGTGGCCAATCCTTCCAGTCCTGCGAGGGGCATCATCTGCAGTGGGAGGGAGGGAACTCTTGTTTGATAAAGTGATATGAAAAGCCAAATGAGAATATTATCTCAGCTAGGCATGGTGGGCACGCCTGTAATCCCAGCACTTGGGAGGCCGAGGCAGGAGGATCAAAGCCAGCCTCAGCAATGGCGAGGCACTTAGCAACTCAGTGAGACCCTGTCTCTAATAAAACACAAAAAAGGGCTGGGGATGGGGCCCAGTGGTCGAGTGGCCCTGAGTTCAATCCCCAGTACCAAAAAAAAAAAAAAAAGAAAAGAAAAAGAAAATATCGTCACTCATAATCAGCTGGGTTCTCCAGCCCAGAGGATCAGAACAACCTGCTAGAAACAAGGCAGGAGGAGTCCTGTTGGAGGGCCACTCCCGGGTAGCACACAGGCGACCAAAGCTGCCTGTTCACGTTCCTTCTGTTTTTTTTGCTGGGCTTTCCTCTCCCTTTCCCAGACACCCAGAGGGTGGTCCTGGGTCCCACAGGAATCAAGCATCTTGGATGCTCACAGGAGGTCTATCTGCAAGGCCCAGCTCCTGCCCCACTTCTGAGACCTCTGTGGCCTTGCTCACACGTGGCCTTCCCAACGCTGTGGCTCTGCCCTGTGTGGCCACTGTGCCAGCCAGCCTGCCAGCTGTCCGCCTGAGAGCACGCACCTCAAGGCCCATCAGGAGGGACCAGCGTGCCCAGAGCCTGCAGAAGCCCAAGTGGGGAGCCAGGACGGACCCCAGAGCGCGTGAGGACAGGCGTGACTGGCAGCCGGGGATGGCTGTCCGTCAACGGGGCAGCCGGAGAGTCAAGTAACACGCTAAGCAGGAGAGAAAGGAGCGCCGGAGCTATGTGCACCGTCTCAGTGGTCCCTGATTAAATGTCCTGTTGGAACGCAATGGCTGAAGACATCCAGCTTCTCCCCGAGGGCCGCAGGGGCCCTGGCGCTCTCTGAAAGGCCGGCGTGTCAAAACTGAGTTCAGAAGCCTGGACTGTGGCCACAGACCGACCACTCAGCGCTGGAACGTGGGACTGAGCAGGAGGGACCTGGCCCTCCCTGACGGGGGGACAGCACCACACCAACAGTGAGGAGGACGTCCAGAAGTTCAGAGCAACACCCGCCTGGAGATGGGGGGGTTCCCTGTCCTTCGTCATTTGTGCTTGCTAAGAACTGGGAGGCCAGGTTCCCAGTGCTGGGGGCTCAGGATTGCTATGGTTCTTCTAGAAAACGCAGAACTGTGACTAGAGGTGTTTTCATCACGTCTCTCTCCTGCAGTTGCTCTCCGCTCCCCCTGGCTTTATCCTGGCTTAGACTCTCCACCCAGGCCACCCAGGGGCAGTGGGCCACCGAGGGGCAGCCTTGGCAGCTGCTCCCTCCAGATTCCCCGGATTCAGGGCGGGCGCTGGGTGACTGCACTGCTGTTATCTGGGATCAGCTATTTTCGCTCCCTGTATTTATACCGTGGCAGCAGCAGCGCGATGCTGCCAGATGCCAGTGTAGGCACACTGCGCGCCTTCCTTCTGCGTGCACCTGCTGCCCTGCTCACACCCGGCAAGGTGGCAGTTGGTGGGGACCAGGCCTGCCAACCCCGCCACCCCCTCTCCAAATGTGCAGGCTGGTGATGGGAGACGCGGGGAGGGACAGCTCAGCGGGACGGTGACGGGCCAGGGCTGGATGCAGCCCGGAGGAGGTGGGGGAGGAGGGCTGGCAACGGTGCCTGCAGAGGACGCCTGTCACCTCCCTAATCCCCTGAAGTCGTCAAGTCTAGGAGCCCTCTCCCTGCCGCCCCGCCCCTGCCCCACGCGGTTGTGAGGCCGGCTGGAGGCCGTGATCTAGGCAGAAACGGCAAGTGCCCAGAGTCCCAGACAGAAGTGCGGGGGCATTCCAGGGCCTGCCTCCCTGCGCTTCCCGCCTTGGGGGACAAGGCAGGCCCGGCCTGACAGCGCGTCTTCAGGAAGGGCTGCGTTTCCTGGCAGGTGTGCCACTGCGAGGGTGGGGCACGAGGACTTCTGCAGGAAGAGGGGCTGCTGCAGCCTCTGGCGCCTCGGGGGGCTGCTTCCCCTGCTGGGAAGGCTGCTTGCCCACTCGCCTGCCCCTCTCCCAGGCGAAGGTGGGCCATGCCAGGCCAAGGTTGAGCCACCCTGGGAGCCTGGAGGCCACCAGATCAGGACAGGCTTCCGGCAGAGCCGGGGTCCCGCCCCGCTGAGCGCACCTGGGAGCACCGAGCTTTTGGCCCTGGCGCCTCTAGGTGCCTGCTCAGCGCCGGCCTGGGCGACCTCTGCTTGCTAGCTGCCCCTGCCCGGGCCACAGGGTGGCAACAAATGAAACTTAAAAAAAAAAAAAAAATTAGAACATACACTGATGTCGAGTTTCCCAACTCTACAGACAAGAGAGATACAGGTGTGTGTCCTTTATCCCAAATAAGTGGCCTGGCGTGCTTCCAATTTTGGAGGTTTATGGATTTTGGAATATTTGCATAGACGTCACTGGCCTGGCATTTCTAATTTGAAAATCTGAAATCTCAAATGCTCTGACATCAGAAACTTTAAAAAAATTTTTTTTTTTTTAGTTGTAGATGGACACGATACCTTTATTTTTATTTTATTTTTTATGGTTGTGTGGTGCCAGGATTGAACCAGTGCCTCATGCATGCTAGGCAAACGCTCTCCCACTGAGCCACAACCCCGGCCCTTGACATCAGAAACTTTCAAATTTGAAAGTTTCAAATTTTAAGTTTCAGAATTTGAGGCATTTTGGATTTTTGGATTTTGGGATTAGGGATGTTCAATCTATAAAGAATTAAGATATGGGGGCTGGGGCTATGGCTCAGCGGTAGAGGGCGAGTCTTGCATGTGTGAAGCCCTGGGTTTAATCCTCAGCAGCACACAAATAAAGTATTGTGTCCACCTACAACTTAAAAAAAAAAAAAAGAATTAAGATGTGTAAATAAAGGTAGTAAAAATCAATGCTTTAAACAAATGTATTTATTGAAATTAATCCACATAGTGTGACCTTGTTCCAGTTAAGAGTATCCGAGAAATCGTGAGTTTAAGGATCCAGTTATTTTTTGTCTTAATAGACTTCAAAGTAAACACTTAATATATGCATTTTTAATCCAGGGACTACCATATATTGGAAAATTTTGGCCTAACTAAAAGAAAGTCAGAAAAACGTGGGGAATTCAGGTGGTCCTGGGTGGCTGGTATGGGGCGGGAGGAGACACGTTTGGATGGGGTTTTGGTGGGTGTGGGCTGGAGGGCTGATGGGAAAGGGAAGGGAGCCAGAGAGGAACTTGATTGACAGAGGTAGAACAGCGTCACGTGTCTGGGAGTATTCAATCCCCGAGGTAATCACAATGCTCTGTATGTTTTCTGTTGCTGTAACACAGTACCAGAAATTGGGTAAGTTTTAATGAAAAGAGGTTCGTTTTGGCTTGGTGTTCAGTAGTCCAAGGTGGAGGACTTGCATCTGGCGACAGGTGGCCTCCTTGATGGCGGAGTGCTGAGGGGCACAGGGCATTGTCAGGTGGCAAGAGGCAGGAGTGAGCGTGTATGTGTGGGTATGTGTCCCTCTGGGCTCCTCTTCTTATGAAACCACCAGGACTCAACCGTGGGGCTCCGGCCTGACGGCTTCTCTGACTAACCACCTCCAACTCCGCGTCGGGTTGAGTTTCCACCCCTCCCGACCTCCCTGCGGGGACACGGGGACGGGTGGGGCACCAACCACACCTGAACCGCAGCACCCTCTAGTGCACTAGCCCCGAGCTGCCAGCGTCGCCCAGGAAGACTGTTTCTGGCCTTGTCCACGCCAGGGCTGAAGATCACCCAGGGCAGGCTGAGCAGAGGGGCCACCCACGCCTGGCCACTGTGGCTCTGTGGCCTCCTGTCCTGAATGCCTCTCAGTATGTGTGGCTCCTTAGCCGGGCTGGGAGGGAGCCTTCTGGAAGGAGGTGGGCGTGCTTCTGTCCCTCCCCACCCTGAGCTGCCTCCTCGGTGGCAAATCTCAGCTCCCTCTGGTCACTTTGGAAAATAGACCAAAAAAAAGGAAAACAAAAACAAAAACAAAAAAAAACACCCACAACATAACCCCCACATCACTTTGCTAATTAAAAAGCACCGAGGCAGTGTTCAGGCACTGAGCTTGGCGTCCCTCTTTCTACGGTTCTTGTTACAGAGCCGAGGACACACGGCAGGCAGTTTCTGGTCTGATTCTTCCGCTGAGGGTAAAAACGGTCGGCATTTTCCAGCACCGTCAGGCGCCTCGACTTGGTGTTGGCAGTTGAGTTTCCTTTTTGGGTGCATCATAGCTGTTACAATATTGCATTTGATACCTTTGGTCATACAGCAAAATTCCTCATTATTTTCTAAGAATAGGTTCCCACGTAGAGGGCTGGATGGGGAATGTTGGAGCTGTGTTTTGGGTAAGAGGGCGCGAGCGCCTGCACTGCGGGCACCCAGGGGACTCACAGGGTGGACGTGCCTGTCCACAGTGACTGGGACAAGAAAGCCTTTGAGTTTCAGATTTTTTCCCCCCAGATTTTGGAATCCTGTGTGTCAGTTACGAGGTATCTTGGGGATGGAATCCAAGTCTTCATTTATGCGTCACCTACACCTTATACACACAGCCCGGGACTTGGTCTCACTGTGCTGTTCTGGATGACCTTGAACTCACGGGCTCCAGCAACTCTCCTGCTCCAGCACCCGCGATCACCCCCGGCTTACGCTCTAATTTTAAGAAATTTATGTCCCAGGGAGGTTTCATGGTGTGGGCTTTGCCACCGTGACGTCCTGTCAATGCTCAACACGTTTCAGCTTTCGGAGGAATTCGGATTTCAGAATTTGGGATTAAGGCTGCTCAGCCGGAACAGTGCTTGAAGGCTGAGGCAGGGGGAATTGGCCAGGTACACTCAGGCTAGGGCGGGGGTTGTCACCTTTGTGCATATTCGGAGTTGTGAGGCTATCAGCGATCACACATTTAAAAACAAACAGTAAACTCCAGCTACAGCTTGCTTGTAGAGCAGAAGCAGGACCAAGGACAGGCTCCTGTCCTTTCCCTGTCACTCCTGGCGCCATGGCCCATGGGGAAGGGTCGGGTTCCAGGCTGCAACCGCCCAGCGAGGGCAGCTCTGCTTCACCAAGACGGCTGGGACCTCAGGTCCTTCTATCTTGTGGCCATCAGCCTTTGAGACAAGAGAGGGAGGAGGCAGAGGAGGCCGCGCTCCCTGGAGGCAGGACGTGGAGGCCTATGAATGGCCAGGCATTGTTCCTGCACCAGATTGTCCAAACCCACGCAGCTGAGGACAGCTGAGGGGACACGAAGCGATGGCAGTACCGTAACAGGGCCACCTCTGTTTTTCCTGGCGTTATTCCTCAGTGAATTTCCTTGCCTCAGCTCAGCACCCGCTTGTAACAGCCGGTGGTTCCGCTGGTGGGCTTTGTCGGGATGTCTTTCTTAGAGCCTCAGGAAGTGCTGCTGGCTCTGCCCACCCCCCCAGAAGCAGCAGCCTCGTGTGAAACGTGCAGGAAGGAGAAGGCAGCTCCCGCCCCGGCCGTCCACCCAGACCCTGTGTCCTTGTTACTCAGGGTTTAGTCACACAAAAGAGACTGGGTCACCCAGCCTGGAGATGGCAGGTCCAACTGCGTCTTGGCTTCAAAGCCAGCACACTGTAAGCCATTTAAAAATTTTGGTAGAATTATCCCGCCCTATCTCCATCCAGCCAACCAATTAATCCTGTCACCCTCGCCCAGAAACATTCTTCCAACTCATGTAATTCTGAATCCATTGATTCTGGCGTTTTCTTCCTTATTCCCAAATAATATGTTTATTGAGTCATCCTTTTTGAAAATAGACATTTCCATTAAATTAAATTAAATCATATTGCGTTACATATTTTTGCAATGTTGGGGGATTGAACCCAGGGCCTCTTGCATGCCGTCAATATTCTACCACTGGGCTACAATCCCAGCCCTTAAGTAATCTGCTGATTCATCAGTTGTGACGATCATCGCCTGACCTTCACTTATGCAGCTGAGGTTCTTAGCTCACTATACTTTCAGCCTCCACTTTCCTCCAATGGAATCTCTCTGAATATTCTGCGAGATACTCACTTTTACATTGTGACCGCACACATTGTCTGATGATCTACTGGGGTCACACCGACTTTCGTGCACGATACTTTCGCTTAGCTCTCTTTGAATACCTGACCCGTGGTGCTCCACTTTGCAACAGCTCTGTGAGCTGGTGTAGTCTCCTGTATGGCCATACCTATCAGATAGCTCATCAGCTTGGCGTTTTTCATAAAGGGCTCCCTCCTGCTCTTTATGCTTTCGGAAAAGCTGTTGGTCTTGGTACTTTTTCATTCATCTTTTTCTTGGGGAATCCATGTGCCTTCTGTTGATTCCTTTTTCTTTCAATCCTTTGTCTTTGATTTCTTGGAGACTATCCTTGAGTAGTTTTCTCAGAAATGGTGTAGAAGTGCTGAGCTCTTGAGATCTTGCGTGCTCAGATGTCTTATTTTAATCTTTTCATTTAATCTACAGTATAGCTGGATATAGAGGCTGAAATTTAAAATGTTCATGATTTTAAAGTCATTTCTCCATTTTTCTCAATCTTGCTAAGAAGTCTGTTACCATTTTATTTCTTGATTTTTGTGCACGAGTAGCCCCAACACCCCACCTTGGGAAAGCCACTATCTTTTCTTTATCCTTGCTGTTCTGAAATTTCAGAATCGTGTTCCTTGGTACAGATATTTTATAACTAGTTGTCCTGGGAGCTTTGAGGACTTTAAAAATCTGGAGACTCATTTCTGTATTTTCACGTATTATTATTATTACTATTAATGTGGTACAAGGGATCGAACCCAGGGCCTCAAGCCTGCTAGGCAAATGCTCCACCAACGAGCTATATCCACAACTGATTTCAAATTTCATTTTGAGAGAGGGTCTTCCTAAGTTGCCCAGGCTGGCCTTGAGCCTGCCATCCTCTTGCTTCAGACTCCTGAGTTGCTGGGATTACAGGGATGCACTACTATGCCCCTCTTTCTTGTATTATTTTTGTGATGATTTCCATTTGACCATTCTATCTGTTTCCTACTTGTGATTCCTTAATGTTTTCCTCTGAGCACCTGCATCATCTTTGTGTGCTCTGAATTTCTTGGCTCTCTGTGGGCGCTTGTCTCTTCCTGGTGAAGTTGTTCTTCAGGGTTCTGGAGATCCTTGCCGCTCAGTTCATGTTCAGATCAGAGGAAGTGGGTTGTAAGCTGTATCTGCTCTTTTAAGCAATTTAGATCTAATTTATATACCGTTAGATTCACCCCTTTAGAGCGTACAATTCAGTGGCTTTTAGTGTATTTACACTGTTGCCCAGGCACTACTACTATTTAATTCCAGACCATTCCCTGTCCTCATTAGTTGCTCCTCACTCCACCCCTGTCAGTCTCTAGTCATTACTGATCTACTTTCTGCCTATGTAGACTTGTGCATTCTGGCATTCATATAAACAGCATCATATAATGTGTGGCCTTTTGTGTTTCACTTCTTTGAACTGGCGTGTTTTCAAGGTTCATCTATGTTGTAGCACGTATCAGTCTTCACTCCTTTTAACTGCTGAATAATATTCCATTGTATGGACATACCACATTCTGTTTATCCATTCATAATTTGATGGACTGTGTATCCTGTAAGGAGGATTTTCAGATGACTTTTGCTTTTACTCTTTGTTCGCCCTTTATCGCATGTGAGGATTTGATGCCTTGTCTTTTGGAGCTTTTTTGGGCTTCTGTGGGGGTCTCTACCTTCAGTTCGACTTGCTTTCTCCGTGCCGGGTCATTTGTGTTTCTGTGTGCACTCTCAGGTTTACACATGGGGATCAAGTGTGCACGTGCACCCTGGCTTTGTGGACAATGCAGCTTGCCATCTCTTTCTTCTTGCCCTTCTGTGGTTTTCCCGTGATTTTTGTTCACCATTTTAAAACTGGAAGTTCTCATTAGGCCACGCGGCTTCTCGTAAAGCCGAGTGCGGGATGAGATGGAAAGTGCTAACGAGAGTCGCTCCTCTGACCACTCCATTCCACAGACATTTCTTGAGCACTTACTATGTCCAGGCCCTGTCCTAGGCACTGGGGTTCAGGTGACAATAAGAGAGACACATCACAAGGACCTTGCAATGTGACTGAGCAAGCAAACTCACAATCACAAGAAGAAGGGGCGCCCCTCAGGGTCCATGGGGGTCCAGAGGCCCCAGGACACCAAAGCCTTGGGTGCTCAAGCCCTCTGTGGGGCAGAGTGGCGTGTGACGGGAGCCCACCGAGTCCTCCTGGGACCCGCGGGGGGCAGAGCCTGGCTGTGGTGCGGCCACGGCCCCCGTGATAGTGCTGCCGTGTGAGGCCACCTCCCAGGACTCTGCCCTCCAGACAGCCCATGGCAAGTAGCTGTGTGGCGGGAGCGCGTCTTGAACCCGGCTGGGTTTTCTTGGTGCCTGCTGTGCTGGGAGAGGTGGGCTAGGCACAGAGGCCTGGGCACAAAGCAGGACGAGGCTTCGCCCCAGGAAGGCAGCAGCTGCCGGTGAGGCGGGAGTCGGGGCAGGAGCCAGGAAGGCCCGGAACCAGTGGCCCAGCACAGCTGCCCGTGATTTTTCAATATCACGCTCGGTCTCCTCCCGCATCCTGCCGGCGGGAGATGAAAGGGGGTCGACTTTGCACAAATGTCCCCCCAGGTCAGGGAGGTGGCGGGCCCAGCTGGACGCCCAGGTCCTCTCTGGGCTTCTGGAGAGAGGCCGAGTGGCCAGGGGCCTGGCGGGGAGGAGGGGAGGGCTGGGGGCCCCGGGTTCCTCCCCAGCAGGAAGTGAGGCCACGTGGGAGGGACTGGCTTCCTTCTGTGTCCCTTCCAGGGCAGGAACAGACCCTGGAGGATGTGGCTGTGCTGTCACACTCAGCCGCAGGGGGCAGCCGTCCTAGCCGACCCTGCTGGGTTGCACAGAGCTCGGGAGTTGTGCTGGGGTGCTGCCTCGGTCCCCCAAGCCCCCACTCAGAATCTCAGGTAACTGACACCTGGCGTCGTCTGGGGAGCGAGGGCCTTGGGTCACTCTAACTCAAGCCTCAGACGGCCCCCGGGGTCCGCGCAGGCCCGCTCCACAGAAGGCCCGGGCGGCTCTGGAGTTGCTGTCCTTACCTCCATCGAGGCAGCCTGGCAGAGCCCAGGGGTGCAGTGGCCCAGGGGTGCGCTCAGCGAGTGTGGACCCTGGGTCCCCCCCCCCCCCCGTTCTTTCCCAGCCGAGCCCCCTGAGGAGGTTCTCCCGCTGGTGAGCTTGCTCTCTCACTGTGGAGCAGGCCGAGGACAGTGGCGCGCCCTCAGTGCCCCTACAGGTGGCGTCCCCCCGCGCCTGGCCTAAACCGTGTTCCGCGAAGAATCCTACTTTAAAGGACATTTGCAAACACCGTCCTCAGAGGCGCTGCTCCCCGGGGTTCGGGGACTCTGGTTGGAATGATTTGACCTTGGAGCCCCACACACAGGCAGGGACACTGTCACCATGTCACCATGTGCTGGTAGCCTGCGTTTGCTCTCCTGTCCAGCCAAGAGGCAGCAGAGCTGGGAGAAAGAGCTGGCGGGAAGCCAGGCACGGAGCCAGGACCCTCGGGTGCCTTCCTAGGACCCCTCTGCCCTCCGGCCAGACAAACAGCCCCAGCAACGCCAGGACTTGGTGACACACAGACATGGATGTGCCACCACTGTGACATGGACAAAGGTCTCCGCGATGCCTTTTGCTCCTTGCTTGGTGCTTGAGGGCAAGCCCAGGTCCTGCCACCAGGGCCCCGCAGGGCTCCCCCACCTGCCTCTCCAGGTGCTGCTGGCTTGTGTGTGGCAGGAGGGACACTTGCAGGTCCTGATCCTGGCCTGGCACCAACAAGCCGTGCAACTTCGGGCCAGTGACCGCTTGCAGCCTCTGCAAAGGCGGAGGACCTGTCTGCTGCTTCTGGGGTTGTGGGTGCTCAGCTGGGACGAGGTGACCAGCTGCGCGGGCACTGCTTGGGGTCTCCGCGTGGGAGCGCTGACAGTGACCGTGACAAGCAGGGATCGTGGGGTGGGAAGCGGCGTCTGCTGCCCCGTCTCCTGCTCCCTCTGCTCCCAGTGGGATTCTGCTTTTCCGCGGGAGCGCGCCAACCCAGGACCCGCGCTGCTTCTCCCCTGGGTCTTGGAAAGGACCCTTGGAGCTCTCTGAGGACCTCTGGGTCTTGGCCACAGGAGCATCTGTGCCCTGGGCTCAGGGACTTCAGCGATGCAGATCAGCAGGACCCTGTGACCACGGAGTCTGTGTCTTCTACCCCCCCACCAGGAGCAGTCCTGCTACTGAAGAGTGGAGACTCAAGGAGATCTGAAACAGGACGCAGGGACACTCCTGTCCCGTTGCCGGAGCCAGTCAGTCTTTACCTACGTGTCCTGTTTATTTCTGACCGCCCCCCCTGAGTGTAATTTTGAGATGTCTGCAATAAAAACTGAGAAGGAGTTTTTGGATTCTTCCTTCCACATATGTAAATCTCTTCATCACTGTAATGAGTGCACATTCAAGTGGCAGTGACAGGATTTACTTAGCTGTCGCCGTCACTTACGTCCCTTGTGACTTTATCATCCAGCGATCACTGTGAAGGTGCCAGAGCTCACACTACCTTGTTTATTTATTTATCTTGTCTCCTCTTCTCCTGAACCCCGTCTGTAGTTTCAGCAGGTCACTTTTGGGGTTAGTGAGGTTCCTCCCTCTGTCCCTGCTGTGGGAGGCCGCGTGTCCTTTTTGAGCCTCTAGAATGGCTCCTTGACGTCAGGACTGGCTTGGCGGTCAGCGGGGAGCACCGCGGCCCTGGCCTGTGGGTGGGAATCCCAAGCTCAAGGTTGCCTTCAAGTGAGAACCGCAGGCACTGCAGGGCGGGGCTCCTCCTGGATGGGGCTCCTCTGGCTTCAGAGGAGGTCTGAGGTCTGGGGAGACGTCCACCTGCTCACAGGTGGACCTGGGACCTGAGACGCCAGGCAGCACACTGCCCCTCTCCAGCTTCTGTTCCGTGGGAGAGGGAAGGGCTGGGAAGGGAGAGGGGGCCAGGGAGAGGGCGACCGCGAGCACAGCCACCACGGAGTGGTACCGCATGCCCGTCGTGCTGAGCGGTTCATGCCCGTCGGTGCTGAATTTACAGCAAGGCAAGCCTCGCGACTGCTGTTTGACAAAAGAAAGAAACGGAGGCTCAGAGAAGCCAGGTCATCTGCCCAGGGCCAGGCAGCTGCCAGAGGCAGGAGACAGGTTCACATGCGCCTGGTGGGTTCTCAGGCCTCGCACACTTCACTGTGAAACTGCCAGGACGGGAGGACATGGCCCCGCGGAGGGCAGGTCCCCCACCCCGACCCCACTGGGAAGCTCCTCCTCTGTGTCCCAGGGGTTTATTGGTGGGCATGAGGCACTGGCACCCTCTGACACCCCCCCCCCCCCCACTCTTCCCGGTTCCTCAAAGGCACTGGAAGGTCGAGTGGTGCCCTCCTGTGGCTCAGGATGTCCTGCGTCCGGCCACCAAGTCACACCCAGCCCCTACCTTCTCTTCCCCACTTTCTTTTCTTCCTTTCTTTTTCTTTTTTTTTTTCTTTTTTGCTACTGGGAATTGAACTCAGGGACACTCGACCACTGAGCCACATCCCCACCCCTATTTTGTATTTTATTTAGAGACAGGGTCTCACTGAGTTGCTAAGTGCCTTGCTAAGTGGCTGAGGCTGGCTTTGAACTCACGATCCTCCGGCCTCAGCCTCCCAAGCCGCTCTGCATTCTTCCCCACTTTCTTTAAAAACAGTATTCTCAGCGGGGCGCGGTGGCGCACACCTGTAACCCCAGCTCTTGGGAGGCTGAGGCAGGAGGATCTCGAGTTCAAAGCCAGCCTCAGCAATGGCGAGGCACTTAGCAACTCAGTGAGACCCTGTCTCTAATTGAAAAAAAAAAAAAAAAAAAAAAAAAAAAAAAAGGGCTTGGGGGTGTGACCCAGTGGTCGAGTGCCCCTGAGTTCAATCCCCGGTACCACACACACACACACACACAAACAAACAAAAACCAGTATTCTCTAGGTTAAAACACCAAGAACGTGTTAGGAAAAGGAAAACACAAAAATCCTACAATCCCAATTTCCAGGTAGCCACTGTTAATTAAAAAAATAAAAAAGCTTTCCAAGAGAAAAGCGCTCAGGCAGCACAGAAAGGCCGGAAACCAGAAGCGCCCTCCCGGGATCGCACAGGCCCACGGAGCCCGGGACCCCCGGCCGCTCAGGGCTGCCCACAGCGTCCACCCGCGGGGCCGCGCCCTGCGCGCCGGCTCCGTGCTCTCCCCAGGTCGCTGCCGGCTCCTTCCGCCAGGGCAGGGCCCCTCTCCCGGTGGGGCCGCGCTGTCTGGCCAGGCCTCTTGGGAGCGGGCGGAGGCTCCGCGTTTCCAGCCCCCGAGCTCCGTGCGCCCCGGCGGCCTGGGGCCAGCCCCGCGCACCTGCGAAGGCGAAGCCCGCGGACGCCCGCCTGCTGCCCCCTGGTGGCCAGGCCGGGGAGCTGCTGGGCAGCCCCGCGCTGCCTCCAGGCCTCCAGGGCGCCCTCGGCTCACGCGCCGCCGCGGCTTCAGCCTGGTGTTGGCGTCACAAAGGGAGAAGGATCTTGGGCGCTCCGCCTCCGGGGCAACCCGGGGGCTGGGCCCCGCTCCCCGCCTGACTCGGGAGGCAGCTGGGTCAAACAGGGCCGGCGGGGTGCTGCTGTGTTTTGGGTGACCGCTGGGTACCCTCTGGGTGCTACAGAGCAGGACACCCCTTACGCTGAAATGGAAAGACCTGTTGGACTCAGGTAAGTTCGGCTTCATCAGTTGTTGAGTCTTTTCATCAACTTAGCCAGCCAGCCACCTGTCCACCTGTCCACCCAGTCAGCCAACCAGCCACCTGTCCACCCATCCAGTCATCCACCCGCCCATCCATCCATTTCCCAGCCACCTGTCCACCTGTCCACCCAGCCAGCCACCTGTCCACCCAGCCAGTCATCCACCCGCCCATCCACCCATTTCCCAGCCACCTGTCCACCTGTCCACCCAGCCAGTCATCAACCCGCCCATCCACCCATTTCCCAGCCACCTGTCCACCTGTCCACCCAGCCAGCCACCTGTCCACCCAGCCAGTCATCCACCCGCCCATCCACCCATTTCCCAGCCACCTGTCCACCTGTCCACCCAGCCAGCCACCTGTCCACCCAGCCAGTCATCCACCCGCCCATCCATCCATTTCCCAGCCACCTGTCCACCCGCTCACCCCCACACACATCCACCCATCCACCCACACACCCTCATCCACCCATTCATCCCCCCATCAGTCCTCCACCACCATCTGTCCATCCAACTACCCACCCCCCTTCCTTTCCTTTCTCCTTCCCCTCTCACTCTCCTCCGCTCCCACCTTTCCCTCTTCTTTTCCATCATTCATAATTAACGTGTTGAGTGCCAGCGCGTGCGCCTTGTGCTAAGTCAACACTGTGACCTTGGATAAGTTACTTTGCCTCCTTGAACTTGGGTCTCCACATATGTAAATCGAACACAATGATATCTAAACTGTGCAGAGTTGTTGGGAAGATTAAATGAAATAACCCACAGGTGAAATACCTGGTCCATTAGTAGAGGCTCTGTGAGTGGCGATCATCAGGTCTGAGATTTAGCAGACACCTAATCTTCTGGAAGCTTTGATTTTGTTAGGGAGCCTTGATATAGGTAGGCAAAGCAGTTGGAGAGTTTTTTTTTTTTTTTTTTCTTCTAAATAATCTTTAGTTGTGATGGACACAATACCTTTATTTTATTTATTTATTTTTTTATGTGGTGCTGAGGATGGAACCCGGTGCCTCACACATGCTAGGCCAGCGCTCTACCACTGAGCTCCAGCCCCAGCCCAGGTGGAGAGTTTTAGCGAGCACACAACGCCATTGCGCACAGCCGACAGCAGGCGTGCGCTGACTCTAGGCCTGCGGGCTGAGGCAGAGGGCAGTGCAGGGAGAGCTCCTCCCTCGCCAGACTTCAGGATTTGGGGTTGCTAAGAGAGAAGATGAGCAGCGTCAGGAGAAGGGATCTCTCGAGCAAAATCATGTTCTTCCACAAAAGAACCATACCTCTCCCCCCCCCCCCCCGGCTTTCTTTCTTTCTTTCTTTCTTTTTTTTTTTTTTTTTTCCTGGTGGTGCTGAGGACGGAACCCAGGACCTCATGCCTGGTAGGCAGACACCCTACTACTGAACCATAGTTCCAGTTCCCGAGGTGCCATGTCTTGGTTTTACCTGCATTTCCAACCCATCAGCCATGGCACCTGCCCTGCCCCATGCTCCCCAAATCAGCAAGAAGCCATTGATTATTACTAAATTCAGTTAATGCGTAGTCCAGGAGTAACTGTGAACCTTGACAGAGGTTACTAGATTCCCTGTAGGGGAGGGTTAAAGATTCTGACCTAGTCAATGATTATTAAGCACTTGTTACTTGCCAAAGATTACTAAGTATTGTGCTGAATTCTTCATACACCTCTGAGGAGGGATTTTTACATCCATTTTGAGAGGAAGAGACTGAGGGTCAGAGAGGAGGAATGGCTTGCTCAGGACCATACAACTAGTAGCTGTAGAGCCAGGGTTCTAACTCAGGTGCCCTGATACGTTGTTTTCCCCTGTCGTCTTCTCTCATATTGTGTCCTGGAAATCAAACACTCCGGGTAAGAACCACTTCTCTGCATTTGGATCTTCCACGTTGTTGGCCTGAGCACCGGGCTAGTCTCCCTTCCCCTTGAGGGAGGACTAAGCAGCCCCTCCTCATCTGGAGGGAGCTCAGGGAAACCCCAGGGGTTCCCCTTCTGTAGAAGGGAACCTGAGCCCAGCTCTGACCCCTCCATCCCATCCTCGGGATACGCCGGGGCATGTTTTCCCCTGTACTGGGGAGGGCACCTAGGGCCTGCTGCCTCCGAGCTCTATTCCCAGCCCAAGACAGGACATCTGGATGGGTCACAAAGATGCCTGCAGGAGTTTTTGGTGCTGTCTTAGATTTCTTCACTTTTCTTACTAAATAATTTTTGAAATGACTAAAATAGCTCGTAGAAATCACAGGAAACGAAGAAGTCCTCCTGTGTGCCCCAGCGTGGGTCTCTCCTAGCCAGTCAGGCCAGAGGCCTAGATGGGGGTGTGGCAGTCAGCTGGGGTGGAGCAGACCTGCGGGGCTGGGGACCCTCTCCTGGGGAGGTGGGGCGATGGGTGCAGGGTTTCCTGGGCGGGTAGAGGAGGGGCGCAGTGGGGGGGACCCGCTTCCCGCTGGACAGCTGCAGGAGGCGCCCTGGCTGCCTGGAGCACCTGTTTGCTACGTCAGTGGGTGCAAGGGGAGAGGCGTTCTGAGGTCCTGGAGCAGGAGCTGGGTGCCAGGCAGCCTGCGGTACTGCGGGAGGCCCCCAGAAGATGCGATCCACAAACCCGGGCCCTGCCGGGGGAGGGAGGCTGGCCAGGCCCTTGGGGACCACACAGACGCTCCAACTCTGCATATTTCCCGCGAAGATTAAGCTATTGACAACATCCTGCTACGTGCGTGCGTGCCCCATGTCACAGGTACAGGATGTGCTTGGGGGTTCTGCTTGAGTAAGAAAGAAGGAAAGAAAGAAAAAAAGGAAGCCCTTCTACCTGCAGGGAAGGTGTCCGAGAAGCTGTCCAAGGCACAGCACCCACAAAAGACAGCTAGGAAGTGCACAGATTCCTGTTTGATAAGTACATACTGCAAACAGCTCCTGTTGTATTCACAGTAACAGTGACTTAGTCTAGTGTGCACCAAATTATGTATGGCATTGGGTGTGGGGGTTATTCATTTTCCTTATTTGACGCGATGTATTTATGGACTTTTGTATTCATTTACTTTTGGGGTGCTCAGGATTGAGCCTGAGGCTCTCTACCACCGAGCTACATCCTCAGCCCTTTTTATTTTGAAACAGGGTTTTGCTAAGTTGCCCAGGATGGCCTCAACCTTGGGGTCCTCCTGCCTCAGCCTCCTGAGTCAGTGGGATTACAGGTGTGACCCACCACAGCCCACTCTTTTTTCTGTTTTCAATATGTACAGGAGCCTGCGGCTGGTCTGCAGGGTCTGACCCCAGTAGGGTGCGTTGGGCGGGGCTCTGGTGTGCGGCTCCAGGTGTGGCTGGAAAGGTGGGAGGGAGGTGGCTGGGGGTGCACAGCTAGCTGCTGTGTGGGCCCCTTCCTTCTGCTTGTCCTGGCAGGCCACACGCCGAGGCCATCTGCCCGGGTGACCTCACCTCCGGAGGTGCTCAGCCGTCTTCCGAGCCTCAGTTCCTGTGTCCTTTTAAACCAGGTCCCCTGAAGCCCTGTGACATGGAAGTTTTTATGGTACCTATTTAACAAATGGGAAGGCCAGTTTCCAGACTGGGGCGGGGACTTGTCCAGGGTCCCCTAGCTTTGAGCCCAGGCCTGTGGACTGGGGGCCACCCCCACAGTCAGAGGGAGCATCTGGTCAGGAGCCTCCCTCCACGCCCCGGTAGCCAAGCGCCAGTCCACAGGCGGGCTGCGTTGGGTGAGCTCCGTCTTTTTAGAAGCTTTAGAAAAATCAGATTTTATGTTGCTGTGATTTGAATGTGTGCTCCGAAAATTCATGTGCTGGGACTCGGTCCCCTGTGTGGGGGTGCGGAGCCTTTGGCAGAGTCCTTGGGAATGGACTGATTAACTTGGGGACGTGGCTTTATTATAAAAGTGCTCTCTCTGCCCCCCGGCTCCCACCAGCCCTGTGGTGCTTTCCGCCATGGTTGGTGCAGCGAGATGCCCGTGCCAGCGCCTGGCTCTTGGGCTCCCAGCCACCAGCACCACAGCTAGGTAAACCTCTCTACTCTGCAAGTTACCGGGTCTGCGTCACCCAGTTACAGCAACAGGAAACGGACGAAGTCACAAGTTAAACCCAGTCTCCAGCTTCTCTGGACAAGAACTGGGCACCTCACCCTGGTCAGGCAGCCCACGGTGGGCAGGTGGAGTCTTTCCCCACAGCCGCTGTCCCTCCCCTCCCCTGTGCCCTGTCCCTGGTTGGCTCCACTGCCAAACGAAGGGTCAGCCACGACAGTGGTTCAGGGGGTTGGTGTTGAGCCAGTGTCTGGCCTTGAGTGTGACCTAGCGGCTGTGTGACCTTGGACAAGTCGGCTAACTGTTGTCTTAGTTTATGAGTCTGTGAGATGGGAGCCGCACTGCTACCTCTCTTGTAGAGCTGTTTTGAGAAGCTTAAATGAACTAAAATTTTAAAAGTTCCTGGTGCTGGGCTGGGGTTGTGGCTCAGCGGTGGAGCGTTCGCCTAGCACGTGCGCGGCCCGGGTTCGATCCTCAGCACCATGTAAACATAAATGCATTGCATTGTGTACAACTAAAGCAAATAAATAAATATTTCAAAAAAAAAAAAAAAAAAAGTTCCTGGTGCTTTGGAAACATGATGTAACGGTTAACTGTTACCATCATTGTTTCCTGGGGTAGGTCTGGCCACGGGCCATTGTGAGGTCTCGGGCAGTGCCGGGCTGCCTGTGATGGCGGCCCCATGAGACGGCGGTGGAGGCAGAACAGGCCCTGCAGGAGAAGGAGGCTCCCAGAGCGAGCACGCCGAGGGGTCCCGCAGGAGCTTCTGCAGACCCCAACCAGCTCCTTAACAGTGGGAACCTGGCCCGGCTCCACATCTTCACTAACAGGGCGGTGGTGGCCACGAGCACCCGACGCCTACAGGCAGATCTGGGATAAAGAGAAGCACGGGAACAGGGCACTCTGAAAGGAGCGACACCCTCGAGAAGTGCCCAGGCAGGCCCTTCAGGAGGGATTCCCGGGGAAGGCGGTCCCGGCGGAGAGACTGCAGTGCACAGGTGCCTCGTTGAGGCCTTCTCCGGGCTGTGGTGTGCAGCAGGCGACCGCGACATGATGTCCGTGACCCTGAAGCTATGGAGGCCTGGGCTGGGGTGCATCTGCATTCTTAGTTTTTAACAAAAAAGTTCAACAAACAAAACCGTAATTTTAAAGTAAAAAATCTTGTTGACAGGAGGCGTCACCATACCAGCCCTTAAATTATACTACAGAGCTACAGTAACAAAAACAGTGTGGCATTTGGCACAAAAACAGACAAGAAGACCAATGGCACCAAATAGAAGACAAAGAGACAAACCCACATAAATACAGTTATCTCCTACTAGACAAAGGCACCAAAAACATACAGTGGAGAAAAGATAGATTCTTCAACAAATGGTGCTGGGAAAACTGGAAATCCATATGTAGCAAAATGAAATTAAACCCCTATCTCTCAGCATGCACAAAACTCAAAGTGGATCAAGGATCTAGGAATTAGACCAGAGACCCAACAGATATATGAGAAAATGTCCAACATCCTCTAGTAATCAAAGAAAAGCAAATTAAAACTGCATTGAGATTTCATCTCACTCCAGTCAGAATGACAATGATCAAGAATACAAGTAACAATAAATGTTGGTGAGGATGTGGGGAAAAAGGTACATTCATACATTACTGGTGGGACTGCAAATTGGTGCAACTACTCTGGAAAGCAGTATGGAGATTCCTCAGAAAAGTTGGATTGGAATGGAACCACCATTGGACCCAGTTATCCCACTCCTTGGCATATACCCAAAGGATTTAAAATCAGCACACTACAGTGACACAGCCACATCAGTGTTTATAGCAGCTCAATTCACAATAGCTAAGCTATGGAACCAACCTAGGTGCTCTTCAACAGATGAATAGAGAAAGTGTGCTATGCGTGCGCACACGTGCGCGTGCGTGCACACACACACACACACACACACACACACACTGGAATATCATTCAGCCACAAAGAAGAATGAAATTATGGCATTTGCTGGTAAATGAATGGGATTGGAGACTATCATGCTGAGTGAAATAAGCCAATCCCCCCAAAAAACAAAGGCCAAATGTTCTTTCTGATATGCAGAAAGAGCACACAGTAAGGGGGGAGGAGGGGAGAATAGAAGATCATTGGATTAGAAAAAGGGGAATGAGGGGTAGGGAGCGGGAATGGGAATGGGAGAGGCAGTAGAATGAATTGGACACCACTTTCCTGTGTTCACATACAAATACACGGCCAGTGTAACTCCACGTCATGTTCGACCACAAGAAAGGAAAGTTCTACTCCATGTATGTATGACATTCTAAAGTACACTCTACTGTTATGTATATCTAAAGAAAAAAAAAAGAAACTATCCCTACTTATGACTAGCTTAAAAATATAAGGCTTATTGAATGTGGATATTAGGGAAGAAAAGAATGTGCACAGCCGTGCAGTTTGCATTTTAAGCTAAGTGTTGTTACAAAATACGTCAAAAATTTAATATTTTAAGTTCATAAAGCAAAACGGTTACAGGCAGCTAAAGTTGGTTGGGATGACTTTCGTGCAGACTGTGGTCAGTGTTGACAGTCTGCCCCTGTCCTGGGCCTTCGCTGGCCCGCGCTGTCCCTCACCCAGAGTGGCGGGCAGGCCTGCAGGCTCCGTTCACGGCAGGACCCTCCCTAGACAGGTGCACCATTTAAGACCCTTTGTGCTACATTTTTGCTGTACCTTTTCTATGTTTAGAGATGTTTAGACACACAAATCCTCCCCGGGCTCCCAGTGGCCTCTGGATTCAGCATTGCTGTGCCCCAGAGCAGCATGGGTGAGCCCCGCCGCCCGGGTGTGGACAGGAACTGCTCGCTCTGGGGTTGGTGCAAGGAAGCAGTCACCGAGGACCCAGCCGGCTCCTGATGCGCTTCCCGGGGTGCACGGGCATGGCTGAGCGACACAGATGGTATTTGCATCTTCGGACTGTTGTTTGTCCCTTAGGGTGACAAAAGCTTTTCTTTCTGAAACTGCCAAACAAACTCTTTCCATCTGGCCTGGTAGGCAGAGTGGTCTGCAGAGGCTGGCTGTGCACACGTGTGTGCTGGGCCACGAGGCACAGCTAGCGGGGGAACCTCCCTCAGAGCAGGCTGCCCCCTCCCACGGCGGCAGTGCCTTTGGGGGCTGCCTGTGCAGGCCTGGAGCCTGCTCCGACCTGGGCCACTGCTGGGCAGCTGCCTGTTCGTGTCCCCAGCACCCCGGCCTGTCAGACCAGCCAGCTCCCCCTGCAGAGCAGCAGACACCTTCAGACCAGAGGGGGTAACTGCGAGGAAGGGTTATCTTGCCCCAGCTCCCCTGCTGGGCCGCCTGACCCTGCTCTGGACAGCATGGTTGGCAGCTGGGCTCTGAGCTGTCAGTCAGAGGTGAGTCAGCGCCTGCGGCTGCCTGCCAGGGCTCTGCCCAGAGAGGGCAAGCACTGAGGCTGCGCAGAGCTCCCGCCCAGCTCTATTTATAATTTCCCTTGATAATGGGGCCATTCATTCCTGCTGCAGGCCCCTGGTTGCTCTGCAGTGGAGGGATGACAGCCTGGTCATTAACTTCACAGAATCGGAGCTTGGGCCGTGTCAACAGAGTCTATCTGCTGTCACCAGGGGTGATCTTTGCCCTTCATCGTGGCAAAGGGCATTTAGAAAAAAAGAAAACCTTGGCTTGGTTCCAGGTCAAGTAGATTTTTATTATTTTCTGGCCTCAAACTATCGGCAGAGGGGACAAAATGCTCGTCCCTCCGTGCTGGACGCTGTGGTCAGCTGGTCACTGCTCCCCCTGGCTGAAGTGTCAGTTTGGTCCCTGGAGAGAGGGGATGTGAGTGCTAAAAGGGACCTTAGGGGCATTCTGGTTGGGATTAATAACTGGGCTGGCTTCAGCCTACAGGTATGCTAATTGGTTACCAGAATGTTTCAAACACTTTTTAAAAATTGAGGTAAATCCACATCACAAAAAGTTAACCATTTACGAATTCGGTGTCATTTCAGCATATTGACAATGTGGCACAACCGTCACCACCGTCAGCTTCCAAACATTTTAATCACCCAGTAGGCACCTCAGTCCCCATCAGGCACTTGCTCCCAGACCTGCCACCCACCCTCTGTCTCTTCTGGTATGTCACACAAACGCAGTCCCACAGCTCGCGTCCTTCCGTGCCTGGCTTCTTTCACTGGCCAGGATGTTCCTGAGCTTCCTTCAGGCTGAATGAAGGAGTCAGTACTTCATTCTTTTTTGGAGGCTGCAACATTTTGAAAGGTTTTGAATTTGTCTCTGACAGCGGCATAGAGATACGGGGTGACAGTCACTCATGGAAGTGCGCAGCTCCAAGGCTTCCACCAAACGCGCATTAGAGCTGTGCTCCCATGACCACAATTAAATTAGCTTTCAATAGCCAGGCACAGTGGTGCACCCCTGTAATCCCAGGGGCTCTGGAGGCTGAGACAGGAGGATCCTGATTTCAAAGCCAGCCTCAACAACAGCGAGGTGCTAAGCAACACAGTGAGACCCTGTCTCCAAATACAATACAAAATAGGGCTGGGGATGTGGTTTAGGGGTCCAGTGCCCCTGAGTTCAATCCCGGTACAAATAAAACAAAACAGGAACAAACAAACAAACAATAAATTAGCTTTGAACATTGAAAAATCAGTTCAGGAAGTCTCATTCACTTTGCAGCCCCCGACCCTTGAGGGTCTGGGGAGAGCCCCAGGGAGGGGAGGAGGGCCCACCCTCCCAGGCGCTGAACTGGCCGTGGACAGGGGAGCCTGGACCCCGGTGCAATGCCGTGATTGGACAGGTGGGGGGCCTGAGCTGCAGCTTGTGCTGATGCAAGGTAGCCTGGTGGCACAAAAGCCATGTCCTTGCCCCCACTACCTGGTGGCTTTTTCCACCGTGTTTAGTTATCAGAGTTCCTATCCGAAGGGGGTGGGACCCTATGCACACCACACGTTGGAATACACAGGCAAGTACAAACAACCCTCGTTAGCACTTTAGTGTGCTGCCAGTTTTGTTGATGCAATTCTGCGACGCAGGAGAGCTTCCTCGCGTAACAAGCTCACCCAGTGTGAGCGATTTCATAGTCTGCAGCCTGCCCCTGCTCCCTGCTGCGGGCTGGCCCTTCCCACGCGGGGGATGGCTTGCGGACGACGGTGCCCCAGGCCACCAAGCCCACCTGGCGAGGAAGGGAGGCTGGCGGGTCTGTGTCCTGCGCCCGCAGGGCGGGCTGTCCTGGGGCTGGGGTACGCGCGAGTCCCCGGGGCGGCGGGAGCGCGCTCAGGTCTGCGCCGCGGCGAGGCTGCTCGCCCCTCCCGCGCCGTGGAGCCGCGCTGTGCCCGCCACGGCCGCCAGGTGGCGCCACACAACAGGCGACGAGCTTGCCCGGAGGGAAATAGAGGCAGGGCCGAGGCGGCTCCTGAGGAGGGAAGGAAGCGGCTGGAAACGCACAGCCGAGCGCTAAGGGTGTGCGCGCCACGCCGGCGGGAGCGAGGGCGCGAGCCGGCGGCAGCAGAGCCCTCGGGGGAGCGGGGCGTCTGCAGGGGCTGTCATGGCAACCGCGCGGGACGGGGAAGGCCCGAGGGGGCGTTCCTGTGGGTTCCGGCGGGCACAGACCGGGCTGGGGCCTGGCGCGGGCCCCTGTGATTCGATGCTAGCACCTCGCCTTGCTCCTGAGCCTCGGGTCTGTAGGAGGGGCCGTCCCTCTAGGCTGCAGGACAGATGAGAACAGCAGGAACCAACGGCCCTCACCCCCGCACAAGTCGCACACGCCCTGCCCTGCCGGGGAAGCGCAAGCTTCTGCGGAGCGCTGGGGGCTGCGTCTCTCGGCGCTGGCTGTCATCCTCACGGGTCTCTCCGGGTGCCTGTACCTAAAACCACGAAAAGTGCCCAGTGTAGATCCTGGTGGTGGTGGAGCAGGGAGGCAATGTGCGTTACAGAGCATCGTCAAGAGCTCAAGTTGCGAGGTGGACAGTGGATACTACAGGCCATCAGACTTGGAACAGGGCCAGGAAGGCTTCTGGGAGCAGATGGGGCTGGAGCTGGGTTTTAGAATAACAGGTGGGGTGTAAGAGGAGATGAAAATCCCTGAATCCTGGGCTACACCACAATTTGAGCAAAGCTCTGGGTGCAAGGCCCGGAGGTGGTGAGGGCCGCAGGGCACAGAGGACCTGCTTGCTGCTGTTGGGAGAAGAGGGAGCGGTGGCAGCAGGCTAGAGGGGAGGGTCCCCCATGGGAAGCCCTGGGAGCCCAGCTAGAGGCCGGCACTGGCCTTGGCAGTCAGGTTGGAGATCCCTGTCTTGGGGCAGCCACCAAATCAAGACCTGCTTGGTTCCACCTGCCAGGCATGCAGGACGTCAGTGTGGGGGCTGAAGCATGTCCGCAAGGTCATGGAGACCTAGAGGCCCGATATGCAAAGGTAACCCACGGTCTGACTCGTTGCTCATTTTCTGAGAAGAGGGGCTGGTGTTGTTTAGGCACTTGCATGGCACTTAATTCCTTGCAAGCCGTGACAATTTGGTATCACTCTCCCCATTTTATAGCTGAAATGGGGCTCAGAGAGGCCAAAAGTCACGCAGCTGGTAAGTGACAGAGGCAGAATTGTAAGCCAGGCCTGTCTGAGAGCTCCAGGGACATTCATTCATTTCACTCAGATGCAACAACTGTCCGCCAGTCGGGTTTTCCAGCTGCCGTCTGCTGCTGACGCTCTCATTTCCTTGTCTGAATCTGTGCTGTCCCCTCCTGCACTGCGAGTCCACGGACGGCAGCCTTCTGGGAAATCTCGCAAAGAAGGTGCCAGGAGACAGGAGAGTGAAGGGATGACAAAATAGAATTTAAGGCTTTGAGCCACTTTGATTGAATCTGTGGATTTATTTCTATTTTTTGTTATTGGGGATTGAACTTAGGGGCACTGGACCACTGAGCCACATCCCCGGCCCTATTCTGTGCTTTATTTAGAGACAGGGTCTCACTGAGTTGCTTAGCGCCTTGCTTTTGCTGAGGCTGGCTTTGAACTCACGATCATCCTGCATCAGCCTCCTGAGCCACTATGATTCCAGGCATGTGCCACTGTGCCCAGAAATCCATGGATTTTGAAATGTTTTGCTAAAGATTTCTTTCCATCTCCTAACCCTGATCATCATTATCATCATTGTCACCATCACTGCCATTGTCATCATCACAACCTCCACCATCACCACTATCACTACCACTACCATCATCACTACCATCACCATCACCATCACCATCATCACCACCATCACTACCATCACAACCTCTACCATCACCACTATCACTACCATCACTATCACTACCAACACTACCATCACCATCACCATCACTACCACCACCATCACCATCATTACTATCACCACTATCACTACCAACACCAACATCACCATCACCACCACCATAACCACCACCATCACCACTGCCATCACCATCACCACCACCATCACCAACATCACCATCACCACCATCACCACCGCCATCACCATCACCACCACCATCACCACCATCACTACCATCACCATCACCATCATTACTATCACCACTATCACTACCAACACCAACATCACCATCACCACCATAACCACCACCATCACCACCATCACCATCACCACCACCATCACCACCATCACTACCATCACCACCACCACCAACCACTATCACCACCATCACCACTGCCATCACCATCACCACCACCATCACCATCACCACCACCATCACCATCACCATCACCATCACCACCACCATCACCACCACCATCACCACCACCATAGTGGTAAAAACAGCACCAGTAACAGTGGCATTGAGAAATCACTGAGCAATTTTCGCGCACTAGTTGCTGAGTTCATTTACTCCTAACAGTGCCACGAGATGAGCTGTTTCCTGCGTTTGACAAATGGCATGACTGAGACCCGGAAGAGGGAGATGACGCACCCAAAGCTACACAGCAAACAAGAGTGGGCTGGTGTCAGCAAGGTCAGCCCCGCGTCCACAGGTTCCCCGCACAGATCCCCCCGACTGGGCTGAGAGTGTTGGAAAGCACCGCTCCACACTGAAGGAGACCTCCTCCTTGTCATCACTCCCACACACTGCGCCACAACAGCTATGCACAGAGCCTGTGGCCATGTCAGGCACTGCGAGCCACCTAGAGGTGATCTATATGTGGAGGACGGGCGCGGGTCTGTGGACACCACGCCAGTTCACACGGGGCTCGAGCACAGGCGGGCCTTGCTGACCTCAGGGGAAGCACTCAGTCCCTGGGGACACTGAGGGTCAGCTCTCTCTGGATGCAGCCAGGGTGGCCCCCAAACGCATATGCTTGCCATCTGGCTGTCCCCCAGCCAGCGTACTGCCGCTCTGATGGGCAGGTGAGACCCAGCAGGCCGGCCACGTGCCCATGTCCATTGCGGGGGTGGATCCGAGGGCAAGGAGATGAGGCCCCCAATCCAGGAGGTCTTGCTGTGGGGGTCCTCAGCCAGCAGGAGCCAGGGGGGCCCTGCAACTCCCCCAGATTCACTCCCCCACAGTCTCTTCTGGGGCACCCTGCTTGTGTCTGGCCCCAGGTGGCTTGGTCAGGGCCGTGTCAGGCTGGACGCTGCTCAAGGACGGCAGGGCCCCGTTCATTTCTGTGCCACCTGCCTTCCTGTCCCATAGGCAGCGCTGGCACGTGTGCATGAGGATGTGACCAGGTGAAACATGTCCCCAGGGATGGTGTTGGTGAGCGTGGGGATGGCCTGGGCCCCTGACGTCCTCTGGACTCTGGCCTGTCCTTTGCAATGGTCTGAAGGGCCCCTCCAAAACCACGATGAGACGTAACTGCCCTTGAGCCCCACCAGGCTGCAGGGCCTTTAGCGGGGACGGGTTGGCGCCGAGTGGTGGGAGTGGGTTTGTTGTGACGCGGCCCCTCGTGCCCTCTCCGTCCCGGGCGGGTCCTTCCTCGGGTGAGAGGCCCTTGGCTGTGCTATGACTCAGCAAGAGCATCTTGGCCGTCCGGCCTCGAGAGCTGTAAGAAGTAGCCCCGGGCGTCCAGTTACTGATGCAGGAGGAGGACCAGGTCGCCCCCTGGGAGCCGCTTGAGACAGAAGAGAGCCGTTACCAATGATCGAAGCCCGCAAGGGGCGCTTCGGTCCTGGTAACAGACCTGCACAGGCAGCTCCGGCCCAGGGCTAGTCGGCCTGGGCTGCCGGGGGCGGGCCACGTCACAGGCCCTGCCGCGGCCCTCCCTGCCCTCTCCGCTCGGCTTCCTTCGGAGCCGGTTCCCTGTGACTGCTGCAGGCACAGCCTGTCCCTCTTCAGTGCTGGGCCTGTCCCCAGATGCCTCCTGTCCTCACCTTGCTGGGACTCGCCCTTGGAGTCAAGGACAGCCGGTGGTGGGTGGCTGCTGGCTCCCGAAGCCCTTGGGACGGCCCGGAAGGGCCTACACTTGTTCTCCTTGTGGGTGACCTTGCTGATGGTGGCACTGTGGGTTGTCTCTGCCCGCCAGTCCTGCCGGGCCCCTTCCTCACAGGCGTGTCCCAGGAGCACCGTCCCCGGCAAACCTCGCAGCCCTGCCTCAGATGCTCGGGCGGGCCGGCTCCCGCCGCCCCACCGGGGTCCCCTGGCCTGACTCTCAGATCCATCCCCACGCAGCCCATGCTGACGGGCCAACCTGGGATTGCAGGGAAGGACTGCCCCCCACTGTGTCACCTAGACCAAGGGGGGTCCCCCTCCATCGTGATGCCGTTTCTAGATGAGGTCACGGGCCCTAGGCAGGTCCCTCAGACAGCTTTCCATCCGCAGCCCCCATCTGGACTTGGGCTCTTCCTTCCGCCCTGCCCCCTGCATCTCTGAGGCTCAGGACCTTCACCTTGGGGTACGGCAGGAAGGAATCTGCACCGAGTCATTCACACTTCAGTAAGAATTAGATCGATATGTCTATACTTCCCCAGTGCATTCCTAAAGGGAGAAGGCAGGAAAGGGCGCAGCAAGTGATGCCAAGACAGCTTCGATCCTGGCTGTGGAAGCTCCCTCTAAGCATCAGGGCTGCATACAGAGGGAGCAGGGCCCCAGGAGGGTGAGGAGCTCCTGGTCACCTCAGGTGCACCGGCTGGGCGAGGCCCACGTGGTGGGTGCTGAGGAGGAGTCCAAGTGAGAATGAGGCGGGCAGCTGGGGCTGGGTGCTCTGGGCACAGCAGGCATGCACCTTGGCGTTGACCACCGGGGCGAGGAGGCCGTTGTCCAAGGACTGCCCCAAGGTCACGGTGCTCTGGGCACAGCAGGCATACACCTTGGCGTTGACCACCGGGGCGAGGAGGCCGTTGTCCAAGGACTGCCCCAAGGTCACGTTCCCTGGCACCTCAGTGCAGGAGGCCCCAGGTGGAGGGGCACGGGCGCCCAGCCTGCTGCACGGTGGGGTGGTGCAGGGAGGGTGAGCCCACGGCAGTGATGTCTCACACCAGCATTGGAATCGCCTTCTAGGACTCACAAAGTACTTTCACATACATTGTTTTTGTTTCTTTTGGAAAAAGGCGCTTGTGCCAACTCTCCAGACAAGATGAGACGGCCCCGGCCACAGGCCCTGGGCGACGGAGGCGGTGGCTGCTCCCACAGCTCACGGCAAGGCCCAGGTAGAGCCTCAGGCGCGGCCCCCCTCGCCCTGCCCCGGGTGAGGGCTGCAGAGGGGCTCGGAGCAGGAGACCCTGGAGCAGGCAGCGGCGAGGGGCAGGCTTTGGGGACAGTCTCCAGCAGGTGCCTGCTCTTCCTTCCCTCGTGACCTTCACCTTCGGCACACAGGCAGGGGCTGGGCTGTTGGTAACCCAGCACACGGGCATTCCCGCCCCCCTCCGCGTCCCTCTGCTGTCACGCTGTGGCCCTTTCCAGGAACAGTGGGTGGGGCTGTCCTGATGTTTTTCTGATTTCAAAGAATTCCACCAGTCTCTCAGAACTGGGGACGGCGGGCTCAGGGCTCTGCTCCCCGCCCTGGGCGCGCAGTCCATTCTGCAGGGCCTTTTCCTGTCCCCGCCCCCGGCTTGGCTTCTCCTTCCTGTTCCCACCACTTGGCGGTCCCACCTCCATTCCCTCTCCGCGCTTTCAGACCTGAGGTGCAGACTTGCAGGCTCTGCCTTTGGCTTCCTGGTCGGTGACACTAGCTCCGAAGGCACCTCAGTTCCAGCCCCAGTCCCTGGGAACCCGACCCAGCCTCTTGGCCAGCACCTGGCAAACCCAATCTCTGCTTCTCAGCAAAATGCAGGAATGCATGGTGGGAGGCGAAGGCCCAGGCCCTCTCCCACCTGGTCAGCCTCTGCATTTCCCAGGGTCCAGAATACAGTAGGCTCCTTATCCTCAGAGAAAACATTCCAAGACCCCCGGTGGGTATCTGAAACTGCAGATAGCACCAAACCCTATATATCTGTTTCTTTTTTAAAAAAATACTTATTTATTTACTTTAGTTGTACACAATGCAATGCATTTATGTTTATGTGGTGCTGAGGATCGAACCCGGGCCATGCATGTGCGAGGCGAGCGCTCCGCTGCTGAGCCACAACCCCAGCCACTATATCTGTTTCTTATACAAACAGCTGGGATAAAGCTTCAGCTTCACTTTAGGATGCTCTTTATGGTTCTTCTTTGGCATGTCTGAACCACCACCTCCAATACTCTTGCACTTCGGGGCCATTGGTAAGTTTAACAAGGGTTACTGAACACTGGCACTGCAAAACCATGGCAGCCTATCTGATAACACAGATGACTGCTGAGTGACTAATGGGTGGGTAGCATATACAGCTCAGATACGCTACACAAGAGGGTGATCTGTGTCCTGGGTAGGATGGCATGAGATACCATAATGCTACTCAGAATGGCATGTAATTTAAAACTTAGGAATCATTTATTTCTGAAATTTTCCACTTAATATTTTCAGATGGTGGTTGATGGCAAATAACTGAAACTGTGAGAAACAAAACCATGGAAAAGGGAGGGGCTATTGTAACATTGAAGGGTGAGCCTGTGGCAGTCTTACTGTGGGAGCAGGGTAGAGAGAAGTTCAAGTGCAACAAATGGGCTAGGTAGAGGAAAGAATATTAGCAGCTGCTACGTGTTGAGTGCTCTGGCCCAGATACCTAACATGCATTATCTTGCTTCATCTCCATAGCAATCTGAAGTAGGTATTGTTACCTCCATTTCCTCCCGCTGAGGAAACTGAGGTTCACAGAGGGGTAATGACTTTCCCAAAGCCCTATAGCAAGTCAATGGCAAAACTAGGTTCCCCTGGCTCCACCTTCGTTGGAAGAGCATTCCTTTTTATTTCCAGCCCAAGCCTCTTGGAGTTGCAGACCCTTATATCAGACTCCCTGCAGGGCCCAGGCGTGCCCAGTCATGCGTTCCTTCTCCCTGGCCACACAGTACCATGATGTAAAGAGATCAGTGAGAACGTTTGGGAGCCGGAAAGAGGGTATCAGGCTGCAGCCTCCAAGGGACGCCATGTGGCAGCCTAGAACGAAACTGGCACAGAGGGAAGCAGAGCCAAGCACAGAAAAGAGGTCACTGAGTTCTCGTGGTTCTGTCTGAGTCTGGATCCAGCCGTACCTGAAGCTGGGGTCCGGACCTTTGTAGTCGAGTGAGCCAATAATTTCCCCTTATTGGTTTAAACTAGTTAATTTAGGCAGCTGCTACCAGCAACCAACATCACCCAGTACACCTGCCAGGACTTGAGCTAATCCCATTTGGATGACTTGGTTCAATCTGTGCTTCTGTAGCTCTGCCCACACCCAGGCCTCACGGTCAGTCTAGCCCCCAGGTGGGCTCTGCTGCTTCCGTTACTTGTATTCTCTCCAGGCTAGTGCAGGCGGGATTTTGACCAATTTCCATCTTTCCTACTGTGGACTTTGTTTTCCATGTCGACATCACTCGTGAGTTCCAGGTCACAGCCGGGAGCCAGCCCTCGCTAGCCTCTCCCGACCTTGTCACACACTGGTGGCCTTCAAGCCCTCCCAGGCTTGCAGACTCTCCCCTCGGTGGTTTCCATCGCCTTCCTACGTACGCACGAAGCTGGTGTGGCAAGCTCTGAGTCTTTGGGGGTCCCTTAAGAAGGGGGTTGTGGGGCCCCGTCACGTCGGCTTCTGGCTGCTGCTGCGAGGCTGGCGCGGCCGTGCAAGCCCAGGCCAGGCTCAGCGCCGCCTCCTGCTCTCTCCAGGGTCCTCTTCAGGGGAGGACTGAAGATGAGGCTTGGCCAGGCCGCCCTTCTCGTCCCTCAGGGGGGCAGGGGTCTGGAAGGTTCCGCACCGCAGGGCGGGCCTGGCCTTGGACGGCACTGCTGCAGGAGCTTGCCTGAGTCGCCCGCCTGCTTCACTTTGCCAAGAGGAAAACTGACGCGAGACCAGAAAGAGACCCGCTGGGACCTAGGAGAGCCGACCTCGGCCCTGGGTCCCGGGCGGAGCCTTTCTGCTCTTTCTGGGGCTTTCCGGGGCGGGGACACAGCTGCTGGGGCTTTGGAGGCTGTCCCGCCTCTCAGGACCCCCGCCCCCGCCATGGTTCCCCCGGGGTGAGCTCCTGACCCGGGCCTGGTGCAGGAAGCGTGGTATGTCCCCATTGGCTGGGTTCAGGGTCTGTGGGAGAGGCAGACAACTGGATCGAATTCTTTAGTGCAAGAGGTTAAAAATACGACGGGGAGGGGAACGCGGGAGGGAGTTGTGAGGGCGCCCGGCTCCCAGCAGTGGGCTCTGCTGGAATGACGTGCCCATGCGTGGCAGGGGCGGGGCGGGGACGCCACGGCCCCCAGGGGCTGCAGGTGTGGCCTCCAGGTCCCCCTTGACAATGGCAGACTTCTCTGTGGGGCCAGGAGACCTTCAGAGCTGGCAGCCTGACTGCAGCAGGTGTGGGGGAGAGAGGGGAGGCCAGAGCCTCTCCCTGCTCCACGATGGCCTGAGGAGTCCTGTGGGAGGCAGGGAGCTCGGTGCCTTTAGACGGTGCCTCGGAGGGAAGGGTCATGAGACAGAAGGAGGAGCCCCAGGGCTGGGAACTGCCCGCCCTCCCTCCACCTGGTGCTCCCTTCCCTTTTCTTTGACAGCCACATCTTGATCTTCCTTTGGGGAAGTCCCAGACCCCATGATTTGGGTGGGGGTGACCTCAGCTCTTTGCTCCAGGGTCAACCTGTGACTCAGCGTGGCTGATGGGACCATCATATTCCACTGGCTGCAGCAGTGAACGTGTGTCCCAGGCTAGACCAATGAGGCATGTATTAGTTAGGATAGGCTGGGTTAAGCTGCAGTAACAAATCAACCTTTTTGTATCCCTTTACAACAAAAGTGGCTTTTGTTTTTCAAATCCCCCCTTTGCTGGGCAAGAGAAGTTCTCTCTTGATGCTGGGTTTGCAAAGCTATAGGATCTAAGTCTGGGGAGCCACTGGGCAGGGAGTCTGCCTGGAAAGGAAGCTGTCATGGAGGAAAGGGAATGGAGAAAGATGAATGGAAAATGGAGATGATACCATGTGGGTACCAGGATCCAGCCATGTCTAGTTCCCATTACCTGAACCAGTATACTTTCGCCTAGTTTTCCTCCTTCATTTATTCCCCCTATTCTTCACTCCCTCCTTCCTCCTTCTTCTTTTTCTCCGTTTTCCTTTCCTTTGGCCTAAGCTACTTTGAATTAGATTTCTCTTGCTTACAACCAAAAAATCCTAACATATAAACCCAAACTCTGTGGGGTTTCTCCCAGTGGTTGGTTCAAAACTCACCTCCTCCAAGCAGCCTCCCCAGATTAATGCTCCCTTTCTCTGATTTACTCTAGTCAATGATCCCTCAGGATTCATAACTTTAATTTGCTTAGTATCATTTTGTGTTTATTCGTGTACCACCATTTTCTCACGTTGTTCTCTGTGAATCTTCTTAAGTGGTTATTTACAAGTCAACAGCAGCAGCGACAGAGCAGGAAGGCTACTTAAAGCCGAGTTCCTCTGATGCCAGGTGTTGTGCTGCAGCTGGGGAGAGGGGAGTAAGTCGCCAGTAAATAACGATAGAAGGTTCCAGCTTCACAGAGATAGCACCCATTCATCAGAAGCTTCATCCCAGCGGGGGGAATCTGGGGAGGGGTGGTGGAGGAGCAGGGGCGGTCCTGGGTACAGTGGTCGAGGCTTGTCTGACGATTCCAGGGGAAGGGCAGGAGGGAGGTGGCCAGGCACAGGCTGCTGCTGGGTTGTCGCTAAGGCTCCTGTCCCCGCAGTCCTCTGCGTCACCTGCAGACCCGGGCGTTGGTTCTGTGGCCAGCCAGGAAGTGTGACAAGCTCCTCTGACACCCTGTGGGCCTAGTTGGCATTATACCATCTCACGTCGGACCGTCTCCGGCCTGACTGCCCCATGACCCAGCCCACCTGACTGAGTTCTACCTGGGTTCTTCACCTGTGAGCTGCTTCCGCTGTGGGTGGGTTCCCGCCTTGACGGAGTCTCCACAGGTGCTGAGTCATGTCCATCCGGGAACTCGGGTGTGGGGGCGTCCCTGCTGCGTCCTCCGCTGCTCCTGCCCGCCCAGCTCTCCCTAGCCCACCTGCCCCTTTCTTATTGGGCTCTTTGGGCTCCGGGCTCAGGCTGGTGCCCATGAGTCCATTGCAAGCAGACCCTGCTGGTGAGGACAGGTTCTGGGGACACGGTGCCCCTCCACCATCCCCCTGAGGCATGGGGTGCAGGAGGGAAAGACTGCCTCGAGGTCCCTGGGAGGGTGGCAGTGGTGTTCAGGAGGGCCAGCGCAGCACGTCGGGCCGGTCAGCTGGGATGCCTGGCCCAGGGCTGTGGTGGGGCACAGGGTGACTGTCCCTCCTGGATCCGGGGATGGGAAGGGAGCAGCCTGGAACTCCACGCGCTCTGTCCTGTGGCCTGTCTTGAGGACAAGGGCTGTGGCTCCCGGCTCGGCCATGCTCTGGAAGCTGCTGAGCTGGTGCTGGCGGCAGGGTCCCCCCCTGCTGGCCGCGTGCTCGTCCAGACCTGCAGAGGGCCCGGCTTCCCAGGGGACGGGGCCTCTCAGCCCGCCGCTGCCTCCCTGTTGTTATCCTGTCTTCAAACGAGTCACTGCTGCGTGGGACCTAGCGACATGCCTGATTTGACTGGGCAGAGGGCCCACAGCCAGAGCAACCTGGTGCTCGCAGGGCTCTGGACTCCAGGGTCGGGGCTGGACTCCTCCCGTTACTACCTGGGGAAGTCACCCATCCCCCAGGGGCTTGCTTCCTTGGAAAGTCGCAATAGCAACTTCCGCCTTGCGGGGAGGGACTGTCAGACATTCCTCCTTTCAAACACGGATCTCATGTGGTCTTTTTTTTTTATATTATTTATTTAGTTGTACACAATGCCTTTATTTATTTGTACATGGTGCTGAGGATCAAACCCGGGCTGCGCTCGTGCTAGGCGAGCACTTTACCGCTGAGCCACAACCCCAGCCTCTCATGTGGTCTTAATTGGATTTTCCTGCTGGCCGGTGGTGTGGAGGCCCTCGCCGCCTGCTCATTGGCTGTTGGGGTATCTTCCTCTGAGATGCCTGGTCAAGCCTTTTGCTCAGTTTGGTTTCTTTAGTTCTCTATAACTGTTTCAATCACGATGGGCTGATCCCCAGACCCTCTAACAGAACCACGGATTGACCATCTGTGATCCTTCTGTCCCCCAGAGGCTGCCTGGACCCTCCCGCCTCTCCTGGTCCATGTCTCTGTCCCTGGGACCTGATTACCATTTCTCCCTCCGCTTACACCCTTGTTTTGGCAGAGCCTCGTTTTGATGGAGCTTCCTGAGAAAGGGTACTTTCGAAAAGGAAATTTCATGAGACCTTGAAAGCCTAAGAGATACTTGGATGGTGCCCACTCCACTGGTGATCTGACAGGGTCTAGATTTCCTTTCCTGTTAGAATGCTGAAGTATCGATCTTTTGTCTTTCAGCTTTCAAAATGACAATCGAAAAACCTGATGTCATACTGATCTTCTATCCTCTTTATGCGACATTTTTTTTTTTTTTTTTCCTCTTTGGAAGCTTTTGGCACTTTCCCCTTTATCTGTAGGAGTTTCAAAATTTCCCAAGAATTTGTCTTGTTGGGGAATTTTTCATTGGCTGTCTTGGGACCTCTGGACGCCTTTTCAATCTGGAAGCCTCTGTTCTCAGTTCTGTGCGGTTTATTAGATAATTTCCTCCCTATCTGTGTTAGTTTCAACATTAAATTTCCCCCAAGTGCCAAAGTACTAAAGGCTTGGTCCTCACTGTGGTGCTATTGAGACATGGTGGAACCTTTAAGGGGTGGGGCCTAGTGGGAGAAGTTAGGTCATTGGGGGCGTGGCTCTCGGGGGGGATTGTGGGACCCTGGTCTCTTCCTCTTCCTCTTTTGCTTTTGAGCCCTGAGGTGAGCAGTGTGCTCCACTGTGTACTACCCTTGCCATTTGGTGCCCTATTAGGTAGGGGCCTACCCCAAAGCAGTGGGTTTTTCTGATTATGGTCTGGAACCTCCAGAACTATAAGCCAAAACAACCCTGTTCTCTTTAGGAGTTAATTAGCTTGGGTATTTTTTCTTATAGCAAAGGAAATGTGGCTAACATCAGTGGTTTCTTTATTCTCTTGGTCTGGAACTCTTGTTGCCTGGGTGTCAAATCTAGACAAATCCTCTAAATTTCCTTATTTTTTCCCTTCTACCGTCCATGTCTTTCTGCAAGATTTTCTCAAATTTACCTTTCAACTGTTTTTTGAATTCTTCATTTTATTCCTCTTATATTTGAATCCCCAGAAGCTCTTGTTTGGTTTTCTAATTGTTCCCCTTCGTGAATGACCGTGGATGCCTTCGGGGCGTCTGTGAGTGTGGGCAGGAGGCCTGTAGGACCAGACTGGCGGAGGACACGGACGAAGCAGGTAGCTTCCCCACAGTGAATCTTGTGAACTTTTAATCCCCTCCCTCCTTCCTAGAGGACCCCAACAAACATAGCTTCGGAGGCCCCAGGCTTAGAAATACAAGTCTGGGTATTGCTTCCATCTCTGCCTACGGGTGTCTGTGCAAAACTACAGAGGCTGGTAAAGGAATCTCGGCATGTTCAAGGCTGTCGGCAAGAGGCCTCCAGGGCGGCCAGCCTCATTCCTCTGCACAGCTGCAGCCAGGAGGAGCCGGGGTCCTCCCTGCCAGGTGCTGGCAGTCATTCGAAGGGTCACAGCAAGGGTTTCTCCTTTCAGAAGCACTGGGATGGCTCTGGGCTTGGGGGCTCAGGAATTCAATGCTGGTCTCGCATTTTCTAATGGAATGTGGTCAGAAATCTTTGTCACGAGGGCTTGAGGAGGATTCCTAGCCTGGCCCTCCTTCCGGACAGTTGGGGCATGGGATTTTGACTGGCTGAGCCCATGTCCTCCTCTCAGCGGTCATGGTGTTCCCAGCCATGCTGGCCTTCTTGGAAGTGGGAGTGTCCCTGGAGTTCCATGCCAGGGAGGAGATGGGTCTCCAGCACGAGCCGGGAGCCTGACACTTACTGAGTGGCCCTGGGGGCGGGGACGCAGAGTGCTGCAGGCAGTGGCTCTCGCAGCCTCCTCTCTCCTTCCTTATCGTGCTCGCCCTCCACCGAGTAGTTCAAAATGACACTTTTGCACTCAAGGTCGTCTGGCCTTGGCTGTTGGGAGGTGATGGGGCCGTGTCCACCTCTGGGGAGGAAACGCCTCTGTCTCCCTCTCGTCCCCATGTCCCCATGCCCCTGAGGGTTCTGTGGATTAGGTGGAGCTGAGGGAGCCCGGCTCCTGCCCTTGGGCTGCCGGGCGAAGGTGGGTCACGCTTCTCCCTGCCGCACCTGTTGCAGAAGCCATCTGGAGTCTAAGTGTGGGTCTCCGGCAGGGTGGGGGCGCCTCTCGGGGCCATGGGCCTGGGGGCCCTCGTGGGAGTTGTGGCCTGGCAGGTCCTGAAGGCTGCCTTCATTTTCCTGGTGTTATTCTTGGTTCAGAAACCCCAGCGAGCTCTCTGGCCTTTTGAAATCTCACCCACTGACTCTGAGAGGGCCTCTGGGCCCGTCCTGGGCTCCACTTTGAGGCTTTGTCCCTTGCACGGTTTTGCTTTTTAAAAGCACATTTCTCTCCATTCCAGCTGAGTCACCTTCCTCCTCCTCCTCCCGCGCTCTTCTTGACACTCCCGGGAGCCGGAAGGAGCCCTGTCCCCATCCTTGGCTCCTCCAGGCCAATTCTTTTCCAACTGTGGAGCTCTGAGGAGCCTTGGCACACAGCAGGTGGGCTCTGCCCCAAATCGCTCTCCTCCTGTCTCTGTCGAGTTCGGCTTTCCTTTCCCATTAAAGAGGTTTATTAATCAGCTTTTCTGTGAGTACCTTGTTGAGATTTTCAGAGAGAGCCTGGCAGGAAGGGCCCTCTGCTCCCTGGCATGGGTCTTGTCCCTGCCTGGCTGAATTTGCCAGGCAGGCTCTTCTGGTGGGAGCCGCAGCCCGATGGGGCTGTTCTGGGCCTGCCTGCCGCCCGTGAGAAGGGCTGGTCCCCACTGCGTGGGCCCCCTGCCCTCTGGCCTGTGGCAGGCAGGTTCCCACCGGGCAGGCCTGGCTCCTCTGGCCTGTCCCTTAGAGCCTAGAACCCACCCTAGAGTCAACAGGACAGAATGGCGGGGAGGAGGCCGCTCGTCCTGTCTGATCTTGGCTGGAGCCCAAAGCCACCCCAAATGACCAGGATAACAAGAATAATGCCCTTCGCACGGAATTTCGCAGTCTTCAGAGCGTTTCCTATGTATCGTGACTTTTCATATAGCTTCGTCATTTTATGCTTGCAACTCCCCTTGGAGGGAAAGCAGGGAGGCTGTTGGTTTTATTTTGGAGCTGAGGAAATAGGCTTAGAAAGTTTGACTGGTTGGCCAAGCTCTCCCAGACAGTCCTCATTTTTTTTTTTTTTTTTTTCAGTTTTTATTTGTATTTCTCTCTTATGCCCAAAGAGATTTACCTGGTGTAGGTGGCCAGACCACACTTGTCTATGTCTGCTGACTCCAAGGTGACAGCTTCCCAGTGACTTTTAGTTCTGAGATCCTCTCCCTGCTTCAGGGACATGTTGACGCTCTTCCGAGGCACAAGGACATATTTGCTCAGAAGTGACAGTAAACCGAAACTCTTCTGATTTGACCTTTCGGCGTTCTTTTAGACGAGAGCTTTCCTTTGTTCGTGCACACCATGCCCTACTGGGGTGCGGGAGACGCAGAAACCTGTGCAGGAAGTGACGCACGCCCTCTCCGCCCTCAAGGGACTCAGGGCCTGTGGTTGTCACAGTACCACGGGTGAAATCAAGATCCTAGCTTGGATTTGAAGAACATGCAACAAAATCAACCGACTGTCTTGGGGGAAGACAGGCACCCCGGGAGAAGAGAAGCCACCCAGAGCTTTGGGGATGAGGCGCCACACGTAGACAGGGGTGGGGCCGCAGGAAGCACTGAGGCGCCATCTTGAAGAGGCCATCTTGGAATGCCCCATCCAACGCCCCGGGAAGGGTCTAACCGCCCAGCTGAGCCCTTTCTGAATTCCTGACCCACAGAATCACGCACAACATAAACTAGGTCTACATCTACAAAGCTTTGGGGGGTGGTTTTGTTTCAGAGCGACAGGCAACTGGGAGAGAATTCCAGAGATGGCTCCTTCTTCCTCAACAAAGCCCTCTTTGGGGTCTTGGTCCTCCACAGAGTCACTCATACCTTGGAGGGCAAGCAGGCAGTCCCCCGACCTCTGGCACGTGGCTGCTGTTTTACGCGGGTGCTCCACTTCAAGAAGCACAAGAAATTCCGGAAGCGGGCAGTGGGGCCGGCCACCTCCTCTGCGGCACCTGGTGAACACCTGCTCTGCCGCTGACAACTCCTCAGCGGAGCTTGTCTTGCTCCCCCAGGTCACCCAGGCCGACGTGGGGGTAAACGGTGGCCGGCAGCTGCAGGCCCCCAGCGGCCACGTGGCTTCTGTTCTTGCATTTGGCGGGTTCGCGGCCACGGGCTGTGCTTCAGGCCCAAGTGTAAGTTGGCTTTGTGACCTTTCTCCTCGGTTCCCTTTGGGGAGTGGAGTTTCTTTCTTTCTTTTTTGGGGAGTGATAAAAGCTGAACTGCTTATGCAAGCAGGAACGCGTGACTACTGGACCAAGGCTTCTTTCTTCTCTTCTCCACCCACAAAAAATAATCCACATAAAACCTGTGTTCTGGCCAGGCCTTGTCCCCTCCGCAGCAGGAGGCTTTCTCTTTTGTTGACTTTAGAACAAATTCAGATTTCTGTCTCCAGATTTTGGGGCGTGCGGCTCCAGCTCCCTTTGGAAACTGCTTAAATGCAAGCACATTTGGAAACCTTCTGCCTCCTCCCTCCCACGGCCTAATAATTCCGAGCCACGGGTCCGACCAATCCTGAGGGCCCTGGGGAGGCAGCTGCGTTCTTGAGCCCGCGTGGCTGTGTTCGACCCGTGGCTTCACACCTGGAGAGAGAAGGCCAGTCAGATGGAGCCGAATGGGGGCTGGGGCAGGCGTGGGGGCCACCGCGAGAGCGTGCCAGCCTTGGGACCAGTGGCGGGCAGATTAAGATGTCTTCGAGCCTCAGTTTGTGTATCTGTAAAATGGGGTTTGGAAATAACATCGTTAAGCACCCGACAGAGCAGGGGGCGCTTCCAGAGCCCCAAGGGTCTGCAGCTGTCGGGATGAGAACACCAGTGGCGGAGAGCTCGGGGACCTGGCTTCTCAGACAGGCTGGTGACAGGTGAGTCTGATGAGAAAAGCTCCCACTGCGTGTTCCCAAAAGCCAGAGGCTCCCCAGATGTTTTCCTTTGTGGGCCACAAGAAGAACCTTTCAAAAACTTACCCCCACGCGAAGACAAGCCTGCTCACCCTTATTTTAACCAAAATTTCACTCTTTGCAGAGAGGAAAGGCGAGGGCAGTGATTTTTCTTTCTAAGCTCCTTGGAGGTTGGTGCTATAAACATGATGATTCTTTCCTAAGCCTTGCATGAAATAGGAATGATACTGGTAGGTTTTAAACTAGGAATAAATTGTGGGCGGAGACTCCAGGCCTGGGGAGGGGGAGAGCTGAGGGCTGAGGGCTCGCCTCGCAGGTTTGAGTTCAGGCTCCCCACTCCTCAGCCACGTGGTGAGGGACAAGGCCATACCTCGGTTCTTCACCTGTGCGACGAGGACTGCGCCTGTGGGGCAGAGTCAGGATGAGGTCATGCATGCAAACTGCCCGCCGTGGTGCCTGCCGGGTGCTGCCGAGGCGGCATCAACGCGGTGAACTGGGCACCGGCTCCATCCTGCATGGTGGGGAAGGGTCTGGAGGAGGCGGTGAGCCCAGCGCCATGAAGTGGGTGGCGCCTGCTGCAGGCTCAGTCTGGAGAAGGGGCAGCGTTGTCCTCTCTGGGTGGCCCTGGCGCGGCTTGGACAGGGCCCGCGAGGGAGGAGAAGCCCAGGGGGTCCTCTTCGCCTGGTGTCTGCCACGTCCCACAGAGCGTGAACCTCCCAGGTGTCAAGAGACCACCTGCCCCCAGCTGTCCCCCTTTGCACCGCACGTCAACCCCCCTCAGTCAATGACACTGCTCGAGTGGAAGCTATTCATTTAAAACCTTTATTGATCCTTGGAGGAAAATAAGGCATTGTGACAAGGTACAGAGCCTGCTGCCTAGGTCCACAGCAGAACAGATACTGTGACTTGGCGAGCCACGTGGTGCCCCTTCTGAGATCAGACGGGGCTGCTCTTCCTTAGGAAGTGGCCGCGGCAGGCATTGTTTTCCGTGTCGTGTCAGTGACGCCTTTCACTGGGTTCGAGTTTGAATCTCTGCCTGTGCGTATCAAAGCGGGATGGCGGCGCTGGGCGGGTGTTTTCTATTTATTTAGTTTTGGTGTCAGTATTTCACTATCCTGGCTCCTCCCGTTTCGGAATAACGGGGCTATTTATTGATACAAAGGAGAGGTGTTCAGATCGTCTTGTTAAGATGCAAAGCTCAAAATAAACACGGCATCTTTATTTGGAGATCCACATCCTTCCTCAAAGGAAGCTCGCGAGTGCATTTGTGTGCAGTGCGGAGCGAGGGGAGGGGCTGTCCCAGCGACTGCTTCTCCCACATTCTAGATTGTGCGAAGGTTCCTGCGGGCTCACACGTGAGTCTGGGCAGCCTGGAGCAGAAGAACCGGAGCCATCGGTGCCACTGCAGGCTGTCAATCACACGGCGAGTCGGAGGGAATGACAGTTCTCTAACTTTTGAGAACAAAACCAACCAAACCATGGCACGACCAACACGCAGCCGCCACCGTCATGGGCTGGGATGAGCTGGCGAGCTACGTCCGGCCTTGGGTGATAAATACAAGTGACAAATATTCACAATAGAAGCAACAAAGGGGACATCAGTAGGTGGGCACAGAGACGTCGGCACACCCTGTCCACGCTGGCCACGGGGAGCCGCCCACCCAGCGCCGCGGTTAGCTCGAGTGGTGGAAGGACATGCCAGCCTGCGGCGGTGGCTGTGGCACGCAGTCCCCATGGTTTACGCCTGTCCCCACGGCAGAGCCGGCAGTTGGCGTCTCCTTCCTCCCCTCGAGGGCTGAGCTGGAGTAAGGGCAGGACTCCTCTGCTCCCTGCGGCCCCGGGTCTTTCGGGTGCTTTCCGGGGCTTCTCCCAGCATGCCCCACCCCCCCGGCCCCAGGTTTCCTGTACCACGGGGACCTCGAGAGGTTGGGCTTGGGGCCTATAAATACCAGCTGGGTTTGGAGCCAAGACGTTCCCTAGAGCAGAGCTTTGGCATGTAGGTAAAGTGAGCTGTCTCTGGCCTCCGTGGCCGCGAGGGAGAGCCAGTGCGGAGAGGAAGGCGCAGACCCTCGCCGCCCCCGAGCGCAGGGGTCAGCAGGCTGAGCCAGGTCCAGCTGGGGCCTGTGGAGCAGACTCTCACTGGAACAGGGCCAGGCCCGCTCGTTTCTGTCTGGGCTGCTTCCAGCTCTCCCGGCAGGGTGGACTAGCTGCGGCAGGACGGCTCGGCCAGACAGGCCGAAAATACCGTGTTTCCTCTCTGACTCTTCACAGAAAAGGTCTGCTGGCCCTGGCTCTGGGAAGACCCAGGAGGCCTGTCCGGGCCTCACAGCACTGGCCTATCTGAGTCCTGGCCGTGACAGGCTGGACTTTAATTTGACAGCCTGTTGGGGAGAAATGCCTATCAATGACATGAGCTAAAAACTGCAAGAACTCCCCCTCCACGGACTTCCTTCCTGGCATAATCCTTCCCTTCCCTTCCTCAGTTCCATTTCTCCTCTCTGCCCTTCTGTCCATTTGACTCCCCTCCTCCTTGCTCAGTTTCCAAATAGGATCTGCAGAGTCCTGCCCTGTGGAGGCTTCCAGCCTCACCTCCTCCACTCATGGTGAAGGGTAGCCCTCTTTGGTTTTTTTCTTTTCTTTCTTTTTTTTTTTTTTTTTGTACCAGGGATTGAACCCAGGGGCACTTAACTGCGGAGCCACATCGCCAGGCCTTTTTAAAATTTAATTTAATTTTTTTGAGACAGGGTCTTGCTAGGTTGCTTACAGCCTTGCTAAGTTGCTGAAGCTGGCTTCAAACATGCGATCCTCCTGTCTTAGCCTCCTAAGCTGCTGGGATTGTAGGCGTGTGGTGCTGTGCCTGGCCAAGGTTAGCCCCTCGATGGGTGGTTCTCCCCTTTTCTTTTCTCCAGCATGGGGAAGCCAGGTTTCCTGCGAGGCCGAGCAGGGTGGTGGGCACAGAGCTCGCTGGGACCTGGCTGTGGGTCAGGGTGAGCGGCCTGATGGCCTCCCTGGTGCGTGCACGAGGTCTGTCCCAGGTGAGTGCGAGCCCAGCCAGACACGGTGCTGCTGGATTCTTTTAAAAATTGCACTTTAAAAAATTCGGCCCCAAAGGGTGGGCTGGGGCTATTTTTATCCCCCCCCACTTTGAGCTGGTTTTAATGAACCAGTTGCTTTGTTTGAAAGGCATTTATTTAGACAACAGATGTGTAGATGTAACTGGATAAATAAAAAAGTGGAGTCGAGATTGGAAGCAGTGGTTAAAGTAGAAACACACAGGGGTCACTCCTCCGACCCTGTCCCCTGGGCAGAACAATGGCTCAGAAATTACACATGGAAACGACACTGCCCCTGCTCCTCAAGCAGCTGAGCTGCGAGGTCCCATGCAGGAAACTGAATTGGGCTCCGCAGACCACCGCGGCTCCTGTCCACCTGTCCTGCACACCGGGGACACCCTCTCTCCACTCTGGCCCTGCCTTGCCCTCCCGACAGCGCCGGAGGCTGCAGGGTCTCGCCCCCAGCGCATGGCCCAGCCCAGGCGGGCGCTCACCTGCCCGGAGCAGGGCACCGCAGCCCACCACCCACTGGCCCACGGTGGAAAGAAGACAAAGACACAGGAGGTCGCAGGACGCCCCCGAGCACGTGAGGTGCCCAGCTCACCAGGCCCACTGAGACCCCGCTGCCCCAGGAGTCTCCATCTCACCTGTTCATACATCGTCATGAAGTCCACAATCCCACAAAATCCTGCGTGTGACATCCCCCCTCTTTAATGGCAAATGTTTTGGAATGTCCATAGATAAGAAAATGGACGGCGTGGAGGAAAGCTTTCGTGCGGGCCTTGGATTTCACCTCCGGATGTCGGAGTACTCAGACTGTTCGTCCTCCCCCTCGCTGCTCCCGGTAGGTCCCTGGGCGCCCTGACTGCCCGCTCGGCCCCGGGCCTGGGCGTGGGGGTGGCTCCTGCTACCTCGCTCGTCCTTGGGGCCTCTGCCGGCCTCCCTGCTGCTGGGCTCCATGAGGTGCTGGCTGGCCTCCCCACGGTGGGTCCTGGAGAGCCTGGCTCTGTCCCCTTGGGGCTGGTGCTCGGGGGCCGCCGTGGGGGGCCTCTGGATGGCGGAGGTGCAGAAACTCAGAATGGAGCACAGCCCTCCCCAGTTCTGTTCGCACTGGGCCTGGACGCTGTGGGTGACCGCCTCCTTCACCTCCTCCCCGCAGGTGAGCAGCAGGTTCACGAGGTCTACGTAGGGCCTGGAGGGGGAGAGCAGAGACACTGAGGGTGGCCAGAGTCCCAGAGAGGCCCCGAGGGCTGCGACCAGGCCAGGAAAGGGGAGGGGCCGGTGCTGGAGGGTCTTCCTGGAACCACTGGAGCCCCTGCCCATGCTCTGTGGAGCCCTGGCCTCTGGGGCATTTCCTAGGCGGCCACTGTGGACCAGCTCAAGGTGGGGTCAGAGCCCCAGGGGCTGTCACCCTGAGTGGCTGTAGAGAGAGCCCACAGCAGGACAGAGGGCAGTGCCAACGGCGGGTGCAGGGGACAAAAGCGGAGGCCCAGGCACCGGAAGGAAGGCGAGATTGCAGGAGGGGCTAGTGAGGGACGGGCAGGAGCCCTGGGGGCTGCCAGAGCTTGGGGTCAGTGCAACAGCTCAGGCAAGGGGCGGAGGGCCTCAGTCAGCAAGTGAGCGGCCACGAAGCGTTAGGGTGCTGAGAGGGCTCCTGATGGCTTCCAAGGCCCCGGCATTGTGGTGACAGTGAGGCCACTGCTCCGCACCAGGGACCCTCTTCCAGGGCCACCTCCCTGAGGCTCCCCGGAGGCTCCTTCCCCACACCTGTCTGCGGCTGGCTTAGGCTCACGAGGAAGGGTGTTTTGGGGGGTTCCTGGGTGTACTTCCCTCAGCAGCAGGGGACTGGGGCCTGTCAGGCCTCCTGGCTGGGAACGACAGCCACAGCCAGCTGCTGGGCTCACTCCGGTTGCCCTTCAGGGAAAACGGCTCACTCCAGGGCTGGAGGGGGCGCGCAGAAGGTGGGGACGCGTCAAGACGGGCGTGGGCCACCGGGGAAGAGGCGTTCCCAGCCATGGGCTCTCGGGGCCACCTGCTCAGCCTTTCTTACCTCTCATTGGCTTTTCAGAACTCCCAAGGTGGGGTGGCTATGGCATGCTTCATTGGGGGTGAACACCTACCTACTTTCCTTCCTCCCTCCCTCCCTTTTTTCCTCCTTCCTTCCTGGTGCTGGGGACTGAACCCAGGGAGCGACTCAGGTGTGCCGGGCAAGGGCTCCACCACTGAGGTAGGCCCACAGCCCGCTGACCAACATTTTAAAGCAGCCCTTAGCTAGCAAAGGTCCTGGATGCATCAGATCATGAGCATCACAGCCCTGGACGTCACCTTGAGCAGGGAAGTCACTTGGAACACGAGATCATTATAACAAGCCTGGCCCGGAGGGCTGTCGCGCCTGTGTGATCTTTCTTTGCAGTGCACCGCGGCTGTGCAGAAAGAGCAGGCTGTTTTAAGACATTGCAGTGTTGACCGCTGCTTTACTGATTAGTCCTCAGGTTGTGATTGGGCGAACTGTCCTCGTGGATGTAGAGTGATAAGAAGGAGAAGGTGGCTAAGAGGGCAGGAAGTCCCGGGGCCGGGCTGAGAGCGGAGAGGAATGTCCTGGCTGGTGGAGTTCAAGTTGCCTTCTAAGTGCTCCTGGATGCTGTGGGCATCATCTGAGCCTGGCTATGGGCAAAGTGCTTCAGGTCTCTAGGTGGCCTGCCAGTGCCAGTGTTAGCAAGACACGGTCTCCTTGGGCTACCTCGAGGAGGGCCTGCGTGTGGCACCGCAGGGGAGAAAGCGCTCCATGCATATTTGACTCTTTCTGCCTTGAAAACTAGCAACTGGCTGGGGTTTCTCAAGTTCACCAGGTACCTCTGCTAGAGCAGCCACAGGGTCCTAGCACCCGACTGCACCTGTCACCCCGGGGCCAGGGGCACACGGCAGGGGCTGTGGCTGTCTTTGGGGTTTGGGTGGATTCTCTCCCTCAGGCGTCTTTGCTGTGAGCAGGCGGAGCAGCCTGCCGGCCTCCTGAGAACCCCAAGGGGGACTGGACCCCGGGGGCAGGACCAGCCCGCGGCTCTCTCTCCCGGGAAGCTGTGGCCTGGGGGGGAGGGCGGTGTGTTCAAGTGAGCTAATCTAAGCCGTGGGGCCGCAGGCTGAGTTGTGTCTAATGACAAAGCCCAGCTCTCTTGACTGGGTGTCAGCAAGGCTCACAGATTAAAAACCACACTTGGAGGGGGATGTGCCGGGAGGCTCCAAGCCCTCACTGGCCGCAGCACCCAGTGACGGGGTGTGTGCAGGCCGAAGCAGGCTGCCCGCAGCTAGGGGGAGGCAGATGACAAGGAGAGAGATGGGGCGGGCAGGAAGAGGCAGGGAGCAGAGGGGCCGAGAGCTGCTTTACCTGCAAGTGCTTGTTTTGGGATCAATGGGGTCGGGGTGAGGAGGGGGTGCTGTGAATTCTCGGGTGACTGTACGTCCTCTCTAAAGTGATCAGCAAACTCAGTTCTCATTCTCATTGTGACCAATGCCACACAATCTGTAAGGGCCTTCTTGAGTCAGTTAAGATGGTGGAAAAAATAAAAAGCTAAACATCTCAGGCAGTTGAGCTTGATGTACAGGCAGACGCACTGCACAGCTGGGGCTTCGTAAGGGCAGCTGAGGGGGGTTTTGGGGGAGCTGGTATTTGGTGGGACTCACTGCCCAGAGGGGCTGGCTTAGCCAGAAGCAAGAGGACCTGTGTGTGACCACACAGCGTGTTCTTAAAAGAGGCCACACTCCTGATCAGAGCGGGCCTCCTGCATTTCCAGAGCAGGCCAGGAAGGAACCCTTTGCAAGCAAAGGCCTGGTGCACAGCGTGCCACGTTGCCACGAGGAGACACTAGACAGCCACTTGACCTCCTTCAATTTCAGGGGGACAGCATGCAAAACCCTCAAAACTTCAGTCTCCCAAGGAAGACACTCAAGGGCTGGGGATCTAGCTCAGTTGGGAAAGCGCTTGCCTTGCATGCACAAGGCCCTGGGTTCAATCCCCAGCACCACACACACACACAAATCCAGAGACGTTCAACACCATGTTGTAGACTTACAGACCTGGACCGCATGCCCACAGTCAACAAGCTCTCTCTCATGGGTGACAGTGGGGGATGGGCAGGGAAAATGAACTTATGGAGCATGCGTCTTTTGGGGGGTACCTGGAAGGAAGGGGTTTTCACAGAGCTCTCTGTGTGAGACGGGGATCTGTCTGAGAAAAGCAGAGAACTGTATTATATTTGGGGATCCATGAGGTGTCTGCAGGCCTAGTGAGGGAGGATAGGCCAGGAACAAGGAGGTTGAGTCCTGACAGCTGGCTTGTTCCTGACAGCTGGCTTCAGGTATCTAGACCCTCTGCATCTGTGGGTGCAACCAGCCGTGAAGCAACAATATTTGGAAAACAAAGTGCATCTGTACTGAACTTGTGCAGATTGTTTTTCCTACACGTTATCCCCTAACCAATACAGTGCAACAACAATTTCTATAGCATTTACATTCTATTAGGTATTACAATTCCTCTAGAGACGATCTAAGCATATGGGTTGGGGATTGAAATGAGAAAACTGCTCTGTGCATTTATGACTATGTCAAAGGAACCCCGCTATTAGGTATAACTAAAATGCACTAACATTTTAAAAAGTGAAAAACAAACAAATAAGCAAACATGTACGGGTCATATGCAAAACCCATGTCATTTTATATAAGGGACTTGAGCACCTATGGCCTTGTGTATCGGAGGAGGACCCTCCAGGCCCTCGGGATGACCGCGCACCACCAATCCCCACACTGAGCCCCAGAGCGAGGGTCGGGCGCTCAGCTTCACTTCCCTCTTCTATAAAACGGGATAGTAATCTCCATCTTGTAGCGTGATTGGGAAAGACAAGTGTGTTGATTCATGTAAAGATCCTGGCCAAGGACCTGGCACGTTAGCAAAAAAGGATGGTTATCACTGTTGTGGATGCTGTTATTACTGTTGTTCTTTTAGATGTATTTGCAAGACTGAAGCTGTGGCACAAGGTGTTAGTATGAATCAAGGGAAAGGCAACGGACGCTTGCTTTTGGCAAGAGCTGCCTGCATCCATGCCCCACGAACTTTATGATCCCGAGGCTGTACCTGGTGTTGCAAGACACCTGCAACCTTATGACCAAGTGGGCAGTGCCCACAGAGTTGTTGTCCTCCGTGACTGAGGTGATATTGGGGGTGAGGGTGGGGTAGCCTGTTTAGTGACATAGCTGGGAGCAGGTCATGGCATGAACTGAGGAACAAGAGTTCACGTACTGACTTGGCCCCATGCCACCCTGTGGAAAGAACCAGGGTGCCCTCAGACTGGCAGTGACATGTGCGGGACTGTTAGCTGGTAGCTTTCCTTCTGCTCCGAGGAGGGAGCCATTGGCCTGTCCCTCATGTTAGGAACAACTGTGTACCAACTTGCTTTACCATTCTGCAAAAAATTGGGATCTGATAGCTGGGATGATTTTTAAAGAATGAGGTGTTCTGGGCTTATCAGTGAATCGTAAGTCTTCAAATGAGGACTGTTCGCCTTTTCCTAGTTGGGCATGCCAATGCTTTGCAGATCAGCTTTTGATGTTTGTTTTGCATTTTCTCTGGTAGGGTCCTTTTAAAGAAAGGAGAGCCTTGGGGTGGGGGGAAGCACTGCTCTCAGTTAAGAGCTGCACTGCCTGGACCCCTGGACTTGGGAGCTTTGCCCTTCCCCTCAGGGGTCTCAGTTTTCTCATCTGTAAAATGGAGCTAGTCAAAGCATCCGGGTCTTGGGGCTGCTGCGAGGGTCAGGGGAGACGTTCACACACAGCACTCAGCACAGGGCCAGCGCTTGACAGACGTTCAACAAATGTCTCAGCACTTAGCTGCCCCCCAGGCCAACCCTGCAGCTACTTGGGATATTCAGAGACTTCCTTGTCCAAGGGGAAGATGAGTATTTCTGGATTCAAATATTTTGGTAAAAGTTATGTTGTTTCTGGGGCCCAGGATTTGGAAAGTGGTGATGAACATCTCACTTTTTCCTGAGAGCCAGAAGGACAGGAGGTCCTGGGGGACTCTGCGCCCCTCTTGGGAATGCACCTCGGTCAGCAGGCCCCCGGCTGGCCTCGCAGTGGGCGGCTCCGGGCTGCGGCGGTACTCACCCATGCAGCAGCAGGTCCTTGAAGTGGATCATCTCCACCATCACCCGGACGTTCTCCCGCGCCGCGGCGCACAGCCCGTGCTTGAGGTAGCATTCCCGCTGCAGCTGGAGCACCATCTCCTTAATGGCCGGGCACTTCCGGCTTATGCAGCCGAACCTGTGCCGCAGGGCGTGGGCCTTGCACTTCAAGGCCTCCTTGATGAACGACTTGCCCTGAGAACAGAGGGGGCGGGAGGAGAGGGCGGAAGGCCGCGCGTTACGCGTGCGCACTGACCTCCCTTGGCACTGACCTCCCTTGGGCCGACACTCAGGCCTTTGTGGACAACAAATCCCAGCCCTGCCTCAGACCCACGTCCTCCCCAGGTGACGGGGTATATCGGAGGTGCATCCAGAATGACAGGACACCTCCGGCACGGGGCCAGAAAGGATGTTAGTGTTGTGCACTAACAAACCTGCCTCCTTCCTCCCCAGCTGCGCCTCGCGTTTCCCTTGAACTGGGGCTTCCGCGGCTGTCCGGCTGTCCGTCAGGGCCGCGCAGCGCTGGCTGCTGGGTGGCAACTTTTCTGGAACACCCGGGGAACTGGGCCATGACTCCTTTGTGGTTCTCAGCAAGGGTCCTTCCCGAGTGGAAGGTGCGCTGGCCGAGCTGCGCCCCCTCCTTCCATTCAGGAGCCTCACCAAGGTGGGGCCTGCGGCCTCCCTTCCTGCCTAGGGGCCACTCAGGCCTCCTCTCATCCTCCAAGCAGGAGCGTTCTTTGCCCTTCCGAAAATGACTCTACTCCTTTAAACTGTTAGGATTTTTGCCACCAAAAGGCCACCTGGCACCCGGCCTGGCAGCGTCTGAGCCCCAGTGGCCCTCCCCCACAATCCGGCCTCTGAGAGGCCAGCATACATCTGGCCCGCCGCTCTTTTTCCTGGCAACCCGATTAGACTGTGCTTATCCTAGAAAGGAGACAGCTGTTGGGGCTGTGCAGGGAGCTCTGCCCTGCTTCCTCATCAGCCCCCGGGCAGGGGGCGCTGGGTGCCCACCCAGGAATCCCCACAGCCTCCACTACTCTAGAAACAAGCTGCGGTCTGAGAGGCCACCCCTTTGTTCTTAGAGGGCCCGGGAAGCCCCTGAGTGGAGAGAGTAAATGGGTTCAGGTTGGACGCAGGAAGCCAGCCAGCACATTCATTTTGGTTCTCTCTTTAGAAGCGACTGAAATGTGCCCAGATAGCGTCTGGTGGCTGAAACACCCCCCTGTGGCCCCTCTCCTGTAACTCTCCAGTGGGAGACAAACAGGACCGAGGGCTTGACTAGTTCTGAGCTGAGAGTTGACTTGTTGGGGACGCCTCTAACTTGAGAACGTATTCCTGTTGGTTGAGGAAAAAAGGAAGATGAATTCGCCGAGGGCTGCAGCGACCTGTTCTTGGTATTCTTCCCTGACATCCTGTGGGATCGCCTTGCCACACACATCTTTCCCCCGGATTTCCTATTATGCTTCCTAATTCCAGTTAATCCAGAAGGGATGCATTATTAGGGAGGCGCGAGTTCAAAGTTCTGCTCTTTCCTTCCCTGCGCTGCTTCCCCTCTTGCCACCTCACATCCTCTGTGGGTTCGTCTGCCGGCCTGTTGCCTCCCCTGCTGGCTCCCAGGCCTGGCCTTGTCGGGCCCTACAGGATGTCAGGGGCTGCTGACTGGTGATGGGCATGAATCACACCTCAACGGTGGCCTCTTCAGACGCTGTCTGAATGTGCTCCAATGCCGGGGGAGAGGAAGTGATGACATATAGTAACAGGGTGTTTCAACAGGGCACGTGGAGCCAGGGAGGAGACGAAGGTGGGCCTAATGCCACGTGCCGTATGAGCACGCACTTATCTGGGTTGTTGGCATCGGAGCCATAGATGCTTGTTAGGTCCCTGCCCCGAGTGGCAACTCAGCTTTACCCTGGGACCCCAGAATATCTGAAGTGGGTCAGGCCCTGGCCATATTGACTATATAGAACAACAGAGAAGTGCAGTGCGCCATCCATGGTTCTGACTTTTCAGGTTGGGAGAAAAGAGTCTGCTACTTAGGAGGAAAAAACATCTGTTTTTCTGGAGGCTTTGAAGAGTCCAGGTTGCCTGCCCCCCCGCAACTATTAGGTGGAAAAAGCTTTTGGAATATGATACTGGGGTTCCTTGTGCCTGCCTCTTTAGTGTACTGTCCCTCATGCAATGGCTTTGGGGACTGGGTTCTGGGTGGACAGACACGATGTGTCCCCCTCAAGGTGTCTGTCATTTCCTATGATTCTGGTGTGCAGGTCCCTTCGCCTGAGACAGCTTCAGAGTACAGAAGGATTCACCTCCATAGAGACAGCAGGGCATCAGTGCCACGGGGAGACCCTGGCACCCTGCTCACACCTGGAATGTCTCTCGCAAGCTCTGAAATGAACCCAAAGAACAGCTAAGGAAACCTGTTAAGGGGTTACGGAGTCTGTTAAGGACTTTTTCCAGCAAACATTTCTATCACACCATGCTAACCCGAAACATTCTCCACGCTCTCTGTGGTCTTTACCTGGGCATCAAATTTTCCAGCGTTGTGCAGAAAAGTCATGCAAATCCCATGTAAGCCCCGAATCTCACAAGAGTTGTTCTCGAAACATTCAAACACGCCACACCCCACATCGCCAGCGTTGACCAAACAGTGTTGGATCTCCGCTAAAATGAAAATTACAAATATATACACAACTCAGCCATGCTGGGGAACACAGAGAGGGCAGCTGAAGGAAAAGTTAGTGAGGACTAGAGGAAAATTTAAGGAGGAAAAAAAAAGTTAGTAATAACTATATCAGAACGGAGGAGCAGGGGAACCAAATTTCATCACTAATGCCACTCACAGAAAATGTGATATTTGTAAATATTTGTAAAAATTAGCCAAGAATTATAAAAATCAGAATCAGAAATTAAGTCTTGAGTATTCTCCCCCCCTCCTTTCCATTTTATTAAAGCATTTATGGGAACATGTAGTTTGAGAGCAGAAAATATATTAATATTAGCTTTTTAAACTCACAGACAAAAATAAGATTTTAAGATGAAGGTATTTCATCAATGAAATACCCTTCTCTACTTGGATCTGTAGAAGCTGCAGCTATTAAATCAGTCATTTCCTTCCTGACCCCCAAATGAGACCGTCCCAAAAGCAGTTTCAATTCAGCTTTATGATTCAACACCTAAAAATCAAAACAAAATTCCTATTAAGGCAGCGCCTCCAAACCATCCGCATTAAAAATACCAAGCTAGGGAAGCTGCGGTTTGCAAGCAGGCTGGGGAATCGAGTCTGACCCTGCCTAGCTTACCAGAACGCCACCATCCGCCGTTAGAGGTTCCTTTTAATTAGGGATCCGGTGTGAGATATCACTTAATCCCCTGGAATTCCCGTGGCCCGGGAGCCTGCTGCCCTCCTTCGCAGAATGTGTTCCTAATTCGTCTCTCCAAAAGGACAGACTGAGGGAGTTAACTGTCAGGCTGCCGCATGGGAAGCCTCTTCCCTCCCTCCCCCTACCCAATTTTCTGATTTAAACCGACCACAAAATTACATCAGAAAAGTATCTTTTGGAAGAAGGGCGGAGCCGGAGTAGACAATCCGCACTCCAATTCATCTAGCGAATGAGGGGTGTATTTGTGGAGGGTCACCAACTACCCAGAATCAGATTCAGTTCCCAGAGAAAGCTCCGGAGAAGGGGAAGGGTTCGGCGAGGGTCCCAGGGTGTGGAGGGCGCCCGCCCCGGCTAGTGAAGGCGAGAGGCTCCGGGAGGACCCCCGGCGCATACCGGAAGGAGGGCGCAGGGCAGCGATTCACTCACTTGGGGCGTCCCCTGTGGGCATTCGTGCACTCCGGCGAGGGCTGTGAGCGCACGCTCGCACAGCCCCCCAGAACACAGCGGGATTGGGTGCCGAGTGGAGGAGCTGAGCTCGAGGCGACGTCTCTCTCCCCGGAGCTAGGAAAAGGCCAGCCCAGTGTCCCGCACGCCTGGCTCTGCTCTGCGCCGCAGCTCGCGGGCCAGCAGAGAGCCGGTCGAGCAGAGGCGGCGCACGGTTCTCGTCCGGTCACCATTTCTTCTCTTGCTGACCTTCCCAGGAACAGGGGACTGCGGCAGCACGACGGAGGTATGCTTTGCTCGACCCCTACCCCTTCCAAGAGCAAATCCCCCAGGGGGGAAGTTCGCGACGCAATTCGTCTAGCCAGCAAAGTTCTGGGATATCGGGCATCTTTTGAGGAGGGAGGGAAGCAGTCCTGCCGAGGCTGGCCAGCTGTAAAGAGAGGTTCTCCCGATGTAGGGCTTAACCCCGCTCAGGGGACCCTCGGAGCCTCCCTCCGGCCAGCCGGAATGGAGAAGTGCGCTTTGCACTGGACCCGAGACTTAAGGCTGGCTCTGGCAGCGTCGGCGCTGCCTCATTTCCCCTCAACCCCGGGGGAGGATAGCAACAAGTCCTGCCCCAGCCATTTCATCACCCAGCTAGCACGTGCGGATTCCGGGCGCTCCGAGCGCGGCGCAGACCTAGCTTTGCCTTGCGCTTTCCTTTGCACGTCCGGCGCCACCCCAGGAGTTTGGCTGCCGGGGTGGGCGTCCGGTTCTGGGCGAAACGCCCAGGGCGCGCTGCGTGGGTGCACGGTGTTCTCTCGGGGCAGCTCCTGGCCGCAAGGGCGCACGCATTTACCTGTGTTCTGCAGAGACAGGCGGCCTTTCTGCTGGGAGCCCCTGTCTTGAGGACCTTCGGGCGGGTTAGTGGCGTCGGTCCCCAGCGCCAGGTCGAAGGTGGCCAACACCAAAGCCAGGGTCACGAACTGACCCAGACGCTCGGCACACATGGTTCTTGGTCTAAACCTCCCGCCTGGAGACCTGGATTCTTTGTGCTCCTCTCCTCCTCTTCCTCCTCCTCCTCCGCGGCTTCCCCTCCTCCTCCCACTCTTCCTCCTCGCTCGCCTTTTCCCTCCTCCTCGCGGCCGCGGCTCGGATCGAGGTTACCCAGCGCCCTCCCGTAGCTCTCCGGAGAGCATGTGACCAGGCCGTTAGCAGAGCCGCGAGTGCCCGGCAGTGGCAGGGATGGTGCCTCAAATATCCCTGGAAGCTCTGGTGTCACTTGAATGAAGGAGTCGAGCAGGTGTTGTCCCGGCGGTTGGACCAATCCGAGACCCTGGCCCGTTTGACAACACAGCCTGGAGGCGGGGCCTGCGCCCCACTACTACAGGAGGAAGCCGAGCTCCCTGGGAGCGCCCGACAAAGTTGCCGACCTGGCGGCGGCCGCGCGTTTTGCGTGCGTGTGTGAGTGTGTGTGAGCGCGGCGGAGATGCGTGCGCGTGTGCGGGTGCTCGGAGGCAATGGCCGAACAGACAGAACAATCCAAGCGGAGCCCAGCTCCGGTTGCAGTTAAAGGGCGAGAGGGGACGGTTCGCGCTGGCACCGAGTCACCGGGTCCCTGGCTCGCGTCACGACCTCATCGGGCTGCGAGTTTCCTCTTTCCAGTTTGGAATTCAGGAAGGTCCGCAGCCCCGAGGTGTTGCTAGGTTGGAACAGAGCTACCTGGGCACAGTGGCCCTGAGGGCAAACTGCACGCACAGAGGGATTCTTAGCGCGAGACACTTTGCGTTAAGACAAAGTAAAACAAACAAAAAGAAAAACAAACAAACAAACAATAAAACCACGACTGAAGACGGGAACCGAAAGAAGTGCTGATATTTGCCCTGAGCAACTGCCGCCGCCTCCTCTTCCCGCTTTCTTTTTGGTGGGTGTGCAACACCTGGGATGTCCTGTCTCGTTCCTCCCCCAATCCAGACGGGTTCCAGTCTGGGCTGCAGAGATCCAGGTGACAATTCCGACTTGCATCATTTCCAGGCGGGTGGCCCGGAGGCCCCGGCAGCCTGACTCAGCCCGCCGCGGAGCATCGCGTGCTCCGAGGCCCGAGCTTGAAAGGCAACCTCGGGCGTCTCCAAGCACACACTTCTCTGGTCCTAAAGTGCTACTCGCCGCCCTGCGCCGGTTCCCGCGCTCTTAGTCATGGGATGGAAGTGGTAAAAACCAGCAGAAAAGCGAAATCTGGGGGAGAGTCTCTCCATCTCTTCTTCCCTGTCTGAGCCCCGTCCCTAGCCCCGCGGGGATGAGGTCGCCCCCAGCTGCTTTCTCCCCGCCTGGAGGAAGCCAGGGGAAAGTTGGGCGCCGCTCGGAGCGCCTCTTCCCCGCGCTGGGTGCGTACGTGTGCACGCTCACGTCTCCCTCGCGCCTGGGCCGGGGACAGGAACTGCTCACGGCCTCGTCAACCCGACGGCGCAGCTCGGGGGTCCACAGGGGTGGGGGAGGGTGGGAAGCGAGTGCTGCAACCTAGAGCCGCCGCACGCTCCGGGTGTTGGCACGCCCTCGCCCTTCCCCCGGAGTCCCACCCTCCTCTTGGAGAACAGGTGAGCCCGGGTACCTGCTCTCACCCCCACCCCCGCCCCGCTCCCCGCCCGCGCCCTGTGCAGCAATGCGCAGGGGAGATTTCATCACCCACTGCCCGCGGCCACACAGCCCCTGGTCTCCTTCTGGGGCCGCCATGTGACACTCCTGGGGGAGGGGGCACAGAGACACTTGGGCAGGTCATCCTTAGGCCGCTGCTAGGTTTCTAAGGCTACCTTCCCTGGCTCTCAGTTGCCCTTGGGCGTGGGGAGGGCGGAGGCTGGGGGCCAGGGTGAGCACCGCTGGCTGGAACTGTCCCGAGGGTTGCATCCAGCCCTCCTGAGGGCTGGATGGGCGGGGAAGGCACCTTCGCTGTGGGCTTTCCAGGGGCCGGAGACCCCAGAAACTGCTCATCTTTCAGATTCCCTGGAAACAGTCACTTTGAAGGTTTGCAATGTTGGTGAGAAACTGACCGCCCATGTCCCGGGTTCCAATGGCAGTTACTTCCTGCAGCCTGAGAGCTTTTGTGGAGAGTGGAGGGCGTACCCTGCCTGAGGAGGAGCCAACCTCATTCCCATTTTGAACCGTTAATTTATGAAAAAACCTCTCCTGCAGACCCTAGAAACAAAAAGCAAAGGACTCAGGGCATTCTGGCCTGTTCTGCCTCCAAAGGCCCTAAATTCCCAGGAGTTAAGCTGCCACTTGCTCCCAGCCTTGCTTAAAGGGGTAGCTGAGTAGACTTTCTTTCCATGTGGCCTCTTTTGAGCAGTACTGGCATTTAAAATGCATCTGGTCACCTGTTCTTTGGGGCAACAGAAACAGGAGATGCAGCCACAGGAGCGAGTCACCTTGCCGGATACAGACTGCTTGGCACCTGGAGCACCTGCCAGACCTCCCCGCCGCCTTTCTAGGTTCCGCCTTTCTTCACCATGAGGCCCTGGCCTGCGCTGGAAGGACCCTACATAATGTAAAAATTCACCCCGAGGCTATTTGCTCCAAACATGCAAAGGGATATCATGGTCCCCAACCGCCCTTTTAGAACAAGATGAACGCAATGCAGCTGCTAGAATTTGAGGTGTTGTAAGCGCAGATCCTAGTCGTAAAAGTTTATCTCTGGACCCTTTAGCCAAGGCTAAATCATCCAGAGAAGAGTGCCACCAGGGCTGTATGAATTTTGCAGAATCACTAGGCAGTTTGCTGGGCTACTGGCTTGGGCTGGAGGCCACGGTAGAAGTGGGGCAGGGGTCACAGGCCGATGACGTAGTTGTGATCCCCCTCTCTACCCTGGGTGGGTTCCTTTAGCTCCATCTGTCACTCAGGATTTGGTGGATGGTGGCTGATGAAAGTGGGGAGAGGGGAGACAATAATCATGAAGCTAAAATGAATGGAGAACAGGCCTGCACCCCATTCCAAGCCCGAGTGTCCCTCCAGACCCCAAGTCCACCCTGAGGGGGAACTGAGACACTTGAAGAAGTGAGGACAGATGAGCTGGTGCTGTTCTGCCGTTCAGGAGAGTCTGGCTCTCCTCCTCTGTGTAGGGCTACGTGACTGTGGCGAGGCAGACGTGGCCTGCCTCATGACATCATGGCTTCTGTGGTTGAGGCAGGAGACCCGCATTTCCCTCTGAATGTCCTCTTCACAGTCACCTCAGTCAATCCTAAGAAGGAAGGTTTTGGGGAAGTGGGTATGGGTTAGAACTGGAAAGACAGAGGAGGATATTGACAAGTTAAGGCAAGGGACAGAGTGGACGTCACGGGTGGGAGGGCCAGCGGAGGTGAATGCCTGGGGATGTGGCAGGATTTGCATCAGGAATAGGAGGTGCCCAGTTTGTTACTGAAGAAGGAGATGGAGCTGGTAAGATTGGCTGGGATGTGTTGTAAGGCTGGGGTCACTGTGACAGATCATGGGAGCCCACCATGGGCGACCTTGTTCTCTCATCCTCAAGGGCATTTGAGGATAAACCTGTAGGATGTGCTTGGACTTGACTCTCTTTAGGAGTCAGGAGAAGTTCAGGGGTGCAGTGCTGCCTCTGGGGGACAGGGAGAGGCATGGGAAGGAATGAGCTGGATCTTGAGGTGGTGGACAGCAGGTGCTGCTCGGTTGCAAACAGTCGGGCCTGAAAGGATGGGTGCTGTTCTTGCCGGCAGAGGCAAGGACTTGTAGGCTGACACACGCGGTCCAGTCCAGGCTTTCTGTGACTTGCAGAACCCAGGAGAACATGGCTCACAGTGGGGAGCTCCGCCCACCGCACGCCCCACCCCCTTGGGGCAGGCTGTCTGGGCTGATGGCACCACCTTATGGTCAGAGGGGGAACTGCCTGGCCAAACAGTCACCTCCTAGAGGCTCTAAGGCCTGGGGCACTGGTATTGCGCCCCTCCATTTCATTACCTTTTTCTTACCGAATCGGTTCATACCGAATTAGACGATATTTTCGCAATGGCACGCTCCAAATCTAAATCCCCCTTCAAGGAAATGTCTTTCAAACATTTTTATTTCCTTCTTCTTTCTCCTTCCTTCGTGGTCTCCCACAGTGAGTCCCAAGTCCAACCTGGGCTCCAGTGCGTCAAGCCTGTAGGAAAATGGAAAAAGTCCTAGAAGTGAAGCTGGACGGTGGAGACCACAGACTGCTGCAGTCTAGCCTCCAAAATATTTTGCAAGCTGAGTTCCCTCTCCCAAAGTCCCCATCTTTCTCTTCTTTCATTAAAGCTGATTATTTCATTAAACAGAACCAGGGTAAAGGAGATCATGTCTTTAATGTTTGGGTTTGCTTGTTAGTACTACTGTAAAAGTGTCAAACGTGTTTTCTACTAATTTTCCCTGTTGAAATTCAACAACAATACTACTTAAGAAGCCCATGCGGGGCTGTCCTGGGAACTCATCGTGTGTAGGATTGTTTTTTTAGCCAGGCATGGTGGCATGCGCCTGTGGTCCCAGCTCCTCCCAAGACTGAGGCTGCAGGGTGGCTTGGGCCCAGGAGTGTGAGGCTAGCCTGAGCAACATAGTGAGATGCTGTCTCAAAGCCACACACAAAACAAAAGAAGTTTTTTTTGGAGAAAACTATATTCTGGGTTCCCAAAACAATCAACTCAAAGTGCCAGGGCTCAACCTGCTGTGAACTGGGTTTTTCCTATGGGTCAAACAACCCATAGTCACACTGTTGGTGGGTCAACTGGAAATAGGAATGATCAAAAGGAATTTTTAAAAAACCCAACAGAATAGAAACACAGTATCCCTCACAATAAATCCATTTACTGGAAAGAATATAAGGCAGTAAACCCACGTGTCTGCTTGTGGTCTGAGTTTTGTTAGTGCCTTGTTCTGCAGCCCAAGTAGCATCCCCGGAAACCTCTCTGTTTCCCTTGGGTCGTCATTTTTATCTCTTAGTTGCATGCTTCATCTCTCAGGAAGGTGAGAAAGGAGACGGGGGATACCATCTTGGTAGTCTTCTAATTTTTTTTTACCTGGACATGCATTTTATTATTTTATTATATTTTTACAATGCATTTTATTAAATTATTATTTAGTAGATAATAATTGGACATGTTTATGCGGTATATTATTTTTGCTTTGGATGAACACAGTTTTGAAGATAGACTTTTAAATTTTCAGCACAAAATGTTAAAGAGAAGAAAACCAGCGGAGTGAGATGTACGATTGTTTGGCAGACGAGAAGATGAGGGCCTCGCTGGTGCGCTGTAGGTTTGACCACGATGGTGAAATTGACTCTACGAGTGAAGTTTCAGGCTGAGTCTCAAGCAACAGCGATCTAGATGGACACTCCAAACCAGGAGGCAACAGCGTATTTCCTTTTTTTTTTAAATATTTATTTATAGTAGTACGTATTACAGTTCATACTATACATATAGAGCATCTTTTTACACAAAACAGTTTGTATACAAAGTATATTCGCAGCATTCAAGTCTTCAATCATGCATTTAGAATAATGATATCCGTCTTATTCCACCACTTTTCCCCCCCTTCTCCCCTTGCTCCCTCCCTTCCCCTCCCTTCCCTTTGACCATTATAGTGTTCCTCTAATCCTCCTGTGTACCCCGACCCAACAATACTGTGAACCGGCTTCCTTATATCAGAGGAAACATTTGGTATTTGGATTTTTGAGATTGACTGATTTCACTTAGCATTATATTCCCCAACTTCATCCATTTACCTGCGAATGTCATTATTTTATTCTCTTTTATTGCTGAGTAAAGTTCCATTGTGTATATATACCACATTTTCTTTATCCATTCATCTACCGAGGGACATCTAGGTTGGTTCCACAACCTAGCTATTGTGAATTGTGCTGCTATAAACATTGAGGTAGCTGCAACAGCGTATTTCTAAGGATAAAAGGGAGCAAGATATTCTTATCCTGCGGTTACTGGACAGGAACGGTTTTGTCATACAGTGTTTTGTAACAAGAACCTGGACCATTCAGTCTTTTAATATTTTTGGTGTTTGTTTACCAAAATTTGCTTGATACAGTTTGAAATGGACAAATGAAGGTGTCAGATCAAAAACAAAAGTGTGAAGAAATAGGTGTTACAGAAATGAGAGAAAAACATAATGACTAATTATTCCATTGGGTGCTTCTACATGTCGGAATAAAAGTGCTTTGCAATTACCAAGCAGAGGGTGACCGTCTTCGCTTAATAAAAAAAAAAAAATATGAGCTGATAGAGGTTTCGGAAGTAATGTGTTTTATGTTGCTGGTGCAGGAAGATCCAGAAGTAATGATAAACTAGAACTTACTAGGGATTT